>CM057337.1:424933604-425533604 GCA_030015575.1 Agapanthus africanus
TTCATTAACTAGTATTGGTTCACTTTAAATGTATTTTCTCACTTGATGTGCAAGTTGTATATGTGATATACTTTTGTGCACATGTTTGTATCATGTTTGATGATACTTGCTCATTTGGTTAAGTGTAAAGAATTAAACCTTGGTTAAGAAAGTGGTTAGGGTTTTTATTTATTCATTCCTTTTTCTTTTTAATTTGGATTAAAAAGAAATGGCAAAAGAAAACAAAAGGGTTGCTTTCATTCTTGAAGCTTGTTGAAGCTTCATGAAGCTTTGACCAAAGTGACCACTTTGTCTTCATGCTTAACCCTAACCATTCTTCTAACCTTAGTCAATTCTCTACACCTAACCATGGTTCTCATTATGATAAGTATTCATTTTCTTTTTCATTCGAATAAGATATCATAATATTCTATCTTCTTCTTCTTCTTCATCTTCATGAAGAAAACCTTGCCTTCATCAATAGCACCTTGAGAAAAAGAGTGAGAAATCCAATTCTAAAGTGAACCCACCTCCTATTTCTTCACCCTCTACCTCTTGCCAAGTAGTATAGGGTGTTTTCTTCACAAGTTTCACAACTTGGTGAAGTTGGAGCTTGAACTTGTGATGCCTCGACGTAGATCATCTTCGGCACGAAGCCGACGACCTAGCCCGCCCATTTCTCCGATGAAGCCGACGATTGAGTTCGGGACTCGAGATGGACAGCGAGAGGACGCCTACATGGAGCTAAGGAAGTGGAGAAACGGATCTACAAAGGTTGTAGCCTCTCTCCTTTAGTTAAGATGTTAACTAGTTTCGTTTTTCGCCTAGATTTCTAGTCGACGATCCGTATTAGGATTTCTCGGCACCCATAAAATTTGAAATTGGCATGGTTGATGCCTTGTGAGACCTCTATAGTTTGCCTAGGAACCCTACAGTAGTATCAGAGCCTAGCTAGAGCCTTAGGCGAAGTGTAGACGATGTTTGAAATCCGAACGAACCGAAACCCTAATTCCCAAAACGCGCTCTGGACTTTTTCTAAAAACTGGGTTTTTTCCAGATTAAAAATGCTTAAAAAATTCAGCAGGAAGTTTTAAGAATTACGGTGCAAAATTTTCAAAATGATACCTCCAAATTACGGCGGAACCGCGGCAGAAGCATGGCTTCTGCGGCGGTTCCGCGGCCTGATGATGACGTCAGCCCTCCTCCTTTGCACAGTAATTCCTATTTCACAGTGCTGAGTTTTCTGGGAATTTTTTAAATTGACTCAAGAGTTGAGTGTTCTGGGGTTGCATTGGAAATCGGTGTTTCGATCGGATTATCAAGCTTTGTCTAAGTGTTTTCCGGATAATTTTTTTTGAATATGTTAAAAAGTTCGACCGGATATAAATACCCAACTTTTCCCCTGCCGGAAAATTTCCCAGTGTTGGATCTTTCTGTGGTTTAAGGACGTTCTGAGTAGTGCAAGTAACACGATGGTCCCTCTAGAAGACAACAAACCTTAACTCGATTATGTGACCGTCTTGAACTGCCCTTTGAACCTTCGGGTTTGGGGCAGTACGGCGTGCCACATGTGAGGCGTTGGCTTGACCCTTCTACGGCTGGACCGTTGGTACTGAGGCATGAAGTGAATGTCTTTGAACTTATTTCATGTGTTGATCGGTTTCGGGAAAACTTGGGTGTTCGAATGTTCGATCGGAAAGTTTAATATTTTCTATTTATCCGGAATGGGATACAATAATTGGAATTCACAAACAGTTATGAGATAACTGAATGAATGTTATAAATCGAGCGGTTTAGTTTCATTTGATATTGAAAAGAGTTTTCGATAATGAGACTAAAATGCGGGGTTTATAACTGTTAGGCATGTGATGTCTAAGTATTTCATTTGATTAGGTATGTGATGTCTAAAGAGGTTGCGGATTCCAACAGTTGTAGTCTTACACTTTCTTTTCTGTGACCGTAAGTGTAATATGTGATATCGCCGGTTTCGTTGCTATATGTCAACGACAATTGGGATGCGCATATTTACTTACGTTGATGACATGTGATGTTATGTGTTGCTGGATATGTTATATTGGATTGTCGTGTTTGAATAGCCGGGTTTTTTTATGTGAGATGAGTGTTTTTCATTTTCATTCATGTAAATTCAAATGTAATGTAATATTCTTTTATTTGGGGCACTTCCAGGTTGCGGAAGATGTCACCCTTTGTATATTATTTACTTTTCCGCACTAGGATAGACCCAAGGAGGGGAGCACAAGTAACCGGGTTTTGGAGTCCAGTGGGAGACCAACTCGAGGAGTCGAGTCCAGGTCTCCTAACTCTAGAATTGGTAGGGTTGCTTGCCGCTCTCGTAGGGGTCTAGGGGTGTGGGTTTGGCTATTCATCACGACCGTGGAATCCGTGTTTTATACTGGCTCGTATTGAAAACACGGACGTCCTAGTATATCCAATGTTTCATATGTTTCTTCTGCTGCTTTATCTGTGATGTGATCATGTGATGTTCTGTGATAGTTACAGTAAATAGTATATATGATATATTATATAGACATTACTTATGTTTTGAACCCGCACTAGCCCTGCCCTGCTCTGTCGTTAGTTACCTAACCTAACGGTGCACGAGGGGACATCCAGGCGAATGCGGATGGCATAAGTGTACGTCGTATTTATCTGTGATGTTTAGGTAACTTAAATGATGGGACTTCATTAATGTGATTAATGAAATAAAAGAAACCTAAGATGTTGTAGAATCAAATTTTAAACAAAACAGGTAGCTACAGTTCTTGCTTTGCATAGAGGTATATATGATATACCCTGCACCTTATTCGATGAGGAAAGGACCGAGATCCCTTCACCGGGAGTGACTCCTTTAGCAATAACTGGCAGATGCTAGACACTCGGTTTGCTTTTGATTGCTTTTGGAGTTCTGCTTTGCACAGCGATATATATGATATATCCCGCACCTCATTCGACGAGGAAAGGGCCGACGATCCCTTCACCGGGAGTGACCCCTTTAGCAAAACTAGAAAAGCCTCAAAATCACTCCATTTCAAAACTTCATTTTGATTCTACAACGATATCATGTTCATTACGCTCATGGTTTTCAGAAAAACCTGCGTAGCCCTCCGTCATTTCAGATAAGTACTACTTAGTATTCATGCTGCGGTAGTTTGGCCTCCGTCAAGGCATAGTGTATGGTAGCTAACTAGTGCTTATCTGCTAGCATATGATGCGATTGGATTAGGGTATTCGTACGGCGTAGTTTGGCCTCCGTCAAGGGTCGTACGGGTGGGTTTAATTCGATCAAGAAATGACGGGTTGAACTTGACTAGCGCCCTGTGGGTAGTTTGGCCTCCGTCAAGGTCACAGGACGCTAGGGGCAAAAGTATTATCGGGAATTTCAAGTGTTGAAATTTGCAATGAGATTGTATACCTTCTATGGGATAGTTGGATCCCGATACCCACTGCGAGTAAGAGTTACTCTTGGGAGAGTTTTACACATTGCAATTAGCTGATCAAGTAGGTGTCTAGAAAGGTGTCAACGGGGTTACGCCTCTGGGAAAATGAGGTTTACATTAATTAGGTTCGTGCGAAAGCACGGGGGACCTCCCTCAAAGTACCGACACTGGCCTGGCTGAAAGATTGGCGAACTTGTAGTGTGTAATTAATCCCGGCTAGTCTTTCCTTTTAGGGTTTGAAAGAAGATTTGATAAAAACCAGTGGGAGCCATCCTGATTAGATAAGATAATAACCAATCTGATCTTGCACGAGCATACGCTAAAGTGTTTTCTTCTCTCTCTCTCCAGGTAGCGACCATTTCATGCCCTAATAAAGATAATAATATGGATGTATTGACCGAACCCGCATGTTATACTGAGCAGGGGAACGTTGAACCCGTTCTATCTTATAAGTGTTATAAGAATGGACAGGAAATAGGAGAATATCTGGATTCTCACACCGCCCAAACGGAGAACATGCATGTTGATGCATCATCTTCGGGTGTGTTTGTCATTGAGAACTGTTTCTCAGTTCACCCTACGTCCTGGGTATTAGATACCGGATCAGGATCCCACGTATGTAAGATGTTACATGGGCTGCGGAAAGGTAGAGAACTGGGAAAAGGTGATCATTCCGTTCAAGTTGGGAATGGGGCAAATGTTGCAGCCAAAGCAGTTGGCGAATATCACCTAGTATTACCAAGTGGTGATACATTGATTCTAAATGAATGCTATTATATACCGAACATGATGTGCAACATTATATCTGTTTCTTTATTAAGTAAAGAAGGATATAATTTTGTAGTAAAGGATAATGTTATGAACATATTCCTAGATCAAAAGTTGATTGCATCAGGCTCGTTGTATAATAGCATATTCATTCTCAATCAAAATACAGTCCTCAATTTGCAAAACACACACAAGAGGAAGAGTTCTGAACTGAACGAATCTTTCTTGTGGCATTGTAGACTGGGTCACATCAATGCGACACGACTAGCTAAGTTGCATAATGATGGATATTTAAATACGTTTGAATTTTCATCTTATGACACTTGCCAGTCATGTCTCAAAGGCAAGATGACCAAAACTCCGTTTACTGGACACGGAGAAAGAGTTAACGAACTCTTGGGACTAATACATAGTGATGTATGCGGTCCCAAGTCTACACATGCCAGGGATGGTTCTTCATACTTCATTACATTCACCGACGATCTCTCTAGATTCGGATATGTGTTCCTGATGAAACACAAATCAGAAGCTTTTGAGAAATTTAGAGAATATAAACAAGAAGTAGAGAACCAAACGGGCAAAAGTATTAAGATCTTTCGATCTGATCGAGGAGGAGAATACTTAAGTAACGAATTCAGAGATTATCTAAAAGGGAATGGGATTCTCTCTCAGCTTACTCCTCCTTATACACCACAGTACAACGGTGTATCGGAGCGGAGAAATCGCACCCTATTAGATATGGTGCGCTCTATGATGAGTGCAGCTGAGTTACCTATTTCCTTCTTGGGATATGCACTGGAGACTGCTGCATACCTATTGAATAGAGTTCCAACCAAATCAGTGCCTACCACTCCATATGAGATATGGAATGGCAAGAGGCCATGTCTTAATTTTATTCAGATATGGGGTTGTCCGGCCTATATTAAAACACAAAATCCGGACAAGCTCGAGGCAAGGTCTGTTCTATGTTAGTTTGTTGGATATCCCAAACATTCGCGAGGGTATATCTTCTACCACTCTGAGGAACAAAAAGTGTTTGTTTCTCGACATGCCACTTTCTTAGAAAAGAGTTTTCTTATGAAACAGACAAGTAGCATTGAGGTAGAACTAGAAGAGGTTCCAGCAACACAAACTGTAATAGAAGACTTGGTAGAACCAGAGGATTCAGTAGAACTCGACGAACCCCAGCCTCTCCGCCGATCTAGTAGGGTTTCTCGTCCACTTGAGAGATACTACGGTTTTCTCATTGACGGTGGAAGCGAGGATTGCATCATGGAGGATGTTGACCCAACTGGCTTCGAGCAGGCCATCACGAGTAGGGACTCAGTGAAATGGCTGGATGCAATGCGGTCCGAGATGGAATCCATGTACACCAAAAAAGTATGGACTTTGGATGTTGCTCCTGAAGGGGTAAAACCCATTGGTAGCAAATGGATCTTCAAGAAGAAACTTGGTGTAGATGGGAAAGTGGAGACTTTCAAAGCTAGACTTGTTGCAAAAGGTTTTCGTCAAAGACCAGGTGTAGACTATGACGAAACCTTTTCTCCAGTGGCTATGCTGAAATCCATCCGGATCATGCTTGCCATTGCTGCTTATCATGACTACGAAATCTGGCAAATGGATGTTAAGACCGCCTTTCTAAATGGTGATTTAGTAGAGTGCGTGTACATGACTCAGCCAGAGGGCTTCGTAGACAGAGGGAGCAGCGGGAAGGTGTGCAAGCTGCTTAAATCCATTAATGGATTAAAGCAAGCATCGCGGAGTTGGAACATCTGCTTTGACGTCGTTATCAAAGAGTTTGATTTCGTCAAAAACCCAGATGAACCTTGTATTTACAAGAAGGTGGCAGAGAGTAAGGTTGTCTTCCTCGTATTGTACGTGGACGACATACTCTTGATAGGAAATGATATTCCTATGCTGCAATCGGTCAAGCTCTTCTTATCACAAAGATTCTCAATGAAAGATCTTGGTGATGCCTCCTGCATATTGGGAATTAGGATCTATAGAGATAGATCCAAACGGATTTTGGGATTGTCCCAATCCAGGTACATTGACACCATACTAAAGAGGTTTAGTATGGAAGAATCCAAGCGTGGGAACTTGCCCACGATCTCTGGAGTCACTCTCTCCAAAGAGATGTCTCCCAAGACTGATTTGGAGAGAGCTCGCATGCAAGTGATACCCTATGCTTCGGCTGTAGGCTCTATCATGTATGCGATGCTATGTACCAGACCCGATGTAGCATACTCACTAAGTGTAGTGAGCAGGTATCAAGCTGATCCTGGAGAGAGTCACTGGACAGCTGTGAAGAGCATTCTCAAGTACTTACGAAGGACTAAAGAGATGCTCTTGGTGTATGGTAATGGAGAACTCCAAGTGGAGTCTTTTACCGATTCGAGCTTCCAGAGTGATAAGGACGACTCTAAGTCGCAGTCGGGATTTGTCTCTACCCTTTACGGAGGGGCGGTTAGCTGGAAGAGTTCCAAGCAGGAAACCGTGGCAGACTCGACGATGGAGGCTGAATACATCGCTGCCAACGATGCTGCTAAAGAGGCTGTCTGGATCAAGAAGTTCATTACTGAACTTGGAGTGGTTCCATCCATTGAGCATCCAATACCTTTGTTTTGCGATAACAATGGAGCGGTAGCTTTGGCCAAGGAACCCAGGTCCCATCAGCGATCCAGGCATATTCTGAGGCGGTATCACCTGATCCGGGTGATAGTTGATCACCGGGAGATCGAGGTCAGGAGGGTTGACACGAAGAATAACACGGGGGATCCACTCACGAAGGCCATTCCCCAAATACAGTTTGAGAGACTCTTCGGGATGCTCGGTATGCGATACTACAGCAGCTGGCCCTAGTGCAAGTGGGAGATTGTTAGTTGTATGTATGCCCTAGATGCCAGTATTGTACTGATGATGTATATTATATTGGATGCTTGGACATATATAGAGATGGCTTTCTTGCTCGATATGATAGTATGCTATCTGGTTACTCTTTATCTTAACATGTATACTAGTCTCTTTAAACTGTCTTATGGTTACATGGTGGTAAAGCCCTTAGGATGTGTACTTGACTACCTGGACTATGATGCAGATCATACTAGTGGGGACATGGTAGTCCATAAGTACATCCTTCAAGGTCCCTAGTCGTCGGTATATCGAGACGGGGCATCGATATACCAGAGTAGACTAGCGTATACGCTTCTCGACCCATGAGATGGGCAATGGATGATCCCATATCCATTGGTGTTTGACATCAGAGATGGTATACGGGTGCTCAGTGGAGACTGGGTACACTGGACGGACTCGCCGAGAACTCCCAGATGGTATTATACCTCACGTCAGATGGCAGTTCTCAGGTGACACTTGTACAGGTTAGTCTGTAGACCCGAGGTCGTCATAGAGTCTTGTGTGATTCCCACTGTGCTTTGATCTCCACCTTACCACGTCCATGAGGGCGTGCAAAACGGTGGTCTTTGGGTACATTCCCGAGTCACGTGGAGGCAATGAGCGATAGGAGGGGTTTCGTCTCTCCCGGTATTGGGGGTTGATGTTGCGCTGTGCTCGATTGGCCGTAACAGGGAAGTCCCTGGCCAGGGCTGATCAGAGATTTGCTGGTAAGTGTTACCAGTAGTTTCTCGACCCGTTATAAGCCTCACATCGGCACGACTTATCGGTTATTGGGGTCTGACGTTTACCACCCCTAGACTTGATATGCGACATATCAGAAGTACAGACCGGACTGTATAGTAAGTGTTACTGGTTGGATTCACAGGAGTGTGAGCGGGCTAGCTCGTCGATCTTCTGATCGCTCAATACCCGGATGGCCGTTACGTTTAGCAGACCGCTTGCGGCTTGTGGGTGCTTGATATGATCATCATCTGCTGCCGGCGTATTGACAAGTCTTTAGAGTCCTGCACAGAGGTTTCCTGGCTCAAGCAAAACGAAATAGGAGCGCATATGAGATATGTGCAGGACCGAGAATAATGCAGGTATGTGATACCGTATTTCATTCTCGCGATGAATGTATCGATTAGTTATATGCGATATAACCTAGATATCGAATCAAGGATTGATTCGATAAGCCGATACATAGGATACTAGTCGGTTGTATGCAATATGACTGGATCGTTAAATCAAGTGTTGATTTAATGATTTAATGTATAATTATATATTTGATATATTACTTTGCATTAACTAGTATTGGTTCACTTTAAATGGATTTTCTCACTTGATGTGCAAGTTGTATATGTGATATACTTTTGTGCACATGTTTGTATCATGTTTGATGATACTTGCTCATTTGGTTAAGTGTAAAGAATTAAACCTTGGTTAAGAAAGTGGTTAGGGTTTTTATTTATTCATTCCTTTTTCTTTTTAATTTGGATTAAAAAGAAATGGCAAAAGAAAACAAAAAGGTTGCTTTCATTCTTGAAGCTTGTTGAAGCTTCATGAAGCTTTGACCAAAGTGACCACTTTGTCTTCATGCTTAACCCTAACCATTCTTCTACCCTTAGTCAATTCTCTACACCTAACCATGGTTCTCATTATGATAAGTATTCATTTTCTTTTTCATTTGAATAAGATATCATAATATTCTATCTTCTTCTTCTTCTTCTTCTTCATGAAGAAAACCTTGCCTTCATCAATGGCACTTTGAGAAAAAGAGTGAGAAATCCAATTCTAAAGTGAACCCACCTCCTATTTCTTCACCCTCTACCTCTTGCCAAGTAGTATAGGATGTTTTCTTCACAAGTTTCACAACTTGGTGAAGTTGGAGCTTGAACTTGTGATGCCTCGACGTAGATCATCTTCGGCACGAAGCCGACGACCTAGCCCGCCCATTTCTCCGATGAAGCCGACGATTGAGTTCGGGACTCGAGATGGACAGCGAGAGGACGCCTACATGGAGCTAAGGAAGTGGAGAAATGGATCTACCAAGGTTGTAGCCTCTCTCCTTTAGTTAAGATGTTAACTAGTTTCGTTTTTCGCCTAGATTTCTAGTCGACGATCCGTATTAGGATTTCTCGGCACCCATAAAATTTGAAATTGGCATGGTTGATGCCTTGTGAGACCTCTATAGTATGCCTAGGAACCTTACACATACTTACTTACGTTGATGATATGTGATATTATGTGTTGCTCTGATATGTTATATTGAATCGTCGTGTTCTGAATAGCCGGGTGTTTTATGTGAGATGAGGGTTTTTATTTTCATTCATGTAAAATTCATTTGTAATGTAATATTCTTTTATTTGGGGCACTTCCGGGTTGAGGTTGATGTCACCAGTGTTGTATATTATTTACTTTTCCGCATTAGGTAGACCCAAGGAGGGGAGCACAAGTAACCGGGTTCTAGGGTCCAGTAGGAGGCCATCTCGAGGAGTCGAGACCGGGTCTCCTAACCCTAAAATTGGCAGTGTTACTTGCCGCTCTCGTAGGGGTCTAGGGATGTGGGTTTGGCTATTCATCGCGGCCGTGGAATCCGTGTTTTATACAGGCTCGTATTGAAAACACGGACTTCCTAGTATATCCAATATTTCATATATGTTCTTCTGCTGCAATGTTCTATGATGAGATCATATTACTGCCTGAGACGAATGCTTATACTATATATATATGCTGATATATAAATATTACTGCTTTCATTTCTTCTGTGATGCTTAGGAAGCATAAAGCTGCTGGGATTTTAGTAATGAGATTAATAAAAAGAAAAGAAACCTAAAAGATGTTGTCGAATCAAAACTTTATAAAAAGGGGTAGCTACAGTCTTGCTTGGCATAGCGGTATATATGATATACCCTGCATCTTATTCGATGAGGAAATAGCCGAGATCCCTTCACCGGGAGTGACCTCTTTAGCGAAACTGGCAGATGCTACAAAACTCGGTTTGTCTTTTGATTGCTTTTAGAGTTTTGCTTTGCACGGCGATATATATGATATATACTGCACCTTATTAGATGAGGAAAGAGCCGAGATCCCTTCACCGCGAGTGACCTCTTTAGCAAAACTAATGAAAGCCTCAAAATCACTCCATTTCAAAATTTCACTTGATTCTACGACGATATCAAGTTCATTACGCTCATGGTTTCCTGAAAAACCTGCGTAGCCCTCCGTCATTTCAGATAAGTACTACTTAGTATTCGTGCTGCAGTAGTTTAGCCTCCGTCAAGGCGTAGTGTACGGTAGCTAACTAGTGCTTATCTGCTAGCATGTGATGCGATTGGATTAGGGTATTCGTACGGCGAAGTTTGGTCTTCGTCAAGGGTCGTACGGGTAGGATTAATTCAATCAAGAAATGACGGGTTGAACTTGACTAGCGCCCTATGGGTAGTTTGGCCTCCGTCAAGGTCATGGGACGCTAGGGGCAAAAGCATTATCGGGAATTTCAAGTGTTGAAATTTGCAATGAGATTGCATAACCTCCTATGAGATAGTTGGATCCCGATACCCACTGCGAGTAAGAGTTACTCCTGGGAGAGTTTTACACAGGACAATTAGCCGATCAAGTAGGTGTCTAGAAAAGTGTTAACGAGGTTACGCCTTTGGGAAAACGAGGTTTACTTTAATTAGGTCCGTGCGAAAGCACAGGGAACCTCCCTCAAGTACCGACACTGATCTGGCTGAAAGATTTGCGAAATTGTAGGGTGTAATTAATCCTGGCGAATCTTACCTTTTAAGGTTTGAAGGAAGATTTGATAAAAACAGTGGGAGACATCCTGATTAGATAAGATAATAACCAATCTAATCTTGCAAGAGCATACGCTAAAGTGTTTTCTTCTCTCTCTCTCCAGGTAGCGACCATGTCAGGCCATAATCAAGATAATAATATGGATGTATTGACTGAACCCGCTTATTATACTTAGCAGGGGAACGTTGGACCCGTTCTTTCTTATAAGAGTTATAAGACTGAACAGGGAATAGGAGAATATCTGGATTCTCAAGCCGCCCAAAAGAACATGCATGTTGATGCATCTTCTTCAGGTGTGTTAGTTATTGAGAACTGTTTCTCAGTTCACCCTAAGTCCTGGGTATTAGATACCGGGTCAGGATCCCACATAAGTAAATTGTTACATGGGCTGAGAAAAGGTAGAGAACTGGAAAAAGGTGATCATTCCGTTCAAGTAGGGAATGGCGCAAATGTTGCAGCCAAAACAGTTGGCGAATATCACCTAGTATTACCAAGTGGTGATACACTGATTCTGAATGAGTGATATTATATACCGAACATAATATGCAACATTATATCAGTTTCTTTATTGAGTAAAGAAGGATATAATTTTGTAGTACTGGATAATGTTATGAACATATTCCTAGATCAAAAGTTGATTGCATCAGGATTGTTACATAATGGCATATTCATTCTAAATCAAAATACAGTCCTCAATATACAAAACACACACAAGAGGAAGAGTTCAGAAATGAACGAATCCTTCTTGTGGCATTGTAGACTTGGTCATATCAATGCTACACGACTGGCTAAGTTACATAAAGATGGATATTTGAATCCGTTCGAATTATCATCTTATGATACTTGCCATTCATATCTCAACGGAAAAATGACCAAAGCTCCGTTTAGTGGACACGGAGAAAGAGTTACAGAACTCTTAGGACTGGTACATAGTGATGTATGCGGTCCCATGTCTATGCATGCCAGGAACGGTTCTTCTTACTTCATTACATTCACTGACGATCTCTTAAGATTCGGATATGTATTCCTAATGAAACACAAGTCTGAAGCTTTTGAGAAATTCAGAGAATATAAGCACGAAGTAGAGAATCAAACGGGCAAAAGTATTAAAATTCTTCGATCTGATCGAGGAGGTGAATACTTAAGCAATGAGTTCCTAGATTATCTAAAAGAGAATGGGATTCTCTCTCAGCTTACTCCTCCTTATACACCACAGCACAACGGTGTATCGGAACGGAGAAATCGCACTCTATTAGATATTATGCGCTCTATGATGAGCACTGCTGAGTTACCTGTTTCCTTCTGGGAATATGCACTGGAGACAGCTGCATACCTATTGAATAGAGTTCCAACCAAATCAGTGCCTACCACTCTATATGAGATATGGAATGGTAAGAGACCATGTCTTAATTTTATTCAGATATGGGGTTGTCCGGCCTATGTTAAAACACAAAATCCGGACAAGATCGAGGCAAGGTCTGTCCTATGTAAGTTTATTGGATATCCCAAACATTCGCGAGGTTATATCTTCTACCACTCCGAGGAACAAAAGGTGTTTGTTTCTCGACATGCTACTTTCTTATAAAAAGGTTTTCTTATGAAACAGATTGGTGGCATTGAGGTAGAACTGGAAGAAGTTCCAGCAGAACAAGCTACAATAGACAATTTGGTAGAACCAGAGGATTCAGTAATACCCGACGAACCCCAGCCTCTCCGCCGATCTAGCAGGGTTTCTCATCCGCCTGAGAGATACTACTGTTTTTTCATTGATGGTGGAAGCGAGGATTGCATCATGGAAGATGATGACCCAACTAATTTCGAGCAGGCCATCACGAGTGGTGACTCTGTGAAATAGCTGGATACAATGCGATCTGAGATGGAATCCATGTACACCAATAAAGTATGGACATTGGAAAATGCTCCTGAAGGGGTAAAACCCATTGGGAGCAAGTGGATTTTTAAAAAGAAATTTGGTGTAGATGGATTGAGACTTTCAAAGCTAGACTTGTAGCAAAGGGTTTTCGTCAACGACCAGGTGTGGATTATGACGAAACCTTTTTTCCAGTGGCTATGCATAAGTCCATCCGGATCTTACTTGCCATTGCTGCATACCATGACTACGAAATCTGGCAAATGGATGTTAAGACCGCCTTTCTAAACGGTGATTTAGAAGAGTGTGTGTACATGACTCACCCAGAGGGCTTCGTAGATAGCGGGAGCAGCGGAAAGGTGTGCAAGCTGCATAAATCCATTTATGGGTTGAAGCAAGCATCGCGGAGTCGGAACATCTGTTTCGATGTTGTAGTCAAAGAGTTTGACTTCATCAAAAATATAGATGAACCTTGTATCTATAAAAAGGTAGCAGAGAGTAAGGTTGTCTTCCTCGTATTGTACGTGGATGACATACTCTTGATAGGAAATGATATTCCTATGCTGCAATCAGTCAAGCTCTTCTTATCACAAAGATTCTCAATGATAGATCTAGGTGATGCCTCCTGCATATTGGGGATTAGGATCTATAGTGATAGATCCAAAAGGATACTGGGATTGTCCCAATCCAGGTACATTGACACCATACTAAAGAGGTTTAGTATGGAATAATCCAAGCGTGGGAACCAACCCACGATCTCTGGACTCACTCTCTCCAAAGAGATGTCTTCCAAGACTGATTTGGAGAGAGCTCGCATGTAAGGGATACCCTATGCTTCGGCAGTAGGCTCTATCATGTATGCGATGCTATGTACCTGACCCGATGTAGCATACTCACTAAGCGTAGTGAGTCGGTATCAAGCAGATCCTGGACAGAGTCACTGGACAGCTGTGAAGAACATTCTCAAGTACTTGTGAAGGACTAGAGACATGTTCTTGGTGTATGGTAACGGAGAACTCCGAGTGGAGTCCTTTACCGATTCCAGCTTCCAGAGTGATAAGGACGACTCTAAGTCGCACTCGGGATTTGTCTTTACCCTCAAAGGAGGGACGGTATGTTGGAAGAGTTCCAAACAGGATACTGTTGCAGACTCGACAATGGAGGCTGAATACGTCGCTGCCAACGATGCTGCCAAAGAGGCTGTCTGGATAAAGAAGTTCATCACTGAACTTGGTGTGGTTCCATCCATTGAGCATCCAATACGTCTGTATTGTGATAACAATGGAGCTGTGGCTTTAGCCAAGGAACCCAGGTCCCATCAGAAATCCAGACATATTCTGAGGCGGTCTCACCTGATCAGGGAGATAGTTGATCGCAGGGAGATCGAGGTCAGGAGAGTAGATACGAAGGACAACACTGCCGATCCACTCATGAAGGCCAGAGAGATTATTCGGGATGCTAGGTATGAGATACTACAGCAGCTGGCCTTAGTACAAGTGGGAGATTGTTAGTTATGTATATACCCTAGTGGCCATTGTTGTACATATGATGTATATTATGATGGATGCTTGGATATATACAGAGAGGACATTTTTGCTCGTCATGATAGTATGCTATTTGGTTTCACTTTATCTTAACATGTTGACTTATACTGGTTTACTGTCTTTTCTCTCATATGTTGATAAAGCCCTTAGGATCTGTACTCGACTACTGGGACTATGATGAGATCATACTAGTGGGGTTACGGTAGTCGATGAGTACATCCTATAATTGTTCCTAGTCGAGGGTATATCGAGACAGGGCATCAATACACCAGAGTAGGCTTGCGTATACGCATCTTGACCCATATGATGGGCGATGGATGATCCCATATCCATCGGTGTTTGATATCAAGGATGGTGTATGGGTGCTCAGTGGAGACTGGGTACACTGGACGGACTCGTCGAGAACTCCCAGATGGTGATATACCACACGTCAGATGGCAGTTCTCCGGTGACACTGGTACAGCGTAGTCTGTAGACCCGAGATCGTTATAGAGTCTTGTGGGATTCCCACTGTGCTTTGATTTCCACCTTACCACGTCTAAGAGGGCGTGCAAAACGGTGGCTTTTGGGTACAGTCCCGAATCACATGGAGGCAATGAGCGATAGGAGGGGATTCGTCTCCCCCGGTATAGGGAGTTGATGTTGTGCTGTGTTCGATTGGCTATAACTGGAAGTCCCTGGCCAGGGCTGATATAGAGATATACTGGTAAGTGTTACCAGTAGTTTCTCGACCTGTTATGAGCCTCACATCGACACGACTTATCGGTTACTGGGGTCTGACGTATACCACCCCTAGACTTGATATGCGACATATCTGACGAACAGACCGGACTGTATGGGAGTGTTATTGATTGGATTCACAGGAGAATGGACAGGTTAGCTTGTTGATCTTCTGATCGCTCAATACCTGGGTGGCTGTTACGTTTAGCTGACGGCTTGCAGCTTGTGGGTGTTTGATATGATCATCACCTGCTAACGGCATCTTGACGATTCTTTAGAGTCCTACACAAAGGTTTCTTGGCTCAGGCAAAATGGAGTAGAGGCAGATATGTGATATGTGCAGGACCGAGGATAATGCGATATGAGATACCGTATTATATTCTCGCGATATTTAGATATGAACCAGGACATCGGATCAAGTGTTGATTCGATGAATCGGTACATGATATATTAGTCGGTTATATTCGATATAGCCGGATCGTCGGATCAAGTGTCATTCGATGATTTAATGTATAATGATATATGATATATAGTATTACATTATCTAATATTGGCTCGCTTTATTATTTCATTTTCTCACCGGATAATACATTGATATATATGCGATATATATTAATTGTATTATTTTCTTTTGTTACAAATATAATATATATATGATATATATTATAGTAACATGATATGATTTATTATAAAACAAGTTTAAAGATGATAAAAAGGGATTAGGATTTGATTAGGGTTAGCTTCTTCTTGCACCATCTAGAAGCTTTGCTTTTGTCTTGGTTAAGATATTATGGTTGATATTTATCCATGACTCATTACTTAACCTAACCAAACCCTAGCTCTAGTTTATTCTCTACAAAGGTTAAGCTTCTCATCCTTGACCATGGTTCCATAATCTATCATATATTCTTTACTGCTATTCATCACAAAAGGATTATCTTTTTCATTCATCATCTTCTTCTCTCTTGAGTTATGGAAAGAGCTCATTAGTTAATTCTTTTGTGATGATTTCTTGTGAGAAAATGATATAAAAAGAAAGCATAAATACTACTCCATCATCCTCATCTAATCTAGCCCATTAGATTAGGGTGTTCACCTCATTAGAGTGAGAGAGCTTGAGTTATAGCAACTTCGACGTAGATCATCGGAGAAGCGGAACACTACAAGCTAGCATGGATCGTTCGAGTCGTGGAGCCTCTCTTGAGTCGGGAGATCATGGATCGCGGCGAAGGGACTTCTACTCAGAGCTTGTGAAGCGAAGGAGCGGACTACAGAGGTTTTAATCCCTCACACTTAGTAGTAAAGATGTTTACTTGCATGTTAAACCCTAAAAATCTAGCAAAGATCCCGGCTTAGTGTTGTTCGGCACGTCTAAAATTTTATTCGGGCATGTTTGATGCCTTATGAACCCTCACAAGTGTGCCTAGGATCCCTACAGATGTTTCGAGTGTCAGTGTTGGACACTCAGGTTCCATGATTTTGATGTGACGTTGATGGACACACGTAGTTGATATCCTCATATTTATATACAGGCTCATGTTTTCACGATGTTCGAGTGTCGGTGTGGGACACTCCGATTCCATGATATTGTTTGTGTCGTTGATGGACACGTGGATGATATCCATATGCATACAGGCATATGATGTCGTATGTTTATTTATATATGTCATTGCAGTGACACGATCGTTCACATATATGCGTACATGGTCACCCTAGATTTCATAGTATTACCTTCAGGATATAGTGACCTAGGAAATCGTTGTTTTATTCGATTTCTACTTACTGATGTTTTGTACTCACGAGTTGGCGACTCACCCCCGTTGTGCCACAGTTCTTGCACGTTTGACCGCTTGGGATCAGTTGCGATATCGCTGACACACAGCTTCATCCAGGGTGTTTTGTTTTGGTAGTTGGGACACATGTTGGATCGTGCCCACTCTCGTACTTTATATTCCATTGTATCTAGATAACACTATCAGATCAAATCAAATCAGAGACTATAATTGTATATTGGTAGACCTAGTCAGACTTGGGTTTTGTGCGAGACTTAGAGCAATGGGTTTATGATCACTTTCTTGAGTTTGATGTCTTGGTTCTTTATTTGTTCTTTCTGGGTTGATCTTCGCCATTGGGCATCGTATATATGTTATTGCGTGGTTGTGATTCCGCCAGTTGGCGAAGTGCTAGCTCCCGCTTAGGGATGCCTATATATTTCTGTGTATATGTTTTTGGATCACAATATACAAGGGAAGTGCTGCCCAAATTTTTAAAGACGAAACATGATTTCAATTGTAGTATAATCCACTTGCATTGTCTTGTTTCATTAGCTATGCATTCAAAGAAAAAGATGATTTATCATACCTTTATTTCAAAACTGCACCCCCACTATTTTCCGCAAAAAGGTTTAGATTTTTTGGGCTTCGGCTTACTTGATTTACGTTACGCCTTTAGACGTTACGTAATTTAAAAGCCGGCCACGTGCTAAATTACGGGTCGTGACAAAGGCAGACCCCTTCATCAAAGTGAATGGGCCACCCAACATTTCACGGAATCCGGTAACTTGAGCACCCCTCCGTCGATGAACCTGTTGAAAGGTTACGCTAGTGCCCCAGCCAAATACCGTGGCAAAATGCGGAATTTTTTTCTCTAACGATTAGAACATGGCGCTAGAATAACTTTTAATGCGGATCTTTCCATAAACCTATCTAGCAAAACTAAAAGATGGACTAACTACTATGAAAGAAGTCTCACCAAACGATCCAAGTCCTTCATTCTTCTTTCCTCTTCGTTAGCTCCAAGTGGCCATCTTGAACATGCTTGATCTTCTTTGTTGGCTCCTTTGGTTCTCCACGGTCGATATTGCTCTTCGGTCCTTCTTTGT
The DNA here is from genome assembly GCA_030015575.1 of Agapanthus africanus. Taxonomy (NCBI): domain Eukaryota; kingdom Viridiplantae; phylum Streptophyta; class Magnoliopsida; order Asparagales; family Amaryllidaceae; genus Agapanthus; species Agapanthus africanus. Next base: position 424,951,518 of record CM057337.1, read on the forward strand.
CGTAGATGATCCACCCGAGGGATATGATCCATGGCTCTAGCTCCTCAAAATATGTCAAGTGGAGCAACTAGAGAACTTGGGTTGCTAAACCAAGTAATCTAGGATGTAGTGTGAAGATCAAAGTGTTTGCTATCTCTTTCTTACCTCTTCACTTGTTTCTCAACTCATGAGAAGGGTAGTGAAGAGGAAGATGATGAAGGTGGAGGAAACTCAAGAGGAGGGAGGAGATGAAGAAAAATGGGAGCTCAAGAATAATGAAGCATGCATGAGGGAGAAAATCATCACAAAGGTTTTGTGTATGAATTCTCATGAATAAACAAGTGTAACCATGCTTCAATAGTAACCACAAATGAATAAAGAATTCATTTATGAACTATTGAAGTCATGCCACTCACCATGCCTCCCTCTCCTTAATTTCCACCTCATTTCCATTTATCAATAAATGGAAAATTCCATGATAAGGTGTCCACCTTCTAAAAGGTAATCTGTATTAAAATACGGGTTACAGTCTGCTGTATATACATACCAGCATTCGGATAAAGGCACGAATGCCCAAAGAGATAGAATAACTTGAAGAACGTAATACTAGAATATACATATCAAAATATATATATGTAAACTATTAAATCAATACCTGATTTAATAATCCGGCTCAAACCCGAGCCAGCTAGTATTACCAACTGTCCGATCGAAAGTCCGAGTACAAAATACATCAATCAATCGAGACCCTGCATGTATCCAATACGGCTACTAAATCATTTCGCTTGAACCAGGGAAACCCACTTTGTGGGACTCTAAAGACTCGCCAGTACGCCGGCAGTGAGTTACTGAATAAATTCATAACCACAAGCACGTCAGCGGCACTAGCTGTACGTAACGGCTACCCGGGTACCTGTCGAAAAAGGAGGCTGACAAGCAAAGTCATCCGAATCCCTACTGAGCCTATCAGTGACAATCTCCGTACAGTCCGGTCTCTTCGTGTCACGTCCCGAAAAGATGGAACATGACCGGCACTTAAACTACGAGACGTCTCGAGGCGTACGTAATCTAAGTAAGCCGAAAACCCAGAAATCCAAACCAAGAAAAGTAGTAGAGTGAAGGAAAACCAATTTAAATCAAGTAGTTTTAATAGCATAAGCCGAATTATGCGTTTTTAAAAACATCAAATATTTCCTGAAAATTTCGGCAGAGTCTCCTTTGTAAATACTGGCCCCCAAACGGGATACAACATGAATAGTATACGAAATCAATAAAAAGGCATCCCCAAGCGGGAGCTAGCTCTTCGTCAATCGACGGTCACAACCACACAAGCAATATAATATACAACGCCAAGGGCGAGAATCAAAACTCAAAAGGAACTCAAAACAACAAGAAATCCACAGAAAAACAACGCGCGACTCTAAGGTCGAAAGAATAACCTCACTGGTCTCTATCTCAAAAATAAATACATGTTTGGTTGATGGAACTTCTAGATACAACAGAATAATGATATACAAGATATAATGATGAGTGTGATACAAATAAACCCACCTACTAGCAAGTCACCCGGAAATGGAAATAGTGCCAGCAAAGCCGTAAAGAAATCTGTACGGCGAAACCTGCAAGAACTGTGGCACAACGGGGGTGAGTTGCCAACTCGTGAATAGAAAAACATCTACCCACAGAAATCGCATAAATAACGCAACCTAGGTCAATGATCATAATATATCCTAAAATATATGAATAACATGCAGCCTATAACAATGGCTAGGGTAATATCTAACCCGAGTGTGATCTCATGTGCCCGTGTCAGTGCCTCAGGTAGCAATATATCATATGAATGAGGTATGAATGCATGAAAACAGAATACATGTAAATGAAGAAACTGTTTTCATAAATTAGTAAGATTTCCTTTGTATTTTTAAAATGAGGTATCATAAATGAAATCAGCATCAACAGTGTCTAGCATCGACACAAAACATAAATCTCAATGTCTCAAAACCTCAGGCTCCGGCTATCCGGACTGGCCTGTATCATCAAATCTTAGTACCTAAATATATCGAAATCTCAATGTCTCAATCTCAATATCTAGGGCGCCGTCAGTCCAGACCGGCCCCTACCATCCATCTCAAGACCACGACGGTATCCTCCGGATATCCGACGCGTCGGGTAAAATCATCGGTAGGTAGTCTCCCCCTGCCAGGCTCATCGTCATCACCACGAGCTTCTTGCCCCGGGGTACCTTACCGGGTCCACCATGTACCCGAAACGGTTCATCCAACTCCTCGAATCGGGTCTCGAAATCCATCAGCAAACTCATGGTGGACGACTCATACATCATGGGAAAAACCGCGCTTTTTATTTAAAAAGAGAAAGAAGAAGTTTGTATATGTTTTGCGGTTTTCCCCAAATCCAGAAAATCTCATGGAAATCCGAATCCAAAACCTCAATAGCACGTAAAAAGTGAATATATGTATGAGAATCCATGAATGCGGCATAACAATGAATAAAAGTATGCATGAAGTAGCTGGTAATAACTACAATGTCTAAACTAACATATAAGGCAAGTACACTAATATCATGTCTAAACTATTAGCTAACAGGCTATGTCAAGCAATAATATTTTCTAAGGTGTACGTGACATGGCAATTACAGATGAAGATGTGTGTGAGCCGGCAAGTAAGTGTACGTGGTACATACGCATCATCGGTAATGGTGCTGGTGTCCTAACCACAAGATATCAACAGTAGAATATGAAGCATAATATAAGCATGTGATGCGGAGCAAACAACAATAATGAGCGGGAGCTGAATACTAGACGCAACGATAACTAATCTGCTTTAACCTAATATAAGTCCTACAATGGTGCCTTTTGAAATAACACGAATCGTGGGGTTTTGAAAATAGGGGCTACGGTGTTTTTAAGAAAAGATACGTTTTTTTTTGAAATATCCGTAGAATCCCTTGACTTGTCTTTTAAAATACGCACGATTCATAAGTTTTGAAATAGGTAGGAACCGAATCTAATCTAACAACTAACTAAACTAAAGGGCTAAGCTGCAAGCTAGACTACAGGTAAGGAAACCGCCTAACATCTGAGTCGATACATATACATACCTGTATATATATTAGTCGGTGATCCCGCCTCAATAATATCATATCCGATACCATATCTATAATCAGACATCCCAAGTCAAGAGTGCGGATCAATCATCAAGATATAGCTCGTACGTAAATCCGTCGTACGGCATCCCCAAATCTGGGTACGGGTCAATATCATATTCCTCACACTATTCCTCTGGTATCCTCTTTATCCAAGATCATAGTCTAGGGTACTGACCTATGTCTAGTATAATACTAATATCCTCAATATACTCATGATCTGACTACTGATCGACAATCTCGTACAAACCGATATCGTCAGCACATATCATCATTAAGGGGTATACATCGCCCGATACGGCCTAATATCTGTTGGAGATAGTGCCCTCAGAGTCAATTATTAGGTCACAGGTACGTGATTGTAATGATTGAGGGAGGACCTATCCCGGTAGGACAGTCTTACTCGAGATGATAGTATGCTATCTGGTTTACCTTTATCATCGTGTACTGCTTTAGGTGACCTGACACGTCGCTATTACACGTTGATAGAGCCCCTAGGATTCTTGCTTGACCACCAGCAGTATGAGGGCGATCATATAAGTGGGAGCTGGGGGTCTATAAGCTTATCCTTAAAAGGTCCCTAGTCGTGGGAGTTTTCGAGACAGGGCATCGATACTCCACAGTAGACTAGTGTATACAGTCGAGACCCCGACGAGGGGCGGTGGCCGGTCTCACAAGCCACTGGTGTCAGTTGGATCACCTAAGATGTATACAGGTGCTCGTTGGGTTATGAGTACACCGGACAGGACTCGCCGGGAACATGCTAGTTGGTCATATACCAGACGTCAGATGGCAGTTCCCTGGTGACATGTGTGCAGGTTAGTTCATCGACCTGGGGATCGTCATTTGTCTCGTGTGAGTTCCCACTGTACTTTGATTACTACCCTACCACGGCTCAAAGGAGTCGTGCAAACAGGTTTTAGTTGGGTACAGTCCCGAGCCACATGGAGGCAGTGAGCGTTTCTTCAGGGGTTCGTCTCTCCCAGTATTGGGGGTGAGGTCGTGCTGTGTCTAGGAGAGCCATTACACAAAGTCCTTGTCCAAGGCAAGGAGATTTACTGGTAGGTATTCCAGTAGTATCTCAGGGTGTTCTGGGCTACACTCCGACACGACTTGTACCGCTTTTGGGGATCTGACTTTTACCAACCCCCTAGGCCCGCCATGCGATGCTCATAGACGAACGGACCGGACTGCACGGATATTGTCACTGACAGGCTCAGTAGGGTGACAGGCTGAGTTCGCTCACAGACGTCCCTTTTGGTCAATAGCTGGTGGCCCGTCATGTATGGCTAATACCTCTGACGTGCTAGTGGTTAAATCCACAGCCATAGTATTGACGAGTCTTTAGAGTCCACCACACTTTCAGTTACTCAAGCTTTCGGGCGAAAGGCTGTAGAGGCCGTATGGAGATATGGCAGGGTTCGATCAGACACGTGCGGTATTGCACGGATCAGGATCGGACGGATAATACTAGCCGGCTTTGGTATAAGCCGGATCCTAGTATAGTACAGTGTAGTTTTGTCTTTTTGCATTTGTATCCGGTCGGAATACAGATGCGGGTGTGTATGCACAGTATCGGGGTTTTCCTGTAATTTATTACGGGACCGGTTTTCTGGAGTTGCCAGTTTGCATTAAGTTCCGGCCGGTTTTTCATTGTTCCTTCCCGGCCGGACTTTTCCGATGGAGGGGGTTATTTGCACGTTTGTAAATAACATTTGCGGAGGGGTTTTCATGCATTTGTAGCATTATGAAAAGTCAAGCATCTTTGCTTCTTTTCATGATGGCTTTATTGTGTTTGATGATGTTGGAGTGTTGGGTTTTGTGGTGGTCCTTTTGCTTTTCTTGTTCTCCACCCACCTCTTTGTTTTGCTCACCTCTCTCCATTCTCAAATGCATTGGCCGGCCAATTTTTGTGCAGCATGGGATTCTTTTTTGGATGAGGGATATTGGTTCATTCATTTTCTTCATGATTAATTTTCGTGGGCCCCCTTGAGTGTGCAGGGAATGCATGTTAGGAGAAAATTTATTATGTGAGGATTGAGTCAAACTTGAGTGGGTATGGTGGTTGATGGATTAAATAATATTTGGTGTTTGCATTGAGTGCTTTAGAAAGGGGGGGGCTGATAAGTTTTTCTGGCCGAGCCATTTTACAGAGAATGCTCCATTCTTCCTGCAAGCCTCCATGGCTTCTTCATTTGCAAAATTCCTCCATCATGGCAACTATACAAAACCCCATAGAGACAATAGCTCACTACACATTTCTACAGCAAATCTTGGGCACGTCGACTAGCCAGTTGAGTTGCCTCGGCATTGAGGTGGGAGCCCGTAAAAGACGTAGGCGATGTGGTGCCCTTCCGGCGAGGAGGCAACGACCGGAGATCCCGCGAGGAGATCGGAGTGGAGATGAAGACCGGAGGACTCGGATCAGTCGGTATATCTCTATTCCCTTTCTTGTAGATAGCTAGGACTAGTTAGTGGTTCGATCCGGGTATTAGTGCACGGCGGTTTGCCAGTTCAAGAAAAATTTAAAGTTATCGCCGTTTCCGCGTTTGGCCGTCGGATTGACGGCCGGGGCGCCGCCGTGCACTTACAGTGGTATCAGAGCCTCGCCATTAACTTAGTCTAGCTTGGTGTAGTGTGTTTTTCTGTTTCGATCGATCGAATGTTCCAAAACTACATTTTTGTTAGCATCAGTTTTCTGTTGGAAATTTTTGGTGTCGAAAATTTTTTCAGGTTGTAAAATATTGATGTACTGGAAAATCTAAGAACTCTGTAAAATTTCGATGAAGTGAATCCACAGTGGGAGCGCGGAACCGCCGCATATACCCCCATTCCGCCGCTCTTCCGCCGCACACTGTGGAGATCACTTCACCAATTTTTTTCAGAGGCTTTCTGGGCTTAAAATATGGGTTTTGGAACATTAAAATTGGGCCCATATTTTCTGTAACTGCTACAGTTTTGTTTTGGGGGCCCACTTGTTAAAATTTGATTGATCGGATATTTTAAACACATTATTTCACAGTATTTACATTATATCTGCGACCGTGAATGTCACTTGATCGGTAAATCCGGTCTAACTGCTATAGCCCGGTTAGACGGATTTGTGAACGTGACTTTCACGTTGATGTTTTGTTTTTGCTGTGATGTTGCGGATCGGTCGTGGGGGATAGCCTGGATGCAATGCTAGTACAGTTTTGTTGTATTATGTACATTTGATATTGCGGGGCGAGCGTCCGACATGTGGACTGCCGTCACTGCCTGTTTGTATTATTATTTTGGGGCACGACCTGGTTGCGGTCGATGTACCCGTTGTATGTATATTTTACTTTCTGTACTAGGATTGCCCCGCGGAGGGGTGCACGGATAGCCGGGTTCTGGAGGGCAACAAGCCCGCATCTCATGGCATTGAGACGGAGGGGGCTTCACTCTAGGATTGGCGGGCTATTCGCCGCACTCGTAGGGGGTACAGGTTGACCCAGGAGGGGTGCCCAAGTTACCGGATTCCGTGAAGTGCTGGGTGGTCCATTCACGTTGCTGAAGGGGGCTGCCTCGCTTCAGGTTTTGGCGGGTAACTTGCCGCGCCCGTAGGGGTCTAGGATTTCATTACACAGGCTATCCACACGACCAGGGGAACGTCGGGTTTCAGCGGCTCTGTGAAACCCGGGGATCCCAGATATCTGTATTATTTCTGTGATGCTGTATATTTTCTGTGATGTTGCATTTCTTTCACGCCTTGAGCGAAATATAATATATTGGTATATATATTAGTAGATGTAGTATATGTTTTGCATCCGCGCTAGTCCAGTCCCCGCTCTGTCGTTAGTAAGCTAACCTAACGGGTAATGACGGGACCCAGTGGCGAATGCGGATGGCATATACGTACATCAGTATATTTTCGTTCTTTTTGGTGTGATCAATTGATGGGACTGCATTGATTCGGATCAATGCAAGTTAAAACAAACCTAATCTGATGTTGTTGGAACACTTTTCAAAAAGCTGTTATTGCAAGGACGTTCACTTTTGTTTTGCATCGCGGTATTCATTTGGAATATCCTGCTCCTCAGTCGACGAGGCAAGGGCCGAGATCCCTTCACCGGGAGTGATCCCTTGGACAAAAAGTTTGCGTCAGGGCATTAACTTCACTATAGCCGATTACTTTTGCTTTGCATCGTGGTATTCAGTTGGAATATCCTGCACCCCATTCTACGGGGAAAGAGCCGAGATCCCTTCACCGGGAGTGACCTCTTTAGCGAAGGTTTTCGTCACTATATTTTTAATAGCTATCCGTGTAAGTGCACGGCGGCGCCCCGGCCGTCGATCCGACGGCCAAACGCGGAAGCGGTGAAAAACTTTAAATTTTGCGGACTTAGCAAACCGGCACCACCGCGCACTAAACCCCGGATCGTGCCATTAAACTAGTCTAAGCTATCAAGAGAGGGGGTAGAGAAGTATACCATACGATCCGAGTCCTCCGGTCTTCATCTCCACTCCGATCTCCTCGCGGAATCTCCGTCCATCTCCTCCTCGTCGGAAAGGGCACCACGAAGCCGGGTACTTTTACGGGCTCCCACCTCAATACCGAGGCAACTCGCGCATGAAGCCGGCAAATCGACATGCTCAAGATATGCTGTAGGAAGTGTAGTGTAGAATCATGGTCTCTTTTGGGGTTTGGTTGCCATTTGTGGATGATGGAGGAAACAAGACAAGAAAAATGGTGCTTGCATTTTTCTTAACATGAAATGAGATCAATCAAATGAAACACTCTCAAGGATGAAGATGAAACTCTCTTCTTCTCTTTTCTTTCTCTCTTTCTTTTTCTCAACCATGAACAAAAAACCTCTCATCTAGTCAGAATCAAAATGGTGGAGCAAAAACATTATGATAACAAGAAGGAGGTGAGTGTAGGATGCAAAAAGTGGTGACCACAACCTAAAACATAATCATCACTAAATCAACATCAAACCTCTTTTCATTTCTAATCTCATAAAGCAAAGAAAAGAAAGAAAAAGGATCTCATCATGAAAAGCCATCATGATGCCACCAATATGCAAGATACCCCCTCCACAAATGTTATTTGCACAATTGCAAATAACACCCTCCATCTGAAAAGTCCGGCCGGGAAAGAACAAAGGAAAACCGGCCGGAACGGAATGCAAACTGGCAACTCCAGAAAACTGGTCCCGTAATAAATTACAGGAAAACCCCCATACTGTGCATACACACCCGCATCTGTATTCCGTCCGGATACAAATGCAATGAGACAAAATCTACACTGTACTAAACTAGGACCGGCTTAAGCCAAAGCCGGCTAGTAATATCCGTTCGATCCTGATCCGTGCAATACCGCACGTATCTGATCGAACCCTGCCATATATAACTATACGGCCACTAGTACAAACTGTCCGATCCTGACCCGTGCAATTACCGCACGTATCTGATCGGACCCTGCCATATCTCCATACGGCCTCTACAGCGTTTCGCCCGAAAGCTTGAGTAACTGAAAGTGTGGTGGACTCTAAAGACTCGTCAATACAATGGCTGTGGATTTAACCACTAGCACGTCAGAGGTATAAGCCAATACGTGACGGGCCACCAGCTATTGACTAAAAGGGACGTCGATGAGCGAACTCATCCTGACACCCTACTGAGCCTGTCAGTGACAATATCCGTGTAGTCCGGTCCGTTCGTCTATGAGTATCTCATGGCGGACCTAGGGGGTTAGTAAAAGTCAGACCCCCAAAAGCGGTACAAGTCGTGTCGGAGTGTAGCCCAGAACACCCTGAGATACTACTGGAATACCTACCAGTAAATCTCCTTGCCTTGGCCAAGGACTTTGTGTAATGGCTCTCCTAGACACAGCACGACCTCACCCCCAATACCGGGAAAGACGAACCCCTGAAGATACGCTCACTGCCTCCATGTGGCTCGGGACTGTACCCAACTAAAACCTGTTTGCATGACTCCTTTGAGCCGTGGTAGGGTAGTAATCAAAGTACAGTGGGAACTCACACGAGACAAATGACGATCCCCAGGTCGATGAACTAACCTGCACACATGTCACCAGGGAACTGCCATCTGACGTCTGGTATATGACCAACTAGCATGTTCCCGGCGAGTCCTGTCCGGTGTACTCATAACCCAATGAGCACCTGTATACATCTTAGGTGATCCAACTGACACCAGTGGCTTGTGAGACCGGCCACCGCTCCTCGTCGGGGTCTCGACTGTATACACTAGTCTACTAATGGAGTATCGATGCCCGGTCTCGAAACTCCCACGACTAGGGACCTTTTAAGGATATGCTTGTAGACCCCCAGCTCCCACTTATATGATCGCCCTCATACTGCTGGTGGTCAAGCAAAAATCCTAGGGGCTCTATCAACGTGTAATAGCGACGTGTCAGGTCACCTAAAGCAGTACACGATGATAAAGGTAAACCAGATAGCATGCTATCATCTCGAGTAAGACTGTCCTACCGGGATAGGTCCTCCCTCAATCATTACAATCACGTACCTGTGACCTAATAATTGACTCTGAGGGCACTATCTCCAACAATCCGTTCCTTCAACGATATCAAGTTCATTACGTTAAAGGTTTTCGCCAGAAAACATTCGTAGCCCTCCGTCGTTTCAGACGGGTAGCACGTAGTATTCATGCTATGTTTGTTGGCCTTCGTCAAGGCATAGTGTATGGTAGCTGCTTGTTGCCTTTCTGCAGCATAGATAGATGCGTTGGTTTGGGACAGTCGTATAGCCTTGTTGGCCTTCGTCAAGGGCTTGTGCGGGTGGGTTCAAATCAACCTGGAGAATGACGGGTAGAACTTGACATGTGACTTATGATTTGTTGGCCTTCGTCAAGGTCATAAGAGCATGGGGCAGAAATCACATCGGGAGTTTCAAAAGAACTGAAACTTGCCAGATATGCGCATACCTTCTGGAGTGTGATAGCGTGAGCGGATTCCGTCACGTTATCATGCAATGATAGTTGGATCCCGATTCCCACTGATGAGTTAGTTTACTCCTCGGGTAACCCCGACTAGTTCTTCTTTCAGGTTTGGAGGAGAATTTGAGGTACAGTGGGAGGTTTCCAGATTAGATAAATTGGTGACCATTCTGATCTAGGTTAGAGTGCACGCTGAGTATTTCTTTTCTCTCTCTCTCTGGCAGCGACCATTGACCCGACCCTAAGACTTTGACTCAGTGACCAAGTTGACCGAACCTTCTTAAACACCGGCTTTTGGATTGTCAGAGTTGCAAACCTCATTGCCACTCCTACTTTTACCCTTTTCTCCAGGACACCCCGTTTTACTACGAACGTCCACTTCCATTGGACAAAACCATCGTATGGTTAGATACGAACTCGAAAGAATTTATTCGAGGATGGTTTCCGGTTCTGGAGAAAACGGATAGGATTATTCAGTTGTCTTTTCCTTTTACCCTCTCTCAGGTTACGAGTACTCCTTGGTTTAGGGGTAGTACACCTATTACGCAAATTGGATTGTCTTCTTCCAAACCTTAGGCTGGTGCCGACCGGTAGGGAATGAAGAAAACCAATTAGCATAACGATGGTGTGCAGAAGGTATTAAGTTCAGACAAAGCAAGGGATTAGTAAGAGGGCAAAGTAAATTGCAACAGATATTCACGACCAAACCAAATATTTCGTTACCACTCCCACATCACCTTTGTATTTCTCCAGGACACTCCGTATCACTACAAAAATCCACCGTTTATTTGGATACTCCATCGTATGGTTATATACGAACTCGAATGGAACTGGTTCCAGTTCGGGGATGGATTCTGGTTCAGGAGAAATAGGAATAAGTTTTATTCAGGTGTCTTTTATCTTCACCTTCTCTCGCATTGCGAGTGTTCCTAGGATTAGGACAGTACACCCATTATGCTTATTGGATAGTCTTCTTCCAAACCATAGGCTGGTGCCGAACGGTAGGGAAGGAAGAAAACCATTTAGCCTAAAGGGGTGTGCAGAAGGTAATGACTAAAGACATATGAAGGGATGTGGAGAGATGGCAATGAATTATACGGTTGTAGTTGTGAATCTGGATAATGGAAGAGGCATTACTATGAATACCGGGATACCCCACGAAACATTTCAATGTTTCAGTTTCACTGTGTACAGTTAAAGGAAAACTGATTTCCCGATTAGACACTTGCTCCAGGGTATGTATTTACCAAGTATGATTCTCACATCTGTATGGTTTTACAGATGATGAGTGGGAGTAAGCTATTGGGAATTAGATGATTGTCCTCATTATATCGGGATTCGTTGTAATCGGTGATATTTGAGGAAGTCACCTGGGTTATTTGCCGGACGGCAAGTATTTGGTTTTGAATATCCGCCGTTATGCACCAATTTCAAATCGATGTATCTGTACGTCTATTTTCATAGAGTGAGATATACCTTTTTGAAATTATGTCTATGACATTTACCTATATCAGCGGATGGTTAGGTAAGGAGCAATAAACAGCGGTGTAATTCTTCATAACCAAAGGTACGGTTTTCAACCTACAACACACAGGGAATGAGTTGTCAGACTCAAGGGACTTATACAGTGTATTGTATGTTGTCCAGTGTCCATGAGGACAGAGGGTTTGGTTCTCATACTATATTCGGTTTACTTATGACTTCTCTAGTATTTAGACAAGTGTTTCGTGGAAACACAGGATCCGAATTTTGAGAAGTTATTGGTATTAGAATAAAGTATAGAACCAAGTGTTGCAAGTATCGGGATTCTTCAAGGTGATCGAAGATGTAGATACTTGTGTATGGTATTCAGTTGATAGTAGTGATTAAGAGAAATTGTTTCTCTTTCAGGTTACTCATAAATGGAAGCATTCCGAAGTTGAGTAACGCTGATCGGCCTCCTTCCATTTAGTTGAAATGCACTGGAGACAGTTGCATGATTTGAATCTGGTTCAATTAAATCAGTGCCTCTGGTCCTATATGGGATATAGAACAGTTCATATCTTAACGATGTTAAGGTACGGGGAGTTGTCCGGCTTATGCTTAAAACCAGACACTGGACAACTCAAGGCACGTTTCTGTAATGGCTGTTTGTGGGTTGACCCAGGCTATGACGCGGGTTGATTTTCTACCATCTGGATGAACAATAGCAATATTGTTCTAGACTCGCCACAGTTTTAATAAAAATGGATTTTTTTTCAGAAAAACAGTAGTGGGAGTATGGTAGAACTGGAAGTGATTCCAAAACCACAAACGATTACTGAAGATTTGATAAGGAACCTAAAGATTCAATCTGGATTGACATTCCATTGGCCACTCCGCAGATAAGGTGGGTAACTTCAGGCACCCGAGAGGTACTACGGTAGCCTCAAGGACGGTGACAGGGAAGTTCTTGTTTACCCACAATTACCATTGCTGTTGTTCCAGGCTGCGAGACCCGGCGGGAGGATGAGTATAGCGTCGTTCTAAACTAGTTTTAGAAGTGCACGTCTATATGACTCTGCCAGAGGGTTGTCGTAGTCAGTGGGAGCAGCGGAAGCATTGGTGGACAGGTAGCTTATGTCTATTTACAGACTGAAGCACCAGTAGCGGAGATAGATCATCTATTTCTGACGTGACAGTCATAGGTTTGACTTCATCAGAATAGGGGATGGATATGTTGAGAAGGTAGTAGGGTGTGATATCCTGGTATTTGGATGACATACACAAAGTAGGAAAGGAAACTCCTATACTACGATCGGTTATACTTTGGTCGTCACACAGTGGTTTATCCACACAGGACTTGGACATTATATCAGACATACTGGTTACTGGATATATGGTATTAGATCTAGATTTGGGTGGTTTCCCAATCAGGGTACTTGACAGCATTCTAAGAGTATTTAGGATGGACGACTCCTGGCACGGTAGTGTACCTGCAGGTAATGGAGTCACCCTCTCTAAAGGTGTCTTACAGACTAAAGGGGAGAGGGACGTGCATGATTGGCAGATCACTTGCTCAGGCAATTGAGTCAATCATGAGATGTCATGTACCACACCAGATGTTGTTCTTGCACTAGATGCAATAAGTTGACATTAATCCAATCCTGGAGATACAGTCGGAAGCAGTTTTAGAACATAAGTGGATGTTCTAGGGAGATGATAACGACAGCCTCATTCAGGAGACAGTTATCATTCCAGGCTTCCAAGGTGACATGGACGACAAGGAGGTTGTCAGAGTTATAGTTTTCCTTCTGATGAGGGGCAGTATTTTGGACAGGTGGTCCAAGGCAATACTGAGGGAGGCATGGCGCGCAGGATAGTGATTAAGTTCAGTTGACGATACAGTCTAAGAAGTTTGGATTTGGAGTTCATTTATGAGCTATGTCCCATCAGACATCCAGACACATTCTAAGACAGGTATTGCTCTTTTCGGGAGATGGCTTTCTCCGCGAACTTGAGATATAGAGAGACATAGAAAGAAACAACTAAGCGGATCCACTCACTGAGGCTATTCCTCGAACGCAATAGTTCCGCAAACGAGCTTTGTGAGACTGACTAGTAGAGGAGTTGGATGTTCGGTATCACACGGGCTGTGAGTATGCGACATCGCAATAATTAGCCTTGAGTGCAAGTGGGAGATTGTTGGAGATAGTGCCCTCAGAGTCAATTATTAGGTCACAGGTACGTGATTGTAATGATTGAGGGAGAACCTATCCCGGTAGGACAGTCTTACTCGAGATGATAGTATGCTATCTGGTTTACCTTTATCATCGTGTACTGCTTTAGGTGACCTGACACGTCGCTATTACACGTTGATAGAGCCCCTAGGATTCTTGCTTGACCACCAGCAGTATGAGGGCGATCATATAAGTGGGAGCTGGGGGTCTATAAGCTTATCCTTAAAAGGTCCCTAGTTGTGGGAGTTTTCGTGACAGGGCATCGATACTCCACAGTAGACTAGTGTATACAGTCGAGACCCCGACGAGGGGCGGTGGCCGGTCTCACAAGCCACTGGTGTCAGTTGGATCACCTAAGATGTATACAGGTGCTCATTGGGTTATGAGTACACCGGACAGGACTCGCCGGGAACATGCTAGTTGGTCATATACCAGACGTCAGATGGCAGTTCCCTGGTGACATGTGTGCAGGTTAGTTCATCGACCTGGGGATCGTCATTTGTCTCGTGTGAGTTCCCACTGTACTTTGATTACTACCCTACCACGGCTCAAAGGAGTCGTGCAAACAGGTTTTAGTTAGGTACAGTCCCGAGCCACATGGAGGCAGTGAGCGTATCTTCAGGGGTTCGTCTCTCCCGGTATTGGGGGTGAGGTCGTGCTGTGTCTAGGAGAGCCATTACACAAAGTCCTTGGCCAAGGCAAGGAGATTTACTGGTAGGTATTCCAGTAGTATCTCAGGGTGTTCTGGGCTACACTCCGACATGACTTGTACCGCTTTTGGGGGTCTGACTTTTACCAACCCCCTAGGCCCGCCATGCGATTCTCATAGACGAACGGACCGGACTGCATGGATATTGTCACTGACAGGCTCAGTAGGGTGACAGGCTGAGTTCGCTCACAGACGTCCCTTTTGGTCAATAGCTGGTGGCCCGTCATGTATGGCTAATACCTCTGACGTGCTAGTGGTTAAATCCACAGCCATAGTATTGACGAGTCTTTAGAGTCCACCACACTTTCAGTTACTCAAGCTTTCGGGCGAAAGGCTGTAGAGGCCGTATGGAGATATGGCAGGGTTCGATCAGACACGTGCGGTATTGCACGGATCAGGATCGGACGGATAATACTAGCCGGCTTTGGTATAAGCCGGATCCTAGTATAGTACAGTGTAGTTTTGTCTTTTTGCATTTGTATCCGGTCGGAATACAGATGCGGGTGTGTATGCACAGTATCGGGGTTTTCCTATAATTTATTACGGGACCGGTTTTCTGGAGTTGCCAGTTTGCATTCCGTTCCGGCCGGTTTTTCATTGTTCCTTCCCGGCCGGACTTTTCCGATGGAGGGGGTTATTTGCAAGTTTGTAAATAACATTTGCGGAGGGGTTTTCATGCATTTGTAGCATTATGAAAAGTCAAGCATCTTTGCTTCTTTTCATGATGGCTTTATTGTGTTTGATGATGTTGGAGTGTTGGGTTTTGTGGTGGTCCTTTTGCTTTTCTTGTTCTCCACCCACCTCTTTGTTTTGCTCACCTCTCTCCATTCTCAAATGCATTGGCCGGCCAATTTTTGTGCAACATGGGATTCTTTTTTGGATGAGGGATATTGGTTCATTCATTTTCTTCATGATTAATTTTCGTGGGCCCCCTTGAGTGTGCAGGGAATGCATGTTAGGAGAAAATTTATTATGTGAGGATTGAGTCAAACTTGAGTGGGTATGGTGGTTGATGGATTAAATAATATTTGGTGGTTGCATTGAGTGCTTTAGAAAGGGGGGGCTGATAAGTTTTTCTGGCCGAGCCATTTTACAGAGAATGCTCCATTCTTCCTGCAAGCCTCCATGGCTTCTTCATTTGCAAAATTCCTCCATCATGGCAACTATACAAAACCCCATAGAGACAATAGCTCACTACACATTTCTACAGCAAATCTTGGGCACGTCGACTAGCCAGCTTCGTGCCCGAGTTGCCTCGGCATTGAGGTGGGAGCCCGTAAAAGACGTAGGCGATGTGGTGCCCTTCCGGCGAGGAGGCAACGACCGGAGATCCCGCGAGGAGATCGGGGTGGAGATGAAGACCGGAGGACTCGGATCAGTCGGTATATCTCTATTCCCTTTCTTGTAGATAGCTAGGACTAGTTAGTGGTTCGATCCGGGTATTAGTGCGCGGCGGTTTGCCAGTTCAAGAAAAATTTAAAGTTATCACCGTTTCCGCGTTTGGCCGTCGGATTGACGGCCGGGGCGCCGCCGTGCACTTACAATATCAATATCCTAGCATATCATGCCTCATATCACGATCACATGTCGACCATTTTATTTATAGCACTATTCACCCGTATCGCCGCCCCAAGATCCATTATAACACCAGGACGTACCTCAAGTACGAATCCTGCCATATCACCGATATCACAACCACAAAACAAATCTCATTGACTCAGCTCAATCCCAAGTATCATCCTCAAATCCGTATGTGAACACATAGTTCCATACCCATGTGACACATAACAATAAAGAATCCCATGAGCACATATAAATAGGAATGTATGCAAGTATGTATGTGTGTATGTGTAGTGCAACACTACCCTAGGGTTCACGACACTAAAATAATCCAACACACCAATATCCATCCTAAACATCGTTATTAATCCCAAATAACATATAATAATTGTTTGTGTGTATACGCATCCGTATACACCACCACGGACTGCGGGGTTGCTATACGCCATCCTCCCGACTTCTCCCCGTAGATATAAATCTACTCACCTGGTCCTCGCTCGCCGGTGCCGACGTCGCCACGCGCTTGCTTGTCGTCTCGAAGTCCACATGGGGTACCTACATATCAGAACGCACCATATCGCATTAAAAACCGACTCATGACCAAAACGACGCACGAATCCCACATAGGTCAAAACCTATGGTTGCTTTCACAAATCAATCCAAAAACCCTCGATGTCGGCGTACAAACGCCAAACCATCGAGAAAAACCCAAACACACCCATTTATACATTCAAAAACAATAATTATAATATGAAATACGTTGCAATCCACAAAAACCTCAAACTCACTTTAAAAGGTATTTTTCCGAAAATCTAGCAAGCAAAATTAACCGTTTTAGTACAAAACTCGATGTTTAAACAAATTTAGCGGCCACAATATCCACTAAATATCATAACTAAGTCATATAAACCATTTCTATAATTTATTCTCATAAATTTGCATAATTTCCAAAATCCTAGTTTGCAAAAATATCAATTTTTAACACCTTTTATAGCAAAATTCAAAATTCATCAATTAAGCTTGGTTTTGCATGATCTAAATTGCTAAACAACAAATTAAAATGTTAATAAAGTCATCAAAACCTTAATTAGATTTTAAATCACCCATTTGGAACCAAAAGCTAAAAACTAGTTTGCTTAAATAAAGCTAAATCGGATATTTTAATGTTACAATTACCACTAAGCAATAAGATTACATTTTGCATGCCCTAAGATACAAAAATACATCACATAACCATGCACAATTGATCACCATTCAACTCCAAAACAAAACCTCACTTCAATTTCATAAACCCTAATCTTGAATTTGGACTTGAAATTTAAAATCTAAACTAAACCCTTCATTAACATAATTTGAAGTAATAACAAACAACTCAAAAAAAAGAACAAGATTTATACCTCATAACCATCTTGAGATCAACATAAAATCTAGACCTCCATAATGAAATCCTTGCACCAATATCCATGCATCTAAGGCTACACTAAAATGTGTAAGAACTAGATTTACATTTTGGGATTTTTTTGATGGGTATTTGATGAATTTTTTGAAGCAAAAGAGATGGAACAATGGGGGGAAGAAAGAGGGCTGTTGGTGCAGGAATTTTCGGCCAGAAAGGGAGTGGGGGAGGAGAGAGAGGGAGGTGGAGAAAAATGGGGAGAAAAAGACAAAGTCTACACCCCCTTTTGACTTTCTTTCATTTCCTTTTTTCTTTTCTTTTCTTTTCTTTTTTGTGTGGAATGGAGTGGGGAAATGGGGGGGATGTGCTGCTGAATTCAGCCACATGGGGATGGGGGTGAGTGAGTGTGGGTGTGGGTGTGGGGGAAAAAGATAAATGTTATACCCCAAACAACCATTTACACTAATTTCACCGAAAAAAGCCTTTTTCTTCGATATTTTCTAAACCGTTTTGGCAAATGATTTCGTTTCAAAAACCACATGATAAAATTTATTTAAAGTTTTATGATGCACAAAATTTGTTTCAACTCATTCCAATTTGTAATTTTCTCTAATTAAATGTATTAGTGACGGCTTAAAATAATAATAAAATAATTTTTTTTCAGAAAATTTGAAATTTCACCAGTGGCTCAATAAACACCAAATACTAGCAATCATATAGCTAGAATATGTATATTTAATTTTTATAATAAGATATTTGTATTTTTACTTTTTACAGAAAACACCCTTATTTTACCGATTTTTCGAAATTTCACCGAAACGATTTTCAAAACGTTACAATCTTCCCCCCTTAAAGAAATTTGGTCCCCGAATTTAAATTCAAACTCCCCCCAAATACAAAAACATCTAAGCAAAACCATCAAGTCGTCGGGGCTCCGAAATCATAAGTACATAAAACGCATCATAGCGCAATACATGCGCATGAGCAATGACCAGATAACTCAAAATCAAAACTCCGTCAAGCATCCCGCAATCATCGGAGTCACGGTAAAGACACAAATGTCAAATCTAATACAAAACCAATATGATATAACTCGAAACTATACATGTAAATATCAAATCTATATATGTAAATATCTGAAGGAAATGAATGCCAAATATATTCAGGTACAGTCCTCTGACTAGTCCTGCCCAGTACGAAAACACATAGAAAATATCATAAAAACGTACTGCTCTATAGGAAAAATCAATCCCAAATACGCGTATGAATACTACGTGCGTCTGGTGCACACGGAAATCAAAATCCATATACGTGCCATACAAGTGCACAGAAACAAGATTTAAGTGCATTGGGTGTGCACAAAGCATCTGTCGTAGGCAACGTGTGTGCCTGACAGCAAAATCAGGTGCATCTGACATGCACGAAGAATCTCGATTTAGTGCATCTGGTGTGCACCAAAATCGCACCTCAAAACATGCGCCCAACATGCGCGAAAATCCAAATCAGGTGCATCCATCGTGCACGAAATCATGAAATCCAATATCAAGTGCCGAATACGCGCAAAATCCAATCAGGTGTACAAGGTGCACAAAACAAATATCGCACATCACCATCGAAATCGAAGTCCAGTGCATCTAAATGCACAACATACGTAACACTGCACTGCAAGCATATATGAACTATACCGAGTGGAAAAACCAAATCGTGTGCGTATATACGCACAAATCAACTCAACTGTATGAAATCCATATAATCACAAACATGAGAAATCAAGGCACGAAAACTATCTCAAGTGCAACAACTGTGCAAAAATCGTGAATACTCAGTAGGTGCAATCATGGCGCATGGAAACAAATATCACGAAACTCCATCATCAAAATCAATCATGCAAATAGACCGCCCAAAATACAGAAATCACATATGGCGGAATAGTCCCGCTCAAGCACATCCTCAAGAATCTCTGGCCAACTGTCGTGGTCACTCATACCATGTCTCGTCGATGATCCTGAAATCTGGCCTGCTGGTGTGCGTATCATGACCACTCCTGGGTCAAAGTCTTCTCGTAATTCATTCCAGAAAGGTCCTGTCGAGGTCTCTCCCAAATCTCGCCTCTGCCGAACTGTCCGGAAGTCATCATCCCTTACTAGATCTATTCTCGTTCCTGAATGGCTACATACTCATCGCGACTCCTTCTGGAAGGTATATCCAAGTACAATGCATCGGCATGCGTACCGCATCTCTGATGTCGGCTGAGTGGAACGTCGTCTCATCAAGATCTCGTACGAATCTTACTCCACTTTTCCCTAACGTCGACTGTTTCGGACTCGTCTCATCGTGGCTGCATAGACTGAGCTCCATCGGCTATCCTCGTATCGGGAGTCTCCCAAGAAATGCATCTCACCACCTAGCATCCGAATTAAGTCGAGCCATCCGATCGAGTCGTCAAAACCTCATAATCCCCCAAGAGCTCAACATCTTGGGTACAGTTTAATAGTATCGAGTACATACCACAGCATCGGTGGTCCAGCCGTAGAAGGGCAAACCCAAGCCTCACTAATGGCGCCGTAGAACTGCCGCAAACCTGAAGGTTCAAAGGCTTTCACACGGTCATTAAGTCGAGTTAGGGTTTCATTCTTCTAGAGTGTCCATAGAATTACCTGCATGTCTTTCCGAATACTTTAAACCTGGAATAATAGCTTTCCAACATTCAATCGTCTCTTTCGACTCTCTACGTCTCCGCGTGAAGTCGTCTCTAGCTGGAACCAATCTATCTGATGACCTTGCATCGGGGTAGGCGAACGAACCACCTGTCCTAGTCATTCATCTTCGGGTGACTAGCGACCTTCTATCATCTCTTAGTACAACTCGTACTGCAATAGCTCCAACATCTGGGGTGATATCCTGTCGTCCGCAGCAATACTGGCTCACTCGTCTGCACGCTGAACGGTGCCTCAATCATCAGTAGTAAGCAATACTTCAATGGTCATCAAAATCTGGCTGGCCTCTATCAGTGGCTCAATCCTCTAGTGCAAATTGGCACGTCCGAGTAATCTCATACAGCAATTCACCCAACGCTCGTGGCGCGAAGACACAATGAAAAGACACAATTCTGCAATCGTGTGTCGCCGGAATCATGCCCTGGTCAGTCCTCGTTCTTGACGAGCTCATGCTGACCGCAACTCTAGCCGTAGCTCTCCCTGCGCGTAATTGTGGCAGCAAAACCATAACTGGTACCGATGAGGCTAAATCAGGAATGGATATAATACTGAACAAAGAAATGTACATCCTAAGGCTTCTTAAGTGGAGTAGTGTATCGTAAGTATGCCGCGGAACATACCCACGGTACGTCACTCTACTTTAGTCACCTATTCCATCAACCAAGGGTCATCCTACGCTCCGAAGGTAAAACCTAAGGCTCTGATACCAACTTTGTCACGTCCCGAAAAGATGGAACATGACCGGCACTTAAACTACGAGACGTCTCGAGGCGTACGTAATCTAAGTAAGCCGAAAACCCAAAAATCCAAACCAAGAAAAGTAGTAGAGTGAACGAAAACCAATTTAAATCAAGTAGTTTTAATAGCATAAGCCGAATTATGCGTTTTTAAAAACATCAAATATTTCCTGAAAATTTCGGCAGAGTCTCCTTTGTAAATACTGGCCCCTAAACGGGATACAACATGAATAGTATACGAAATCAATAAAAAGGCATCCCCAAGCGGGAGCTAGCTCTTCGTCAATCGACGGTCACAACCACACAAGCAATATAATATACAACGCCAAGGGCGAGGATCAAAACTCAAAAGGAACTCAAAACAACAAGAAATCCACAGAAATACAACGCGCGTCTCTAAGGTCGAAAGAATAACCTTACTGGTCTCTATCTCAAAAATAAATACATGTTTGGTTGATGGAACTTCTAGATACAACAGAATAATGATATACAAGATATAATGATGAGTGTGATACAAATAAACCCACCTACTAGCAAG
Organism: Agapanthus africanus; assembly: GCA_030015575.1. NCBI lineage: Eukaryota > Viridiplantae > Streptophyta > Magnoliopsida > Asparagales > Amaryllidaceae > Agapanthus > Agapanthus africanus. Next base: position 424,972,956 of record CM057337.1, read on the forward strand.
TCACCCGGAAATGGAAATAGTGCCAGCAAAGCCGTAAAGAAACCTGTACGGCGAAACCTGCAAGAACTGTGACACAACGGGGGTGAGTTGCCAACTCGTGAATAGAAAAACATCTACCCACAGAAATCGCATAAATAACGCAACCTAGGTCAATGATCATAATATATCCTAAAATATATGAATAACATGCAGCCTATAACAATGGCTAGGGTAATATCTAACCCGAGTGTGATCTCATGTGCCCGTGTCAGTGCCTCAGGTAGCAATATATCATATGAATGAGGTATGAATGCATGAAAACAGAATACATGTAAATGAAGAAACTGTTTTCATAAATTAGTAAGATTTCCTTTGTATTTTTAAAATGAGGTATCATAAATGAAATCAGCATCAACAGTGTCTAGCATCGACACAAAACATAAATCTCAATGTCTCAAAACCTCAGGCTCCGGCTATCCGGACTGGCCTGTATCATCAAATCTTAGTACCTCAATATCTCGAAATCTCAATGTCTCAATCTCAATATCTAGGGAGCCGTCAGTCCAGACCGGCCCCTACCATCCATCTCAAGACCACGACGGTATCCTCCGGATATCCGACGCGTCGGGTAAAATCACCGGTAGGTAGTCTCCCCCTGCCAGGCTCATCGTCATCACCACGAGCTTCTTGCCCCGGGGTACCTTACCGGGTCCACCATGTACCCGAAACGGTTCATCCAACTCCTCGAATCGGGTCTCGAAATTCATCAGCAAACTCATGGTGGACGACTAAAACATCATGGGAAAAACCACGCTTTTTATTTAAAAAGAGAAAGAAGAAGTTTGTATATGTTTTGCGGTTTTCCCCAAATCCAGAAAATCTCATGGAAATCCGAATCCAAAACCTCAATAGCACGTAAAAAGTGAATATATGTATGAGAATCCATGAATGCGGCATAACAATGAATAATAGTATGCATGAAGTAGCTGGTAATAACTACAATGTCTAAACTAACATATAAGGCAAGTACACTAATATCATGTCTAAACTATTAGCTAACAGGCTATGTCAAGCAATAATATTTTCTAAGGTGTACGTGACATGGCAATTACCGATGAAGATGTGTGTGAGCCGGCAAGTAAGTGTACGTGGTACATACGCATCATCGGTAATGGTGCTGGTGTCCTAACCACAAGATATCAACAGTAGAATATGAAGCATAATATAAGCATGTGATGCGGAGCAAACAACAATAATGAGCGGGAGCTGAATACTAGACGCAACGATAACTAATCTGCTTTAACCTAATATAAGTCCTACAATGGTGCCTTTTGAAATAACACGAATCGTGGGGTTTTGAAAATAGGGGCTACGGTGTTTTTAAGAAAAGATACGTTTTTTTTTGAAATATCCGTAGAATCCCTTGACTTGTCTTTTAAAATACGCACGATTCATAAGTTTTGAAATAGGTAGGAACCGAATCTAATCTAACAACTAACTAAACTAAAGGGCTAAGCTGCAAGCTAGACTACAGGTAAGGAAACCGCCTAACATCTGAGTCGATACATATACATACCTGTATATATATTAGTCGGTGATCCCGCCTCAATAATATCATATCCGATACCATATCTATAATCAGACATCCCAAGTCAAGAGTGCGGATCAATCATCAAGATATAGCTCGTACGTAAATCCGTCGTACGGCATCCCCAAATCTGGGTACGGGTCAATATCATATTCCTCACACTATTCCTCTGGTATCCTCTTTATCCAAGATCATAGTCTAGGGTACAGACCTATGTCTAGTACAATACTAATATCCTCAATATACTCATGATCTGACTACTGATCGACAATCTCGTACAAACCGATATCGTCAGCACATATCATCATTAAGGGGTATACATCGCCCGATACGGCCTAATATCAATATCCTAGCATATCATGCCTCATATCACGATCACATGTCGACCATTTTATTTATAGCACTATTCACCCGTATCGCCGCCCCAAGATCCGTTATAACACCAGGACGTACCTCAAGTACGAATCCTGCCATATCACCGATATCACAACCACAAAACAAATCTCATTGACTCAGCTCAATCCCAAGTATCATCCTCAAATCCGTATGTGAACACATAGTTCCATACCCATGTGACACATAACAATAAAGAATCCCATGATCACATATAAATAGGAATGTATGCAAGTATGTATGTGTGTATGTGTAGTGCAACACTACCCTAGGGTTCACGACACTAAAATAATCCAACACACCAATATCCATCCTAAACATCGTTATTAATCCCAAATAACATATAATAATTGTTTGTGTGTATACGCATCCGTATACACCACCACGGACTGCGGGGGTGCTATACGCCATCCACCCGACTTCTCCCCGTAGATATAAATCTACTCACCTGGTCCTCGCTCGCCGGTGCCGACGTCGCCACGCGCTTGCTTGTCGTCTCAAAGTCCACATGGGGTACCTACATATCAGAACGCACCATATCGCATTAAAAACCGACTCATGACCAAAACGACGCACGAATCCCACATAGGTCAAAACCTATGGTTGCTTTCACAAATCAATCCAAAAACCCTCGATGTCGGCGTACAAACGCCAAACCATCGAGAAAAACCCAAACACACCTATTTATACATTCAAAAACAATAATTATAATATGAAATACGTTGCAATCCACAAAAACCTCAAACTCACTTTAAAAGGTATTTTTCCGAAAATCTAGCAAGCAAAATTAACCGTTTTAGTACAAAACGCGATGTTTAAACAAATTTAGCGGCCACAATATCCACTAAATATCATAACTAAGTCATATAAACCATTTCTATAATTTATTCTCATAAATTTGCATAATTTCCAAAATCCTAGTTTGCAAAAATATCAATTTTTAACACCTTTTATAGCAAAATTCAAAATTCATCAATTAAGCTTGGTTTTGCATGATCTAAATTGCTAAACAACAAATTAAAATGTTAATAAAGTCATCAAAACCTTAATTAGATTTTAAATCACCCATTTGGAACCAAAAGCTAAAAACTAGTTTGCTTAAATAAAGCTAAATTGGATATTTTAATGTTACAATTAGCACTAAGCAACAAGATTACATTTTGCATGCCCTAAGATACAAAAATACATCACATAACCATGCACAATTGATCACCATTCAACTCCAAAACAAAACCTCACTTCAATTTCATAAACCCTAATCTTGAATTTGGACTTGAAATTTAAAATCTAAACTAAACCCTTCATTAACATAATTTGAAGTAATAACAAACAACTCAAAAAAAAGAACAAGATTTATACCTCATAACCATCTTGAGATCAACATGAAATCTAGACCTCCAAAATGAAATCCTTGCACCAAGATCCATGCATCTAAGGCTATACTAAAATGTGTAAGAACTAGATTTAGATTTTGGGATTTTTTTGATGGGTATTTGATGAATTTTTTGAAGCAAAAGAGATGGAACAATGGGGGGAAGAAAGAGGGCTGTTGGTGCAGGAATTTTCGGCCAGAAAGGGAGTGGGGGAGGAGAGAGAGGGAGGTGGAGAAAAATGGGGAGAAAAAGACAAAGTCTACACCCCCTTTTGACTTTCTTTCATTTCCCTTTTTCTTTTCTTTTCTTTTCTTTTTTGTGTGGAATGGAGTGGGGAAATGGGGGGGATGTGCTGCTGAATTCAGCCACATGGGGATGGGGGTGAGTGAGTGTGGGTGTGGGTGTGGGGGAAAAAGATAAATGTTATACCCCAAACAACCATTTACACTAATTTCACCGAAAAAAGCCTTTTTCTTCGATATTTTCTAAACCGTTTTGGCAAATGATTTCGTTTCAAAAACCACATGATAAAATTTATTTAAAGTTTTATGATGCACAAAATTTGTTTCAACTCATTCCAATTTGTAATTTTCCCTAATTAAATGTATTAGTGACGGCTTAAAATAATAATAAAATAATATTTTTTTCAGAAAATTTGAAATTTCACCAGTGGCTCAATAAACACCAAATACTAGCAATCATATAGCTAGAATATGTATATTTAATTTTTATAATAAGATATTTGTATTTTGACTTTTTACAGAAAACCCCCTTATTTTACCGATTTTTCGAAATTTCACCGAAACGATTTTCAAAACGTTACACTTCGTCTGAGAGTATCGCATACACGGTCTAGGGGTTAGTAAATGTCAGACCCTAATAACCCGATAAGTCGTGCTGATGTGGTTTAGGACCAATCCGGGAAACCATTGTTCAGCCTATCAGTAAATCCAAACAGCCTTGGCCAAGGTCTTATGGTCCTGACCAATCGAACCTAGTGCGATATCGACTCTCTACACAGGGAGAGACGAATCCCCGACAATCGTTCACTGCCTCCATGTGGCTCGGGGCTGTACCCAACCAAAACCTGTTTGCACGACTCAGTAGAGACGTGGTAGGGTAGTGATCAAAGCATAGTGGGAACTCATACGGGACAAATGCCGATCTCAGGTCTAAAGACTAACCTGTACTCATGTCACCTAAGAACATCCACCTGATGATAGGTATAGTACTATCTGAAAGTTCTAGGTGAGTCCGTCCGGTGTACTCACCCCCAGTGAGCACCTGTATACGATCTTAGGTGCGAAAGACCAATGGTTGCGGGACCATGCCATCGCCCCTCGTCGGGGTCTAGAAACGTATACACTAATCTACTCCAGAATATCGATGCCCAGTCTCAATACTCCCACGACTAGGGACCATTTAAGGATGTGCGTGCCGACTACCCAGCTCCCACAGGTATGATCACCATCACAACGCAGGTAGTTTAGCAATGATCCTGCGGGTTTTATCAATATGTATAAAAGATATGAAATATCAAGTAAAACATGCACATGTTAAGATAAAGACAAACCAGATAGCATACTATCATATCGAGCAAGACTGTCCTGTACATATATATGTCCAAGAATCCATATGTATACATATACAATAATGGCCTCTAGGGAATACATATCCAACAATCTCCCACTTGCACTAAGGTCGTATATTGGCGTACCGAGTATCCAACGTCTGCTCTCGGGCCAGCTGTTGGCGTACCGCATACCCAACATCTCAAAAAGTCTCTAGAACTGTGCTTGAGGAAGGGCCTTGGTTAATGGATCCGCAGTGTTGTCTTTTGTATCCACTCTCCGGACCTCGATCTCCTGGCGATCTACGATCTCCCTGATCAGGTGATACCGCCTTAAGATGTGCCTGGATTTCTGATGGGACCGTGGTTCCTTCGCTAAAGCTATAGCCCCATTGTTATCGCAATACAAAGGTATTGGGTCAACAATGGACGGAACAACCTCAAGTTCACTAATGAACTTCTTCATCTAGACCGCCTCTTTTGCGGCATCGCTTGCACTAATATATTCAGCCTCCATCGTTGAGTCTGCGATGGTATTCTGTTTGGAGCTCTTCCAACAAACCGCCCATCCGTTGAGGGTAAACAGAAAACCCGAGACAGACTTGCTGTCATCCTTGTCACTCTGGAAGCTTGAATCGGTAAAGGACTCGACCTTCAGGTCTCCATTACCGTAAACCAAGAACAACTCCTTAGTCCTTCTCAAGTATTTGAGAATGTTCTTCACTGCTGTCCAATGGTCCTCACATGGGTTTGACTGATACCGGCTCGCCACGCTTAGCGCATAAGCTACATTTCGCCTTGTACATAGCATCGCATACATTATAGATCCTACCGCCGAAGCGTAGGGTATAGTGCTCAAGCGAACCCTCTCCTCGTCAGTCTTGGGAGACATCTCCTTGGAGAGCGTGATTCCGTGCAATGCGGGTATGTTACCATGCTTGGAATCTTCCATACTAAACCTCTTTAGTACGGTCTCTATGTACTTGGACTGTGAAAGTCCTAGTAATCAATTGGATCTATCTCCGTAAATTTTAATCCCTAGAATGTACGAGGCATCACCCAGGTCCTTCATGGAGAACCTTTGTGATAAGAATAGCTTGACCGATTGCAGCATAGGAATGTCATTTCCTATCAAAAGAATGTCTTCCACATACAAGACTAGGAACACGACAGTTCATCCTACAATCTTCTTATAAATACAAGGCTCATCCTCGTTCTTGATGAAGTCAAAATCCTTGACTGTTTCATTAAACAGATGTTCCAGCTCCGCGATGCCTACTTTAACCCATAAATGGATTTAAGCAACTTTCGTACCTTTCCGCTGCTCGTACTATCTACGAAATCTTCCAGCTGATCCATGTAAACGCACTCTTCTAAACTTCCATTTAGAAAAGCCGTTTTTACGTCCATCTGCCAAATCTCATAGTCATGGAAGGCAGCAATGGCAAGCAGGATCCGAATGGATTTGAGCATAGCCACTGGAGAAAAAGTTTCGTCATAATCCACTCCTGGTCTTTGACGAAAATCTTTTCCAACGAGTCTAGCCTTATAGGTTTCAACCTGCCCATCTACACCAAGTTTCTTTTGTAGATCCATTTGCATCCAACAGGTTTTACCCCAGGTGGAGCAATACCCAAGGTCCACACTTTATTGGTGTACTGTTGGATATAGTGCCCTCAGGGTCAATTATTGGATCACAGGCATGTGATTGCAATGATTGAGGGAGGACCTATGCCGGTAGGACAGTCTTACTCGAGATTATAGTATGCTATCTAGTTTATCTTTATCATCGTGTACTCCTTTAGGTCACCTTACAGGTCACTATTGCACGTTGATAGAGCCCCTAGGATTCTTTCTTGACTACCAGCAGTATGAGGGCGATCATATACGTCGGTGCTGGAGTCTATAAGAAAATCATTAAAAGGTCCCTAATCGTGGGAGTTTCGAGACAGGGCATCGATTCTCGAGAGTGGACTAGTGTATACAGTCGAGACCCCGACGAGGGGCCGTGGCCGGTCTCACAAGCCACTGGTGTCAGTTGGTTCACCTAAGATGTTTACAGGTGCTCATTGGGTTATGAGTACACCGGACAGGACTCGCCGGGAACCTGCTCGTTGGGATTATACCAGACGTCAGATAGTAGTTCCCTGGTGACATATGTACAGGTTAGTTCATCGACCTGAGATCGTCATTTGTCTCGTGTGAGTTCCCACTGTGCTTTGATTACTACCCTACCACGCTCAAAGGAGACGTGTAAACAGGTTTTAGTTGGGTACAGTCCCGACCCACATGGAAGCAGTGAGCGGATCTTCAGGGGTTCGTCTCTCCCGGTATTGGGGGTGAGGTCGCGCTGTGTGTTAGAGAGCCATTACACAAAACCCTCGGCCGAGACAGGAGATTTACTGGTAGGTATTCCAGTAGTATCTCAGGGTGTTTTGGGCTACACTCCGACACGACTTGTACCGCTTTTGGGGGTATGACTTTTACCAACCCCCTAGGCCCGCCATGCGATGCTCATAGACGAACGGACCAGACTGTACGGATATTGTCACTGACAGGCTCAGTAGGGTGTCAAGATGAGTTCGCTCACAGACGTCCCTTTTGGTCAATAGCTGGTGGCCCGTCACGTATGGCTAATACCTCTGACGTGCTAGTGGTTAAATCCACAGCCATAGTATTGACGAGTCTTTAGAGTCCCCCACATACAGTTACTCAAGTTTCGGGCGAAACGCTGTAGAGGCCGTATGGAGATATAGCAGGGTTCGATCAGATACGTGCGGTATTGCACGGATCGTGATCGGACGGATTTTACTAGCGGGCTTTGGTTTAAGCCGGATCCTAGTATTAGAAACTGTAGATTTTGTCTCTTTGCATTTGTATTCAGTGGGAATACAAATGCGGGAATGTATATACAGTCGCGTGGTTTTCCTGTAATTTATTACGGGATCAGTTTTCTGAAGTTGCCAGTTTGTATTCCGTTCCGGCCAGTTTTCCTTTGTTCCTTCACTGCCGGACTTTTGTGATGGAGGGGGTTATTTGCAAGTTTGCAAATAACTTAATATGGAGGGGTTTCTTGCATTTTGTGGCTTCATGATGGTTCATGCATCATGAGATTCCATTTTGGTCACTTCCTTTGCATTAAATGTGATGGTTTGTGATATGATGAGATTAGAAGTGAGTGTGACCATTTTTCTTCTCTTTTATCATGCTTATTCCTTCTTGCATTATTCCATGCTCTTCCCACTGCCATTTTGGAAAGAGTGGCCGGCCACTTAGAGGAGGTAGAGTGGGTTGTTCATTTGATAAGGGAAATTCATTCATCTCATTTTCTTGCTACACAAATTCAAGCTCCACTTGAAAGTTCATTTTATTCTATTCCTCCATCACCATGGCAACTACATAAACCCCAAATGAGACAATGGTTTCTACACTAGCCTACAGCAACCCATGGATGCGTCGGCTTGCCAACTTTGCGCCCGAGTTGCCTCGGTCAAGAGGTGGGAGCCCGTAAAAGAAAACGGCTACGTGGTGCCCTTTCCGACGAGGAGGTGCCGAGCGGAGTTTCCACGGGAGATCGGAGTGGAGACGAAGACAGAAGGACACGGATCGCTTGGTATATCTCTCTTCCCAATCTTTTAGTTTGCTGGTAGCTAGGTTAATGGCCCGATCCGGGTTGATAGTGCGTGGTGGTGCCGGTTTGCATGTTTCGCAAAGTTTTTCGTTTCCGGCGTCGGATCGACGGCCGGGGCGCCGCCGTGCAATTACTTTTGTATCAGAGCCACGCCATTAACCTAGTCTAGCTTGCTCTAGTATGTTTAGAACTCGATCGAACAAAATTCCCAAAAACCGTATTTTTCTTCCATCAGGTTTCTATCGAAATTTTTTTTTTGGCTCCAAAAATTTTTCAGGGTGTTGCAGAAATATGTGCAGGGTGTTCTAAGACTTCTGGAAAAATTTGGTGGCATGATTCGACTTTTCCACCTCGGAACCGCTGCCAAACACATGCATTGGCCGCGGTTCCGCGGCCATAATGATCCCATGTTGCACCATTTTTTTCCAGTGTGACCTAGTCTGTGAAATGGGGTTTTTGGATTACTATTTTTGGGCCCAGATTTTCTGTGAGTGCTACAGTAGTGCTTGGGGCCCACTTCGGCACATTTGTTCGATCGGATATTTTAAACATGCTAGTTCACAGTATTTACATTATATCTGCGACCGTTAATGTCATTTGATCGGTAAATCCTGTCTAACTGCTATAGCCCTTTTAAACGGATTTGCGAACGTGACATTCACGTTGATGTTCTGTGTTGTGCTGTGATGTTGCGGATTGGTCGTGGGGGATAGCCTGGTTGCAGTGGTAGTACAGTTTTGTTTTATATGTACATTTGATATTGCGGGGCGAGCGTCCGACATGTGGACTGCCGTCACTGCTTGTTTATATATTATTCTTTTGGGGCACGACCGGGTCGAGGTCGATGTACCCGTTGTATGTATATTTTATTTTCTGTACTAGGATTACCCCGCGGAGGGGTGCACGGATAGCCGGGTTCTAGAGGGAAACAAGCCCGCATCTCATGGCGTTGAGACGGAGGGGGCTTCACTCTAGAATTGGCGGGCAATTCGCCGCACTCGTAGGGGGTATAGGTTGACCCAGGAGGGGTGCCCAAGTTACCGGATTCCGTGAAGTGCTGGGTGGTCCATTCACGTTGTTGAAGGGGGCTGCCTCGCTTCAGGTTTTAGCGGGTAACTTGCCGCGCCCGTAGGGGTCTAGGATTTCATTGCACAGGCTATCCACACGACCACGGGAACGTCGGGTTTCAGTAGCGGCTCTATGAAACCCGGGGATCCCAGATATCTGTATTGTTCTGTGATGCTGGTTACATTTCTGTGATGTTGCTTTTTATCACGCCTTGAGCGAATATTATATATTGATATATATATACTAGTAGATGTTGTATATGTTTTGCATCCGTGCTAGTCCAGTCCCCGCTCTGTCGTCAGTTAAGTAACCTAACGGGTGATGACGGGACCCAGTGGCGAATGCGGATGGCATATACGTACATCATTATTTTCGTTCTTTTGTGTTGTGATCAATTGATGGGACTGTGTTGATTCGGATCAATGCAAGATAAAAAAACCTATTATGATGTTGTTGGAATATTTTTCAAAAAGCTGTTATTGCAAGGGCGTTCTCTTTTGTTTTGCAGAGTGGTATTCGGTTATGAATATCCAGCTCCTCAGTCGACGAGGCAAGGGCCGAGATCCCTTCACCGGGAGTGACTCCTTGGACAAAAGTTTGCGTCAGGGCAATAACTTCACTATAGCCGTTTACTTTTGCTTTGCATCGTGGTATTCAGTTGGAATATCCTGCACCCCATCCTACACGGAAAGAGCCGAGATCCCTTCACCTGGAGTGACCTCTTTAGCAAAGGTTTTCGTTACTATATTTTTTATAAAAGCTATCCGTTCCTTCAACGATATTAAGTTCATTATGTTAAAGGTTTTTCGCCAGAAACCATTCGTAGCCCTCCGTCGTTTCATATAGATAGTCAATAGTATTCAAGCTGTGTTTGTTGGCCAAAGTCAAGGAACAGTGTTTGGTAGCTGTTGGTTAATCATATGCTGCATAAATAGATGCGTTGGTTTGGGACAGTCGTATAGCCTTGTTGGCCAAAGTCAAGGGCTTGTGCGGGTGGGTTTAAATAAACCTGGAGATTGACGGGTAGAACTTGACATGTGACTTATGATTTGTTGGCCAAAGTCAAGGTCATAAGAGCATGGGGCAAACATCACATCGGGAGTTTCTAAAGAAACTGAAACTTGCCAGATATGCACATACCTTCTAGAGTGTGATAACGTGAGCGGATTCCGTCACATTATCATGCGATGATAGTTGGTTCCCGATTCCCATTGATGAGTTGGTTTACTCCTCGGGTGATCCCGACTAATTCTTCTTTCAGGTTTGGGGAAGAATTTGACGTTACAGTGGGAGGTTTCCAGATTAGATAAAGTGATAACCATTCTGATCTAGGTTAGAGTGCACGCTGAGTGTTTCTTTTCTCTCTCTCTTTGGCAGTGACCATTGACCCGACCCTAGACTATGACTCAGTGACCAAGTTGACCGAACCTTCTTAAACACTGGCTTTTGGATTGTCAGAGTTGCAGACCTCATTGCCACTCCTACTTTTACCCTTTTCTCCAGGACACCCCGTAATTCTACGAACGTCCACTTCCATTGGAAAAAACCATCGTATGGTTATATACGAACTCGAAGGAATTTATTCGAGGATGGTTTCCTGTTCTGGAGAAAACAAATAGGACTATTCAGTTGTCTTTTCCTTTTACCTTCTCTCAGGTTACGAGTGTTTCTTGGATTAGGACAGTACACCTATTATGCAAATTGGATAGTCTTCTTCCAAACCATTGGCAGGTGCCGACCGGTAGGGAATGAAGAAAACCAATTAGTCTAAACGGTGTATAGAAGGTATTAAGTTAAGACAAAGAAAGGGATTAGAAGGAGGGCAAAGTGAATTGCGACTGATATTCATGACCAAACCAAATATTTCATTACCACTCCCACTTCACCTTTGTATTTCTCCAGAACACTCCGTATCACTACGAAGATCCACAGTTTATTGGATACTCCATCGTATGGTTATATACGAACTCGAAAGGAACTTGTTCCAGTTCGGGGATGGATTCTGGTTCAGGAGAAATAGGAATAAGGTTTATCCGGTTATCTTTTATCTTCACCTTCTCTCGCATTGCGAGTGCTCCTAGGATTAGGACAGTACACCCATTATACTTATTGGATAGTCTTCTTCCACACCATAGGCTGGTGCCGAACGGTAGGGAAGGAAGAAAACCATTTGGCCTAAAGTGGTGTATAGAAGGTAATGACTAAAGACATATAAAGGGATTTGGAGAGATGGCAAAGAAATATACGATTATAGTTGTGAATCTGGATAATGGAAGAGGTATTACTAGGAATACCGGGATACCCCATCGAAACATTTCAATGTTTCAGTTTTACTGTGTACTGTTAATAGAAAACTGATTTCCCAGTTAGATACTTGCTCCAGGGTATGTATTTACCAGTTTGGTTCTCACATCTGTATGGTTTTACAGATGATGAGTGGGAGTAAGTTATTGAGAATTAGGTGATCATCCTCATTATATCGCAATTCGTTGTAATTGGTGATATTTGAGGAAGTCACCTGGGTTGTTTGCCGGACGGCAAATATTTGGTTTTGAATATCCGTTGTTATGCACCAATTTCAAATTGATATATCTGTACGTCTATTTTAATAGAGTGAGATATACTTTTTTGAAATTATGTCTATAACATGTACCTATATCAGTGGATGGTTAGGTAAGGAGCATTGAACAGCGGTGTAATTCTTCTTAACCATAAGTACAGTTTCAACCTACAATACACAGGGAATGAGTTATTACACTCAGGGGACTTATACAGAGTATTGTATGTTGTCCAGTGGCCATTAGGACAGAGGGGTTGGTCCTCGTACTATATTCGGTTTACTTATGACTTCTCTAGTTCTTAGACAGCTGTTTCGTAGAAACACAGGGTCTAAGTTCTGAAAAGTTATAGGTATATGAATACAGTAGAGAACCAGGTATTGCAAGTATCGGGATTCTTCAAGGTGATCGAAGATATAGATACTTGTGTATGGCATTCAGTTGATAGTAATGAGAACTTGCTTCTCTTTCAGGTTACTCAAAATTGGAAGCATTCCTAAGTTGAGTAACGCTGATCTGTCTCTCTCCATTTTGTTGACATGCACTGGAGACAGCTGCATGATTTGAATCTGGTTTAATTAAATCAGTGCCTCTGTTTCTGTATTGGATGTAGAACAGTTCATATCTTAACGATGTTAAGGTATGGGGAGTTGTCCGGCTTATGCTTAAAACCAGACTCTGGATAACTCAAGGCACGTTTCTGTAATGGCTGTTTGTTGGTTGACCCAGTCTATGACGAGGGTTGACTTTCTACCATCTGGAAGATCAATAGTGATATTGTTCTTGACTCGCCACAATTTTAATAAAAAAAATGGACTTTTTCAGAAAACACTAATGGGAGTATGGTAGACCTGGAAGTGATTCCAGAACCGCAAACGATTACTGAAGATTTGATAAGAACCTAAAGATTCAATCTGTATTGACATTCCATTAGCCACTCCGCAGATATGGTGGGTAACCTCAGACACCCGAGAGGTACTCCGGTAGCCTCAAGGACGGTGACAGGGAGGTTCTTGTTTACCCAGACTTGCCATTGCTGTTGTTCCAGACCGTGAGACCCGGCAGGAGGATGAGTATAGCGTCGTTCTAAACTTGCTTTAGAAGTGTACGTCTATATGACTTTGCCAGAGGGTTGTCGTAGTCAGTGGGAGCAGCGAAAGCATTGGTGGACAGGTGGCTTATGTCTATTTATAGACTAAAGCAGATATAGCGGAGATAGATCATCTATTTCTGATGTGATAGTCATAGGTTTGACTTCATCAGAATAGGGGATGGATCTATTAAGAAGGTAGTAGAGTGTGATGTCCTGGTATTTAGATGACATACATAGAGTAGGAATTGATATTCCTATACTACGATCGGTTATACTTTGGTCGTCACACAGTAGTTTCTCCACATAGGACTTAGATATTATATCAGACATTCTGGTTACTAGATCTATAGATCTAGATTTGGGTGATTTCCCAATCTGGGTACTTAGACAGCATTCTATGAGTATTTAGAATGGACGACTCCTGGCACGGTAGTGTACCTGCAGGTGATGGAGTCACCATCTCTAAAGGTGTCTTACAGACTAAAGGGGAGAGGGATGTGCATGATTGGCAGATCACTTGCTTAGGCAATTGAGTCAATCATGAGATGTCAAGTACCACACCGGATGTTGTTCTTGCATTGGATTCAATAAGTTGATATTAATCCAATCCTGGAGAAACAATTGGAAGCAGTTTTAGAACATAAGTGGATGTTCTAGGGATTTGATAACGGCAGCCTCCTTTTGGAAACGGTTATCATTCCAGGCTTCCAAGGTGACCTGGACGGCAGAGTGGCCGTCAGTGTTTTAGTTTTCCCCCTGACGAGGGGCAGTATTTTGGACAGGTGGTCCAGGTGGATACTGAGAGAAGGATGCAGCAGGATACTGATTAAGTTCAGTTGACGATACAGTCTAAGAAGATTGGATTTGGAGTTCATTTATGAGCTAGGTCCCATCAGACATCAAGACATTCTAAGACAGGTATTGCTCATTTCGGGAGATGGCTTTCTCCGCGAACATGGAATAAAGAGAGACATGGAAAGAAACATCAAAGCGGATCCACTCACTGAGGCTATTCCTCGAACGCAATAGTTTCTCAAACGAGCTTTGCGAGACTGTTTAGTAGAGGAGTTGGGTGTTCGGTATCACACGGGCTGTGAGTATGCGACATAGCAATAATTAGCCTTGAGTGCAAGTGGGAGATTGTTGGATATAGTGCCCTCAGAGTCAATTATTGGATCACAGGCACGTGATTGCAATGATTGAGGGAGGACCTATGCCGGTAGGACGGTCTTACTCGAGATGATAGTATGCTATCTGGTTTATCTTTATCATCGTGTACTGCATTAGGTGACCTTACAGGTCACTATTGCACGTTGATAGAGCCCCTAGGATTCTTGCTTGACTACCAGCAGTATGAGGGCGATCATATACGTGGGAGCTTGGGTCTATAAGCAAATCCTTAAAAGGTCCCTAGTCGTGGGAGTTTCGAGACAGGGCATCGATTCTCCAGAGTAGAATAGTGTATACAGTCGAGACCCCGACGAGGGGCGGTGGCCGGTCTCATAAGCTACTGGTGTCAGTTGGTTCACCTAAAATGTATACAGGTGCTCATTGGGTTATGAGTACACCGGACAGGACTCGCCGGGAACCTTCTAGTTGGGATTATACCAGACGTCAGATAGCAGTTCCCTGGTGAGATGTGTACAGCTTAGTTCATCGACCTGAGATCGTCATTTGTCTCGTGTGAGTTCCCACTGTGCTTTGATTACTACCCTACCACGCTCAAAGGAGAGGTGCAAACAGGTTTTAGTTGGGTAGAGTACCGAGCCACATGGAGGCAGTGAGCGGATCTGCTGGGGTTCGTCTCTCCCGGTATTGGGGGTGAGGTCGCGCTGTGTCTTGGAGAGCCATTACATAAAGCCCTCGGCCGAGGCAGGAGATTTACTACTAGGTATTCCAGTAGTATCTCAGGGTGTTCTGGGCTACACTCCGACACGACTTGTATTGCTTTTGGGGGTCTGACTTTTACTAACCCCCTAGGCCCGCCATGCGATGCTCATAGACGAACGGACCGGAATGTACGGATATTGTCACTGACAGGCTCAGTAGGGTGTCAGGATGAGTTTGCTCACAGACGTCCCTTTTGGTCAATAGCTGATGGCCCGTCACGTATGGCTAATACCTCTGACGTGCTAGTGGTTAAATCCACAGCCATAGTATTAACGAGTCTTTAGAGTCCCCCACATACAGTTACTCAAGTTTCGGGCGAAACGCTGTAGAGGCCGTATGGAGATATGGCAGGGTTCGATCAGATACGTGCGGTATTGCACGGATCGTGATCGGACGGATTTTACTAGCGGGCTTTGGTTTAAGCCGGATCCTAGTATTTGACAGTGTAGATTTTGTCTCTTTGCATTTGTATTCAGTGGGAATACAGATGCGGGTATGTATATACAGTCGCGGGTTTTCCTGTAATTTATTACGGGAACAGTTTTCTGAAGTTGCCAGTTTGCATTCCGTTCCGGCCAGTTTTCCTTTGTTCCTTCACGGCCGGACTTTTGTGATTGAGGGGGTTATTTGCAAGTTTGCAAATAACTTATTGTGGAGGGGATTTCTTGCATTTTGTAGCTTCATGATGGTTCATGCATCATGAGATTCCATTTTGGTCTCTTCCTTTGCATTAAATGTGATGGTTCGTGGTATGATGAGATTAGAAGTGAGTGTGACCATTTTTCTTCTCTTTTATCATGCTTATTCTTTCTTGCATTATTCCATGCTCTTCCCACTCCCATTTTGGAAAGAGTGGCCGGCCACTTAGAGGAGGTAGAGTGGGGTGTTCATTTGATAAGGGAAATTCATTCATCTCATTTTCTTCCTACACAAATTCAAGCTCCACTTGAAAGTTCATTTTATTGTATTCCTCCATCACCATGGAAACTACTGTTAGTTATATGTATACCCTAGAGGCCATTACTGTACATAGGATGTATATTGTAGTGGATGCTGGGACATATATAGGGAGGACTTTCTTGCTCGACATGATAGTATGCTATCTGGTTGCTCTTTACCTTAACGTGTATACTGATTGTCTTTCTGTTACATGTTGGTAAAGCCCTTAGGATGTGTGCTTGACTACCTGGACTATGATGCGGATCATACTAGTGGGGACATGGTAGTCCATAAGTACATCCTTCAAAGTCCCTAGTCGTGGGTGTATCGAGACGGGGCATCAATATACCAGAGTAGACTAGCGTGTACCTTCTCGACCCATACAGATGGGCGATGGATGATCCCATATCCACTGGTGTTTGACATCAGGGATGATATACGGGTGCTCAGTAGAGACTGGGTACACTAGACGGACTCGCCGAGAACTCCCAGATGGTATTATACCTCACGTCAGATGGCAGTTCTCTGGTGACACTGGTACAGAGTAGTCTGTTGACCCGAGATCGTCATAGAGTCTTGTGTGGTTCCCACTGTGCTTTGATTTCCATCTTACCACGTCCAAGAGGGCGTGCAAAACGGTGGTTTTTGGGTACAGTCCCGAGTCACATGGAGGCAATGAGCGATAGGAGGGGATTCGTGTCTCCCGGTATAGGGAGTTGATGTTGCGCTGTGTTCGATTGGCTATAACAGGAAATCCCTGGCCAGGGTTGCTGAGATTTACTGGTAAGTGTTAACAGTAGTTTCTCGAACAGTTATAGACCTCATATCGACACGACTTATTGAGCTATTGGGGTCTGACGTTTACCACCCCTAGGCGAGATATGCGACATATCAGACGATCAGACCGGACTGTACGGTAGTGTTACTGGTTGGATTCACTGGAGTGTGAGCGGGCTTGCTCGTCGATCTTCAGATCGCTCAATACCCGGGTGGCCGTTACGTTTAGCAGACCGCTTGCGGCTTGTGGATGTTTGATATGATCATCATCTGCTGCCGGCGTATTGACGAGTCTTTAGAGTCCTACACAGAGGTTTCCTGGCTCAAGCGAAACGAAATAGGAGCGCATATGAGATATGTGCGGGACCGAGAATAATGCATGTATGTGATACCGTATTTCATTCTCGCGATCAATGTGTCGGATGGTTGTATGCGATATAACCTAGTTATCGATTCAAGCGTTGAATCGATAAGCCGATACATTGGATACCAGTCGGTTATGTGCGACATGACCGGATCGTTAAATCAAGTGTTGATTTAATGATTTAATGCATAATTGTATATTTGATATATTACTTTGCATTAACTAGTATCGGTTCACTTTAAAATGGATTTTCTCACTCGGGTGTGCGCATTGCATATGCGATATGATTTTGTGCACTTGCATTGTATCATGTTTGATGATACATGTTGACTTGTGCTTGTGTAAAGATTAAACCATGGTTATATGAATGGTTAGGGTTTTATATACTTATTCATTTATTTATATTCATTATTCATTTAAGGAAAAGAAAAGAAAAATGGTGGCATTCTTTTGTTAATTCATGAAGCTTCATGAATACTTTGACTTAGTCACCATTTTTGTCTTCATTCCTAACCTAACCATTCACTTAACTTGGGTTTAGTCTCTACACATAACCATGGTCATGTTATGATAAAGATTGGATTATTCTTTTCTTTTTAATGAATCTTATCACAATATTCTTCTTCTTCTTCATCTTCTTTCATGAAGAAAAAGCTTTCTTCATCAATGGTGATTGATGATAAAGAGTGAGAAATCCAATTCTAAATTGAACCCACTAACTATTTCTTCATCCTCTACCTCTTGCCAAGTAGTAGAGTGTGTTTACTTCACAAGTTTCATGACTTGGTGAAGTTGTGAGCTTGATCTAGCGATGCCTCGACGTAGATCATCTTCGGCATGGACATCGACGACCTAGCTCGTTTTTTTTCTCCGACGAAGCCGACTCTAGAGCCCGGATTCCTTTTGGACAGCGGAGACGACTTCGTTGCGGAGCTATGGAGGTGGAGCACCGGATCTACAAAGGTTGTATTTCCGATATCCCTTAGTTAATTGTTAACTAGTTCACTTTTTCGCCTAGTTTTCTAGCAAACGATCCGTAGTCGGGTCTCTCGGCACCCATAAATTTTTATATTGGCATGTTCGATGCCTTGTGAGACCTCACTAGGGTTCCTAGGAACCCTACAGTGGTATCAGAGCCTAGCTAGAGCCTTAGGCGAAGTCTAGACGGATTTTGAAACCCGAACGAACCCGAAAACCCAAACCCAAAATGCTCTCTGTCCTTTTTCCAAAAATTGGGATTTTTCCAAATTAAAAATATGCAGAAAAATAAGCAGGGTTTTCTAAGAATTACGGTGAAAATTTTTGGTCATAATTCAATCAAACAGCCGCGGAACCGCGGCCTTAGCCCACGTGGCGCGGCGGTTCCGCGGCAACACTGTTGCATCGTTGACCAAAATCTGCACAGTAATTATTAGTTTGCTGTGCTGAGTTCTCTGGGTATTTTTAAAAATTATTCAATAGTTGAATTTTCTGCAGTTGTTTTGGGGATTCGGTGTTTCGATCGGGGTATCAAATTTTGTCTATTTGGCTTTCCGGATAAATTTTTCGAATATGTTAAAAAGTTCGACCGGATATAAATACCCAATTTTTCCCCTGTCGGGAAATTTCCAAGTGTTGGATTTTTCCGTAGTTTAACGACGTTCTAAGTAGTGCAAGTAACGCGATGGTCCCTCTAGAAGACAACAAACCTTAACTCGATTATGTGACCGTCTTGAACTGCCCTTTGAACCTTCAGGTTTGGGGCAGTATGGCGTGCCACATGTGAGGCGTTGGCTTGACCCTTCTACGGCTGGACCGTTGGTACTGAGGCACGAACGGAATGTTGTTATACTTATTTCATATGTTGAGCTGTATCGGGAAAACTTGGGTGTTTGACTGTTCGATCGAAAAGTTTAACATTTTCTGTTTATCTGGAATGTGATACAATAATTGGAATTAACAAATAGTTATGACATAACTGAATGAATATTATAAACATAGCAGTTTAGTCTCACTTGATCGGTTGCCACGGAATTTTGATGTGATCAAAAGTCCGTCGCAATCACGTAGCGTACGAGGATACTCGCCGGGTAAACTTAATAGACAGCCTCACTCCATAGCCCCGACCAAGTGACTGTAGGAGAACCCCGTCGCCGAAAGCATCCCTCCGGGTGCTCGCGGTAGCGGTGTTCCGCCTTGGTGCACTTCGTCGACGGTATCGGGGGTGCAGCCGTCTACTGAAGTTTGCGACGAGCATTCGATCAGGATGTCGGGAATCCTGTTGAATTGCCCGACTTGATATTGAAAAGAGTTTTCGATTTTGAGACTAAAATGCGGGGTTTATAATTGTTAGGCATGTGATGTCTAAGTAATTCATTTGGTCAGGCATGCGATGTCTGAGGTGATTGCGGATTCCAACTGTTGTAGTTTTACACTTTCTTTTCTGTGACCGTAAGTGTAATATGTGATATCGCCGGTTTCGTTGCTATATGTCAACGACAATTGGGATGCGCATATTTACTTACGTTGATGACATGTGATGTTATGTGTGTTGCTGGATATGTTATATTGGATCGTCGTGTTTGAATAGCCGGGGGTTTTTATGTGAGATGAGTGTTTTTCATTTTCATTCATGTAAAAACTTGTATGTAATATTCTTTTATTGGGGCACTTCCAGGTTGCGGAAGTTGTCACCTGTTGTATATTATTTACTTTTCCGCACTAAGATAGACCCAAGGAGGAGGGCACAAGTAACCGGGTTCTGGAGTCCAGTGGGAGACCAACTCGAGGAGTCGAGTCCGGGTCTCCTAACTCTAGAATTGGTAGGGTTGCTTGCCGCTCTCGTAGGGGTCTAGGGGTGTGGGTTTGGCTATTCATCGCGACCGTGGAATCCGTGTTTTATACTGGCTCGTATTGAAAACACGGACGTCCTAGTATATCCAATATTTCATATGTTTCTTCTGCTGCGATATCTGTGATGTGATCATGCGATGTTCTGTGATAGATACAGTATATAGTATATATGATATATTATATAGACGTTACTTATGTTTTACACCCGCGCTAGCCCTGCCCCGCTCTGCCGTTAGTTACCTAACCTAACGGTGCACGAGGGGACATCGAGGAGAATGCGGGTGGCATAAGTGTACGTCGTATTTATCTGTGATGTTTAGGTACTTAAATGATGGGACTTCATTAATGTGATTAATGAAATAAAAGAAACCTAAGATGTTGTAGAATCGAATTTCAAAATAAAACAGGTAGCTACAGTTCTTGCTTTGCACAGAGGTATATGTGATATATCCTGCACCTTATTCGATGAGGAAAGGACCGAGATCCCTTCACCGGGAGTGACTCCTTTAGCAATAACTGGCAGATGCTACACACTCGGTTTGTCTTTTGATTGCTTTTAAGAGTTTTTGCTTTGCACAGCGATATATATGATATATCCCGCACCTCATTCGACGAGGAAAGGACCGACGATCCCTTCACCGGGAGTGACTCCTTTAGCAAAACTAGAAAAGCCTCAAAAACACTCCATTTTAAAATTCATTTGATTCTACAACGATATCAAGTTCATTACGCAATAGGTTTTCAGAAAAACCTGTCGTAGCCCTCCGTCATTTCAGATATGTACTGGTTAGTATTCGTGCTGTGTTTGTTGACCTCTGTCAAGGCGTAGTGTGCGGTAGCTGATTAGTGCTTATCTGCATAAGCATATGATGTGATTGATTTAGGGTAGTCGTGCGACCTTGTTGACCTCTGTCAAGGGTCGTGCGGGTGGGTTTACTTCAATCAGGAAATGACGGGTTGAACTTGACTAGCAGCCTATGGTTTGTTGACCTCTGTCAAGGTCATAGGACGCTAGGGGCAAAATATTATCGGGAATTTCAAGTGTTGAAATTTGCAATGAGATTGCATACCTTCTATGTGATAGTTGGATCCCGATACCCGCTGCGAGTAAGAGTTACTCCTGGGAGAGTTTTACACATTACAATTAGCCGATCAAGTTGGTGTCTAGAAAGGTGTCAATGGGGTTACGCCTCTGGGAAAACGAGGTTTACATTAATTAGGTTCGTGTGAAAGCACGGGGGACCTCCCTCAAACTACCGACACTGGCCTGGCTGAAAGATTGGCGAACTTGTAGTGTGTAATTAATCCCGGCTAGTCTTTCCTTTTAGGGTTTGAAGGAAGATTTGATAAAAAGCAGTGGGAGCCATCCTGATTAGATAAAATAATAACCAATCTATTCTTGAAAGAGCGCACGCTGAGTGTTTTCTTCTCTCTCTCTCCTGGTAGCGACCATATCACGCCTTAATCAAGATAATAATACGGATTATTGACCGAACCCGCTTGTTATACTAAGCTGGGGAACGTTGGTCTCGCTCCAACTTATAATTGTTATAAGACAGAGCAGGAAATTGGGGAATACCAGATTTCCCGCGCCGCCCAAACGAAGAGAGTGCATGCTGATGCATCATCTTCGGGTGTGTTCATTATGTAGAACTGTTTCTCTGTATCCTCTACGTCCTGGGTATGTGATACCAGATCAGGATCCCAGATATGTAATCTGTTACATAGGGCTACAGAAAGGTAGAGAACTGAGAACGGGTGATAAGTTTCATGAGACAGAAAACGGGGCAAGTGTTGCAGCCAAATCTGTTGGTCACTGTCACCCTGTATTACAAATACATTGATTCTGAACGAATGTTATTAGATACCGAACCTGTTATGCAAAATCATATCTGTCTCTTTATTAGTAAAGAAACGATAAAATTTTGTATTGTTGGACAATGTTTTGAACATTTCCTATATCAAAAGTTGATCGGTTCAGGCACGTTATCTAAAAGCATTGATGTTCTAAATCAAACTACAGTTCTTTAGTATACCGAACACACACAAGAGGAAGAGTTCAGAATTGAACGATTCCTTCTTGAGGTATTGTAGACTAGGTCATATCAATGCGACCCGACTAGCTGAAGTTACATTTAGATGTATATTTAAATAAGTTTGAATTTACATCTTGTGAAACTTGCCAGTCATGTCACAAAGATAATATGACCATAGCTCTGTTTATTGGAAACAGAGAAAGAGTTAGTAAACTCTTGGGATATGATACATGTTGATGTATGTAAGCTCCCTTGTCTACACATGCCAAGATCGGTTCTTTGTACTTCGTTACGTTCTCTGATAATCTCTCAAGATTCAGTCATATGTTCCTGCTGAAACATGAGTCCGAACCTTTTGAGATATTCACAGAATATAAGCGAGAAGTAGAGAACCAAAATACGGGTAAAAGTATTATGTCCTTTGATGTGATCAGGGAGGAGAATACTTGAGCACGGAAATCCTGGACTATTCTAAAGGAGAATGAGATTCTCTCTCAGCATTACTCCTCTGTATACACCATAGCACGATGGTATATCGGGGCGGAGCAATCACACCCTATATGATATGGTGTGCTCTATGATGAGTACTATTGAGTTACCTGTTTCCTTTTTGGTGTTATGCACTTGAGAAGTTGCATACCTATTGAATAGGGTTCGAATCAAATCAGATCACTGCCTGCCACTCCATATGAGATATGGAAAGGGAAGAGCCCATGTCTTAAGCTAGTTAAGATTTGGGGTTGTCCGGCCTATGTCTGAAAAGCAAAATCCGGACAAGCTCGAGGCAAAGTCAGTTATGTAGAACTGGAAATGTTCCAGCTATACAGACTGCAGCTGATGATTTGATAGAACCAAAGGATTCAGTAGATTCCAACGAACCTCAGCCTCTCCGCTGATCTAGTAGGGTTCCTCACCCAACTGAGAGATACTTCGGTTTCTCTATGACAGTGGGAGCGAGGATTGCATCATGAGATGATGACCCAACTAGTTTCGAGCTGGCCATCAGGAGTAAGACTCTATAAGAATGGCTGGATGCTTAGTGATCTGAGATGGAATCCTTATACACCAACAAAGTATGGATTTTGGTTGCTATATCTGAAGGGTTAAATCCCCATCAGGAGCAAGTATATCTTGAGAAGATTACTTGGTGTACATGGAAGAGTTGAGACTTTCAAAGCTAGACTTGTTAAAGGTCTACATCATTGACCAGGTATGGATGATGATGAAACCTTTTCTAAGTAGCTATGCTTAAGTCCATCCAGATCCTACTTGCCACGGCTACATACCATGACTACGATATCTGGTGGTTGGGTGTCATGACAGCTTTTCTAAATGATGTTTAGAAGAGAGTGTCTATAAGTACACAGCTAGAGGGCTTCGTAGACAGTGGGAGCAGCGGAAACGTGTGCAAGATGCTTTATAGGATAAAGCAGGCATCGCGGAGTTGGAACATCTGTTTTGATGGATTAGTCAAAGAGTTTGACATCATCAAAATGGTAGATGAACCTTGTATAAACAAAAAGGTAGTAGGGAGTATGGTGACGATCCTCGTAGAGTACGTGGATGACATACTCTTGATGGGGAAGGAGTTTCCTATGCTACGCTCGATCAATCTCCGCTTATCACAATGATTCTCCACATAGGATCAAAATGATACCTCCTAAAATCCAGAGTTTTGGATCTATGAGATAGATTTAATTGGATGTTGGGATTCTCACTAGTAGTAGTGAGATGATATCAATCGATCCTGGGGAGAATCACTGGAAGGTTCCAGGGTGATAAAGACGACTGAATGTCAGTCGCAGGCATTGTCTTTACCCTCAGTAAAGGGACGGTATGTTGGAAGAGTTCCAAGCTAGATACCGTGGCATACTAGACGATAAAGGTTGGATACATCGCTACTTAAGATGCTACCAAAGAGGCTGTTTGGGTGCATATTGGTTCATAAGATGAACTATGTTCCTCCCATTGTGTGTGACAATAGAGTTGTGGCTTATGCCAAGGAACGCAGGTCCCATCAGTGATCCAGACATATTCTAAGGCAGTATCACTTGATCATGGAGATGATTGATCTCCAGGGAGATCGAGGTTAGGAAAGTAGACTAAGAGGACAACACAGCGGATCCACTCACAAAGGCCTGTTCCCAGAGAGAGACTTTTATGGGATGGTTGAGTATGAGATACTGCAACCACTGCTACAAATGGTCCTAGTGCAAGTGGGAGATTGTTAGTTATATGTATGCCCTAGAGGCCATTACTGTACATAGGATGTATATTGTAGTGGATGCTGGGACATATATAGGGAGGACTTTCTTGCTCGACATGATAGTATGCTATCTGGTTGCTCTTTACCTTAACGTGTATACTGATTGTCTCTCTGTTACATGTTGGTAAAGCCCTTAGGATGTGTGCTTGACTACCTGGACTATGATGCGGATCATACTAGTGGGGACATGGTAGTCCATAAGTACATCCTTCAAAGTCCCTAGTCGTGGGTGTATCGAGACGGGGCATCGATATACCAGAGTAGACTAGCGTGTACCTTCTCGACCCATACAGATGGGAGATGGATGATCCCATATCCATTGGTGTTTGACATCAGGGATGATATACGGGTGCTCAGTAGAGACTGGGTACACTGGAAGGACTCGCCGAGAACTCCCAGATGGTATTATACCTCACGTCAGATGGCAGTTCTCTGGTGACACTGGTACAGAGTAGTCTGTTGACCCGAGATCGTCATAGAGTCTTGTGTGGTTCCCACTGTGCTTTGATTTCCATCTTACCACGTCCAAGAGGGCGTGCAAAACGGTGGATTTTGGGTACAGTCCCGAGTCACATGGAGGCAATGAGCGATAGGAGGGGATTCGTCTCTCCCGGTATAGGGAGTTGATGTTGCCCTGTGTTCGATTGGCTATAACAGGAAATCCCTGGCCAGGGTTGCTGAGATTTACTGGTAAGTGTTACCAGTAGTTTCTCGAACAGTTATAGACCTCATATCGACACGACTTATTGAGCTATTGGGGTCTGACGTTTACCACCCCTAGGCGAGATATGCGACATATCAGACGATCAGACCGGACTGTACGGTAGTGTTACTGGTTGGATTCACTGGAGTGTGAGCGGGCTTGCTTGTCGATCTTCAGATCGCTCAATACCCGGGTGGCCGTTACGTTTAGCAGACCGCTTGCGGCTTGTGGATGTTTGATATGATCATCATCTGCTGCCGGCGTATTGACGAGTCTTTAGAGTCCTACACAGAGGTTTCCTGGCTCAAGCGAAACGAAATAGGAGCGTATATGAGATATGTGCGGGACCGAGAATAATGCGTGTATGTGATACCGTATTTCATTCTCGCGATCAATGTGTCGGATGGTTGTATGTGATATAACCTAGTTATCGATTCAAGCGTTGAATCGATAAGCCGATACATTCGATACCAGTCGGTTATGTGCGACATGACCGGATCGTTAAATCAAGTGTTGATTTAATGATTTAATGCATAATTGTATATTTGATATATTACTTTGCATTAACTAGTATCGGTTCACTTTAAAATGGATTTTCTCACTCGGGTGTGCGCATTGCATATGCGATATGATTTTGTGCACTTGCATTGTATCATGTTTGATGATACATGTTGACTTGTGCTTGTGTAAAGATTAAACCATGGTTATATGAATGGTTAGGGTTTTATATACTTATTCATTTATTTATATTCATTATTCATTTAAGGAAAAGAAAAGAAAAATGGTGGCATTCTTTTGTTAATTCATGAAGCTTCATGAATACTTTGACTTAGTCACCATTTTTGTCTTCATTCCTAACCTAACCATTCACTTAACTTGGGTTTAGTCTCTACACATAACCATGGTCATGTTATGATAAAGATTGGATTATTCTTTTCTTTTTAATGAATCTTATCACAATATTCTTCTTCTTCTTCATCTTCTTTCATGAAGAAAAAGCTTTCTTCATCAATGGTGATTGATGATAAAGAGTGAGAAATCCAATTCTAAATTGAACCCACTTACTATTTCTTCATCCTCTATCTCTTGCCAAATAGTAGAGTGTGTTTACTTCACAAGTTTCATGACTTGGTGATGTTGTGAGCTTGATCTAGTGATGCCTCGACGTAGATCATCTTCGGCATGGACATCGACGACCTAGCTCGTTTTTTTTCTCCGACGAAGCCGACTCTAGAGCCCGGATTCCTTTTGGACAGCGGAGACGACTTCGTTGCGGAGCTATGGAGGTGGAGCACCGGATCTACAGAGGTTGTATTTCCGATATCCCTTAGTTAATTGTTAACTAGTTCACTTTTTCGCCTAGTTTTCTAGCAAACGATCCGTAGTCGAGTCTCTCGGCACCCATAAATTTTTATATTGGCATGTTCGATGCCTTGTGAGACCTCACTAGGGTGCCTAGGAACCCTACAACTACATAAACCCCAAATGAGACAATGGTTTCTACACTAGCCTACAGCAACCCTTGGACGCGTCAGCTTGCCAACTTCGCGCCCGAGTTGCCTCGGTCAAGAGGTGGGAGCCCGTAACAGAAAACGGCTACGTGGTGCCCTTTCCGACGAGGAGGCGACGAACGGAGATTCCGCGGGAGATCGGAGTGGAGACGAAGACCGAAAGACACGGATCGCTTGATATATCTCTCTACCCAATCTTTTAGTTTGCTAGTAGCTAGGTTAATGGCCCGATCCGGGTTGATAGTGCGCGGTGGTGCCGGTTTGCAAGTTTCGCAAAGTTTTTCGTTTCCGCGTTTCCGGCATCGGATCAACGGCTGGGGCTCCGCCGTGCACTTACATGTTCATGGACTCCATCTCGAATCGCGTAGCATCCAGCCACTTATTAGAGTCCCTACCGATAATGGTCTGCCTGAAACTGGTAGGATCATCTTCTTCCAAGATGCAATCCTCCCGATCCCCGTCTATGAGAAAACCCTAGTATCTCTCGGGATGTTGAGAAATCCTACCAGATCTGCGGAGTGGCTATGGTTCCTCTGGGACTATTGAATCTAGCGGTTCCTCCAAACCTTCAGATTCATTTTGTGGTTCATAGATTTCTCCCAGTTCTACCGAACTCCCACTAGTTTCTTTTGTAAGAAACTCCCTTTCCAAAAACGTGGCATGGCGAGATACAAACACTTTCTGTTCCTCAGTGTGGTTGAACAGATATCCATAACCATTCTTTCGATATCCCACAAATTTACAGAGAACTTACCATGCCTCAAGCTTGTCCGGATTATTCTTTTTAACGTAAACCGGACAACCTCATATCTTAAATCTTTTATGATATGGTCTCTTATCATTCCATAACTCGAATGGTGTCTTAGGCACTGATTTGGATGGAACATAGTTCAATAGGTATGCTGCTGCTTCGAGCGCAAGTCCCTAAAATGAAAGAGGCAACTCGACATTACTCATCATGGAAGAAATCTTATCCAATAGGGTACAGTTCCTCCGCTCTGATACTCCATTGTGCTGTGGTGTATACGGAGGAGTAAGCTGAGAGAGAATTCCATTCTCTTTTAGGTAATCTAGGAATTCCGTGCTTATGTACTCCCTTTCTCTATCCGATCGGAGGATCTTGATACTTTTGCCAGTCTGGTTCTCTACCTCGTTTCTGAATTCATTGAATTTCTCAAAAACTTCAGATTTGTGTTTCCTGAGATACACATATCCGAACCTACAGAGATCGTCAGTGAATGTGATGAAGTACGAGAACCCACCCCTTGCATGTATAGATATTGGACCACATAGATCACTGTGTATGAGTCCTAAGAGCTCTGTTGCTCTTTCACCATGTCCGGTGAACGGGGATTTGGTCATCTTTCCTTTGAGACAAGATTGACAAGTTCCATAAGATGAAAATTCGAACGTATCCAAAAGTCCATCTTTATGCAACTTACTCAGTATTTTCTCTCCGATATGACCAAGTCTACAATTCCACAAGTAGGATTCGTTCACATCTGAACTCTTCCTCTTGCATGTGTTTTGTATATTGAGAACTGTGTTTTGATTCAGAACATAGATACCATTACACAGTGTACCTTCTGCAACCAATACCTGATTAAGATAAATGTTCATGATATTTCTGTCAAGAACAAAATTATATCCATCTTTTTCAAGTAAAGAAACTGATATGATGTTGCAAACCATAGAAGGTACATAGTAGCAATTGTTCAAAATCATAGTATTGCCATTTGGCAATGCTAGGTGATATTCACCGATGGCAACAACATCAACTTGTGCTCCATTCTCTACTCTGAGGGACATATCACCTGGTCCAACTATCCTACTTTTTCTCAGTCCCTGCAATAAATTAAAGATATAAGATCCTGATCCGTTATCTAGAACCCAGGAGGTAAGACTGACCGAAAAACGGTTCTCAATAAAAAAAAGCACCTGAAGAAGACGCAACAGTGTGCTTCTTCTTCGTTGGAGTCATCAGGGAATTCATCCAATCCTTTTCCCTAGTTCATACTCATGACCGTCATCATAAGTTTGAGCTAAACTGACGTTCCCCAGCCCCGAATAGGAATTCGGATCGCTCAAGCGATACATTTTTTTACCTTGATTAGGGCATAAAATGGTTGCTACTTGGAGAGAGAAAAGCAACACTCAGCGTGCGCTCTTGCATGATTAGATTGGTTATTAGTTTATCTAATCAGGATGGCTCCCACTGTTTCCTCGAATTCTTCTTCAAACCTTAAAAGAAGAATTAGTTGGGATTAATCGCAAGTCACAATACTTGCTTAACCTTTCGGCCAGGCTGGTGTTGGTACTTCGAGGGAGGTTTTCCAACGCTTTCGCGAAGTTCCTTAATTACATAACCTCTTTTCCATAGAGGCATAGCCCCGCTAACACATTTCTAGACACCTACTTGGTTTATAGCATTGATTGTTAAGTGAGAAAATATCCCAAGAGTAATCCTACTCATCAGTGGGATCGAGATCCAACTATCATCGTGTGATGACCTAGATGACAGCCACTCTAGTCACCACACTCCAGAAAGTATGCAACACTAGCAAGTTTCCTGTATGTTTGAAATTCCCGATGTGGTTTTTGCCCCTAACAACCTATGATCTTGACGAGGTCAACAAACCAAAAGTTGCTAGTCAAGTTCAACCTATCATTATCTTGATTAATGTAGACCCACCCGCATAACCCTTGACGAGGTCAACAAGGTTGTACGACTGTCCTAAATAATCGCAACATATGCTACAAACAAGAACTACATAGCTACCGTTCACTAAGCCTTGACGAGGTCAATAAATGCAACTCGAATACTGAGCAATAATCGTAGGAAATGATAGAGGGCTACGGCTGGGTTTTTGGTGAAAAACCCGTTAACGTAATGAACTTGATATCGTTGAAGGAACCTATGCAGTTTTGAAAAAAAGAGTTCTTTAGGCTTCGCTTTTGACAAACTTCTGTTTTTGAAAAAACCGAGTAATCTACAATATAGACTTTCACTCAAGAGGTCACTCCCCGTGAAGGGATCTCGGCTCTTGCCTCCTGGAGTGAGGTGCTGGATATTCATGACCGAATACCACTGTGCAAAGCGAAAGAATATAACTACAGTTTTTCAAAATTTGTTCCAACAACATCTTTTAGGTTCATTTTCTTTCATTAATAAAAATTAATGCGGTCCCATCAGTTTAATCCTATCATACCAGAAAAGAACGAAAATACGATGTACGTATATGCCATCCGCATTCGCCATGGGGCCCCATCATCACCCGTTAAGTTACTTAACTAACGATTGAGCGGGGGCTGGACTAGCGCGGGTGCAGAACTTATACAACATCTACTAGTATATATATAAGTATATGTAACATTCGTCCCAGGCATGATAATAAGCAACATCATAGAATCTCAGCCAACAATACAGAAAGGTGGATAATCATGGAGCCCCGGGTTTCATTTGAGCCGCAAATAAAACCCGACGTTCCCGGTCGTGTGGATAGCCTGTGCAACGAAATCCTGGACCCCTACGAGCGCGGAAAGCTACCCGCCCATCCCAGAAGTGAGGCAACCCCCTTCAACAAAGTGAATGGGTCACCCAGCACTTCATGGAATCCGGCAACTTGGGCGCCCCTTCGTGGGTCATCCTATACCCCTACGAGTGTGGCGAATAGCTCGCCAATTCTAGAATGAAGCCCCCTCCGTCTCAACGCCATGAGACGCGGGCTTGTTGCCTTCTAGAACCTGGCTATTCGTGCACTCCACTGTGGGGTAATCCTAGTACTGAAAATAAAATTAATATATACAAATAGCGAAATCAACCTCAACCCGGTCGTGCCCTAAAATAATATACAACCCGGCAAAGACGGCAGTCCACATATCGGACGCTCGCCCCGCAATAACAAATGTACAAATGAATACAAATTTTTCTAAATCATTGCACCACTAGCTATCCACCAAGACAATCCAACAACAATATCAGCACAATCATAGAACATCAACGTGAATGTCATGCTCGCAAACTCATCTAAAAGGACATATAACAGATTGACGGGTTTACCGATCCAATGACATTCACGGTCACAGATGCTAATCTATGTACTGATAATAATTAAACAGTTATTAAAATATAACGACTTCGAAACACTCCGAATTGCCCTTAACTGAAAAACAACAGAACATCAAATTTGGGCAAAAACAATCAATACCTGAAACCCAAACACCACGAGATAAGATCCCTGAACAAAACTCGACCCAATTCTCCACTACAAAACCGGTGAGGCCGGATTTTTTCATGATGTGGCCGGCCAAAACTTGGTAGAATTGCATCGTTTTTGTTCTAGGTTCACCTCAAGGTCAAAGGATCACTCTGCACTTGCTTAAAAAAATTTTTTAAGCCTCTGAAAAATCGAAAGAACCATGAAGTTTGGTTTCAATGTTACGGAGTTGTTTCGGTTTTGTTGTTTTAACATCGTTTAAACTTGCTAGTATAGGGTTTATGGGCTGGCTCTGATACCATGAAAGGTTAAGCTAGTGCCCCGGCCAACTACCGTGGCTAAATGCGGAACAAATTTTTTTCTAACGATTAGAAAATGGTACTAGAATAACTTTTAACCCGGATCTTTCCATAAACCTATCTAGCAAAACAAAAAGATGAACTAACTACTATGAAAGAAGTCTCACCAAACGATCCAAGTTCTTCACTCTTCTTTTCTCTTCGTTAGCTCCAAGTGGCTGTTGGGTTTCCTTAGCACCTAATCTTGGGTTTGGAAGCATCACACATGCCACATTAAAATTTTAGAGAGATGCTAAGCAAACTTACCGTTAATCTTAACTAGAATATTTAGGGTAACAACAATAGTATCACATACTATAACTATTTATCACTAAGTGAAGAAATTACAACCTTTGTAGACTTCCCTTGGTGACTCCTTAGACCTTTGAGAGTTTGAAACGGATCGCTTGAAACCTTCCTAGTCCACGATGATCCACCCGAAGTCTCTTTGCACAGAGCTCATTGCGTCACTTGATCAAGGATGAAGATGAAGCAAACACATTACACTAATGGTGTAGGGTTCCTAGGCACACTCATAAGGTTCTACAACTGATCAACCATGCCAAATTCAAAAATTTATGTGCCGAGAAACCCTATGTAAGATCGTTAACTAGAGATTAGGCGAAACTAGAAGCTAGCAAACAACTTTACTGCTAAGTGAAAGGGATTACAACCTTTGTAGATCCGGTCCTCCACTTTTAAAGCTCCGTGATGACGTCCCTCCGCTGCGATCATCGGAATCCCGGACTCTAGCGATGGCTTCGTCGGAGAAATGATCGGGCTAGGTCGTTGACTTCGATGCCGAAGATGATCTACGTCGAGGAAACTCAAACTCAAGCTCCATCTTCACTAAGTCATGAAACTTATGAAGAAAACACCCTATACAACATGGCAAGTGGTAGAGGATGAAGAAATAGGAAGTGGGTTCACTTTGGATTTTGATTTCTCACTTGATTTCATCACTTCGAATTTTCAAGAAGGGGTTTTTCACTTCATGAAGAAGATGAAGAAGAAGAAAAGAAAAAGGATTATTTCTAAAAGAAAATTCAAGTGAATCTTATCATAATGCAACCATGGGTGAAGTTAACACATGTAGAGAATAAACTAGGGTTTAGGCTAATGGTAAGGTTAATGAACAAAACAAAATGGTAAGACTTTTTCAAAGATGCTATGAAGCATCATGAAACTTCTAGCATGTAAAAAGAAAAAGCCACCATTTAGTTTTAACAAAATAAATAATAAGTAAAACCCTAACCGTTAACCTAAACATGGTTTAAAGCATACACACACCTAAGTTTGCATGTATCATCAAACATGATACAAACTAGTGCACAAAAATATATCGCATATGCAACTTCTGCATATCAAGTGAGAAAATCAATCTTAAGTGAACAATACTAGTCAATGTAAAGTAATATATCTAATATATAATTATACAATAAATCATTGAATCAACTCTTGATTTAATAATCCGGTCATATCGCATATAACCGACGAAAATCAAGTGTATCAATGTATCGAATCAACACTTGATTCGGTAACCCGGCTATATCTTATATTACCGTCCAATGATACAAATCGCAAGAATAGAATTCAGTATCATATACTAGTATTATTCTCGGTCCCGCACATATCTCATAGGAGCTCCTATTTCGTTTCGCTTGAGCCAGGAAACCTCTGTGTAGGACTCTAAAGACTCGTCAATACGCCGACAGTAGGCGATGATCATATCAAACACCCACAAGCTGCAAGCGGTCTGCTAAATGTAACGGCCACCCGGGTATTGAGCGATCAGAAGATCAACGAGCAAGCCCGCTCACACTCCAGTGAATCCAATCAGTAACACTCCCGTACAGTCCGGTCTAGTCGTCTGATATGTCGCATATCTCGCCCGCCTAGGGGTGGTAAACGTCAGACCCCAGTAGCTCGATAAGTCGTGTCGATATGAGGTCTATAACAGTTCGAGAAACTACTGGTAACACTTACCAGTAAATCTCAGCAACCCTGGCCAGGGATTTCCGGTTATAGCTAATCGAACACAGCGCAACATCAACTCCCTATACCGGGAGAGATGAATCCCCTCCTATCACTCATTGCCTCCATGTGAATCGGGACTGTACCCAAAAACAACCGTTTTGCACGCCCTCTTGGACGTGGTAAGGTTGAAATCAAAGCACAGTGGGAATCACACAAGACTCTATGACGATCTCGGGTCTACCGACTAACCTGTACCAGTGTCACCAGAGAACTGCCATCTGACGTAAGGTATAATACGATCTGGGAGTTCTCGGCGAGTCCGTCCAGTGTACTCAGTCTCAACTGAGCACCTGTATATCATCTCTAATGTCAAACACCAATGGATATGGGATCATCCATCGCCCATCTGTATGGGTCGAGAAGGTATACGGTAGTCTACTCTCGTATATCGATGCCCCGTCTCGATACACCCACGACTAAGGACCTTGAAGGATGTACTTATGGACTACCAAGTCCCCACTAGTATGATCCGCATCATAGTCCAGGTAGTCAAGTACACATTCTAAGGGCTTTGCCAACATGTAACAGAGAGATAATCAGTGTACACGTTAAGGTAAAGAGCAACCAGATAGCATACTATCATGTCGAGAAAGAAAGTCCTCCCCTATATATGCCCAAGCATCCACTACAATATACGTCCTATGTATGGTAATGGCCTCTACGGCATACATATAACTAACAATCTCCCACTTGCACTAGGGCCATCTGATATTAGTGGTTGTAGTATCTCATACTCAACCTTCCCATAAAAGTCTCTCTCTGGGAAAAGGCCTTTGTAAGTGGATCCGCCGTGTTGTCCTCTGAGTCTACTCTCCTAACCTCAATCTCCTTAGAGATCAACCATCTCCATGATCAGGTGATACTGCCTTAGAATATGTCTGGATCACTGATGGGACAGACGTTCCTTGGCATAAGCCACAACTCCATTGTCACACAATGGGAGGAACTAAGTTCATCTCATGAACTAATATACACCCAGACAGCCTCTTTGGTAGCATCTTAAGTAGCGATGTATCCAGCCTTTATCGTCTAGTAAGCCACGGTATCTAGCTTGGAACTCTTCCAACATACCGTCCCTTTACAAAGGGTAAAGACAATTCCTATGACTGACATTCAGTCGTCCTTATCACCCTAGAATCTTTCCAGTGATTCTCCCTAGGATCGATTGATACCATCTCACTACAATTAGTGAGTATCCTAATATCCAATTAAATCTATCTCATACATCCAAAACCCAGGATTTAGCAGGTATCACTTTCATCCTATATGGAGAATCCTTGTGATAAGGGAAGATTGACCGAGCGTAGCATAGGAAACTCTTTCCCTATCAAGAGTATGTCATCCACGTACTCTACGAGGATCACCACCATACTCCCTACTACCTTTTTGTATATACAAGGTTCATCTACTATTTTGATGAAGTCAAACTCTTTGATTACCACATCAAAACAGACGTTCCAACTCCGCGATGCCTGCTTTATCACATAAAACATCTTGCACACGTTTCCGCTTCTCCCACTGTCTACGAAGCCCTCTGACTGTGTACTTATAGACTCTCTCTTCTAAAATATCATTTAGAAGAGCAGTCATGACACCCAACCGCCAAATATCGTAGTCATGGTATGTAGCCATGGCAAGTAGGATCTGGATGGACTTAAGCATAGTTACTTAGAAAAGATTTCAACAAAATCCATACCTGGTCAATGATGCAAACCTTTAACAAGTCTAGTTTTGAAAGTCTCAACTTTTCCATCTACACCAAGTAAACTTCTCAAGATATACTTGCTCCTGATGGGGATTTAACCCTTCAGATAAAGCAACCAAAGTCCATACTTTGTTGGTGTATAAGGATTCCATCTCAGATCTCTAAGCATCCAGCCATTCTTACAGAGTCCTAACTCTCGATGGCCTGCTCGAAACTAGTTGGGTCATCATCTCATGATGCAATTCTCGCTCCCACTGTCATAGAGAAACCAAAGTATATCTCAGGTGGGTGAGGAACCCTACTAGATCGGCGGAGAGGCTGAGGTTCGTTGGTTACTATTCAATCCTTCGGTTCTACCAAATCATCTGCTGTAGTTTGCATAGCCGGAACTGCTTCCAGTTCTCCCTCATGACCACTAATTTTTTTACAAGAAATTCCCTTTCACAAAGGTGGCATGCTGAGAAACAAAATATCTTTTATTCCTCGGTTAGGTAGAAGATATTCCCTTGCAATTGCTTGGGATATCCAACAAACTTCTACAGAACTGACTTTGCCTCGAGCTTGTCCGGATTATGCTTTTAGACATAGGCTGGAAAACCCAAAATCTTAACAAACTTAAGATATGGGCTCTTCCCTTTCCATATCTCATATGGAGTGGTAGGCATCTGATTTGGTTGGAACACCATTTAATAGGTATGCAACTTCATAAGTGCATGACTCCCAAAAGGAAATAGGTAACTCAGTAGTACTCATCATAGAGCACACCTTATCATATAGGGTGTGATTGCTCCGCCCCGATACACCGACGTGCTGTGGTGTATATGGAGGAGTAATGCTGAGAGAGAATCTCATTCTCCTTTAGAATGATCTAGGAATTCCGTGCTCAAGTATTCTCCTCCTTGATCGCATCAAAGGACATAATACTTATATCCGTTTTGGTTCTCTACTTCCAACTTATATTCTGTGAATATCTCAAAAGGTTCGGACTTGTGTTTCAACAGGAACATATGTCTGAATCTTGAGAGATTATCAGAGAATGTAATGAAGTACAAAGAACCGTTCTTGGCATGTGTAGACGGTGGACCTTCATACATCAACATGTATCATCCCAAGAGTTCACTAACTCTTTCACTGTTTCCAATAAACAGAGCTGTGGTCATCTAATCTTTGTGACATGACCGGCAAGTTTCATAAGATGTAAATTCAAAATAATTTAAATATGCATCTAAATGTAACTTCAGCTAGTCGGGTCTCATTGATATGACCTAGTCTACAATACCTCAAGAAGGAATCGTTCATTTCTGAACTCTTCTTCTTGTGTGTGTTCTGTATACTAGGAACTGTAGTTTTATTTAGAACGTCAATGCTTTTAGATAACGTGCCTGAACCGATATAGGAAATGTACAAAACATTATTCAACAATACAAAATTATATCCTTCTTTAATAAATAAAGAGATTGATATGATTTTGTATATTAGGTTCGGTATCTAATAGCATTTGTTCAGAATCAATGTATTTGGAAATACAGAGTGACAGTGACCAACAGACTTGGCTGCAACACTTGCACCGTTTTCTGTCTCATGAAACTTATCACCCGTTCTCAGTTCTCTACCTTTCTGTACCCCATGTAACGGATTACATTTGCGGGATCCTGATCCGGTATCTAATACTTAGGACGTAGAGGACACTGAGAAACAGTTCTTTATAATGAACACACCCGAAGGAGATGCATCATATGCCCTTTCTTCGTTTGGGCGGTATAGGAATTCGGGTATTCCCCTATTTCCTGCTCGGTCTTATAACAATTATAAGTTGGAGCTGGACCAACGTTCCCCAGCTCAGTATAACAAGCGGGTTCGGTCAATGTATCCGTATTATTATCTTGATTAAAGCATGAAATGGTCGCTACATGGAGAGAGAGAGAAGAAAACACTCTGCGTGCGCTCTTGCAAGATTAGATTGGTTATATATTTTATCAAATCAGGATGGCTCCCACTGTTTTTATCAAAACTTCCTTCAAACCTTAAAAGAAAAGACTAGCCGGGATTAATTACACTCTACAAGTTTGCCAATCTTTCAGCTAGGCCAGTGTCGGTACTTTGAGGGAGGTTCCCCGTGCTTTCGCACGGACCTAATTAAAGTAAACCTCGTTTTCCTAGGGGCGTAACCCCGTTGACACCTTTCTAGACACCTACTTGATCGGCTAATTGCAAAGAGCAAAACTCTCCCAAGAGTAACTCTTACTCGTGGCGGGTATCGGGATCTAACTATCTCATAGAAGGTATGCAATCTCATTGCAAATTTCAACACTTAAAATTCCCGATAATCTAGCCCCTAGCACCCTATGACCTTGACGGAGGTCAACAAACCATAGGCTACTAGTCAAGTTCAATCCGTCATTTCTTGATTGAATCAAACCCACCCACACGACCCTTGACGGAGGTCAACAAGGTCGCACGACTACCCTAATCTAATCTGCATCATATGCATAAGCAGATAAATACTAGTTAGCTACCGCACACTACGCCTTGACGGAGGTCAACAAACGTAGCACGAATACTAAGTAGGACTTATCTGAAATGACGGAGGGCTACGACAGGTTTTTCTGAAAACCTATTTTGTCATGAACTTGATATCGTTGTAGAATCAAATGATTTTAAAATGGAGTGTTTTTTAGGCTTTTCTAGTTTTGCTAAAGGGGTCACTCCCGGTGAAGGGATCGTCGGCCCTTTCCTCGTCGAATGAGGTGCGGGATATATCATATATATGACTGTGCAAAGCATAAACTATAGAAGCTATCAAAAGACAAACCGAGTGTGTAGCATCTGCCAGTTATTGCTAAAGGGGTCACTCCCGGTGAAGGGATCTCGGCCCTTTCCTCATCGAATAAGGTGCAGGATGTTCTACAAGGAACACCGCGATGTAAAGCAAGAACTGTAGCTACCTGTTTTTGAAAATTCGATTCCACAACATCTTTAGGTTTCTTTTCTTTCATTAATCATATTAATGAAGTCCCATCATTTAAGTCAACTAAACATCACAGATAAATATAACGTACGCTTATGCCATCTGCATTCGCCTCGATGTCCCGTCTACACCGTTAGGTTAGGTAACTAACGCCAGAGCGAGGCAGGGCTAGGGCGGGTGTAAAACATAAGCAACGTCTATATAATATATCATATATACTATATACTATATCTATCTGAACAAATCACATGATCACATCACAGATAACGCAGCTGAAAATATCATATGAAATATTGGATATACTAGGACGTCCGTGTTTTATTTTGAGCCTGTATAAAACACGGATTCAACGGTCGTGATGAATAGCCAATCCCACACCCCTAGACCCCTTTGAGAGCGGCAAGCAGCCCTACCAATTCTAGGGTTAGGAGACCCGGACTCGTCTCCTCGAGATGGTCTCCCACTGGACCCTAGAACTCGGTTACTTGTGTTCCCCTCCTTGGGTCTATCCTAATGCGGAAAAGTAAATAATATACATCAGCGGTGACATCTTCTGCAACCTGAAAGTGCCCCAATAAAAGAATATTACATACAAGTTTTTACATGAATGAAAATGAAAAACACTCATCTCACATAAAAAAAACCCGGCTATTCAAATACAACGATCCAATATAACATATCCAGCAACACATAACATCACATGTCATCAACGTAAATAAATATGCCCATCCCAGTTGTCGTTGATATATAGCAACGAAACCGGCGATATCACATATTACACTTACGGTCACAGAAAAGAAAGTGTAAAACTACAACAGTTGGAATCCGCAAACTCTTTAGACATCGCATGCCTAAACAAATGAATACCTTAGACATCGCATGCCTTACAATTTTAAAGCCCGCATTTCAGTCTCATTATCGAAAACTCTTTTCAATATCAAGTCGGGCAATTCAACAAGATTCCCGACATCCTGAACGAATGCTCGTCGCAAACTTTAGTAGACGGCCGCATCCCCGATACCGTCGACGAAGTGCACCAAGGCGGAACACCGCTGCCGCGAGCACCCGAACGGATGCTTTCCGCGACGGGGTTCTCCTACAGTCACTTGGTCGGGGCTATGGGGCATGGCTATCTATTAAGTTTACCGGCGAGTATCCGCGTACGCTACGCGATTGCGACGGACTTTTGATCACTTAAAAATCCCGTGGAAACCGATCAAATGAGTCTAAATTGCTATGTTTATAACATTCATTCAGTTATCTCATAACAACTTGTGAATTCCAAATATTGTATCACATTCCAGATAAATAGAAAATGTTAAACTTTCCGATCGAACAATCAAACACCCAAGTTTTCCCGAAACAGCTCAATACTTGAAATAAGTTCAAAAACATCCATTTCGTGTCACAGTACCAACGGTCCAGCCGTAGAAGGGTCAAGCCAACGCCTCACATGTGCCACGCCGTACTGCCCCAAACCCTAAGGTTCAAAGGGTTGTTCAAGACGGTCACATAATCGAGTTAAGGTTTGTTGTCTTCTAGAGGGTCCATCGCGTTACTTGCACTACTTAGACAATAACTAAGGAAAAATCCAACATTTGGAAATTTCCCGGCAGGGGAAAAATTGGGTATTTATATCCGGTCGAACCTTTTAAAATGTTCTAAAATACCCGGAAAAACAAAAACAAAGTTAAACAATCCGATCGAAACATCGAGTCCCCAAAACAACCCAGAAAACTCAACTCTTGAGAATAATTTAAAAATTCCCAGAAAACACAGGAAATTCAGATTAACATTACTGTGCAAACCGTGACAAATAAGGCTACAGTATGGCCGCGGAACCGCCGCGTAAGCCAGGGTGGCATCGCGGTTCCGCGGCTCATTGATGGAGTTACGGTCACGTGCTTCACAGTAATACTAATAAAACCCTGATGTATTTTTTGGATATTTTTAATTTAGAAAAATCCACTGTTTTCTAAAATGTACAGAGAGGGGTTGCGATTAGGGTTTCGGGGTTCGATCGGGTTTCTAACTTCGTCTACACTTCGCATAAAGCTCTAGCTAGGCTCTGATACCACTGTAGGGTTCCTATGCACACTCATGAGGTTCTACAACTGATCAACCATGCCAAATTCAAAAATTTATGTGCCGAGAAACCCTATGTAAGATCGTTAACTAGAGATTAGGCGAAACTAGAAGCTAGCAAACAACTTTACTGCTAAGTGAAAGGGATTACAACCTTTGTAGATCCGGTCCTCCACTTCTAAAGCTCCGTGATGACGTCCCTCCGCTGCGATCATCAGAATCCCGGACTCTAGCGATGGCTTCGTCGGAGAAATGATCGGGCTAGGTCGTTGACTTCGATGCCGAAGATGATCTACGTCGAGGCAACTCAAACTCAAGCTCCATCTTCACTAAGTCATGAAACTTCTAAAGAAAACACCCTATACAACATGGCAAGTGGTAGAGGGTGAAGAAATAGGAAGTGGGTTCACTTTGGATTTTGATTTCTCACTTGATTTCATCACTTGGAATTTTCAAGAAGGGTTTTTTCACTTCATGAAGAAGATGAAGAAGAAGAAAAGAAAAAGGATTATTTCTAAAAGAAAATTCAAGTGAATCTTATCATAATGCAACCATGGGTGAAGTTAACACATGTAGAGAATAAACTAGGGTTTAGGCTAATGGTTAGGTTAATGAACAAAACAAAATGGTAAGAATTTTTCAAAGATGCTATGAAGCATCATGAAACTTCTAGCAAGTAAAAAGAAAAAGACACCATTTAGTTTTAACAAAATAAATAAATAAGTAAAACCCTAACCATTAACCTAAACATGGTTTAAAGCATACACACACCCAAGTTTGCATGTATCATCAAACATGATACAAACTAGTGCACAAAAATATATCACATATGCAACTTGTGCACATCAAATGAGAAAATCAATCTTAAGTGAACAATACTAGTCAATGTAAAGTATTATATATAATATATAATTATACATTAAATCATTAAATCAACACTTGATTTAATGATCCTGTCATATCGCATATAACTGACTAATATCAAGTGTATCAATCTATCGAATTAACATTTGATTCGGTAACACGGCTATATCTCATATAACCGTCCAATGATACAAATCGCGAGAATAGAATTCAGTATCACATACTGGTATTATTCTCAGTCCCGCAATATCTCATTGGCGCTCCTATTTCGTTTCGCTTGAGCCAGGAAACCTCTATGTAGGACTCTAAAGACTCGTCAATACGCCGGCAGTAGGCGATGATCATATCAAACACGCACAAACCGCAAGCGGTCTGCTAAACGTAACGGCCACCCGGGTATTGAGCGATCAGAAGATCAACGAGCAAGCTCGCTCACACTCCTATGAATCCAATCAGTAACACTCCCGTACAGTCCATTCTAGTCGTTTGATATGTCGCATATCTCGCCTAGGGGTGGTAAACGTCAGACCCCAATAGCTCGATAAGTCGTGTCGGTATGAGGTCTATAACAGTTCGAGAAACAACTGGTAACACATACCAGTAAATCTCAGCAACCGTGGCCTAGGATTTCCGGTTATAACCAATCGAACACAGCGCAACATCAACTCCTTATACCGGGAGAGACGAATCCCCTCCTATCGCTCATTGCCTCCATATGAATCGGGACTGTACCCAAAAACCACCGTTTTGCATGCCCTCTTGGACGTGGTAAGGTGGAAATCAAAGCACAGTGGGAATCACACAAGACTCTATGACGATCTCGGGTCTACAGACTAACCTGTACCAGTGTCACCAGAGAACTGCCATCTGATGTAAGGTATAATACCATCTGGGAGTTCTCGGCGAGTCCGTCCAGTGTACCCAGTCTCCACTGAGCACCCGTATATCATCTCTGATGTCAAACACCAATGGATATGGGATCATCCATCGCCCATCTCTCTGGGTCGAGAAAGTATACGCTAGTCTACTCTGGTATATCGATGCCCCGTCTCGATACACCCACGACTAGGGACCTTGAACGATGTACTTATGGACTACCATGTCCCCACTAGTATGATCCGCATCATAGTCCAGGTAGTTAAGTACACATCCTAAGGGCTTTACCAACATGTAACAGAGAGACAATCAGTGTACATGTTAAGGTAAAGAGCAACCAGATAGCATACTATCATGTCGAGCAAGAAAGTCCTCCCT
Source organism: Agapanthus africanus (assembly GCA_030015575.1). NCBI lineage: Eukaryota > Viridiplantae > Streptophyta > Magnoliopsida > Asparagales > Amaryllidaceae > Agapanthus > Agapanthus africanus. The sequence continues at coordinate 425,014,995 of CM057337.1, forward strand.
ATATATGTCCAAGCATCCACTACAATATACATCCTATGTATAGTAATGGCCTCTAGTGTTAGTTGTATGTATGCCCTAGAGGCCAGTATTGTACAGATGATGTATATTATATTGGATGCTTGGACATATATAGAGATGACTTTCTTGCTCGATATGATAGTATGCTATCTGGTTGCTCTTTATCTTTACATGTACACTAGTCTCTTTAAACTGTCTTATAGTTACATGTTGGTAAAGCCCTTAGGATGTGTACTTGACTACCTGGACTATGATGCAGATCATACTAGTGGGGACATGGTAGTCCATAAGTACATCCTTCAAGGTCCCTAGTCGTGGGTGTATCGAGACGGGGCATCGATATACCAGTGTAGACTAGCGTATACGCTTCTCGACCCATGAGATGGGCGATGGATGATCCCATATCCATTGGTGTTTGACATCAGAGATGGTGTATGGGTGCTCAGTGGAGACTGGGTACACTGGACGGACTCGCCGAGAACTCCCAAATGGTATTATACCTCACGTCAGATGGCAGTTCTCAGGTGACACTTGTACAGGTTAGTCTGTAGACCCGAGATCGTCATAGAGTCCTGTGTGATCCCCACTGTGCTTTGATCTCCACCTTACCACGTCCATGAGGGCGTGGAAAACGGTGGTCTTTGGGTACAGTCCCGAGTCACATGGAGGCAATGAGCGATAGGAGGGGTTTCGTCTCTCCCGGTATTGGGGGTTGATGTTGCACTGTGCTCGATTGGCCGTAACAGGGAAGTCCCTGGCCAGGGCTGATCAGAGATTTGCTGGTAAGTGTTACCAGTAGTTTCTCGACCCGTTATGAGCCTCACATCAGCACGACTTATCGGTTATTGGGGTCTGACGTTTACCACCCCTAGACTTGATATGCGACATATCAGACGAACAGACCGGACTATACGGTAAGTGTTACTGGTTGGATTCACAGGAGTGTGAGCGGGCTAGCTCGTCGATCTTCTGATCGCTCAATACCCGGATGGCCGTTACGTTTAGCAGACCGCTTGCGGCTTGCGGGTGCTTGATATGATCATCATCTGCTACCGGCGTATTGACGAGTCTTTAGAGTCCTACACAGAGGTTTCCTGGCTCAAGCGAAACGAAATAGGGGTGCATATGAGATATGTGCGGGACCGAGAATGATGCGTGTATGTGATACCGCATTTCATTCTCGCGAAGAATGTTTCGATTGGTTGTATGTGATATAACCTAGTTATCGAATCAAAGATTGATTCGATAAGTCGATACATTGGATACTAGTCGGTTATCTGCGACATGACCGGATCATTGAATCAAGTGTTGATTTAATGATTTAATGTATAATTATATATTTGATATATTACTTTGCATTAACTAGTATTGGTTCACTTTAAATGGATTTTCTCACTTGATGTGCAAGTTGTATATGTGATATACTTTTGTGCACATGTTTGTATCATGTTTGATGATACTTGCTCATTTGGTTAAGTGTAAAGAATTAAACCTTGGTTAAATAAATGGTTAGGGTTTTTATTTATTCATTCTTTTATCTTTCTTTTTAATTTGGATTAAAAAGAAATGGCAAAAGAAAACAAAAGGGTTGCTTTCATTCTTGAAGCTTGTTGAAGCTTCATGAAGCTTTGACCAAAGTGACCATTTTGTCTTCACGCTTAACCCTAACCATTCATCTAACCTTAGTCAATTCTCTACACATAACCATGGTTTACATTATGATAAGTATTCATTTTCTTTCTCATTTTGAACACTTATCATAATCATCTTCATCTTCTTCTTCTTCATGAGATAAAGAAAAAGCTTAACACCATTAATGGCATGTTGAGCAAATGAGTGAGAAATCCAATTCTAAAGTGAACCCACCTCCTATTTCTTCATCCTCTACCTCTTGCCAAGTAGTATAGGGTGTTTACTTCACAAGTTTCACAACTTGGTGAAGTTGGAGCTTGATCTTGTGTAACCTTGACGTAGATCTTCTTCAGCACGAAGCCGACGACGTTGCCCGCCCATTTCTCCGATGAAGCCGATGCTTGAGTCCAGGATTCGAGACGGACAGCGAGAGGACGTCTACGTGGAGCTAAGGAAGTGGATAACCGGATCTACAAAGGTTGTAGTTTCCTACTTTTAGTTAAGATGTTAACTAGCTTTCTATTTCGCCTAAAATTCTAGTTAACGATCCGTATTAGAGTTTCTCGGCACTCATAAAATTTGAAATTGGCATGGTTGATGCCTTGTGAGACTTCATTAGTGTGCCTAGGAACCCTACAGTGGTATCAGAGCCTAGCTAGAGCCTTAGGCGAAGTGTAGACGACGTTTGAAACCCGATCGAACCGAAACCCTAAAAACCTAAGAGCTCTCTGGACTTTTTCTAAAAACTGGGTTTTTTCCAGATTAAAAATGCTTAAAAAATTCAGTAGGGAATTCTAAGAATTACGGTGCAAAATTTTCAAAATGAAGAGTCCAAAGTGCGGCGGAACCGCGGCAGAAGCCTGGCTTCTGCCGCTGTTCCGCGGCCTGATCATGACGTCATCCTTCCCTGTTTGCACGGTAATTCCTATTTTAATATGCTGAGTTTTCTGGGAATTTTTAAATTGACTCAAGAGTTGAGTGTTCTGGGGTTGCATTGGAAATCGAAGATTCGATCGGATTATCAAGCTTTGTCTATGTGTTTTTCCGAGATATTTTTTGAATATGTTAAAAAGTTCGACCGGATATAAATACCCAACTTTTCCCCTGCCGGAAAATATCCAAGTGTTGGATTTTTCTGTGGTTTAAGGACGTTCTGAGTAGTGCAAGTAACGCGATGGTCCCTCTAGAAGAAAACAAACCTTAACTCGATTATGTGACCGTCTTGAACTGCCCTTTGAACCTTCGGGTTTGGGGCAGTACGGCGTGCCACATGTGAGGCGTTGGCTTGACCCTTCTACGGCTGGACCGTTGGTACTGAGGCATGAAGTGAATGTCTTTGAACCTATTTCATGTGTTGAACGGTTTCGGGAAAACTTGGGTGTTCGAATGTTCGATCGGAAAGTTTAATTTTTTCTATTTATCCGGAATGGGATACAATAATTGGAATTCACAAACAGTTATGAGATAACTGAATGAATGTTATAAATCTAGCGGTTTAGTCTCATTTGATATTGAAAAGAGTTTTCGATAATGGGACTAAAATGCGGGGTTTATAAGTGTTAGGCATGCGATGTCTAAAGAGGTTGCGGATTCCAACTGTTGTAGTTTTACACTTTCTTTTCTGTGACCGTAAGTGTAATATGTGATACCGCCGGTTTCTTTGCTATATGTCAACGACAATTGGGATGCGCATATTTACTTACGCTGATGACATGTGATGTTATGTGTTGCTGGATATGTTATATTGGATCGTCGTGTTTTGAATAGCCGGGGGTTTTTATGTGAGATGAGTGTTTTTCATTTTTCATTCATGTAAAAACTTGTATGTAATATTCTTTTACTGGGGCACTTCCAGGTTGCGGAAGTTGTCACCTTTTGTATATTATTTACTTTTCCGCATTAGCATAGACCCAAGGAGGGAAGCACAAGTAACCGGGTTCTAGGGTCCAGTGGGAGACCATCTCGAGGAGTCGAGTCCGGGTCTCCTAACCCTAGAATTGGTAGGGTTGCTTGCCGCTCTCGTAGGGGTCTAAGTGTGTGGGATTGGCTATTCATCACGACCGTGGAATCCGTGTTTTATACTGGCTCGTATTGAAAACACGGACGTCCTAGTATATCCAATGTTTCATATGTTTCTTCTGCTGCAATATCTGTGATGTGATCATGTGATGTTCTGTGATAGATACAGTATATAGTATATATGATATATTATAGACGTTACTTATGTTTTGCACCTGCACTAGCCCTGCCCTGCACTGTCGTTAGTTACCTAACCTAACGGTGCACGAGGGGACATCCAGGCGAATGCGGATGGCATAAGTGTACGTCGTATTTATCTGTGATGTTTAGGTGACTTAAATGATGGGACTTCATTAATGTGATTAATGAAAGAAAAGAAACCTAAGATGTTGTAGAATCAAATTTTAAACAAAACAGGTAGCTACAGTTCTTGCTTTGCATAGCGGTATATATGATATACCCTGCACCTTATTCGATGAGGAAAGGACCGAGATCCCTTCACCGGGAGTGACACCTTTAGCAATAACTGGCAGATGCTACACACTCGGTTTGACTTCTGATTGCTTCTATAGTTTCTGCTTTGCACAGTGATATATATGATATATCCCGCACCTCATTCGACGAGGAAAGGGCCGACGATCCCTTCACCGGGAGTGACCTCTTTAGCAAAACTAGAAAAGCCTCAAAATCACTCCATTTCAAAAACTTCACTTGATTCTACAACGATATCAAGTTCTTTACGCTCATGGTTTTTCTGAAAAACCTGCGTAGCTCTCCGTCATTTCAGATAGATATTATTTAGTATTCGTACTATGTTTGTTGACTTAGTCAAGGCATAGTGTACGGTAGCTAAATATTGTTTATCTGTTACAACATGAGATGTGATTGGATTAGGGCATTCGCACGGCCTTGTTGACTCAGTCAAGGGTCGTACGGGTGGGTTTAATTCAATCGAGAAATGCACGGGTTGAACTTGACTAGCGATTTCTCGTTTGTTGACTTAGTCAAGGTCATAGATCGCTAGGGGCAAAAGTATTATCGGGAATTTCAAGTGTTGAAATTTGCAATGAGATTGCATACCTTCTATGAGATAGTTGGATCCCGATACCCACTGCGAGTAAGAGTTACACCTGGGAGAGTTTTACACATTGCAATTAGCTGATCAAGTAGGTGTCTAGAAAGGTGTTAACGGGGTTACGCCTCTGGGAAAACGAGGTTTACATTAATTAGGTTCGTGCGAAAGCACGGGGGACCTCCCTCAAAGTACCGACACTGGCCTGGCTGAAAGATTGGCGAACTTTTAGTGTGTAATTAATCCCGGCTAGTCTTTCCTTTTAGGGTTTGAAGGAAGATTTGATAAAAACCAGTGGGAGCCATCCTGATTAGATAAGATAATAACCAATCTGATCTTGCACGAGCTTACGCTAAAGTGTTTTCTTCTCTCTCTCTCCAGGTAGCGACCATGTCAAGCCCTAATAAAGATAATAATATGGATGTATTGACCGAACCCGCATGTTATACTGTGCTGGGGAACGTTGGACCCGTTCTTCCTTATAAGAGTTATAAGACTGAACAGGGAATAGGAGAATATCTAGATTCTCAAGCCGCCCAAAAGAACATGCATGTTGATGTATCTTCTTCGGGTGTGTTAGTTATTGAGAACTGTTTTTCAGTTCACCCTACGTCCTGGGTATTAGATACCGGATCAGGATCCCACATATGTAAGCAGTTACATGGGATACGAAAAGGTAGAGAACTGGGTAAAGGTGATCATTCCGTTCATGTAGGGAATGGGGCAAATGTTGCAGCCAAAGCAGTTGGCATATATCACCTGGTATTACCAAATGGTGATACGCTAGTTCTGAATGAGTGCTATTATATACCGAACATGATGTGCAACATTATATCAGTCTCTTTATTAAGTAAAGAAGGATATAATTTTGTAGTAAAGGATAATGTTATGAACATATTCCTAGATCAAAAGTTGATTGCATCAGGCTCGTTACATAATGGCATATTCATTCTCAATCAAAATATAGTCCTCAATATACAAAACACACATAAGAGGAAAAGCTCATAAATGAACGAATCCTTCTTGTGGCACTGTAGACTTGGTCATATCAATGAGACACGACTGGCTAAGTTACATAAGAATGGATATTTAAATTCATTCGAATTATCATCTTATGACACTTGCCATTCATGTCTCAAAGGAAAGATGACCAAAACTCCGTTTAAGGGACACGGAGAAAGAGTTGCTGAACTCTTGGGACTGATACATAGTGATGTATGCGGTCCTATGTCTACACATGCCAGAAATGGTTCTTCCTACTTCATTACATTCACTGACGATCTCTCTAGATACGGGCATGTGTTCCTGTTGAAACACAAGTCTGAAGCTTTTGAGAAATTCAAAGAATATAAGCACGAGGTAGAGAACCAAACGGGCAAAAGTATTAAGATTCTTCGATCTGATCGAGGAGGTGAATACTTAAGCATTGAATTCCTGGATTATCTAAAAGAGAATGGGATTCTCTCTCAGCTTACTCCTCCTTATACACCACAGCACAACGGTGTATCGGAACGAAGGAATCGCACCCTATTAGATATGGTGCGCTCAATGATGAGCAATGCTGAGTTACCTATTTCTTTTTTGGGGTATGCGCTTGAGACAGCCATATACCTATTGAATCTGGTCCCGTCTAAATCTGTACCTACCACACCATATGAGATATGGAGTGGGAAGAGACCATATTTTAAACGAATTAAGATATGGGGTTGTCCGGCCTATGTCAAAAGGCAAAATCCGGACAAACTCGAGGCACGATCAGTTCTTTGCAAGTTTGTGGGATATCCAAAGAATTCTCAAGGATTTTTTTCTACCAAGCTGAGGAACAAAAAGTGTTTGTTGCTCAACATGCCACCTTTTTGGAAACGGAATTTCTCGCAAAAGAAATTAGTGGTAAAGAGGTAGAGCTGGAAGAGGTTCCAGCACCACAAACTACAACTAATGATTTAGTAGAAGCAGAGGATTCAGTAGTACCCGACGAACCCCAGCCTCTCCGCCGATCTAGTAGGGTTTCTCGTCCACCTGAGAGATACTACGGTTTTCTCATTGACGGTGGAAGCGAAGATTGCATCATGGAGGATGATGACCCAACTAGCTTCGAGCAGGCCATCACGAGTAGGGACTCAGTGAAATGGCTGGATGCTATGCGGTCCGAGATGGAATCCATGTACACCAACAAAGTATGGACTTTGGATGTTGCTCCTGAAGGGGTAAAACCCATCGGGAGCAAGTGGATCTTCAAGAAAAAACTTGGTGTAGATGGGAAAGTGGAGACTTTCAAAGCTAGACTTGTAGCAAAGGGTTTTCGTCAAAGACCAGGTGTGGACTATGACGAAACCTTTTCTCCAGTGGCTATGCTTAAATCCATCCGGATCATGCTTGCCATCGCTGCATATCATGATTACGAAATCTGGCAAATGGATGTTAAGACCGCCTTTCTAAATCGTGATTTAGAAGAGTGCGTGTACATGACTCAGTCAGAGGGCTTCGTAGACAGTGGGAGCAGCGGGAAGGTGTGCAAGCTGCTTAAATCCATTTATGGATTAAAGCAAGCATCGCGGAGTTGGAACATCTGCTTTGACGTCGTTATCAAAGAGTTTGATTTCGTCAAAAACCCAGATGAACCTTGTATCTACAAGAAGGTAGCAGAGAGTAAGGTGGTCTTCCTCGTATTGTACGTGGATGACATACTCTTGATAGGAAATGATATTCCTATGCTGCAATCGGTCAAGCTCTTCTTATCACAAAGATTCTCAATGAAAGATCTTGGTGATGCCTCCTGCATATTGGGAATCATGATCTATAGAGATAGATCCAAACGGATATTGGGATTGTCCCAATCCAGGTACATTGATACCATACTAAAGAGGTTTAGTATGGAAGAATCCAAGCGTGGGAACTTGCCCACGATCTCTGGAGTCACTCTCTCCAAAGAGATGTCTCCCAAGACTGATTTGGAGAGAGCTCGCATGCAAGGGATACCCTATGCTTCGGCTGTAGGCTCTATCATGTATGCGATGCTATGTACCAGACCCGATGTAGCATACTCACTAAGTGTAGTAAGCAGGTATCAAGCTGATCTTGGAGAGAGTCACTGGACAGCTGTGAAGAGCATTCTCAAGTACTTGCGAAGGACTAAAGAGATGCTCTTGGTGTATGGTAACGGAGAACTCCAAATGGAGTCCTTTACCGATTCGAGCTTCCAGAGTGATAAGGACGACTTTAAGTCGCAGTCAGGATTTGTCTTTACCCTTTACGGAGGGGCGGTTAGCTGGAAGAGTTCCAAGCAAGAAACCGTGGCAGACTCGACGATGGAGGCTGAATACATCGCTGCCAACGATGCTGCCAAAGAGGCTGTCTGGATCAAGAAGTTCATTACTGAACTTGGAGTGGTTCCATCCATTGAGCATCCAATACCTTTGTATAGCGATAACATTGGAGCAGTGGCTTTGGCCAAGGAACCTAGGTCCCATCAGCGATCCAGGCATATTCTGAGGCGGTATCACCTGATCCGGGAGATAGTTGATCGCCGGGAGATCGAGGTCAGAAGGGTTGACACGAAGAACAACACGGCGGATCCACTCACGAAGGCCATTCCCCAGATACAGTTTGAGAGACTCTTCGGGATGCTCGGTATGCGATACTACAGCAGCTGGCCCTAGTGCAAGTGGGAGATTGTTAGTTGTATGTATGCCCTAGAGGCCAGTATTGTACAGATGATGTATATTATATTGGATGCTTGGACATATATAGAGATGACTTTCTTGCTCGATATGATAGTATGCTATCTGGTTGCTCTTTATCTTAACATGTACACTAGTCTCTTTAAACTGTCTTATAGTTACATGTTGGTAAAGCCCTTAGGATATGTACTTGACTACCTGGACTATGATGCAGATCATACTAGTGGGGACATGGTAGTCCATAAGTACATCCTTCAAGGTCCCTAGTCGTGGGTGTATCGAGATGGGGCATCGATATACCAGTGTAGACTAGCGTATACGCTTCTCGACCCATGAGATGGGCGATGGATGATCCCATATCCATTGGTGTTTGACATCAGAGATGGTGTACGGGTGCTCAGTGGAGACTGGGTACACTGGACGGACTCGCCGAGAACTCCCAGATGGTATTATACCTCACGTCAGATGGCAGTTCTCAGGTGACACTTGTACAGGTTAGTCTGTAGACCCGAGATCGTCATAGAGTCTTGTGTGATTCCCACTGTGCTTTGATCTCCACCTTACCACGTCCATGAGGGCGTGGAAAACGGTGGTCTTTGGGTACAGTCCCGAGTCACATGGAGGCAATGAGCGATAGGAGGGGTTTCGTCTCTCCCGGTATTGGGGGTTGATGTTGCGCTGTGCTCGATTGGCCGTAACAGGGAAGTCCCTGGCCAGGGCTGATCAGAGATTTTCTGGTAAGTGTTACCAGTAGTTTCTCGACCCGTTATGAGCCTCACATCAGCACGACTTATCGGTTATTGGGGTGTGACGTTTACCACCCCTAGACTTGATATGCGACATATCAGACGAACAGACCGGACTGTACAGTAAGTGTTACTGGTTGGATTCACAGGAGTGTGAGCGGGCTAGCTCGTCGATCTTCTGATCGCTCAATACCCGGATGGCCGTTACGTTTAGCAGACCGCTTGCGGCTTGCGGGTGCTTGATATGATCATCATCTGCTACCGGCGTATTGACGAGTCTTTAGAGTCCTACACAGAGGTTTCCTGGCTCAAGCGAAACGAAATAGGGGTGCATATGAGATATGTGCGGGACCGAGAATGATGCGTGTATGTGATACCGCATTTCATTCTCGCGAAGAATGTTTCGATTGGTTGTATGTGATATAACCTCGTTATCGAATCAAAGATTGATTCGATAAGTCGATACATTGGATACTAGTCGGTTATGTGCGACATGACCGGATCATTGAATCAAGTGTTGATTTAATGATTTAATGTATAATTATATATTTGATATATTACTTTGCATTAACTAGTATTGGTTCACTTTAAATGGATTTTCTCACTTGATGTGCAAGTTGTATATGTGATATACTTTTGTGCACATGTTTGTATCATGTTTGATGATACTTGCTCATTTGGTTAAGTGTAAAGAATTAAACCTTGGTTAAATAAATGGTTAGGGTTTTTATTTATTCATTCTTTTATCTTTCTTTTTAATTTGGATTAAAAAGAAATGGCAAAAGAAAACAAAAGGGTTGCTTTCATTCTTGAAGCTTGTTGAAGCTTCATGAAGCTTTGACCAAAGTGACCATTTTGGCTTCATGCTTAACCCTAACAATTCATCTAACCTTAGTCAATTCTCTACACCTAACCATGGTTTACATTATGATAAGTATTCATTTTCTTTCTCATTTTGAACACTTATCATAATCATCTTCATCTTCTTCTTCTTCATGAGATAAAGAAAAAGCTTGCCACCATTAATGGCATGTTGAGCAAATGAGTGAGAAATCCAATTCTAAAGTGAACCCACCTCCTATTTCTTCTTCCTCTACCTCTTTCCAAGTAGTATAGGGTGTTTACTTCACAAGTTTCACAACTTGGTAAAGTTGGAGCTTGATCTTGTGTAACCTCGACGTAGATCATCTTCGGCACGAAGCCGACGACGTTGCCCGCCCATTTCTCCGATGAAGCCGATACTTGAGTCCGGGATTCGAGATGGACAGCGAGAGGACGTCTACGTGGAGCTAAGGAAGTGGATAACCGGATCTACAAAGGTTGTAGTTTCTTACTTTTAGTTAAGATGTTAACTAGCTTTCTATTTCGCCTAAAATTCTAGTTAACGATCCGTATTAGAGTTTCTCGGCACTCATAAAATTTGAAATTGGCATGGTTGATGCCTTGTGAGACTTCGTTAGTGTGCCTAGGAACCCTACATCTAGGGCATACATATAACTAACAAATGGGCTAGAGTAGTGTAGAATGGTGTTCTGGTTTGTTTTCTCTATTCAAAACCCTTTCTATTTTACTACCTCACTCAAAGGAAAACTCAAGAGTGAGAGGAAGAAGAAGATGGCTTTCCTAGAGCTCAAGAGATAATGATCAAGATCAAAGAAAAATGAGAATAGAAAATATATATATTTCCACACTCTCATTACAAACCATGGTAAAATAATATCTAGATATTTTTGAATTGAGTTAAAACCCAAATGGTGAATTAAATCATGGTTAATAGTTAGGTGAACTCAAGGTCAATGAACAACGGTTTAGAAACTCTTAACCATGAATTAATCTCATTTCATTTTCTCAAATACAAATATAAAATGATATTTACTTCCATGTTAGTCTTGCATTACCATTATCAGTGTATCAACAACCATGATACAATGTATGCATTTGCGTGTCCATACACATCAACATGTGCATACATGCATGCATACATCAATATAGAAAAGGGTTTAATAAAGAAGTGAGCTAAAAGTCAATGATAAATCAACACTTGATTTAACAAACCCGTCATATCACATACGACCCAACCAATAGAAAAAACGCCCGATTAATGTACGGTATCACATATACGGATTTAATCGGGTCCCCGTACATATCTCATATGCACACCACATCGTTTCGCCTGAGCTAGGAAACTCTTTTATGGATTCTAAGACTCGTCAATACGCCGGCAGAAAGTGATGATCATATCAAACACCCACAAGCTGCAAGCGGTCAGCTAAACATAACGGCCATCCGGGTATTGAGCGATCAGAAGAAAAACAAGCGTACCTGTCAGAACTCCCATCGAGCCAACTGGCAACATAGACCGTACAGTCCGGTCTCTTAGTCAGATATACTGCATATCGAGTCTAAGAATGGTATCGTCGACCCCAATAACTCAATAAGTCATGCCGGTTTATGGCTCATAACAGATCAAGAAACTACTGATAACACTTATCAGTAAATCTCAGCAGCCCTGGCCAGGGACTTCCTGTTATAGCCAATCGTGTATTGCACAACATCAACCCCCAATACCGGGAAAGACGAAACCCATCCTATCGCTCATTGCCTCCATGTACCTCGGGACTATACCCAATATCCACCAGTTTGCACGACTCAGTAAAGCCGTGGTAGGGTGGAGATTAAAATACAGTGGGAGGACACACAAGACACTGTGACGATCTTGGGTCTACAGACTAACCTGTACCAGTGTCACCTGAGAATTGCTATCCGACGATAGATATAATACCACACAGGAGTTCTCGGCGAGTCCGTTCAGTGTACCCAGTCTCCACTTAGCACCCGCATACAATATTTGATGTCACCACACCAGATAGATATGGGATCATCCATCTCCCATCATATGGGAAAAGAATGGTATACGCTAGTCTACTCTGGAATATCGATGCCCCGTCTTGATACACCCAGACTAGGAACAGTTCAAGGATATGCTCATAAACTACACGTGTCCCATTAGTATGATCTGCATTATAGTCCCAGTAGTCAAGCAAATATCCTGAAGGCTTTATCAACATGTACCAAATGAGTAAGATGCATGATCAAATGATCATGTCAAGATAAAGTAAACCAGATAGCATACTATCATGTCGAGCAAGAAACTCATCTGTATATATATACATGTCCAAGCATCCATTATACATATAATGGCCTCTAGGGCATATATATGTCCAACAATCACCCACTTGCACTAAGGCCAATTATTGACGTATCTCATACCCAACATCATAAAAATTCGCTCATGCTGCGGCTGTGGAAGGGCCTTGGTGAGTGGTGTTGGATATACGTATGCCCTAGAGGCGATTATATGTATAGTGGATGCTTGGACATGTATATATATATAGATTACATACTTGCTCGACATGATAGTATATGATATCTGGTTTATTTTATCTGACATGTTGATTTGATCATGCTTTTATTCATTTGCACATGTTGATAAAGCCCTAAGGATATTTTCTTAACTATTGTGACTATGATGCGGATCATACTAGTGGGGCACGTGTAGTTTATAAGCATATCATTGAACTGTTCCTAGTCATAGGTGTATCGAGAGAGGGTATCGATATTCTAGAGTAGACTAGCGTATACCATTCTTGTCCCATATGATGGGCGATGGATGATCCCATATCCATCTAGTGTGATGACACCAAAGAATATATACTGGTGCTCAGTGTAGACTGGGTACACATAACAGACTCGCCGAGAACTCCTATGTTGTATTATATCTATCGTCGGATCACAGTTCTCAGGTGACACTGGTACAGGTTAGTCTGTAGACCCAAGATCGTTATAGAGTCTTGTTTGTCATCCCACTATACATTGATCTCCACCCTACCACGGCTCTACTGAGTCATGCAAACTGGTGGATTTTGGGTACAGTCCCGAGGAACATGGAGGCAATGAGCGATAGGAGGGGTTTCGTCTCTCCCGGTATTGGGAGTTGATATTCTGCTATGCTCGATTGGCTATAACAGGAAGTCCCTGGCCAGGGCTGCTGAGATTTACTGATAAGTATTATCAATAGTTTCTTGATCTGTTATGAGCCATACACCAGCATGACTTATTGTGTTATTGGGGTTGATGATACCATCCCTAGACTCGATATGCAACATATCAGACGGGGAGACCGGGCTGTACGTTAAGTGTTGCTAGTTGGCTCGACGGGAGTTTTGACAGCTTTGCTGGTTTTCTTCAGATCGTTCAATACCCGGGTGGCCGTTACGTTTAGCTGACCGCTTGCGGCTTGTGGGTGTTTGATATGATCAACACCCACTACCGGCGTATTGACGAGTCTTAGTGTCCCACACAGGAGTTTCCTAGCACAGGCGAAAAGATGTGGTGTGCATCTGAGATATGCGCGGGGACCCGATTTAATACGACTATGTGATAGCGTATGTTAATCGGGATTTTTTCTATTGGTCGGGTCGTATATGATATGACCGGATTGTTAAATCAATTGTTTATTTAACATTTGACTTTTAGTTTTATTTTTTATTCAAACCCTTTTTCTTAAAGAAGTATGCATGTATGTATGCACATGTTGATGTGCATGTATGCACATGTTGATGTGCATGAACACATAAATGCATAGTGTCATGGTTGATAATACATCTTTGGTGGCAATATATGACTTACATGGTTCAATATATTTATATATACATATATTTTTATTTGGATAATTAAAGGCAAATGGAAATTAAATCATACATGGATTTTTCTACACACTTCTTTGCTTTGACCTTGGTTAAACCCTTGGTTTAATTTCCATTTGGACTTTAATCCAAATAGAAAATATCTAGATATTATTGAACCATGGTTTGCAATGAGAGATGGAAAATATATATACTATCTTTTCTATTTTTCATTCAAGCTTTATCATTATCATTTAGACAAAAGCTTTTGCCATCATCTTCTTCTTCCTACAAGCTCTCTTGAGTTTTCCATAGAGTGAGGGAATAAAAAAAGAAAGGGTTTTGATTAAAGAAAATACATCACCTCATCATTCTACTCTAATCTAGCCAATTAGTTTAGAGTGTTTAGTTTCATCTTCTTCTTGCATCAAGTGGAGCAAGAAGCTTGGACGAAGTGGACTTCGGGTGGATCATCGTGGACAAGGGAGCTTACCAGCAAGCATTTCCAACCTCTCAATGATCCTAGGAGTCATAACCTGAGGACTACAATGGTTTTATTCTTTTCACTTAGTGATAACATGTTTTTGTATGAGATACTAGTGTTGTTACCTTAAATTTCTAGTCAATGATTCATGGCAGTTTGCTTAGCACTTCTTTAAATTTTAAAGTGGCATGTGTGATGCTTCCATACTCTTAACTAGGTGCTAGGGAAACCCAACAATGGTATTAGAGCCAAACTAGAATTTTAGACACGGTGTTATTACAAATACGAAAACGAAATCAACTCAGAAAAATACAGTATTACGGAACCCTAAAAATGCTCTCTGGAAGCTTTCAAAAAAGTGCTTTAAAAATTTTTCAAACAGGTACAGAGTGGAATATGGGCAAACATAAGAACACAGGAGAAATACGGGGGCTTGTGCTCAGATTTTGGCCGAGCACAAGCCCCCATAATTCGGCCTGGACGGCCCCCCTACCCCCATTACGGGTGTTTCTCCTTTGCTCTCATGTTTGCAAGTTAGGGTTTCTAGTATTGTTTGCTTAGCCCAATTTTCATGTGATGATTATTTTGACCTTGGCTAATTCGTAGTGCTTCGTAGTCGTATACTTTAACACTAAATTGGTAACCTAGACTATTTTTACCAGTTCGAACGAACATCGAACACCACACTTCCTGCCCCGCTGAAATTTCCAAGTGTTGTAATATAACGAAGTTTATTGTATTCGTAAAATAGTGCAAGTATTCCTATGGACCCTCTAGAAGACTATACTAACCTTAACTCGATTCTATTCCCACGGAACCGCGATCGAACCTTAGGGTTTGCCGTAGTTCCGTGGTGTCATAGGTGAGGCATCGGTTAACCCCTTCTACGGCTGGTCCATAGACACTGTGGTGTGGTATTTTTTGAGTATTTCGACTTTTCTCAAGTATTGAGATCATGGGGTAATTTGTGTGTGTACGTTGATTCAATCGAAACGTTAAACATCGTCTTAATATCTGTGATTGCAATTGTTGTTTTTCACTTTCTTTTCTGCGACCGTAAGTATAGTATGTGGTGTATCGCCGATTTCATTGCTATACATCAACGGCAATCGGGATACGCATACTTGCTTACGTTGATGATATAAGATATTATGTGTTGCTGAGATATGATGTGCAAGATTGCCGCGATCGAATAGCCGGGGGTTTTATGTGAGATGAGAGTTTTAATTTTCATTCATGTAAAGATTAAATGTATGTAATATTCTTTTATTTGGGGCACTTCCGGGTTGAGGATGATGTCACAATTATTGTATATTATTTACTTTTCCGCATTAGGATAAACCCAAGGTAGGGAGCACAAGTGACCGGGCTCTAGGGTTCAGAGGGAGGACATCTCGAGGAGTCGAGACCGGGTCTCCTAAACTCTAGAATTGGCATGGTCACTTGCCGTTCTCGTAGGGGTCTAGGGGTGTGGGCTTGGCTATTCATTGTGACCGTGGAATCCGTATTTTCTATTATTGGCTGAATACAAAATACGGACCTCCTAGATATCCTTTTATTTTCATATGTGCTTCTGCTGATTGATATTCAGTAATGAGATTACTTAGTATCTGAGAAGAATGGTTTATTGTTATATATATGATATATAATAAACGTTGCTTATGTTTTACACCCGCGCTAGTCCCACCCGGCTATGCCGTTAGTTAAGTAATCTAACGGTGCATAACGAGACACTGTGGCGAATGCGGATGGCATAAGTAGACGTTCTATTTTCGTTTCGTTTCTGTGATGGCTTAGAAACATAAATGATGGGACAATATTAATAAGATTAATGTAAAGAAAAAGAAACCAAAATATGTTGTAGAACCGGATTTGAAACACACTCGGCCTTTTTATCAAAAATGCAAGTTTCAAAAGATGCGGAGCTTAAGCCACTCCTTTTCTAAACCGTTTTGATTCTACAACGAGATCAAGTTCAAAGCATTAAAGGTTTTTAAAAAAACCATCCGCAACCCTCCATCATTTTAGGAAGCAGAGTACTTAGTATTCGTGCTACATATGTTTATTATAGTCAAGGCGTAGTGTACGGTAGCTAAGTGATGTCTTCCTACAAAGTATATGATGCGATCAGTTAGGACATTCATGTGATTATGTTGATCATAGTCAAGGGTCATATGGGTGGGTTTAATTAATCTCGAAATGACGGATAGAACTTGTCTAGTACTTATGATATGTTGACCAAACCGAAGGTCATAAGTAACTAGGGGTAAAAACCATATCGGGAGTTTCAAGATTTGAAATTTGCAATGAGATTGCATACCATCTATATGATAGTTGGATCCTTATCCCACTGTGAGTAAGAGTTACTCCCAGGAGAGTTTTGCGCTTTACAAATAGCTAATCTAGTAGGTGTCTAGAAACGTGTCACCGGGGTTTGACATCTAGGAAAACGAGGTTAATTTTAATTAGGTCCGTGCGAAAGCACGGGGAACCTCCCTCAAATTACCGACACTAGCCTGGCTGACCGGTTAGCAAAACTGTAGAATGTAATTAATCCTGGCTAGTTTTCTTTTCAGGTTTTGAAAGAAAATTTGATAAATGCATTGGGAGACATCTATTAGAAAAGATAATAACCAATCTAATTCTTTGCAAGAGCATTTCGCTGAGTGAATTCTTTTCTCACTCCTAATGGCAGTTACCGATGGCGGGACTTAAGCTTCTTTTAGAGAAAAACAAACTGACTGGGCCGAATTATAAAGAATGGTTGAGGAACTTGAACATTACACTCACATATGATAAAGTATCATATGTCCTCACTACCAAAGCCCCACCCGTCTCAGGACCTGAATCATCTGTTTCGGATAGTAAGATCCAAAAACATGGGATATTGATTGCATCACGGCCAAGTGCCTCGCGCTTGCTTCTATGGACAACATCCATCAGAAACAGCACGAGAAGATGGATGTGCAATCCATCTTTCTTCATACAAACGAGTGGTATGAAGAGCAATCTCGTACTTTGCGATACGAGGCATCTCAAAAGTTGTTTCAGATGCGGATGGCCCCCGGCGCATCAGTAGGAGACCATGTCCTGAAGATGATTGGTCTTATAGAAGAACTTGAGGAACTAGGATGGACTATGGATAATGAGCAATATACAGATGTTGTTCTGCAGTCTCTCTCTCCCGCCTTTGATCCGTTCATAGTGAATTTCAATATGAACGATTTTGAGAAATCATTGCCTGAACTTCTTAATATGTTGAGAAGTGCAGAAAGCATGCTGAAAACTATGAAGACTCCCGCTTTGCTTGCTGGGCCATCTTCTTCTTCCGTCACAAAAGCCAAGGCCAAGGGAAAGAAGAAGAAGAAACCCATCAAACCGAAAGGTGGAGTTAAAAAGGCGAAGGGGAAAGACAAATCTGGGGCCGAGGGAAGTGGAAAAGGGGAATGTTTTTACTGCCACAAGTCGGGACATTTGAAACGCAACTGTGCTGTATATCTTGCTGATCTCAAGAAGAAGAAGCATGGTGATGTTTCCGCTTCAGGTGTGTTTGTAACTGAGAACTGTTTTTCAATTAACTTTGCATCTTGGGTATTAGATACCGGTTCCGGTTCTCACATCTGCATTTGTGTGCAGGGGTTGAGAAACAGTAGAGTTTTGACGGCTGGGGACCATACTCTGTGGGTTGGAAATGGTTCCAATATACATGTTGTATCCGTAGGAGAATAACATCTGGGGTTGCCTTTGGGTTGTATTTTGGTTTTGAACTCTTGTTATTTTGTACCTAGTATGCTATGTAATATAATATCCGTTTCTTTGTTAGAAAATGAAAGATATCATTTTGTGTTGCAGAATAATGTTATGAACATTAACTTGAATCAATAGTTGATTGGGTATGGTACAATGAATAACGGTATTTACGTCCTGAACCAACACACAGTTTTCAATAGACAACATACTAATAAAAGAAAGTTTTCAGATATAAATGAATCTTTTCTTTGGCATTGTAGACTTGGTCATATTAATGAAACAAGACTAAACAAGCTATATAAATATTGTTACTTAAATCCGTTTGAATATAAATCTTATGCGACTTGCCAGTCTTGTATCAAAGGTAAAATGACCAAAACTCCGTTTACTGGACACGGAGAAAGAGCTGTGGAACTTTTAAGCCTCATACATAGTGATGTATGCGGACCAATGTCTACACATGCACGAGGTAGTTTTTCATACTTCATTACCTTTACTGATGATTTCTCGATATTCGGGCACGTGTTTTTGTTAAAGCATAAATCCGAAGCTTTTGAGAAATTTATGGAGTACAAACTTGAAGTAGAAAAACAAACAGGATTGAGCGTCAAGAAACTTCGATCAGATCGAGGTGGAGAGTATTTAAGTATAGAGTTTTCGGACTTCTTAAAAGAGAATGTGATTCTTTCTCAGCTCACTCCTCCTTACACACACAGCACAACGGTGTGTCAGAACGGAGGAATTGTACCATATTAGATATGGTACGGTCCATGATGTGTGATGCTGAATTAACGCTTTCCATTTGGGGGCATGCATTGGAGACAGCAATGTATCTGTTAAACAGGGTCCGAACCAAGAACGTGTCCACCACTCCATATGAGATATAGAGTGGAAAGAGACCATCTCTTAAAAGAGTTAGGATATGGGGTTGTCCGGCTTTTGTTAAAGAGCAGAATCCAGACAAACTCGAGACACGATCGGTCATGTGTAAATTTGTGGGATATCCAAAACATTCGTATGGATATCTATTCTTCCACAAGGAGGAACAAAAAGTGTTTGTTTCTCAATATGCCAGCATTTTTGGAAAATGAAATCTTTACAGACAGTACTGATGGCAATGCGGTAGAACTAGAAGAGTTTCTAGAGACACAAATTACTCTTGAAGAATTGGTTGAAACTGATGTTGCAGTAGAGCTTCAAGAACTTCTGCCGCTCCGGAGATCTATTAGAACTTCTCGCCCACCAGAGAGATACAATGGTCTCTCATTGATAGTGATAGAGAAGATTGCATCATGGATGATGATGACCCTACTAGTTTTCAGCAAGCTATCACGAGTGGTGACTCAGTGAAGTGGCTGGAAGCCATGATATCCGAAATGGAGTCCATATACACTAACAAAGTATGGACTTTGGACGTTGCACCTCCTGGAATAAAACCCATTGGGTGCAAATGGATTTTTAAGAGAAAGATTGGTGTAGATGGACAGGTAGAGACCTTTAAAGCAAGGCTTGTAGCGAAAGGTTTTCGTCAAAGACCAGGATTGGATTATAATGAAACTTTCTCTCGAGTAGCAATACTTAAATCCATTCGGATCCTACTTGCTATTGCTGCTCACCATGATTATGAAATCTGGCAGATGGACGTTAAAACTACATTTCTAAATGGTGATTTAGAAGAATGTGTTTTTATGGATCAGCCAGAGGGCTTCATTGACAGTGGGTGCAGCGGGAAAGCATGTAGGTTGCTTAAATCCATTTATGGATTAAAGCAGGCCTCACGAAGCTAGACTATCTGTTTTGATGATACAATCAAAGGGTTTGATTTTATCAAAAATATAGATGAACCATGCATTTATAAGAAGATTGTAGGGAATAATGTCACATTTCTCGTATTGTACGTGGATGACATTCTCTTGATAGGAAATGATATTCCTATGCCACAATCGGTCAAACTATTCTTATCACAAAGGTTCTCCATGAAGGACCTGGGTGATGCCTCATGCATATTGGGCATAAGGATCTATAGAGATAGATCCAAGAGGTTATTGGGATTGTCCCAATCAAAGTACATTGACACCATCCTAAAAAGGTTTAGTATGGAAGATTCCAAGCATGGTGAATTGCCCACTTGTCATGGAATCACTCTCTCCAAGGACTTCTGTCCGAAGACTGATGAAGAGAGAGCTCGCATGAGTATTATACCCTACGCTTGAGCCGTAGGATCTATAATGTATGCGATGTTTTGTACACGCCCTGATGTAGCTTATGCACTAGCTGTTGTAAGAAGGTATCAATCCAACCCAGGGGAGAAACATTGGATAGCAGTGAAGAACATTCTTAAGTACTTGCGAAGGACTAAAGAATTATTCCTGGTATATGGTAATGGAGATCTCCAAATGGAGGCCTTTACCGATTCTAACTTCCAAAGTGATAAGGATAATAGCATATCTATCTCAGGGTTTATATCTACCCTCAATAGAAGGGCGGTTAGTTGGAAGAGTTCCGAACAGGATACCGTTGCAGACTCCACGTGGAAGCTGAGTATATTGCTGCAAATGATACTACCAAGGAAGCCGTCTGGATGAAGAAGTTCGTCGCGGAACTAAGAAAAGTTCCAACCATTGTTGATCCAATACCATTGTATTGTGATAATAATAGGGCTATGGCGTTAGCCAAAGAACCAAGGTCCCATCATAAATCTAGACACATCCTCAGGCGATATCATTTGATCCGGGAGATTGTAGATCGCCAAGAGATCGAGATTCGGAGAGTTGATAAAAAGAATAACACATCGGATCCACTCACCAAAGCCTTTCCACAGTCGCAGCATAAGTGACTTTTTAAGATGCTGGGTATGAGATACACCAATAATTAGCCTTAGTGCAAGTGGGAGATTTTTGGATATATGTGTTGGGTATAGTGCCCTCAGAGTCAATTATTGGATCACAGGCACGTGATTGTAATGATTGAGAGATGACCTATGCCGGTAGGACAGACTTACTCGAGATGATAGTATGCTATCTGGTTTATCTTTATCATCGTGTACTGTTTTAGGTGACCTTACAGGTCGCTATTACACATTGATAGAGCCCCTAGGATTCTTGCTTGACTACCAGCAGTATGAGTGCGATCATATACGTGGGAGCTGGGGTCTATAAGCAAATCCTTAAAAGTTCCCTAGTTGTGGGAGGTTCGAGATAGGGCATCGATACTCCAGAGTTGACTAGTGTATACAGTCGAGACCCCGACGAGGGGCGGTGGCCGGTCTCACAAGCCACTGGTGTCAGTTGGTTCACCTAAGATGTATACAGGTGATCATTGGGTTATGAGTACACCGGACAGGACTCGCCGGGAACATGGTAGTTGGTCTTATACCAGACGTCAGATAGCAGTTCCCTGGTGACACGTGTACAGGTTAGTTCATCGACCTAAGATCGTCATTTGTCTCGTGTGAGTTCCCACTGTACTTTGATTACTACCCTACCACGCTTAAAGGAGTCGTGCAAATAGGTTTTAGTTGGGTACAGTCCCGAGCCATATAGAGGCAGTGAGCGGATCTTCAGGAGTTCGCCTCTCCCGGTATTGGGGGTGAGGTCGCGCTGTGTCTAGGAGAGCCATTACACGAAGTCCTTGGCCAAGGCAGGAGATTTATTGGTAGGTATTCCAGTAGTATCTCAAGGTGTTCTGGGCTACACTCCGACACGACTTGTACCGCTTTTGGGGGTCTGACTTTTACCAACCCCCTAGGCCCGCCATCCAATGCTCATAGACGAACGGACCGGACTGTACGGATATTGTCACTGACAGGCTCAGTAGGGTGTCAGGATGAGTTCGCTCATCGACATCCCTTTTGGTCAATACCTGGTAGCCCGTTACGTATGGCTAATACCTCTGACATGCTAGTGGTTAAATCCACAACCAAGGTGTTGACGAGTCTTTAGAGTCGCCCACAGACAGTTGCTCAAGTTTCGGGCGAAACGCTGTAGAGGCCGTATGGAGATATGGAAGGGTTCGATCTTATACGTGCGGTATTGCACGGATTATGATCAGACGGATTATACTAGCGGGCTTTAGTTTAAGCCGGATCCTAGTATTGTACGGTGTAGATTCTGTCTCTTTGCATTTGTATTCGGTCGAAATACAAATGCGGGTATGTATATACACTCGTGGGTTTTTCCTGTAATTTATTACGGGATCAGTTTTTTGAAGTTGCCAGTTTGCATTCCGTTTCGGCCAGTTTTCCTTTGTTCCTTCACGGCCGGATTTTTCTGATGGGAGGGGCTAATTTGCAAGTGTGCAAATTAGCAATTATGGAGGGGTTATTTGTGATTTGAGAGTTCATGATGGTTCTTGATGAGATTGATTTAGTTGTGTGATCATTTCATTAGCATTAAATGAGATGAGAATTGATGTGAGGCTTGCTTTTTGAATTATTATGGTCACCATTTCCTTTTACTACACTCACCTCCCTTCATGGTTTTGATGTCTCCCATTCTTATCGTATAGCCGACCACATTTTTGTGGGAAAAAGGAGTGATTCATTTTGAGGTGGGAAATTATTTATCTCGAATTTATTCTTGCTACACAAATTCTAGCTCACTCCAAAGTTCATCTTCTCCACTCCATCATATATGGCAACTTCACAACCCCAAGAGACAAACCACTGTACACTACCCTACAGCATTCTTGGACACGTCGGCTCGCCAACTTCGGGCCCGAGTTGCCTCAATCCTGATGTGGGAGCCCGTAAAAGAACCCGGCGATGTGTTGCCCGTTCCGACGAGGAGATGAAGACTGGAGATTCCGCGAAGAGATCGGAATGGAGGCCGAAGACCGAAGGACACGGATTGCTCGGTATAGCTTCCTTCCTTTTCTCTAGTTAGCTAGCGTTAGGTTAATGGCCAGATCCGGGTTTTTAGTGCGCGGTAGTGCCGGTTTACATGTGTCGTAAAAGTTTCGTTTCCGCATTCCGGCGTCGGATTGACGGCCAGGGTGCTGTCGTGCACTTACACTGGTATCAGAGCCACGCCATTAACCTAGTCTAGCTTGCTCTAACGTGTTTACAAGTTCGATCGATCGTATTTTTCAAAAAACCGTATTTTCAAGTCCAATTTCTGTCGAATTTTTGCAGTGGTCAAAAAATTATTTGGTACATTGTAAAAATACGTGCAGGGTTTTTTAAGAGTTCTGTAAAAATTTGGTCACATGTTATTACTGTTCAGCCGCGGAACCGCGTCCAAACCCATGCTTTGGCCGCGGTTCCGCCGCTACTTTGACTCCTAACTGCACTAAATTTTTACAGTGGGCTTCTGACATGGAAATAGGGTTTTTGGTATGTTCTGTTTGGGGACAGATTTATTTTGAGTGCTACAGTTGTGCTTGGGGCCCACTTCGGTAAATTTAGTCGATCGAAAATTTTAAACATGTTAGTTCACAGTATTTACATTATATCTGCGACCGTGAATGTCATTTGATCGGTAAATCCTGTCTAATTGCTATAGCCCTTTTAGACGGATTTGTGAATGTGACATTCACGTTGATGTTCTGTGTTGTGCTGTGATGTTGCGGATTTATCGTGGAGATAGCCTGGATGCAATGTTAGTACAGTTTGGTTTTATATGTACATTTGATATTGCGGGGCGAGCGTCCGACATGTGGACTCCCGTTACTGCCTGTTAGTATATTATTCTTTTAGGGCACGACCGGGCTGAGGTCGATATACCCGTTGTTTGTATATTTTACTTTCTGTACTAGGATTACCCCGTGGAGGGGTGCACGGGTAGCCGGGTTCTAGAGGGCAACGGGCCCGCATCTCATGGCATTGAGACGGAGGGGGCTTTACTCTAGAATTGGCGGGCTATTCGCCGCACTCGTAGGGGGTATAGGTTGACCCAGGAGGGGTGCCCAAGTTACCGGATTCCATGAAGTGCTGGGTGGTCCATTCACGTTGTTGAAGGGGGCTGCCTCGCTTCAGGTTTTGGGGGGTAACTTGCCGCGCCCGTAGGGGTCTAGGATTTCATTGTACAGGCTATCCACACGACCAGGGGAACGTAGGGTTTCAGTAGCGGCTCTATGAAACCCGGGGATCCCAGATATCTGTATTGTTCCGTGATGCTTATTACATTTCTGTGATGTTGCATTTTATGACGCCTTGAGCGAATATTATATATTGATATATATACTAGCAGATATTACATATGTTTTGCAACCACGCTAGTCCAGTCCCTGCTCTGTCGTTAGTTAAGTAACCTAACGGTTGATGACGGGACCCAGTGGCGAATGCTGATGGCATATACGTACATCATTATTTTCGTTCTTTATTGGTGTGATCAATTGATGGGACTGCGTTGATTCGGATCAATGCAAGCTAAACAAACCTATTCTGACGTTGTTGGAACAATTTTTCGAAAAGCTATTATTGCAAGGGCGTTTCTTTTGTTTTGCACAGTGGTATTCGGTTATGAATATCCAGCACCTCAGTCGACGAGGCAAGGGCTGAGATCCCTTCACCGGGAGTTACCCCTTGGACAGAAGTTTGCGTCAGGGCAATAACTTCACTATAGTCGATTACTTTTGCTTTGCATCGTGGTATTCAGTTGGAATATCCTGCACCTCATTCCGCGAGGAAAGTGCCGAGATCCCTTCACCGGGAGTGACCTCTTCAGCAAAGGTTTTCGTCACTATATTTTTATAAAGCTATCCAGTTCCTTCAACGATATCAAGTTCATTACGTCAAAAGTTTTTCGCCAAAAACCATTCGTAGCCCTCCGTCATTTCAGACGGGTAGCACGTAGTATTCATGCTATGTTTGTTGGCCTTAGTCAAGGCATAGTGTATGGTAGCTGCTCGTTACCTTTCTGCTGCATAGATAGATGCGTTGGTTTGGGACAGTCATATAGTCTTGTTGGCCCTAGTCAAGGGCTTGTACGGGTGGGTTCAAATTAACCTGGACAATGACGGGTAGAACTTGACATGTGACTTATGATTTGTTGGCCTTAGTCAAGGTCATAAGAGCATGGGGCAAAAATCACATCGGGAGTTTCTAAAGAAACTGAAACTTGCCAGATATGCGCATACCTTATGGAGTGTGATAACGTGAGCGGATTCCGTCATGTTATAATGCGATGTTAGTTGGATCCCGATTCCCACTGATGAGTTGGTTTACTCCTCGGGTGATCCCGACTAATTCTTCTTTCAGGTTTGGAGGAGAATTTGACGTTACAGTGGGAGATTTCCTGATTGGATAAAGTGATAACCATTCTGATCTAGGTTAGAGTGCACGCTGAGTGTTTCTTTTCTCTCTCTCTTTGGCAGCGACCATGACCCGACCCTTAACTATGACTCAGTGACCAAAGTTAACCGAACCTTCTTAAACACTGGCTTTTGGATTGTCAGTGTCGCATACCTCATTGGCACTCCTACTTTTACCCTTTTCTCCAGAACACCCCGTATTACTATGATCGTCCACTTCCATTAGATAAAACCATCGTATTGTTATATACGAACTCGAAGGAATTTATTCGAGGATGGTTTCCGGTTCTGGAGAAAACGAATAGGACTATTCAGTTGTCTTTTCCTTTTACCCTCTCTCAGGTTGCGAGTACTCCTTAGTTTAGGAGATAGTACACCTATTACGCAAATTGGATAGTCTTCTTACAAACCATAGGCAGGTGCTGACCGGTAGGGAATGAAGAAAACCAATTAGCCTAACGATGGTGTACAGAAGGTATTATGTAAAGACAAATAAAGGGATTAGTAAGAGGGCAAAGTAAACTGCGACTGCTATTCACGACCAAACCAAGTGTTTCATTACCACTACCACTTCACCTTTGTATTTCTCCAGGACACTCCGTATCACTACGAAGATCCACAGTTATTTGGATACTCCATCGTATGGTTATATACGAACTCGAAAGGAACTTGTTCCATTTCGGAGATGGATTCTGGTTCAGGAGAAATAGGAATAAGGTTTTTCGGTTGTCTTTTATCCTCACCTTCTCTCGCATTGTGAGTGCTCCTAGGATTAGGACAGTACACCCATTATGCTTATTGGATAGTCTTCTTCCAAAGCATAGGCTGGTTCCGAACGGTAGGGAAGGAAGAAAACCATTTGGACTAAAGGGGTATGCAGAAGGTAATGACTAAAGACATATAAAGAGATTTGTAGAGATGGCAAAGAAATATACGGTTACAGTTATGAATCTGGATAATGGAAGAGGCATTACTAGGAATACCAGGATACCCCGACGAAGCATTTCAATGTTTCAGTTTCACTGTGTACTGTTAATAGAAAACCGATTTCCCAATTAGACACTTGCTCCAGGGTATGTATTTACCAGGTTTGATTCTCACATCTGTATGGTTTTACAGATGATGAGTGGGAGTAAGTTATTGGGAATTAGGTGATTGTCCTTATTATATCGGAATTCGTTGTAATTGGTGATATTTGAGGAAATCGCCTGGGCTGTTTGCCAGACGGCAAATATTTGGTTTTGAATATCCGCTGTTATGCACCAATTTCAAATTGATACATCTGTACGTCTATTTTTATAGAGTGAGATATAACTTTTTGAAATTATGTCGGTGACATTTACCTATATTAGGGGATGGTTAGGTAAGGAGCATTAAACAACGGTGTAATTCTTCTTAACCATAAGTACAGTTTTCAACCTACGACACACAGAGAATGAGTTATTAGACTCAAGAGACTTATACAGAGTATTGTATGTTGTCCAGTGTCCATTAAGATAGAGGGGTTGGTCCTCGCACTATATTCGGTTTACTTATGACTTCTCTAGTTTTTAGACAAGTGTTTCGAAGAAACGCAAGGTCCGAATTTTGAGAAGTTATAGGTATAAGAATAAAGTAGAGAACCTGGTATTGCAAGTATCAGGATTCTTTAAGATGATCGAAGATGTAGATACATGTGTATGGTATTCAGTTGATCGTAATGATTAAGAGAACTTGCTTCTCTTTCAGGTTACTCATAATTGGAAGAACTCCTAAGTTGAGTAATGTTGATCGGCCTCTTTCCATTTAGTTGACATGCACTTGAGACAGCTGCATGATTTGAATCCGGTTCAATTAATTCATTGCCTCTGTTTCTGTATTGGATATAGAACAGTTCATATCTTAACGATGTTAAGGTACGGGGAGTTGTCCAGCTTATGCTTAAAACCAGACTCTGGATAACTCAAGCCACGTTTCTGTAATGGCTGTTTGTGGGTTGACCCAGGCTATGACGAGGATTGATTTTCTACCATTTGGAAGATCAATAGTGAAATTGTTCTTGACTCGCCACAGTTTTAATAAAAATGGATTTTTTCAGAAAACAGTAGTGGGAGTATGGTAGAACTGGAAGTGATTCCAGAACCGCAAACGATTACTGAAAATTTGATTTGAACCTAAATATTCATTCTAGTTTGACATTCCATTGGCCCCTCCGCAGACATGATGGGTAACCTCAGGCACCCGAGAGGTACTCCGGTAGCCTCAAGGACGGTGATAGGGAGGTTCTTGTTTACCCAGACTTGCCATTGCTGTTGTTCCAGGCTATGAGACCCGACAGGAGGATGATTATAGCGTCGTTCGGAACTAGCTTTAGAAGTGTACGTATATATGACTCTGCCAGAGGGTTGTCGTAGTCAGTGGGAGCAGCGGAAGCATTGGTGGACAGGTGGCTTATGTCTATTTATAGACTAAAGCAGATATAGCGGAGATAGATCATCTATTTCTGATGTGACAGTCATAGGTTTGACTTCATCAGAATAGGGGATGGATCTGTTAAGAAGGTAGTAGGGTGTGATGTCCTGGTATTTGGATGACAAACACAGAGTAGGAAGTGAAATTCCTATAGTACGATCGGTTATACTTTGGTTGTCACACAGTAGTTTCTCCACATAGGACTTGGATATTATATCAGACATTCTGGTTACTAGATCTATGGTTTTAGATCTAGATTTGGGTAGTTTCCCAATCTGGGTACTTCGACAGCATTCTACAGGTGTTTTAGAATGGACGACTTCTGACACGGTAGTGTACCTGCAGGTGATGGAGTCACCCTCTCTAAAGGTGTCTTACAGACTAAAGGGGAGAGGGATGTGCATGATTGGCAGATCACTTGCTTAAGCAATTGAGTCAATCATGAGATGTCAAGTACCACACCAGATATTGTTTTTGCACCAGATGCAATAAGTTGATATTAATCCAATTCTGGAGAAACATTCGGAAGCAGTTTTGGAACATAAGTTGATGTTCTAGGGATATGATAACGGCAGCCCCTTTTGGGAGACGGTTATCATTCCAGGCTTCCAAGGTGACCTGGATAACAGAGTGACTGTCAGAGTTATAGTCTTCCCTCTGACGAGGGGCAGAATTTTGGACAGGTGGTCCAGGCGGATACTGAGGGAGGCATGGCGCAGGATACTGATTAAGTTCAGTTGATGATACAGTCTAAGAATTTTGGATTTGGAGTTCATTTATGAACTAGGTCACATCAGATATCCAAACATACTCTAAGATAGGTATTGCTCATTTCGGGAGATGGCTTTCTCCGTGAACTTGAGATAAAAAGAGACATAGAAAGAAACATTAGAGCGGATCCACTCACTGGGGCTATTCCTCGAACGCATTAGTTTCACAAACATGTTTTGTGAGACTGATTAGTAGAGGAGTTGGGTATTCGATATCAGACGGGCTGTGAGTATGCGACATCGCAATAATTAGCCTTGAGTGCAAGTGGGAGATTGTTGGGTATAGTGCCCTCAGATTCAATTATTGGATCAAAGGCACGTGATTGCAATGATTGAGAGAGGGCCTATGCAGGTAGGACAGTCTTATTCGAGATGATAGTATGCTATCTGGTTATCTTTATCATCGTGTACTGTTTTAGGTGACCTTACAGGTCGCTATTACAAGTTGATAGAGCCCCTAGGATTCTTGCTTGACTACTAGCAGTATGAGGGCGATCATATATGTGGGAGCTGGGGTCTATAAGCAAATCCTTAAAAGGTCCCTAGTCATGGGAGTTTCGAGACAGGGCATCGATACTCCAGAGTAGACTAGTGTATACAGTCGAGACCCCGACGAGGGACGGTGGCCGGTCTCATAAGCCACTGGTGTCAGTTGGTTCACCTAAGATGTATACAGGTGTTCATTGGGTTATGAGTACACCGGACAGGACTCACCGGGAACATGCTAGTTGGTCTTATACCAGACGTCAGATAGAAGTTCTCTGGTGACATGTGTACAGGTTAGTTCATCGACCTGAGATCGTCATCTGTCTCGTGTGAGTTCCTACTGTACTTTGATTACTATCCTACCACTCTCAATGGAGTCGTGCAAACAGGTTTTAGTTGGGTACAGTCGCGAGCCACATGGAGACATTGAGCGGATCTTCAGGGGTTCGTCTCTCCCGGTATTGGGGGTGAGGTCGCGCTGTGTCTAGGAGAGCCATTACACGAAGTCCTTGGCCAAGGCAGGAGATTTACTGGTAGGTATTCCAGTAGTATCTTAGGGTGTTCTGGGCTACACTCCGACACGACTTGTACCGCTTTTGGGGGTCTGACTTTTACCAACCCCCTAGGCCCGCCATGCGATGCTCATAGACGAACGGACCGGACTGTACGGATATTGTCACTGACATGCCCAGTAGGGTGTCAGGATGAGTTCGCTCATTGACGTCCCTTTTGGTCAATACCTGGTAGCCCGTTACGTATGGCTAATACCTCTGACGTGCTAGTGGTTAAATCCACAACCAAGGTGTTGACGAGTTTTTAGAGTCCCCTACAGACAGTTGCTCAAGTTTCGGGCGAAACGCTGTAGAGACCGTATGGAGATATGGAAGGTTTCGATCTTATACGTACGGTATTGCACGGATCATGATCGGACGGATTATATTAGCGGGCTTTGGTTTAAGCCAGATCCTAGTATTGTACAGTGTAGATTCTGTCTCTTTGCATTTGTATTCGGTTGGAATACAAATACGGGTATGTATATACACTCGCCGGGTATTCCTGTAATTTATTACGGGATCAGTTTTTTGAAGTTGCCAGTTTGCATTCCGTTTCGGCCAGTTTTCCTATGTTCCTTCACAGCCGGATTTTTCTGATGGGAGGGGCTAATTTGCATGTGTGCAAATTAGCAATTGTGGAGGGGTTATTTGTGATTTGAGAGTTCATGATGGTTCTTGATGAGATTGATTTAGTTATGTGATCATTTCATTAGCATTAGATGAGATGAGAATTTATGTGAGGCTTTCTTTTTGAATTATTATGGTCACCATTTCCTTTTACTACACTCACCTCCCTTCATGATTTTTTATCTCTCCCATTCCTATCATATGGCCGGCCACATTTTTGTGGGAAAAAGGAGTGATTCATTTTGATGTAGGAAATTATTCATCTCTAATTTTTTCTTGCTACACAAATTCTAGCTCACTCCAAAGTTCATCTTCTCCACTCCATCATATATGGCAACTTCACAACCCCAAGAGACAAACCACTCTACACTACCCTACAACATTCTTGGACACGTCGGCTCACCAACTTCGTGCCCGAGTTGCCTCGGTCCAGAGGTGGGAGCCCGTAAAAGAACCCGGCGATGTGGAGCCTGTTCCGACGGGGAGATGAAGACCGGAGATTCCGCGAGGAGATCGGAGTGGAGGCCGAAGACCGAAGGACACGGATCGCTCGGTATAGCTTCCTTCCCTTTCTCTAGTTAGCTAGCGTTAGGTTAATGGCCCGATCCGGGTTTTTAGTGCGCGGTAGTGCCGGTTTACATGTTTCGTAAAAAATTCGTTTCCGCATTCCGGCGTCGGATTGACGGTCGGGGCGCTGCCGTGCACTTACAATATGTATGCCCTAGAGGCCATTATATGTATAGTGGATGCTTGGACATGTATATATATATATATAGATTACTTTCTTGCTTGACATGATAGTATGCTATCTGGTTTACTTTATCTGACATGTTGATTTAATCATTCTTTTATTCTTTTGCACATGTTGATAAAGCCCTCAGGATATTTGCTTGACTTCTGTGACTATGATGCGGATGATACTAGTGGGGCACGTGTAGTTTATAAGCATATCCTTGAACCGTTCCTAGTCGTAGGTGTATCGAGACAGGGCATCGTTATTCCAGAGTAGAATAGCGTATACCATTCTTGTCCCATATGATGGGCGATGGATGATCCCAGAACCATCTGGTGTGATGACACCAAAGAAAATATACAGGTGCTCAGTGTAGACTGGGTACACTGAACGGACTCGCCGAGAACTCCTATACGGTATTATATCTATCGTCGGATAGCAGTTCTCAGGTGACACTGGTACAGATTAGTCTGTAGATCCAAGATCGTCATAGAGTCTTATGTGTCCTCCCACTGTACTTTGATCTCCACCCTACCACGGCTCTACTGAGTCGTGCAAACAGGTGGATTTTGGGTACAGTCCCGAGGCACATGGAAGCAATAAGCGATAGGAGGAGTTTCGTCTCTCCCGTTATTGGCAGTTGATGTTGTGCTATGCTCGATTGGCCATAACAGGAAGTCCCTGGCCAGGGCTGCTGAGATTTACTGATAAGTGTTATCACTACTTTCTCGATCTGTTATAAGCCATACACCAGCATGACTTATTGAGTTATTGGGGTCGACGATACCATCCCTAGACTTGATATGCAACATATCTGACGAGGAGACCGGACTGTATGGTAAGTGCAGCCAGTTGGCTCGACGGGTGTTTTAACAGCTTTGCTGGTTTTCTTCTGATCGTTCAATACCCGGATGGCCGTTACGTTTAGCTGACCGCTTGCGTCTTGTGGGTGTTTGATATGATCATCACTCACTGCCGGCGTATTGATGAGTCTTAGAGTCCCACACAGGAGTTTCCTAGCCCAGGCGCAAAAAAAGTGGTGTGCATATGAGATATGCGTGGGGACCCGATTGAATACGACTATGTGATACCGTATGTTAATCGGGCATTATCTATTGGTCGGGCCGTATGTGATATGACTGGATTGTTAAATCAATTGTTGATTTAAATTTGACTTTTCATTTTATTTTTTATTCAAACCCTTTTTCTTAAAGAAGAAGTATGCATGTATGTATGTACATGTTGATGTGCATGTATGCACATGTTGATGTGCATGAACACATACATGCATAGTGTCATGGTTGATGATACATCTTTGGTGGCAATATAAGACTTACATGGTTCAATATATATATACATATATTTTTATTTGGATAATTAAAGGCAAATGGAAATTAAGTCATAAATGGATTTTTGTACACACTTTTTTGCTTTGACCTTGGTTAAACCCTTGGTTTAATTTCCATTTGCACTTTAACCCAAATAGAAAATATCTAGACATTATTGAACCATGGTTTGCAATGAGAGATGTAAAATATATATACTATCTTTTCTATTTTTCATTCAAGCTTTATCATTATCATTTAGACAAAAGCTTTTGCCATCATCTTCTTCTTCCTCCAAACTCTCTTGAGTTTTCTATAGAGTGAGGGAATACAAAAAGAAAGGGTTTTGATTAAAGAAAACACACCACCTCATCACTCTACTCTAATCTAGCCAATTAGTTTAGAGTGTTTAGCTTCATCTTCTTCTTGCATCAAGTGGAGCTAGAAGCTTGGACGAAGTGGACTTCGGGTGGATCATCGTGGACAAGGTTGCTTATTAGCAAGCATTTCCAACCTCTCAACGATCCTAGGAGTCATAACAAGAGGACTACAAAGGTTGTATTCTTTTCACTTAGTGATAACTAGTTTTTGTATGAGATACTTGTGTTGTTACCCTACATTTCTAGTCAATGATTCATGGATAGTTTGCTTAGTACCACTTTAAATTTTAAAGTGGTATGTGTGATGCTTCCATACTCTTAAGCAGGTGCTAGGGAAACCCAACAAGTGGATCCACGGTGTTATTCTTTGTATCTACT
The DNA here is from genome assembly GCA_030015575.1 of Agapanthus africanus. Classification (NCBI taxonomy): domain Eukaryota; kingdom Viridiplantae; phylum Streptophyta; class Magnoliopsida; order Asparagales; family Amaryllidaceae; genus Agapanthus; species Agapanthus africanus. The sequence continues at coordinate 425,048,036 of CM057337.1, forward strand.
CTCTAAATCTCTATCTCGTGGCGATCTACTACCTCTCGGATCAAATGATATCGCCTCAGGATGTGTCTGGACTTCTGATGGGACCTGGGTTCTTTTGCCAATGCCATAGCTCCATTCTTATCACAATATAATGGTATTAGATCAACAATGTTTGGAACTACTCCTAGTTCCGCGACGAACTTCCTCATCCAGACGGCTTCCTTGGCAGCATCATTTGCAGCAATATACACAACTTCCATCGTGGAGTCTGCAACGGTATCCTGTTTGGAACTGTTCCAACTAACCGTCCCTCCATCGAGGGTAAATACAAACTTTGAGATAGATTTGCTGTCATCTTTATCACTTTGGAAGCTGGAATCGGTAAAGGCCTCCATTTGGAGATCCCTATTACCATACACCAAGAACAATTCTTTAGTCCTTTGCAAGTACTTAAGAATGTTTTTCACGGCTATCCAATGTTTCTCCCCTAGGTTGGATTGATACCTGCTTACAACAACTAGTGCATAAGCTACATCAGGACGAGTACATAACATCGCATACATTATAGATCCTACGGCTGAAGCGTAGGGTATAATTCTTATGCGAGCTCTCTCTTCATCAGTCTTCGGACAGAAGTCCTTGGAGAGAGTGATTCCATGACAAGCGGGCAAAGCACCACACTTAGAATCTTCCATACTAAACATTTTTAGGATGGTGTCAATGTACTTTGATTTGGACAATCCCAATAATCTCTTGGATATATCTCTATAGATCCTTATGCAGGCATCACCCTGGTCCTTTATGGAGAACTTTTGTGATAAGAATAGTTTGACCGATTGTATCATAAGAATATCATTTCTTATCAAGAGAATGTCATCCACGTACAATACGAGGAATGTGACAGTGCTCCCTATAATCTTCTTATAAATGCATGGTTCATCTATATTTTTGACAAAATCAAACTCTTTGATTGTATCATCAAAGAAGATGTTCCATCTCCGTGAGGCCTGCTTTAATCCATAAATAGATTTAAGCAATCTACATTCCTTCCCGCTGCTCCCACAATCAATGAAGCCCTCTGGCTGATCCATAAAAACGCATTCTTCTAAATCACCATTTAGAAATACAGTTTTAACGTCCATCTACGAGATTTCATAGTCGTAGTGAGCAGCAATAGCAAGTAGTATCCAAATGGTTTTAAGAATTGCTAATGGAGAGAAAGTTTCAGTCCAATCCTGGCCTTTGACGAAAACCTTTCGCTACAAGTCTTGCTTTAAAGGTCTCCACCTGTCCATCTATACCAGTCTTTCTATTAAAGATCCATTTGCACCCTACGGGTTTTATCTCAGGACGTGCAATGTCCAAAGTCCATACTTTGTTGGTGTACATGGACTCCATTTCGAATCTCATGGCATCCAGCCACTTCACTAAGTCACCACTCGTGATAGCTTGCTGAAAACTAGTAGGGTCATCATCATCCATGATGCAATCTTCTCTATCACCATCAATGAGAAATCCATAGTATCTCTCCGGTGGGCGAGAAGTTCTACTAGATCTCCGGAGCGGCTAAGGTTCTTGAAGTTCTACTGCAACATCAGTTTCAACCAATTCGTCATGAGTAATTTGTGTCTCTAGAACCTCTTCTAGTTTTACCGCATTGCCATCAGTACTATTTGTAAAAATTTCATTTTCTAAAAATGTGGCATGTTAAGAAACAAACACCTTTTGTTCCTCCTTGTGGTACAATAGATATCTATATGAATGTTTTGGATATCCCACAAATTTACACATGAACGATCGTGTCTCGAGTTTATCCGGATTCTACTTTTTGACAAAAGACGGACAACCCCATATCCTAACTCTTTTAAGAGATGGTCTCTTTCCACAGCATATCTCATATGGAGTGGTAGACACGGTCTTGGTTGGAACCCTGTTTAACAGATACATTGCTGTCTCCAATGCATGTCCCCAAAAGGAAAGCGGTAACTCAGGATCACTCATCATGGACCGTACCATATCTAATAGGATACGATTCCTCCATTCTGACACACCGTTGTGATGTGGTGTGTAAGGGGGACTGAGCTGAGAGAGAATCCCATTCTCTTTTAAGAAGTCTGAAAACTCTGTACTCAAATACTCTCCACCTCGATCCGATCGAAGTTTCTTGATGCTCAAGCCTGTTTGTTTTTCTACTTCAAGTTTGTACTCCTTAAATTTCTCGAAAGCTTCGGATTTATGCTTTAACAAAAACACGTGTCCGAATCTTCAGAAATCATCAGTAAAAGTAATGAAGTATGAAAAACCGCCTCTAACATGTGTAGACATTGGTCCGTATACATCACTATGTATGAGGCTTATGAGTTCCACAGCTCTTTCTCCGTGTCCAGTAAACGGAGTTTTGGTCATTTTACCTTTGATACAGGACTGACAAGTCGCATAAGATTTATAATCAAAAGGGTTCAAATATCCATCTTTATGTAGCTTGTTTAGTCATGTTTCATTAATATGACCAAGTTTACAATGCCAAAGAAAAGCTTCATTTATATCTGAAAATTTTCTTTTATTAGTATGTTGTGTATTGAAAACTGTGTGTTGGTTCAGGACATAAATACCGTTATTTAGTGTACCATACCCAATCAACTGATGATTCAAGTTAATGTTCATAACATTATTTTGCAAGACAAAATGATATTCTTCATTGTCCAACAATGAAACGGATATTATATTACATAGCATACTAGGTACATAATAACAAGGGTTCAAAACCAAAATACAACCCGAAGGCAACCCTAGATGATACTCTCCTAATGATACAGCATGTACATTGGAACCATTTCCAACCCGAAGAGTATGGTCACCTTTCTTCAAAACTCTACTGTTTCTCAATCCCTGCATACAATTGCAGATATGAGAACCAGAACCGGTATCTAATACCTAAAATGCAGAGTTTAAAGAAAAACAGTTTTCAGTTACAAACACACCCGAAGCGGAAGCATCAGTAAGCTTCTTCTTGTTGAGGTCAACAAGATACAGAGCACAATTGCGTTTTAAATGTCTCGACTTATGGCAGTAAAAACATTCTCCTTCTCCACTTCTTGTGGCCCCGGATTTGTCTTTCCCGTTCTCCTTTTGAACTCTACCTCTCGGTTTGGTGGGTTTCTACTTCTTCTTTCCCTTGGCCTTGGCTTTTGGGACGGAAGAGGAAGATGGCCTAGCAAGCAGAGCGGGAGTTTTCGCTGTCTTAAGTGTGCTCTCTGTACTTCTCAACATATTGAGAAGTTCAGGCAATGATTTCTCCAAATCGTTCATATTGAAATTCACAATGAACGGAGCAAAGGCACGGGGTGAGACTCTAGAACAATATCAGTATATTACTCATTATCCATGGTCCATCTCAGGTCCTCAAGTTCTTCTATAAAACCAATCATCTTCAAGACATGTTCTCATACTGATGTGCTAGGGGCCATCTGCATCTAAAACAACTTTTAAGATGCCTCGTATCGCAAAGTCCGAGATTGCCCTGCATAAAACTCCTTTGTATGAAGAAAGATGGATTGAACATCCATCTTCTCGTGCTCCTTCTGATATATACTGTCCATAAAGCAAGCACGATGCACTTGGCCTGTGACAATCAATATCCCATGTTTTTCAGATCTCCTTATCCGAAACAGATGATTCAGGTCCTGGGACGGGTGGGGCTTTGGCAGTGAGGACATATGATAATTTATCATATGTGAGTGCAATGTTCAGGTTCCTCAGCCATTCTTTATAATTCGGTCATGTCAGTTTGTTTTTCTCTAAAAGAAACTTAAGTCTCGTCATCTGGTATCTACCATTATAAGAGAGAAAAGAATACACTCAGCGAAGTGCTCTTGCAAAGAATTAGATTGGTTATTATCTTATCTAATCGATGTCTCCCACTTCTTTTATCAAATTTTCTTTCAAAACCTCAAAAAGAAAACTAGACAGGATTAATTATATTCTACAGTTTCGCTAACCGGTCAGCCAGACCAATGTCCGTACTTTGAAGGCGGTTCCCCTTTTTTCGCACGGACCTAATTAAAATAAACATCGTTTTCCCAGAGGTCTCACTCCGTTGACACCTTTCTAGAGATCTACTGGATTAGGTAATTGTAAAGTGCAAAACTCTCCTGGGAGTAACTCTTACTCACAGTGGGATCGGGATCCAACTATCATATAAAAGTTGTGCAATCTCATTGCAAATTTCAACTCTTGAAACTCCCGTTATGGGTTTTACCCCTAGCTGCTTATGACCTTGGCTATAGTCAACATATCATAAGTACTACTCAAGTTATACCCGTCATTTCGTGATTAACCAAACCCACCAATATGACCCTTGACTATGATCAACATAATCATATGAATGTCCTAACTGATCGCATCATATGCTTTGTAGGAAGACATCACTTACCTGCTGTACACTACGCCTTGACTATGATCAGCATACGTAGCACGAATACAAAGTACGCTTGCTAAAATGACGGAGGGTTGCAGATGGTTTTTATGAAAACCTTTAACGCTTTGAAGTTGATGTCGTTGTAGAATCAAAATAGTTTAGATATGGAGTGGCTTAAGCTCCGCATCATTTGAAACTTGCATTTTTTATAAAAAGGCAGAGTGAATTTTAAATCTGATTCTACAACATCTTTAGGTTTCTTTTCCTTTACATTAATCTTATTAATGTAGTCCCATCATTTAAGTTCCTAAGCCATCACAGAAAAGAAACGAAAATAGAACGTACACTTATGCCATCCGCATTCGCCACAGTGTCCCGTTATGCACCGTTAGGTTACTTAACTAATGATATAACGGGGCGGGACTAGCGCGGGTGTAAAACATATGAAACGTTTATTATATATCATATATATAATAATAATCCATTCGTCTCAGATATTAAGTAATCACATCACAGAATATCAACAGCAGAAGCACATATGAAAATAAAGGATATCTAGGAGGTCCGTATTTTGTATTTAGCCAACAATAGAAAATACGGATTCCGCGGTCGCGATGAATAGCCAACCCCACACCCCTAGACCCCTACGAGAGTGGCAAGTGACCCGACCAATTCTAGTGTTTAGGAGACCCGGTCTCGACTCCTCGAGAAGGCCTCCTACTGAACCCTAGAACCCGGTCACTTGTGCTCCCCTCCTTGGGTCTATCCAAATGCGGAAAAGTAAATAAAATACAATAATGGTGACAACATTCTCAACCCGGAAGTGCCCAAAATAAAAGAATATTACATACAATAGGTTTTTACAAGAATGAAAATAAAGACTTTCATCTCACATAAAACCCCCGGCTATTCAATCACGACAATCCTGCACAACATATCTCAGCAACACGTAATATCACATATCATCACCGTAAGTATGCGTACTCCGATCGTCATTGGTGTATAGCAACGAAATCGGCGATACACGACATACTACACTTACGGTCGCAGAAAAGAAAAATGAAAAACTACAACAATTGGAATCGTAACTGCCCTTAGACAACATAAACCCGGGAAACCACATATCCAAGATTTCATGCCTAACAATGTAAAGCTCGCATTTAGGTCTCACCCATGAAAACACTTTTTAAAAATAAGTCGGATAATTCAAAAAGATTTTCGATTACACCGAAAACCGAAATGTCAGATTTACACGCAACAAACAAATTTATAGATTCCAATTATTGTATCACATTATCATATACTAGGCACAGTTAAAACGTTCGATCGATCGATCAATCACCCAAAGAATTCTTGGGAAGCTCAACACATAAGTAGTTTTAAAATATACCATTGACTGCTATTAGCACATACGGACCAGCACAAGAAGGCACGGTCCAAGCCTCACCAACGGCGCCGTGGAACCGCCGTAAAAAGACCTTTTCGGCCGCGGTTCCTCGGTCTTTAAGTCGAGTTAAGGCTTCATTCTTCTTGTGGGCCAATACAATACCCTACAAGATTTTCTGAGTATTTTTAATGTGAAAAAATCCATCTTTTTGAAAGATTTCCAGTGAGCATCATTCGGGTGTCGTGTTTCGTTCGTTCGAGATTTTTATCGTCGTCTAGGTTACTCTAAAACTCTAGCTTGTCTCTGATACCACTGTTGGGTTTCCTTAGCACCTAATCTGGGGTTTGGAAGCATCACACTTGCCACTTTAAAATTTTAGAGAGGTGCTAAGCAAACTTACCATGAATCTTAATTAGAATATTTAGGGTAACAACAATAGTATCACATACTATAAACTATTTATCACTAAGTGAAGAAATTACAACCTTTGTAGAATTCCCTTAGTGACTCCTTGGACCTTTGAGAGTTTGAAACGGATCGCTTGATACCATACTAGTCCACGATGATCCACCCAAAGTCCCTTTGCACAAAGCTCCTTGCTTCTCTTGATCAAGGATGAAGATGAAGCAAACATTTTACATGAATGGGCTAGAGTGGTATAGAATGGTGATGTGGTTTGTATTCTCTATTCAAAACACTTTCTATTTTACTACCTCACTCAAAGGAAAACTCAAGAGAGAGAGGAAGAAGAAGTTGGCTTTGCTTGAGCTCAAGAGATAATGATCAAGATCAAAGAAAAATGAGAATAGAAAATATATATATTTTCACACTCTCATTACAAACCATGGTAAAATAATATCTAGATATTTTTGCATTGAGTTAAAACCCAAATGGTGAATTAAATCATGGTTAATAGTTAGGTGAAGTCAAGGTCAATGAAGAAGGGTGTTGAAACTCTTAACCATGAATTAATCACATTTCATTTTCACAAATACAAATATAAATAGATATTTCTTCCATGTGAGTCTTGCATTGCCATCATTAGTGTATAAACAACCATGATACAATGTATGCATGTATGTGTCCATACACATCAACATGTGCATACATGCATGCATACATCAATATAGAAAAGGGTTTAATAATGAAGTGAGCTAAAAGTCAATGATAAGTCAACACTTGATTTAACAAACCGGTCATATCACATACGACCCGACAAATAAAAAAAATGCCCGATTAATATACGGTATCACATATACGCATTTAATCGGGTGCCCGCACATATCTCATATGCACACCACATCGTTTCTCCTGAGCTAGGAAACTCCTGTATGAGACTCTAACACTCGTCAATATGCTGGCAGTAGGTGATGATCATATCAAACACCCACAAGCCGCAAGCAGTCAGCTAAACGTAGCAGTCACCCGGGTATTGAGCGATCAGAAGAAAAATAAGCGAACCTGTCAAAACTCCCATCGAGCCAACTGGCAACACTTACCGTACAGTCCGGTCTCTTCGTCGGATATGCTGCATATCGAGTCTAGGGACGGTATCGTCGACCCCAATAACTCAATAAGTCATGCCGGAGTATGGCTCATAACAGATTGAGAAACTACTGATAACGATTATCAGTAAATCTAAGCAGCCCTGGCCAGGGACTTCCTGTTATAACCAATCGAGCATTGCACGACATCAACCCCTAATACCGAGAGAGACGAAACCCCTCCTATCGCTCATTCCGTCCATGTTCGTCGGGACTGTACCAAAAATCTACCTGTTTGCACGACTCAGTAGAGCAGTGGTAGGGTGGAGATCAAAGTACAGTGGGAGGACACACAAGACTCTATGACGATCTCGGGTCTACAGACTAACCTGTATTAGTGTTACCTGAGAACTGCTATCCGACGATAGATATAATACCACATAGGAGTTCTCGGCGAGTCCGTTCGGTATACCCAGTCTCCACTGAGCACCCGCATACAATCTTTGGTGTCACCACACCAGATGGAAATGGGATCATCCATCGCCCATCATATGGGACAAGAATGGTATACACTAGTCTACTCTGGAATATCGATGCCCCGTCTCGATACACCCACGACTAGGAACAGTTCAAGTATATGCTCATAAACTACACGTGTCCCACTAGTATGATCTGCATCATAGTCCCAGTAGACATGCAAATATCCTGAGGGCTTTATCAACATGTACCAAATGAGTAAGATGCATGATCTAATGAACATGTCAAGATGAAGTAAACCAGATAGCATACTATCATATCGAGCAAGAAAGTCATCTGTATATATATACATGTCCAAGCATCCACTATACATATAATGGCCTCTAAGGCATACATATATCCAACAGTGGCCACCTTGAACATGCTTGATCTTCTTTGTTGGCTCCTTTTGTTCTCCGCGATCGATCTTGCTCTCCGGTCCTCCATTGTCGTAGATGATCCTTCCGAGGGATATGATCCATGGCTCTAGCTCCTCACAATATGTCAAGTGGAGAAACTGGAGAACTTAGGTTGCTAAACCAAGTAATCTAGGATGTTGTGTGAAGATCTATGTGTTTTCTTTCTCTTTCTTGCCTCTTCACTTGTTTCTCAACTCATGAGAAGGGTAGCGAAGAGGAAGATGATGAAGGTGGAGGAAACTCAAGAGGAGGGAGGAGATGAAGAAAAATGGGAGCTCAAGAATAATGAAGCATGCATGAGAGAGAAAATCAACACAAAGGTTTTGTGTATGAATTCTCATGAATAAACAAGTGTAGCCATGCTTCAATAGTAACCACAAATGAATAAAGATTTCATTTATGAACTATTGAAACCATGCCACTCACCATGCCTGCCTTGTAGGGTTCCTAGGCATACTCAAGAGGTTCCACAAAGGCATCAAACATGCCAAATTCAAATTTTTCATGTGCCAAAGAATCCTAATGCTAAATCGTTAACTAGAGATTAGGCGAAACTAAGTAAGCAAACTACTTTGCTAATAAGTGAAAGGGATTACAATCTTTGTAGATCCGGTCCACCACTTCTTTAGCTCTGTGTTTACGTCCCTCCGCTGCGATCATCGGGATCCCGGACTCTAGCGATGGTTTCGTCAGAGAAATGATCGGGCTAGGTCATTGACTTCGATGCCGAAGATGATCTACGTCGAGGCAACTCAAACTCAAGCTCCATCTTCACTAAGTCATGAAACTTATGAAGATAACACCCTATACAACATGGCAAGTGGTAGAGGATGAAGAAATAGGATGTGGGTTCACTTTGGATTTGGATTTCTCACTTGATTTCATCACTTAGAATTTTCAAGAAGGGTTTCTTCACTTCATGAAGAAGATGAAGAAGAAGAACAGAAAAAGGATTATTTCTAAAAGAAAATTCAAGTGAATCTTATCATAATGCAACCATGGGTGAAGTTAACACATGTAGAGAATAAACTAGGGTTTAGGCTAATGGTTAGGTTAATGAACAAAAAAAAATGATAAGACTTTTTCAAAGATGCTATGAAGCATCATGAAACTTCTAGCATGTAAAAAGAAAAGGCCACCATTTAGTTTTAACAAAATAAATAAAGAAAATAAAACCCTAACCATTAACTAAACATCATTTAAAGCATACATACCCATGTTTGCATGTATCATCAAACATGATACAAACTAGTGCACAAACATATATCATATATACAATGTGCACATTCAAGTGAGAAAATCATCTTAAGTGAACCATTACTAGTTAATGTAAAGTAATATATCAAATATATAATTATACATTAAATCAATAAATCAACACTTGATTTAATGATCCGGTCATACTGCATATAACCGACTAATAACAAGTGTATCAATATATCGAATCAACATTTGATTCGGTAACCCGGCTATATCTTATATAACCGTCCGATGATACAAATCGCGGGAATAGAATTCAGTATCACATACTGGTATTATTCTCGGTCCCGCACATATCTCATATGCGCTCCTATTTCGTTTCGCTTGAGCTAAGAAACCTCTGTGTAGGACTCTAAAGACTCGTCAATACGCCGGCAGAAGGCGATGATCATATCAAACACCCACAAGCCGCAAGCGGTCTGATAAATGTAACGGCCACCCGGGTATTGAGCAATCAGAAGACCAACGAGCAAGCCCGCTCACACTCCTGTGAATCCAACCAGTAACACTTACCGTACAGTCCGGTCTCGTCGTTTGATATGTCGCATATCTCGCCTAAGGGTGGTAAACGTCAGACCCAAGTAGCTCGATAAGTCGTGTCGATATGGGGTCTATAACAGTTCGAGAAACTACTAATAACACTTACCAGTAAATCTCAGCAACCCTGACCAGGGATTTCCGATTATAGCCAATCGAATACAGCACAACATCAACTCCCTATACCGGGAGAGACGAATCCCCTCCTATCACTCATTGCCACCATATGATTCGGGACTGTACCCAAAAACCACCGTTTTGTACGCCCTCTTGGACGTGGTAAGGTGGAAATCAAAGCACAGTGGGAATCACACAAGACTCTATGACGATCTCGGGTCTCTAGACTAACCTGTACCAGTGTCACCAGAGAACTGCCATCTGACATAAGGTATAATACCATCTGGGAGTTCTCGGCGAGTCCGTCCAGTGTACCCAGTCTCCACTGAGCACCCGTATATCATCTCTGATGTCAAACACCAATGGATATGGGATCATCCATCGCCCATCTGTATAGGTCGAGAAGGTATACGCTAGTCTACCCTGGTATATCGATACCCCGTCTCGATACACCCACGACTAGGGACCTTGAAGGATGTACTTATGGACTACCATGTCCCCACTAGTATGATCTGCATCATAGTCCAGGTAGTCAAGTACACATCCTAAGGGCTTTACCAATATGTAACAGAGAGACAATCAGTGTACACGTTAAGGTAAAAAGCAACCAGATAGCATACTATCATGTCGAGCAAGAAAGTCCTCCCTATATATGTCCCAGCATCCACTACAATATACATCTTATGTACAGTAATGGCCTCTAGGGAATACATATAACTAACAATCTCCCACTTGCAATAGGGCCATCTGTAGCAGTGGTTGTAGTATCTCATACTCAACCATCCCATAAAAGTCTCTCTCTGGGAAAAGGCCTTTGTGAGTGGATCCGCCGTGTCGTCCTCTGAGTCTACTCTCCTAACCTCGATCACCCTAGAGATCAACCATCTCCATGATCAGGTGATGCTGCCTCAGAATATGTCTAGGTCACTGATGGGACCAGGGTTCCTGGGCCAAAGCCACACTTCCATTGTCACACAATGGTAGGAACCTAGTTCATCTCATGAACAAATATACACCCAAACTTCCTCTTTAGTAGTATCTTTGATAGCGATATTATTAGCCTTTGTCGTCTAGTTTGCCACGGTATTTAGCTTGGAACTCTTCCAACATACCGTCCCTCTACTGAGGGCAAAGACAATGCCTGCGACTGACATTCAGTCGTCCTTATCTCCCTGGAATCTATCCAGTGATTCTCCCCAGGATCGATTGATACCATCTTACTACAACTAGTGAGAATCCTAACATCTAATTAGATCTATCTCATAGATCAAAACTTAGGATTTTAGGAGATATCACTTTAATCCTATATGGAGAATCCTTGTGATAAGCGGAGATTGACCGAGCGTAGCATAGGAAACTCCTTCCCTATCAAGAGTATGTCATCTACGTACTCTACGAGGATCATTACCATACTCCCTACTACCTTTTTGTATATACAAGGATCATCTACCATTTTGATGAAGTCAAACTCTTTGATTACCACATCAAAACAGACGTTCCTACTCCGCGATGCCTGCTTTATCACATAAAATATCTTGCATACGTTTCCGCTGCTCCCACTGTCTACGAAGCCCTCTGACTGTGTACTTATAGACTCTCTCTTCTAAAATATCATTTAGAAGAGCAGTCATGACACCCAACCGCCAGATATCGTAGTCATGGTATGTAGCCGTGGCAAGTAGGATCTGGATGGATTTAAGCATAGCTACTTAGAAAAGGTTTCAATAAAATCCATACCTTGTCAATGATGCAAACCTTTAACAAGTCTAGCTTTGAAAGTCTCAACTTTTCCATGTACACCAAGTAATCTTCTCAAGATATACTTGCTCCTGATGGGGACTTAACCCTTCAGATAAAGCAACCAAAGTCCATACTTTGTTGGTGTATAAGGATTCCATCTCAGATCGCTAAGCATACAGCCATTCTTATAGAGTCCCACTCCTGATGGCCAGCTCGAAAATAGTTGGGTCATCATCTCATGATGCAATCCTTGCTCCCACTGTCATAGAGAAACTGAAGTATCTCTCAGGTGGGTGAGGAACCCTACTAGATCGGCGGAGAGGCTGAGGTTCGTTGGAAACTATTGAATTCTTTGGTTCTACCAAATCATCAACTGCACTTTGTATAGTTCGAACATTTCCAGTTCTACATGACAGACCTTGTCTCGAGCTTGTCCGGATTTTGCTTTTAGACATAGGCCGGACAACCCCAAATCTTAACAAACTTAAGATATGGGCTCTTCCCTTTCCATATCTCATATGAAGTGGTAGGCAACTGATTTGATCGGAACCCTATTCAATAGGTATGCAACTTCACAAGTGCATAACTCCCTAAAAGGAAATAGGTAACTCAGTAGTACTCATCATAGAGCACACCTTATCATATAGGGTGTGATTGTTCCGCCCCGATACACCGACGTGCTGTGGTGTATACGGAGGAGTAATGCTGAGAGAGAATCTCATTCTCCTTTAGAATAATCCAGGAATTCAGTGCTCAAGTATTCTCCTCCCTGATCACATCAAAGGACATAATACTTATACCCGTTTCGGTTCTGTACTTCTAGCTTATATTCTGTGAATATCACAAATGCTTCGGACTTCTGTTTCAACAGGAACATATGTCTGAATCTTGAGAGATCATCAGAGAATGTAATGATGTACGAAGAACCGGTCTTGGCATGCGTAGACAGGGGACCTTCATACATCAACATGTATTATCCCAAAAGTTCACTAACTCTTTCTCTGTTTCCCGTAAACAGAGCTATGGTCATCTTATCTCTGTGACATGACCAGCAAGTTTCACAAGATGTAAATTCAAACTAATTTAAATATGCATCTATATGTAACTTTAGCTAGTCGGTCGCATTGATATGACCTAGTCTACAATACCTCAAGAAGGTCTCGCTCATTTCTGAACTCTTCCTCTTGTGTGTGTTCTGTATACTAAGAACTGTAGTTCGATTTTGAACAACAATGCTTTTAGATAACGTGCCTGAACCGATCAACTTTTGATATAAGAAATGTTCAAAACATTATCCAACAATACAAAATTATATCCTTCTTTACTAATAAAGAGACTGATATGATTTTGTATATCAGGTTCGGTATCTAATAACATATGTTCAGAATCAATGTATTTTGAAACACAGGGTGATAGTGACCAACAGACTTGGCTGCAACACTTGCACCGTTTTCTGTCTCATGAAACTTATCACCCGTTCTCAGTTCTCTACCTATCTGTAGCCCATGTAACATATTACATATGCGGGATCCTGATCCGGTATCACATACCCAGGACGTAAAGGATACTGAGAAACTGTTCTCTGTAATGAACACACCCGAAGATGATGCATCAACATGCACTCTCTTCGTTTGGGCGGCACGGGAATTCTGGTAATCCCCTAATTCCTGCTCTGTCTTATAATATTTATAAGTTGGAGCGGGACCAACGTTCCCCAGCTCAGTAAACAAGCGGGTTCGGTTAGTATATCCGTATTATTATCTTGATTAAGGCGTGATATGGTCGCTACCTGGAGAGAGAGAGAAGAAAACACTCAGCGTATGCTCTTGCAAGATCAGATTGGTTATTATTTTATCTAATCAGGATGGCTCCCACTGCTTTTATCAAATCTTCCTTCAAACCCTAAAAGGAAAGACTATCCGGGATTAATTACACGCTACAAGTTCGACAATCTTTCACCCAGGCCAGTGTCGGTACTTTGAGGGAGGTTCCCCGTGCTTTCGCACGGACCTAATTAACGTAAACCTCGTTTTCCCAGAGACGTAACCCCGTTGACACCTTTCTAGACACCTACTTGATCGGCTAATTGTAATGTGTAAAACACTCCCAGGAGTAACAATTACTCGCAGTGGGCATCGGGATCCAACTATCTCATAGAAGGTATGCAATCTCATTGCAAATTTCAACACTTGAAATTCCCGATAATATTTTGCCCCAAATGATCTATGACCTTGACAAGGTCAACAAACCATAGACCGTAAGTCAAGTTCAACCCGTCATTTCTTGATTGAATTAAACCCACCCGCACGACACTTGACAAGTTCAATAAGGCCGTACGACTACCCTAACCCAATCTGCATCATATGCATAAGCAGATAAATACTAGTCAGCTACCGCACACTGCGCCTTGACAAGGTCAACAAACGCAGCACGAATACTAAGCAGGACTTATCTGAAATGACGGAGGGCTACGACAGGTTTCTCTGAAAACCTATTGCGTAAAGAATTTGATATCGCTGTAGAATCAAATGATTTTAAAATGGAGTGTTTTTTAGGCTTTTGTAGTTTTGCTAAAGGGGTCACTCCTGGTGAAGGGATCGTCGGCCCTTTCCTCGTCGAATGAGGTGCGGGATATATCATATATATCACTGTGCAAAGAAAAAACTATAGAAGCAATCAAAAGACAAACCGAGAGTTGTAGCATCTGCCAGTTATTGCTAAAGGGGTCACTCCCGGTGAAGGGATCTCAGCCCTTTCTTTATCGAATAAGGTGCCGGATGTTCTACAAGGAACACCGCGATGCAAAACAAGAACTGTAGCTACCTGTTTTTGAAAATTCGATTCCACAACATCTTTTAGGTTTCTTTTCTTTCATTAATCATATTAATGAAGTCCCATCAGATAAGCACCTAAACATCACAGATAAATACGACGTACACTTATGCCATCCGCATTCGCCTCGATGTCCCCTCGTGTACCGTTAGGTTAGGTAACTAACGGCAGAGCGGGGCAGGGCTAGCGTGGGTGTAAAACATAAGTAACGTCTATATAATATATCATATATACTATATACAGTATTTATCACAGAACATCAAATGATCACATCACAGATAACGCAGCAGAAAATATCATATGAAATATTGGATATACTAGGACGTCCGTGTTTTATTTTGAGCCTGTATAAAACACGGATTCCACGGTCGTGATGAATAGCCAATCCCACACCCCTAGACCCCTACGAGAGCGGCAAGCAACCCTACCAATTCTAGGGTTAGGAGACCCGGACTCGAGTCCTCGAGATGGTCTCCCACTGGACCCTAGAACCCGGTTACTTGTGCTCCCCTCCTTGGGTCTATCCTAATGCGGAAAAGTAAATAATATACATCAACGGTGACATCTTCCGCAACCTGGAAGTGCCCCAATAAAAGAATATTACATACAAGTTTTTACATGAATGAAAATGAAAAAACACTCATCTCACATAAAAAAAAACCCGGCTATTCAAACACGACGATCCAATATAACATATCCAGCAACACATAACATCACATGTCATCAACGTAAGTAAATATGACCATCCCAATTGTCGTTGACATATTGCAACGAAACCGGCGATATCATATATTACACTTACGGTCACAGAAAAGAAAGTGTAAAACTACAACAGTTGGAATCCGCAAACTCTTTAGACATCGCATGCCTAAACAAATGAATTCCTTAGACATCGCATGCCTAACAATTATAAATCCCGCATTTCAGTCTCATTATCGAAAACTCTTTTCAATATCAAGTCGGACAATTCAACAAGATTCCCGACATCCCAAACGAATGCTCGTCGCAAACTTTAGTAGACGGCCGCACCCCCGATACCGTCGACGAAGTGCACCAAGGCGGAACACCGCTGCCGTGAGCACCCGAACGGATGCTTTCGGCGACGGGGTTCTCCTACAGTCACTTGGTCGGGCTATGGGGCATGGCTATCTATTAAGTTTACCGGCGAGTGTCCGCGTACACTACGCGATTGCGACGGACTTTTGATCACATCAAAATCCCGTGGCAACCGATCAAATGAGACTAAATTGCTATGTTTATAACATTCATTCATTTATCTCATAACAACATGTGAATTCCAAATATTGTATCACATTCCAGATAAATAGAAAATGTTAAACTTTCCGATCGAACAATCAAACACCCAAGTTTTCCCGAAACAGCTCAACACTTGAAATAAGTTCAAAAACATCCATTTCATGCCATAGTACCAACGGTCCAGTCGTAGAAGGGTCAAGCCAACGCCTCACATGTGGCACGCCGTACTGCCCCAAACCCTAAGGTTCAAAGGGCAGTTCAAGACGGTCACATAATCGAGTTAAGGTTTGTTGTCTTCTAGAGGGTCCATCGCGTCACTTGCACTACTTAGACGTCTTTAAACTACGGAAAAATCCAACATTTGGAAATTTCCCGGCAGGGGAAAAATTGGGTATTTATATCCGGTCGAACCTTTTAACATGTTCTAAAATACCCGGAAAAATAAAGACAAAGTTAAACAATCCGATCGAAACATCGAGTCCCCAAAACAACCCAGAAAACTCAACTCTTGAGAATAATTTAAAAATTCCCAGAAAACACAGGAAATTCAGATTAACATTACTGTGCAAACCGTGACAAATAAGGCTACAGTATGGCCGCGGAACCTCCGCGTAAGCCTGGGTGGCGCCGCTGTTCCGCGGCTCATTGATGGAGTTACGGTCACGTGCTTCACAGTAATACCAATAAAACCCTGCTGTATTTTTTGGATATTTTTAATTTGGAAAAATCCACTGTTTTCAAAAATGTACAGAGAGGGGTTGCGATTAGGGTTTCGCGGTTCGATCGGGTTTCTAACTTCGTCTACACTTCGCCTAAAGCTCTAGCTTGGCTCTGAAACCACTGTAGGGTTTCTAGGCACACTCAATAAGTTCCACAAGGCATCAACCATGCCAAATTCAAATTTTTCATGTGCCAAAGAACCCTAATGCTAGATCGTTAACTAGAGATTAGGCGAAACTAAGTAAGCAAACTACTTTGCAAATAAGTGAAAGGGATTACAACCTTTGTAGATTCGGTCCTCCACATCTTTAGCTCCGTGTTGACGTCCCAACACTGCGATCATCAGGATCCCAGACTCTAGCGATGGTTTTGTCGGAGAAATGATCGGGCTAGGTCGTTGACTTCGATGCCGAAGATGATCTACGTCGAGGAAACTCAAACTCAAGCTCCATCTTCACTAAGTCATGAAACTTGTGAAGATAACACCCTATACAATATGGCAAGTGGTAGACGATGAAGAAATAGGATGTGGGTTCACTTTGGATTTGGATTTCTCACTTGATTTCATCACTTAGAATTTTCAAGAAGGGTTTCTTCACTTCATGAAGAAGATGAAGAAGAAGAAAAGAAAAGGGATTATTTCTAAAAGAAAATTCAAGTGAATCTTATCATAATGCAACCATGGGTGAAGTTAACACATGTAGAGAATAAACTAGGGTTTAGGCTAATGGTTAGGTTAATGAACAAAACAAAATGGTAAGACTTTTTCAAAGATGCTATGAAGCATCATGAAACTTCTAGCATGTAAAAAGAAAAAGCCACCATTTAGTTTTAACAAAATAAATAAAGAAAATAAAACCCTAACCATTAACTAACCATGGTTTAAAGCATACATACCCAAGTTTGCATGTATCATCAAACATGATACAAACTAGTGCACAAACATATATCATATATACAATGTGCACATTCAAGTGAGAAAATCATCTTAAGTGAACCAATACTAGTTAATGTAAAGTAATATATCAAATATATAATTATACATTAAATCATTAAATCAACACTTGATTTAATGATCCGGTCATACTGCATATAACCGACTAATAACAAGTGTATCAATATATCGAATCAACATTTGATTCGGTAACCCGGCTATATCTTATATAACCGTCCGATGATACAAATCGAGAGAATAGAATTCAGTATCACATACTGGTATTTTTCTCGGTCCCGCACATATCTCATATGCGCTCCTAATTCGTTTCGCTTGAGCCAGGAAATCTCTGTGTAGGACTCTAAAGACTCGTCATTACGCCGGTAGTAGGCGATGATCATATCAAACACCCACAAGCCGCAAGCGGTCTGCTAAACGTAACGGCCACCCGGGTATTTAGTGATCAGAAGATCAACGAGCAATCCCGCTCACACTCCTGTGAATCCAACCAGTAACACTTACCGTACAGTCCGGTCTTGTCGTTTGATATGTCGCATATCTCGCCTAGGGGTGGTAAACGTCAGACACCAGTAGCTCGATAAGTCATGTCGATATGAGGTCTATAACAGTTCGAGAAACTACTGATAACACTTACCAGTAAATCTCAGCAACCCTGGCCAGGGATTTCCGGTTATAGCCAATCGAACACAGCACAATATCAACTCCCTATACCGGGAGAGACGAATCCCATCCTATCGCTCATTGCCGCATTGTGATTCGGGACTGTACCCAAAAACCACCATTTTGCACGCCCTCTTGGACGTGGTAAGGTGGAAATCAAAGCACAGTGGCAATCACACAAGACTCTTTGACGATCTCGGGTCTACAGACTAACCTGTACTAGTGTCACCAGAGAACTGCCATCTGACATAAGGTATAATACCATCTGGGAGTTCTCGCCGAGTCCGTCCTGTATACCCAGTCTCCACTGAGCACCCGCATATCATCTCTGATGTCAAACACCAATGGATATGGGATCATCCATCACCCATCTGTATGGGTCGAGAAGGTATACGCTAGTCTACCCTGGTATATCGATGCCCCGTCTCGATACACCCACGACTAGGGACCTTGAAGGATGTACTTATGGACTACCATATCCCCACTAGTATGATCCGCATCATAGTCCAGGTAGTCAAGTACACATCCTAAGGGCTTTACCAACATGCAACAGAGAGACAATCAGTGTACACGTTAAGGTAAAGAGCAACCAGATAGCATACTATCATGTCGAGCAAGAAAGTCCTCCCTATATATATCCCAGCATCCACTACAATATACATCCTATGTACAGTAATGGCCTCTAGGGCATACATATAACTAACATGCCTCTCCTTAATTTCCACCTCATTTGCATTTATCAATAAATGGAAAATTCCATGATGAGGTGTCCACCTTCTAGAAGGTAATCTGTAATAAAATAAGGATTACAGTCTGCTGTATATACATACCAGCATTCGGATAAAAACACGAATGCCCAAAAAGATAGAATAACATGAAGAACGTAATACTAGAATATACATATCGAAATACATTTATGTAAATTATTAAATCAATACCTGATTTAATAATCCGGCTCAAACCCGAGCCGTCTAGTATTACCAACTGTCCGATCGAAAGTCCGAGTACAAAGTACACCAATCGATCGAGACCCTGCACGTATCCAATACGGTTTCTACATCATTTCGCCTGAACCAGGGGAACCATCTGTGTGGGACTTTAAAGACTCGACAGTACGCCGGCAGTGAGTTACTGGATAAATCCATAACCACAAGCACGTCAGCGACACTAGCTGTACGTAACGGATACCCGGGTACCTGTCGAAAAGGAAGGCCGACGTGCAAACTCATCCGGATCTCTATGGAGCCTATCTGTGACAATCTCCGTACAGTCTGGTCTCTTCGTATGAGAGTATCGCATACTGGGTCTAGGGGTTGGTAAACGTCAGACCCTAATAACTCGATTAGTCGTGCTGAAGTGGCTCAGGACCAATCCGGGAAACTACAGATCAGCCTATCAGTAAATTCCAACTGCTTTGGCCAAGGTCTTATAGTCCTGACCAATCGAACACAGTGCGATATCGACTCCCTACACCGAGAGAGACGAATCCCCGACAATCGCTCACTGCCTCTATGTGGCTTGGGACTGTACCTAACCAAAACGTGTTTGCACGACTCAGTAGAGCCGTGGTAGGGTAATGATCAAAGCACAAAGGGAACTCACACGAGACAAATGCCAATCTCAGGTCTAAAGACTAACCTGTACTCATGTCACCAGAGAACTTCCACCTGACGATAGGTATAGTACCATATGGAAGTTCTCGGCGAGTTCGTCCGGTGTACTCACCCCCAGTGAGCACCTGTATACGATCTTAGGTGCGAAAGAACAATGGTTGCGGGACCATACCATTGACCCTCGTCGGGGTCTAGAAACCTATACACTAGTCTACTCCAGAATATCGATGCCCAGTCTCAATACTCCCACGACTAGGGACCATTTAAGGATGTGCGTGCCGACTACCCAGCTCCCACAAGTATGATCGCCATCACAACGCAGGTAGTCTAGCAATGATCCTACGGGCTTTATCTGTTAGTTATGTATATGCCCTAGAGGCCAATGTTGTACATATGATGTATATTATGATGGATGCTTGGATATATACAGAGAGGTCTTTCTTGCCCGTCATGATAGTATGCTATTTGGTTTCACTTTATCTTAACATGTTGACTTGTATTTTCTCTCACATGTTGATAAAGCCCTTAGGATCTGTACTCGACAACTGGGATTATTATGAGATCATACTAGTGGGGCCACGGTATTCGATGAGTACATCCTATAAATGTTCCTAGTCGAGGGTATATCGAGACGGGGCATCGATACACCAGAGTAGACTAGCGTATACGCATCTTGACCCATATGATGGGCGATGGATGATCCCATATCCATCGGTGTTCGACATCAGAGATGGTGTACGGGTGCTCAGTGGAGACTGGATACACTGGACGGACTCGCCGAGAACTCCCAGATGGTGATATACCACACGTCAGATGGTAGTTCTCCGGTGACACTGGTACAGGGTAGTCTGTAGACCCGAGATCGTCATAGAGTCTTGTGTGATTCCCACTGTGGTTTGATTTCCACCTTACCACGTCCAAGAGGGCGTGCAAAACAGTGGCTTTTGGGTACAGTCCCGAATCACATGGAGGCAATGAACGATAGGAGGGGACTCGTCTCTCCCGGTATAGGGAGTTGATGTTGTGCTGTGTTCGTTTGGCTATAACTGGAAGTCCCTGGCCAGGGATGATATAGAGATATAATGGTAAGTGTTACTAGTAGTTTCTCGACCTGTTATGAGCCTCACATCGACACGACTTATCGGTTACTGGGGTCTGACGTATACCACCCCTAGATTTGATATGCGACATATCAGACGAACAGACCGGACCGTACGGGAGTGTTACTGATTGGATTCACAGGAGAACGGATAGGCTAGCTTGTTGATCTTCTGATCGCTCAATACCTGGGTGGCTGTTACGTTTAGCTGACCGCTTGCAGCTTGTGGGTGTTTGATATGATCCTCACCTGCTACCGGCGTCTTGACGATTCTTTAGAGTCCTACACAGAGGTTTCTTGGCTCAGGCAAAACGAAGTAGAGGCACATATGTGATATGTGCAGGACAGAGGATAATGCGATATGAGATACCGTATTATATTCTCGCGATATTTAGATATGAACCGGGACATCAAATCAAGTGTTGATTCGATGAATCGGTACATGATATATTAGTCGGTTATATTCGATATAGCCGGATCGTTGGATCAAGTGTTGATTCGATGATTTAATGTATAATGATATATATGATATATTGTATTATATTATCTAATATTGGCTCGCTTTATTATTTAATTTTCTCACCGGATTAATACATTGATATATATGCGATATATGTTAATTGTATTATTTTCTTTTGTTGCAAATATATAATATATATGTGATATATATTATTGTGACATATAATGATTTATTATGAAACATGTTTAAGGATGATAAAAAGGGATTAGGGTTTGATTAGGGTTAGCTCATTCTTGTTCATTCTAGAAGGATTCTATTTTGTCTTGGTTAAGATATTATGGTTGATACTTATCCTTAACATAACCAAACCCTAACTCTAGTTTATTCTCTACAAACTTTTAGCCTCTCATCCTTGACCATGGTTCCATAATCAATCATATACATTTATCTACTATTCATCACAAAAGGATTATTCTCTTCATTCTTCATCTTCTTCTCTCTTTAGTTTTTTGAGAGAGAGCTCACTAGAATTTCCTTTTGTGATGATTTCTTGTGAGAAAGTGAATTAAAAAGAAAGCATAAATACTACTCCATCATCCTCATCTAATCTAGCCCATTAGATTAGGGTGTTCATCTCTTTAGAGTGAGAAAGCTTGGGTTATAGCAACTTCGACGTAGATCATCGAAGAATCGGAACACTTCATGCTAGCATGGATCGTTCGAGTCGTGGAGCCTCTCTTGAGTCTGGGAGATCATGGATCGCGGCGAAGGGACTTCTACTCGGAGCTTGTGAAGCGAAGGAGCGGACTACAAAGGTTGTAATCCCTCACACTTAGCTTTAAAGGTGTTATCTTGCATGCTAAACCGTAATAATCGAGCAAAGATCCCGTCTTTGGGTTGTTCGGCACATGTAAAATTTTATTCGGGCATTTTTGATTCTTTATGTACCTTCACAAGTGTGCCTAGGAACCCTACAGTGGTATCAGAGCCTAGCTAGAGCATTAGGCGACGTGTTTATGAAGTTAAAACTCCGATCGAATCCGAACCGACGAAAATGAACCCCTCTCTGGATATTTTTCAGAATATGGGATTTTTCTGAATTAAAAATACCTAAAAATATCAGCAGGGAAAAATAAGAACTTTTGTGAAAAACGAGCCCATGTTCCGTACAAACCGCCGCGGAACCGCGGCCTTACCTCGCTTGGGCCGCGGTACCGCGGCAGTATTGAGGAATCAAGGACTCGTTTTTGCACAGTTACTTCTCTTTCTGAGATTTACTTTTTATTGGTATTTTTAATCTGACTCAAGTGTTGAGAATTCTGGGGTTTATTTTATAATCGATGATTCGATCGGAATATTTAAATTCGTTATTATTTCCGGATATTTAGAATCTGTTAAAATGTTCGAACGGATATCATTACTCACTTTTTCCCGGCACGGCAAATTTTCAAGTGTTGAATTTTTATCGGGTTTAAATCTTTCGGAAAAATGTGCAAGTAATACGCTGGACCCTCTAGAAGACAACAAACCTTAACTCGATTATGTGACCGTCTTGAACTGCCTTTTGAACCTTCGGGTTTGGGGCTGTACGGCGTGCCACATGTGAGGCGTTGGCTTGACCCTTCTACGGCTGGATCACTGGTACTGTGACATATTCTGGGATTATTTGAACTCCACTCAAGTGTTGAGCACTTTAGGAAATTTTGGGTATTTGATTATCTGTTCGAAAAGTTTAATACTGTCTATTTATCTGGAAAGTGATACAATATGTGGAATTCATTGTGTTAGGCATGAAATGCGAAGTATGTGATATTTCGGATTTACGATGTCTAAAGTGATTGTGGATTCTAAATATTGTAGTTTTACACTTTCTTTTCTGTGACCGTAAGTGTAGTATATAGTTGTATTGCCGATTGTCGTTGCTATACATCGGCGACGATCGGTGTATGCAAAATTACTTACGTTGATGATATGAGATATTATGTGTTGCTGAGATATGATGTGCAGGATTGTCTTGATTGAATAGCCTGGGGTTTTATGTGAGATGAGAGTTTTATATTTTCATTCATGTAAATTCAAATGTAATGTAATATTCCTTTATTTGGGGCACTTCCAGCTTGAGGTTGATGCCACCAGTGTTGTATATTATTTACTTTTCCGCATTAGGATGGACCCAAGGAGGGGAGCACAGGTGACCGGGTTCTGGGATTTAGTGGGAGGCCATCTCGAGGAGTCGAGACCGGTTCTCCTAAACTCCAGAATTGGTAGGGTCGCTTGCCGCTCTCGTAGGGGTCCAGGGTGTGGGCTTGGCTATTCATCGCGACCGTGGAATCCGTATTTTCTATTGTTTGCTAAATACTAAATACGGACGTCCTAGTATATCCCACTTTATATCTATGTTTCTGCTGCGATATCTGTGTTGTGATCATTTAATATGTTGTGATGGATACAGTATATAGTATATAGTATATATGATATATTATATAGACGTTACTTATGTTTTACACCCGCACTAGCCCTGCCCTGCTCTGTCGTTAGTTACCTAACCTAACGGTGCACGAGGGGACATCGAGGCGAATGCGGATGGCATAAGTGTACGTCGTATTTATCTGTGATGCTTAGGAAGCATAAGCTGATGGGATTTTTATTAATGAGATTAATAAAAAGAAAAGAAACCTAAAAGATGTTGTAGAATCAAAACTTTATAAAAAGGGTAGCTACAGTTTTGCTTTGCATAGCGGTATATATGATATACCCTGCACCTTAATCGATGAGGAAAGAGCCGAGATCCCTTCACCGGGAGTGACCTCTTTAGCGAAACTGGCAGATGCTACAGAACTCGGTTTGCCTTTTGATTGCTTTTAGAGTTTTGCTTTGCACAGTGATATATATGATATGTCCTTCACCTTATTCGATGAGGAAAGAGCCGAGATCCCTTCACCGGGAGTGACCTCTTTAGCAAAACTAATGAAAGCCTAAAAAACACTCCATTTCAAAATTTCACTTGATTTTACGACGATATCAGGTTCATTACGCAATAGGTTTTCAAAAAACCTGTCGTAACCCTCCGTCATTTCAGATAAAGACTATTTAGAATTCGTGTTGCGTTTGTTGACCTCTGTCAAGGCGTAGTGTGCGGTAGCTAACTAATAATTATCTGTAAAGCATGTGATGTGATTGGATTAGGGTAGTCGTACGACCTTGTTGACCTCTGTCAAGGGTCGTGCGAGTGGGTTTGATTCAATCAAGAAATGACGGGTTGAACTTGACTAGTGCACTATGGTTTGTTGACCTCTGTCAAGGTCATGGCACACTAGGGGCAAAATATTATCGGGAATTTCAACTGTTGAAATTTTCAATGAGGTTGCATACCTCCTATGAGATAGTTGGATCCCGATACCCACTGCGAGTAAGAGTTACTCCTGGGAGAGTTTTACACAAGACAATTAGTCGATCAAGTAGGTGTCTAAAAAAGTGTTAACGGGGATACGCCTCTGGGAAAATGAGATTTACTTTAATTAGGTCCGTGCGATAGCACGGGGAACCTCCGTCAAAGTACCGATACTGATCTGGCTGAAAGATAGACGAAATTGTAGGGTGTAATTAATCCCGGCTAATCTTACCTTTTAGGGTTTGAAGGTAGATTTGATAAAAACAGTGGGAGACATCCTGATTAGATAAGATAATAACCAATCTAATCTTGCAAGAGCATACGCTAAAGTGATTTCTTCTCTCTCTCTCCAGGTAGCGACCATATCAGGCCATAATCAAGATAATAATATGGATGTATTGACTGAACCCGCTTATTATACTGAGCAGGGGAACGTTGGACCCGTTCTTTCTTATAAGAGTTATAAGACTGAACAGGGAATAGAAGAATATCTGGATTCTCAAGCCACCCAAAAGAACATGCTTGTTGATGAATCTTCTTCAGGTGTGTTAGTTATTGAGAACTGTTTCTCAGCTCACCCTACGTCCTGGATATTGGATACCGGATCAGGATCCCACATATGTAAATTATTACATAGGCTACGTAAAGGTAGAGAACTGGGAAAAGGTGATCATTCCGTTCAAGTAGGGAACGGTGCAAGTATTGCAGCCAAAGCAGTTGGCGAATATCACCTAGTATTGCCAAGTCGTAATACACTGATTCTAAATGAGTGCTATTATATACCGAACATGATGTGCAACATTATATCAGTCTCTTTATTAAGTAAAGTAGGATATAATTTTGTAGTAAAGGATAATGTTATGAACATATTCCTAGATCAAACGTTGATTGCATCAGGCTCGTTACATAATGGCATATTCATTCTAAATCAAAATACAGTCCTCAATATACAAAACACACACAAGAGGAAAAGTTCAGAAATGGACGAATCCTTCTTGTGGCATTGTAGACTTGGTCATATTAATGCGACACGACTGGCTAAGTTACATAAGGATGGTTATTTGAATCCGTTCGAATTATCATCTTATGATACTTGCCATTGATGTCTCAAAGGAAAAATGACCAAAGCTCCGTTTAGTGGACATGAAGAAAGAGTTACTGAACTCTTAGGACTGGTGCATAGTGATGTACGCGGTCCTATGTCTACGCATGCCAGGAACGGTTCTTCCTACTTCATTAGATTCACTGACGATCTCTCTAGATTCGGACATGTGTTCCTAATGAAACACAAGTCTGAAGCTTTTGAGAAATTCAGAGAATATAAGCACGAAGTAGAGAAACAAACGGGCAAAAGTATTAAGATCCTTCGATCTGATCGAGGAGGAGAATACTTAAGCAATGAGTTCCTAGATTATCTAAAAGAGAATGGGATTCTCTCTTAGCTTACTTCTCCTTATACACCACAGCACAACGGTGTATCGGAGCGTAGGAATCGCACCCTATTAGATATGGTGCGCTCTATGCTGAGTACAGCTGAGTTACCTATTTCCTTCTGGGGGTATGCGCTTGAGACAACAGCATACCTATTGAATCAAGTTCCAACTAATTCTGTACCTACCACACCATATGAGATATGGAGTGGGAAGAGACCATGTCTTAAACGAGTTAAGATATGGGGTTGTCTGGCCTATGTCAAAAGGCAAAATCCAGACAAACTCGAGGCACGGTCAGTTCTATGCAAGTTTGTGGTATATCCTAAACATTCAAATGGATATTTTTTCTACCACAGTGAACAACAAAAGTTGTTTATTGCTCAACATGCCACCTTTTTATAAAAGGAATTTCTTGAAAAAGAGATTAGTGGCTCTGAGGTAGAACTGGAAGAAGTTCCAGCAACACAAACTGTAACTTAAGATTTAGTGGAACTAGAGGATTCGATAGTACCCGATGAACCCCAGCCTCTCCGCCGATCTAGTAGGGTTTCTCGTCCACCTGAGAGATACTATAGTTTTCTCATTGATGGTGGAAGCGTGGATTGCATCATGGAAGATGATGACCCGACTAGTTTCGAGCAGGCCATCACGAGTGGTGACTCTGTGAAATGGCTGGATGCAATGCGATCTGAGATGGAATCCATGTACACCAATAAAATATGGATTTTGGAAAATGCTCCTGAAGGGGTAAAACCCATTGGGAGCAAGTGGATTTTTAAAAAGAAATTTGGTGTAGATGGAAAAGTTGAGACTTTCAAAGCTAGACTTGTAGCAAAGGGATTTCGTCAACGACCAGGTGTGGACTATGACGAAACCTTTTCTCCAGTTGCTATGCTTAAGTCCATCCGGATCTTACTTGCCATTACTGCATACCATGACTACGAAATCTGGCAAATGGATGTTAAGACCGCCTTTCTAAATGGTGATTTAGAAGAGTGCGTGTACATGACTCAGCCAGAGGGCTTCGTAGATAGTGGGAGCAGCGGAAAGGTGTGCAAACTGCTTAAATCCATTTATGGGTTAAAGCAAGCATCGCGGAGTTGGAACATCTGTTTTGATGTTGTAGTCCAAGAGTTTGACTTCATCAAAAACATAGATGAACCTTGTATCTATAAGAAGGTAGCAGAGAGTAAGGTTGTCTTCCTCGTATTGTACGTAGATGACATACTCTTGATATGAAATGATATTCTTATGCTACAATCAGTCAAGCTCTTCTTATCACAAAGATTCTCAATGAAAGATCTAGGTGATGCCTCCTGCATATTGGGGATTAAGATCTATAGAGATAGATCCAAAAGGATACTGGGATTGTCCCAATTCAGGTACATTGACACCATACTAAAGAGGTTTAGTATGGAAGAATCCAAGCATGGGAACCAACCCATGATCTCTGGACTCACTCTCTCCAAAGAGATGTCTCCCAAGACTGATTTGGAGAGAGCTCGCATGCAAGGGATACCCTATGCTTCGGCAGTAGGCTCTATCATGTATGCGATGCTATGTACCAGACCCGATGTTGCATACTCACTAAGTGTAGTGAGTCGGTATCAAGCAGATCCTGAAGAGAGTCACTGGACAACTGTGAAGAACATTCTCAAGTACTTGCGAAGGACTAGAGACATGTTCTTGGTGTACGGTAACGGAGAACTCCGGGTGGAGTCCTTTACCGATTCCAGCTTCCAAAGTGATAAGGACAACAGTAAGTTGCACTCGGGATTTGTCTTTACCCTCAATGGAGGGACGGTATGTTGGAAGAGTTCCAAACAGGATACCGTTGCAGACTCGACGATGGAGGCTGAATACATCGCTGCCAACGATGCTGCCAAAGAGGCTGTCTGGATGAAGAAGTTCATCACTGAACTTGGTGTGGTTCCATCCATTGAACATCCAATACCTCTGTATTGCGATAACAAAGGAGTTGTGGCTTTGGCCAAGGAACCCAGATCCCAATAGAAGTCCAGACATATTCTGAGGCGGTATCACCTGATCAGGGAGATAGTTGATCGCCGGGAGATCGAGGTCAGGAGAGTAGATACGAAGGACAACACTGCGGATCCACTCACGAAGGCCATTCCCCAAATACAGTTTGAGAGATTATTCGGGATGCTAGGTATGAGATACTACAACAGCTGGCCTTAGTGCAAGTGGGAGATTGTTAGTTATGTATATGCCCTAGAGGCCATTGTTGTACATATGATGTATATTATGATGGATGCTTGGATATATACAGAGAGGACTTTCTTGCTCGTCATGATAGTATGCTATTTGGTTTCACTTTATCTTAACATGTTGACTTGTATTGGTTTACTGTCTTTCTCTCACATGTTGATAAAGCCCTTAGGATCTGTACTCGACTACTGGGATTATGATGAGATCATACTAGTGGGACCACGGTATTCGATGAGTACATCCTATAAATGTTCCTAGTCGAGGGTATATCGAGACGGGGCATCGATACACCAGAGTAGACTAGCGTATACGCATCTTGACCCATATGATGGGCGATGGATGATCCCATATCCATTGGTGTTTGACATCAGAGATGGTGTACGGGTGCTCAGTGGAGACTGGGTATACTGGACGGACTCGCCGAGAACTCCCAGATGGTGATATACCACACGTCAGATGGCAGTTCTCCGGTGACACTGGTACAGGGTAGTCTGTAGACCCAAGATCGTCATAGTGTCTTGTGTGATTCCTACTGTGCTTTGATTTCCACCTTACCACGTCCAAGAGGGCGTGCAAAACGATGGCTTTTGGGTACAGTCCCGAATCACATGGTGGCAATGAGCGATAGGAGGGGATTCGTCTCTCCCGGTATAGGGAGTTGATGTTGTGCAGTGTTCGATTGGCTATAACTGGAAGTCCCTGGCCAGGGATGATATAGAGATATACTGGTAAGTGTTACTAGTAGTTTTTCGACCTGTTATGAGCCTCACATCGACACGACTTATCGGTTACTGGGGTCTGACATATACCACCCCTAGACTTGATATGCGACATATCAGACGAACAGACCGGACTGTACGGGAGTGTTACTGATTGGATTCACAGGAGAACGGGCAGGCTAGCTTGTTGATCTTCTGATCGCTCAATACCTGGGTGGCTGTTACGTTTAGCTGACCGCTTGCAGCTTGTGGGTGTTTGATATGATCATCACCTGCTACCGGCGTATTGACGATTCTTTAGAGTCCTACACAGAGGTTTCTTGGCTCAGGCAAAACGGAGTAGAGGCACATATATGATATGTGCAGGACCGAGGATAATGCGATATGAGATACCGTATTATATTCTCGCGATATTTAGATATGAACCGGGACATCAAATCAAGTGTTGATTCGATGAATCGGTACATGATATATTAGTCGGTTATATTCGATATAGCCGGATCGTTGGATCAAGTGTTGATTCAATGATTTAATGTATAATGATATATATGATATATTGTATTACATTATCTAATATTGGCTCGCTTTATTATTTCATTTTCTCACCGGATTAATACATTGATATATATGCGATATATGTTAATTGTATTATTTTCTTTTGATGCAAATATATAATATATATGTGATATATATTATTGTGACATGTAAGGATTTATTATGAAACATGTTTAAGGATGATAAAAAGGGATTAGGGTTTGATTAGGGTTAGCTCATTCTTGTTCATTCTAGAAGGATTCTATTTTGTCTTGGTTAAGATATTATGGTTGATACTTATCCTTAACCTAACCAAACCCTAACTCTAGTTTATTCTCTACAAACATTTAGCCTCTCATCCTTGACCATGGTTCCATAATCAATCATATACATTTATCTACTAATCATCACAAAAGGATTATTCTCTTCATTCTACATCTTCTTCTCTTTTTAGTTTTTTTAGAGAGAGCTCACTAGAATTTCCTTTTGTGATGATTTCTTATGAGAAAGTGAATTAAAAAGAAAGCATAAATACTACTCCATCATCCTCATCTAATCTAGCACATTAGATTAGGGTGTTCATCTCTTTAGAGTGAGAAAGCTTGGGTTATAGCAACTTCGACGTAGATCATCGGAGAATCGGAACACTTCAAGCTAGCATGGATCGTTCGAGTCGTGGAGCCTCTCTTGAGTCCGGGAGATCATGGATCGCGGCGAAGGGACTTCTACTCAGAGCTTGTGAGGCGAAGGAGCGGACTACAAAGGTTGTAATCCCTCACACTTAGCTTTAAAGATGTTATCTTGCATGCTAATCCCTAATAATCTAGCAAAGATCCCGTCATTGGGTTGTTCGGCACATGTAAAATTTTATTCGGGCATGTTTAATGCTTTATGTACCTTCACAAGTGTGCCTAGGAACCCTACATTATCAACATGTATAAAAGATATGTAATAGCAAGTAAAACATGCACATGTTAAGATAAAAACAAACCAGATAGCATACTATCATATCGAGGAAGACTATCCTGTACATATATATGTCCAAGCATCCATATGTATACATATATAATAATAGCCTCTAGGGCATACATATCCAACACATGTACCCCCTATGAGTGCGGAGAATAGCCCACCAATTCTTTAGTGAGCCCCCCTCCTTCTCAACGCCATGAGATGCGGACCCGTTGCCCTCTATAACTGTAACGCTTCGAAAATCGTTTAGGCAGTTTTTCGGTAATCGGCTAAATTAGCAGTCTTTTCCGTAAAAAGTCAAAATAGGTATTTTTCATTATAGACCTTATTATACAAAATTTGGATATGATATTATTATAAATTGGTCACTAAATTGCCACTTAAAATGTTCTAGTTAATTAAAAAAATTCCTTAATTAATTATTTTTAATATTATTTTAAGCTTTTAAAAATACATTTAATTAGTGATAAATACAAATTTAATTGGGTAATTTACATAATTAGGAACCATAATAAACTAAAATTTAGTGTTAACAAAAATTTTACCAAGTCATTGCAATTCTAGTTGATTCTATGGTTTGAAATGAAAAGAAAGTGAAATTTTAACATGAAATTGATGTGATAAGCATTTAATACCTTAAGAGATATTTTTCTTTGGAAAATTCTACACAATCTCACACTTTTCCCCACCTCCCCTCACCTGGCCGACCCTTGCTGCTGCTCCTCTTCTCTTTTCCCTCACTTCTTTTGCTTCAATTCTTGCAAAAATTATCAAAATCCACACAAAAATACACTCTTTTCCTTACAGATTCAAACCAAATTCCTATTCTACCTTCTCTCAAAACCCTAATTTGTTCAAAAAGTGGAGAAAAGAAATGTATTGGAGGCTAGTGCAAGTTTGGAATCAACTCTTGTAAGGTATAAATCCTAATCTAGTTGTTTAATTTGCTAGATTTAATAGTTCAAGTGTGAATTTTAGTTATAAATTCTTGTTTATGAAATTTCAAGAAAAGGGGTGATGTTGTAGTTAGGGTTAGAAGTTGAATAAGTGTGTTTAGGTTAGTATTGTGGCTATCTAGTGTATTAGGTCGGATATTTGTGCGATGGTGCGATCGCGATATCGTTAATTCGCGAAGTTTGCTTTGAAATCGGTATGCTAACGCTTACTAGATTTTTATGAATATTAGGAGGTGATATAATTACGATATATGGACGATATTTATAGCATATCATATGACTTTTAGTGTGCGCGAATGCAGGGTTTTTTCTAGTCGGGTTTTAGTTTTGGCGGTTGCACCGAAACGACGATTATAGTTAAGGATTTAGCGATTTTCGTGTGTTTCCCATGCACCGAGCGCACGTTGTGACTAATTCAAGAGCGTTGATCTTTTTATATGGTGAATTGCATCGTTTTAGTAATCTGTAATCTTATATTGTGTGTTATGCAATTCTAGGACCGGTCGCGGAAACATCGGACGTGGCGCGCAATGGCAAGGCGGTGGTCGGATCGGATTAGCGAGGCATTCAGGTGAGTAGATGTATTCATGTATGGGGGAAATCTTCTGGATGGCGCGAGACGCCCCCTAGTTAGGATTACTTTATTTCTTGCAAGATATGCATTGTTAGTTAGCTACCCCCCATTCACATTTCATACATTTATAGCTATTCGTCTGTATGATTTGCATAGGATATCCATATACACATGTGCGATATCACTTCGTAGGACACGAACACTATTACCATTGGCTCCTGTTGCACGCGCAGTATTCATGTGACACACACGCCATTGGTAATTGCCATTCCACGTGCACCATAGAACCTGTTTAGCTTAGTATCGCCACTTGCATCATACATGATATATGAAATAGCATAGCTTGTATTTACCTCGCATCATCATCATACTTACATAGATTTCTAGCCACAAATTACATCGCATACCTTGATATCATAGACATTTATCATATACAACATGTTGAGTATTATGATTTTCTTGAGGATTTTAGTATTGCTGAGATTTCTGGATTTTGGGGAAAACCGCAAGAATTTAACAAAAGCTTATATTTATCATTTTTAAAACAAGTTGCGGTTTTCTCGTGATGTATGTGTCGTCCACCATGAGTTTTCATGTTTTCTGTTGGATTTCGAGACCCGATTCGAGGAGTGGATGAACCGTCTCGGGTACATGGTGGGCCCGGTATGGTACCCCGGGGCAAGAATATCGAGTTGTAGACGATGAGCCTGGCAGGGGAAGACTACCTACCGGTGATATCTGGCGCGGTGGATATACGGAGGATACCGACCGTTGTCGTGAGATTTGATGATATGGGCCGATCCGGACTGACGGAGCCGATGTATTGAGACATTGTTACAGTGAGACATTGAGACAGATGTGTTTTTCATATTTGGTGTCGATGCTTCACACGGGTTTCAGATGATTTCTTGATGGTATTTAGCTATTATACAGATATTCTTTTTCTAAAGTTAAGAATGCAAAACTCATAGCATTTAAAACACTTAAATATTTAGTATTGACATTGCATAGATGTGCATGCATACTAGAGGTATTACATTGCATCTGGACATACATGCTGTGACCCATTTGCGTGCGTTCTTACGATAACCTTACTAGATGTTATATTCTACTCACGAGTTGGCAACTCACCCCCGTTGTGCCACAGTGTCTTGCAGGTTGGACTCATTAGCCTTTGTTAGGTTTACCTAGCACCTTATGAAGGGTTTGGAAGCATCACATGTACCAAAGATTAAATTTTTAGGGTGCTAAGTGAACACACAAAGAATCATTCCTAGAAAATTAGGGTTTGAAAAACAACACATCATCTCAAGTAAGAAAAGCTAGGGTTTCGAGAGTACAACCTTTGTAGCTCCCTACGGTAGACTTCTCGGCTACTTAGGGTTTGAAAAAGGTCCGCTTGAACTCCTCTAGGTCCACGATGATCCACCCGGAGTCCGCTTTGTCCAAGCTTGCAACTTCACTTGATCAAGAGAAAAAAATGAAGCTAACACTCTAAACAAGTGGGCAAGACTTGTGTAGAATGATGTTGTGGTGGCTTTTCTCACATCAAAATCCTAACTTGGTGAGTAATTTGCTCACTAGAGAAATCTAGAGAGAAAAGGAAGAAGGAGGAAGAAGATGATGGCCTTTTTAGAACAAGAGAAAAGATAATTTCTTTTAAAAGAAATAGAAAAAATATGTATATATATTTTCCACTTCTCATCTCAAACCAAGGTTAAATCATAAAGATATTATTGAATTTGAGTTAAAACACAAAAGGAAAGTTAATCCATGGTTAAAAGTAGGTGAGCATGGTTAGGTCAAAGAAGAGTGTAGAAACAAACCATGAATTATCCTTTTCTTTTTCATTTTGTTTTAAAACAAATGCAATAATAATTAATATATATAAAACCATGGTGTGAGTCTTATATTGCCACCATTGTCGATGTATATACAACCATGAAGGATGATGTATGTATGTATGTATGGATGCACATCCATATGTGCATGAAGCAAGAAAGAATGCATACATGCATGCATACATCCATAAATACAAGAAAGGATTTCTAGTAAGAAACTAATGGTTAAATGGTAAATCAACACTTGATTTATCAATCCGGCCATATCACATACGACCCTACCAAAAGCAAGCCGCCCGATTAATATACGGTATCTTATACGCGCATTTTAACCGGGTCCATGCGCATATCGAATACGCGCACCACAACGTTTCGCCTGGACTAGGAAACTCTTTTGTAGGACTCTAAGACTCGTAAATACGCCGGCAGTGGGTGATGATCATATCAAGCACCCCCAAGCCGCAAGCGGTCAGCTAAACGTAACGGCCACCCGGGTATTGAGCGATCAGAAGAAAACAAGCGAACCTGCTACAACTCCCGTCGAGCCAACCGGCAACACTACCGTGCAGTCCGGTCTCTTCGTCAGATATGCTGCATATCGAACCTAGGGATGGTAAACGTCAAACCCCAATAATCGATAAGTCGTGCCGATGTGAGGCCCATAACGGGTCGAGAAACTACTGGTAACACTTACCAGTAAATCTCTAAAACAGCCCTGGCCAGGGACTTCCCTGTTACGGCCAATCGAGCACAGCGCAACATCAACCCCCAATACCGGGAGAGACGAAACCCCTCCTATCGCTCATCGCCTCCATGTGACTCGGGACTGTACCCAAAAACCACCGTTTTGCACGCCCTCATGGACGTGGTAAGGTGGAAGTCAAAGCAGAGTGGGAATCACACAAGTCTCTATGACGATCTCGGGTCTACAGACTAACCTGCACAAGTGTCACCAGAGAACTGCCATCTGACGTGAAGTATAATACCATCTGGGAGTTCTCGGCGAGTCCTTCCAGTGTACTCAGTCTCCACTGAGCACCTGTATACCATCTCTGATGTCAAACACCAATGGATATGGGATCATCCATCGCCCATCTCATGGGTCGAGAAGCGTATACGCTAGTCTACTCTGGTATATCGATGCCCCGTCTCGATACACCCAAGACTAGGGACCTTGAAGGATGTACTTATGGACTACCATGTCCCCACTAGTATGATCCACATCATAGTCCAGGTAGTCAAGTACACATCCTAAGGGCTTTACCAACATGTAACTATAAGACAGTATAAAGAGACAAGTATAGTGTTAAGATAAAGAGCAACCAGATAGCATACTATCATATCGAGCAAGAAAGTCATCTCTATATATGCCCAAGCATCCAATATAATATACATCATCTGTACAATACTGGCCTCTAGGGCATACATACAACTAACAATCTCCCACTTGCACTAGGGCTAGCTGCTGTAGTATCGCATACCGAGCATCCCGAAGAGTCTCTCAAACTGTATCTGGGGAATGGCCTTCGTGAGTGGATCCGCTGTGTTGTTCTTCGTGTCAACCCTCCTGACCTCGATCTCCCGGCGATCAACTATCTCCCAGATCAGGTGATACCGCCTCAGAATATGCCTGGATCGCTGATGGGACCTGAGTTCCTTGGCCAAAGCCACCGCTCCATTGTTATCGCAATACAAAGGTATTGGATTCTCAATGGATGGAACCGCTCCAAGTTCAGTAATGAACATCTTGATCCAGACAGCCTCTTTGGCAGCATCGTTGGCAGCGATGTATTCAGCCTCCATCGTCGAGTCTGCCACGATTTCCTGCTTGGAACTCTTCCAGCTAACCGCCCCTCCGTAAAGGGTAAAGACAAATCCCGACTGTGACTTAGAGTCGTCTTTATCACTTTGGAAGCTTGAATCGGTAAAGGACTCCACTTAGAGTTCTCCGTTACCATACACCAAGAGCATCTCTTTAGTCCTTCGTAAGTACTTGAGAATGCTCTTCACAGCTGTCTAGTGACTCTCTCTAGGATCAGCTTGATACCTGCTCACTATACTTAGTGAGTATGCTACATTGGGTCTGGTACATAGTATCGCGTACATGATAGAGCCTACAGCCGAAGCATAGGGTATCCCTTGCATGCGAGCTCTCTCCAAATCAGTCTTGGGAGACATCTCTTTGGAGAGAGTGACTCCAGAGATCGTGAGTAAGTTCCCACGCTTGGATTCTTCCATACTAAACCTCTTTAGTATGGTGTGTATGTACCTGGACTGGGACAATCCCAATATCCTTTTAGATCTATCTCTATAGATCCTGATTCCCAATATGCAGGAGGCATCACCTAGATCTTTCATTCAGAATCTTTGTGATAAGAAGAGGTTGACCGATTGCAGCATAGGAATGTCATTTCCTATCAAGAGTATGTCGTCCACATACAATATAAGGAAGACAACCTTACTCTCTGCCACCTTCTTGTAGATACAAGGTTCATCTACGTTTTTTATGAAATCAAACTCTTTGATAACGACGTAAAAGCAGATGTTCCAACTCCGCGATGCTTGCTTTAATCCATAAATGGATTTAAGCAGCTTGCACACCTTCCCGCTGCTCCCACTATCTACGAAGCCCTCTGCCTGAGTCATGTACACGCACTCTTCTAAATCACCATTTAGAAAGGCGGTCTTAACATCCATTTGCCAGATTTCGTAATCATGATATGCAATGATGGCAAGCATGATCCGGATGGATTTAAGCATAGCCACTGGAGAAAAGGTTTCATCATAGTCCATACCTGGTCTTCGACGAAAACCCTTTGCAATAAGTATAGCTTTGAAAGTCTCCACTTTCCCATCTACACCAAGTTTTTTCTTGAAGATCCACTTGCTCCTAATGGGTTTTACCCCTTCAGGAGCAACTTCACAAGTCCATACTTTGTTGGTGTACATGGATTCCATCTCGGACCACATTGCATCCAGCCATTTCATTGAGTCCCTACTCGTGATGGCCTGCTCGAAGCTAGTTGGGTCATCATCCTCCATGATGCAATCCTCGCTTCCACCATCAATGAGAAAACCGTAGTATCTCTCAGGCGGATGAGAAACCCTGCTAGATCGGCGGAGAGGCTGGGGTTCATCGGGTACTACTGAATCCTCTGGTTCTACCAAATCATCTGTTGTAGTTTGTTCTGCTGGAACTTCTTCTAGTTCTACCTCAATGCCACTAATCTGTTTCATAAGAAAACCTTTTCCTAAGAAAGTGGCATGTCGAGAAACAAACACCTTTTGTTCCTCGGAGTAGTAGAAGATATACCCTCGCGAATGTTTGGGATATCCAACAAACTTACATAGAACAGACCTTGCCTCGAGTTAGTCCGGTTTTTGTCTTTTGACATAGGCCGGGCCACCCCATATCTTAATAAAATTATGATATGGTCTCTTCCCCTCTCATATCTTATATAGGGTGGTAGGCACAGATTTGGTAGGAACCTTATTCAGTAGGTATGCTGCTGTCTCCAGTGCATATCCCCAGAAGGAAATAGGTAACTCAGCTGTGCTCATCATAGAGCGCACCATATCTAATAGGGTACGGTTCCTCCGTTCTAATACACCGTTGTGCTGTGGTGTATATGGAGGAGTCAGCTGTGATAGAATCCCATTCTCTTTTAGGAAGTCCAGGAATTCAATGCTCAAGTATTCACCTCCTCGATCAGATTGTAAGATTTTAATACTTTTTCCCGTTTGGTTCTTTACTTCGTGCTTATATTCTCTGAATTTCTCAAAAGCTTCAGACTTGTGTTTCATTAGGAACACATATCCGAATCTTGAGAGATCGTCAGTGAATATAATGAAGTAGGAAGAACCATCCCTGGCATGTGTAGACATGGGACCGCATACATCGCTATGCACCAGTCCCAAGGGTTCCGTAACACTTTCTCCGTGTCCTGTAAACGGAGTTTTGGTCATCTTGCCTTTGAGACATGAATGGCAAGTATCATAAGATGATAATTCGAATGAATTCAAATATCCATCTTTATGTAACTTAGCCAGTCGTGTCGCATTGATATGACCAAGTCTACAATACCACAAGAAGGATTCGTTCATTTCTGAACTTTTCCTCTTGTGTGTGTTTTGTATATTGAGGACTGTATTTTGATTTAGAATGAATATGCCATTATGTAACGAGCATGATGCAATCAACTTTTGATCTACGAATATGTTCATAACATTATCCTTTACTACAAAATTATATCCTTCTTTACTTAATAAAGAAACTGATATAATGTTGCACATCATGTTCGGTATATAATAGCACTCATTTAGAATCAGTGTATCACCACTTGGTAATACTAGGTGATATTCGCCAACTGCTTTGGCTGCAATATTTGCCCCATTCCCTACTTGAACGGAATGATCACCCTTTCCCAGTTCTCTACCTTTCCGTAGCCCATGTAACAATTTACATATGTGGGATCCTGATCCGGTATCTAATACCCAGGACGTAGGGTGAACTAAGAAACAGTTCTCAATAACTAACACACCTGAAGAAGATGCATCAACATGCATGTTCTTTTGGGCGGCTTGAGATTCTAGATATTCTCCTATTCCCTGTTCAGTCTTATAACTCTTATAAGAAAGAACGGGTCCAACGTTTCCCTGCTTAGTATAATAAGCGGGTTCAGTCAATACATCCATATTATTATCTTGATTATAGCCTGACATGGTCGCTACCTGGAGAGAGAGAGAAGAAAACACTTTAGCGTATGCTCTTGCAAGATTAGATTGGTTATTATCTTATCTAATCAGGATGGCTCCCACTGTTTTTATCAAATCTTCCTTCAAACCCTAAAAGGAAAGACTAGCTGGGATTAATTACACCCTACAATTTCGCCAATCTTTCAGCCAGGCCAGTGTCAGTACTTTGAGAGAGGTTCCCCGTGCTTTCGCACGGACCTAATTAACGTAAACCTCGTTTTCCCAGAGGCGTAACCCCGTTGACACCTTTCTAGACACCTACTTGATCGGCTAATTGTCCTGTGTAAAACTCTCACAGGAGTAACAATTACTCGCAGTGGGTATCGGGATCCAACTATCTCATAGAAGGTATGCAATCTCATTGCAAATTTCTGTTAGTGTATATGCCCTAGAGGCCATTACTGTATCATACTAGTTTGTATATTACTTAATGGAAGCTTGGGATATTCACCTTGTATATACAATCTTGCTCAAAATAGTAGTATGCTACTTGGTTTGTTTCTACTTCAATGTGTACATGTGTTTATTTTAGTATATCGCCTATACACATTAGTGGAGCCCTTAGGATCTTTGCTTGATTACCAGCGATGTGATGGCAGTCACACTAGTGGGGCTGGGTAATCTATAAGCACATCCTTATGCAGGTCCCTAGTCGCAGGACTATCGAGACAGGGCATCGATACTCCGGAGTAGACTAGCGCATGCGCTTCTCATCCCAGTGTGGGAGACGGTCTGTCCCACAGCCGTCAGTACGTCGTACTTGAGATAGTATGCGGGTGCTCGTTGGGTTACGAGTACACTGGACAGGACTCGTCGGGAACTGACTAGTTGGTATTATGCCTATCGTCAGTTATCAGTTCCCAGGTGACATGAGTACAGCTTAGTCCGCTGACTTGACACTGTCACTTCGCCTCGAGTGTGTTCCCACTGTACTTTGATTACTACCCTACCACGGCTCAAAGGAGCCGTGTAAACAGGTAGTAGTTGGGTGCAGTCCCGAAGCACTTGGAGGCAGTGACGGTTAGACAGGATTCGTCTCTCCCGGTATTGGGGGTTGACATCGCGCTGTGTCTAGGAGAGCCATTACACGAGTAGTCCCTGGCCAGGGCAAACGAGATATACTGGTAGGCTTCCAGTGTTATCTCAGGGTGTTTTGGGCTTCACTCCGACACGACTTGTACCGCTATTAGGGGACTGACGTTTACCGCCCCCTAGGCCCGCCATGCGATGTATCAGACGAACAGACCGGACTGTACGGAGAATGTCACATTCAGGCTCAGTAGGAGTTCAGATGGGTTTTGCCTCGTCAATCTTCTTGTCGGCATTACCTGGGGACCGTTACCCACAGCTAGTGCCGCTTGCGGTCTGTGGTTAAACCCACTGCCAGCGTAGTGTCGAGTCTTTAGAGTCCCACACAGAAAGCTTTTCGTCTTTAGGCAAAAGAGTAGAGGTCGCATGGTTTTGCGACAGGTCGCATGGTTTTGCGACAGAGTTCGGTCACATCCGTGCACTTGTGCACGTACAGTGTCCGGACAGTTCACACTAGCGGGCTTTGGTTTAAGCCAGATCCTAGTGTACATTTTGGGATTGGATTTATCCAGTTTGCATTCGTGTTCCTCGGAATGCGGATGCGGGTGTGTATGCACAGATGACGGGGAGACAGAGGCAGCGGATTCTCATTAGGGTTGTTGACAGTTGACCGTTGACTATTTGACTTTTTGCTCAACCCTAATGAGAATATGATATGTGATTAACTATTATATTAATTAAGTATTATGGTGACATGGTTGTTGACTTTTGTTGACTTTGTTGACTTGTTGACTTTTGTTGACTTGTTGACTTTGTTGACCGGTTGACTAGGCTTGACTAGTTGACCATCATGATAACCATAGCCATCATTTCATGGCAAAGACTTTTGCTTGCTTGCTCATTTATGCAAAATGAGTGCATGAAATGATATGGTTATGGTTGCTTCAACCATCACATAACACTTGATTTGGTATAATGAGTTATGATGGTTTTGGATTATGAGAGGGTGAAAGACAAAAGACTTGCTCATTCTTTCTTGCTCATTCTCTCTCTTGTTCTTGAGCTCTCTTGCTCTTGCTTTCACCCTCTTCCTCTTGCTCCCTCTCTTGACTCTATGGTTCACATATCTCATGAGTTGAGAATCAAGAACCATAGATAAAATCCCATACAAACTCTTCTCTACTCATTCTAGTTCATAAGGTTTAGCAAACCGAGTGAACTAGTTTCTTCAAAGTTCGAAGAAGGAGCCAAAGGTTGGAGCTTTCAGGTGGATCTATCTTCGGCGTACGGAGACGACGGGAAGAAGCCAATCCGGACCACCATCGGAGCTTGAAGACGAAGGAGTTCAAGACAAGCAAGGTATAACCCCCTAACCGAGTAGTTAGAAACTCGTAGTTAGGTTGTTAGTTAGATGTTTAACCAAGATCCGGGTTATAGGTCCATGTTACCACCTCTATAAAAATCGTTTTTTACCAAATTCCGCATGCCCGAAAGTACCGGGAGAGGTAGCATGGACTTACAGTGGTATCAGAGCCTAGTTAAACTCTATCTAACATGTTAGCAAGTAACTAGAAGATCGATCAAAGAAAAAGTCCCGAAAACGAACCCGAGAATTTCAAGTTTCTGTCGATTTTTATACTGTTCAAAAGTTGATTATTTTCATCTCTAAAATCGGCTCAGGGTTTTATTAGAATAACCACCAAAGATGGTCCAACGATCGAGTCAAAGCGCCGCGGAAACGCGCCGGGAGCACGCTCCCGCCGCGGATCCGCGGCCGAGTTGACTCGGCCGAGGTCCATCTTTGGTGCAGTGTTATTCTGGGGGTATTTTATGATTTTTGATATATGTGTTTTCTGCCCAGATTTTCCAGAACGAAAATTTTATTTTTGGGGTCCTGAAAATCCGTATTTTTGATCGAACTTCTAAAAGACTTAAGCTAACGGGTTTTTTCTGTAATGTGATATTTGTATTGAACGTCTACTAATATCTATATGTCGATTAGTGGGGGTTATACAAATCTGTGATCTGTAATGTTGCTGGAATGTGTATATGAATATGTTGGATTGTCGCGGGTGAATAGCCGGGGGTTGTGAGACGAGAGTTTTCTTTTCTTTCAATTCATGTAAATTTGTAAATTGATGTAATAATTATTTGTATGGCCGCACAACCGGGTCGGGGTTGTAGCCGTCATTGTATAATTTCTTTTTACTGTTTTTGCTCCTAGGATAGACCCATGTAGGGGGTGCACAAACTACCGGGTATGCCGAAGTGTCGAGTGGCCTACTCATGGAGATGAGGGAGGTTGCTACGCTTCGGGTACTTGGCGGGTAGTTTGCCGCACCCGTTGGGGTCTTGGGTGGGGTATTGGCTATTCACCGCGACCGTGTAATCTGTCTTTCGTTACAGGCTCGTACGAATTACAGATTCCTAGTAT
Source organism: Agapanthus africanus (assembly GCA_030015575.1). Taxonomy (NCBI): domain Eukaryota; kingdom Viridiplantae; phylum Streptophyta; class Magnoliopsida; order Asparagales; family Amaryllidaceae; genus Agapanthus; species Agapanthus africanus. Next base: position 425,090,355 of record CM057337.1, read on the forward strand.
ATCCAATGTATTCATCTGTGATCTGAAATGTTTATCATTGCAGTATATCTATATATGATATTATTTAGGCGTTGCTTATATTTTACAGACGTGCTAGCCCAGCCCCCGCTCTGTCGTTAGTTAAGTAACCTAACGGGTAATGACGGGGCCCAGTGGCGAATGCGAATGGCATAAGCGTACGTCATATTTTGGTTGTTTTCTGCAATGGTAGGATTAAATGATGGGACGCATTAAAAGAACTAATGCAAGAATATCACGCATTAAAAGAACTAATGCAAGATAATAAACCAAGTTAAAGTCGTTGGAACACTTTCGAAAAACCACTCGGTTCTTTTCAAAACCAACTTTTAAATGCGGAGCTTGAGCCACTCCTTTTAAAAGCTATCTCGTTCCATCGACTATATCAAGTTCACTACGTTCACGGTTTTACCAAAACCATTCGTAGCCCTCCGTCGTTTCGTATGAATATTCAATAGTATTCAAGCAATGTTTGTTGACCTTCGTCAAGGCATAGTGATTGGTAGCTGTTGGGTGTTCATATGTAGCATAGATAGATGCGTTGGTTTGGGACATTCGCATTACCTTGTTGACCTTCGTCAAGGGTATATACGGGTGGATTCAAATTAACCAGGATAATGACGGGCAGAACTTGACATGTGACTTATGATTTGTTGACCTTCGTCAAGGTCATAAGAGCATGGGGCAAAAATCCACATTGGGAGTTTCATAAGTACTGAAACTTGCTAGATTTGCATACCATTTGGAGTGTGATGATTCTGGTAGGATTCCTTCAGTTTCGTTACGCGATGATATTTGGATCCTGATCCTACTGTGAGTATATGCTACTCCTCGGGAAATTTCTCACTAAACGATCAATGCTATAAACCTAGTAGGTGCCTAGAAAGGTGTTAGCGGGATTACGCCCCCAGGGAAAAGAGGTTATTTAATTAAGGAACTTCGCGAAAGCGTTGGAAAACCTCCCTCGAAGTACCGACACCGGCCTGGCTGAACGGTTAAGCAAGTATTGTGCGGTGGGATTGATCCCGACTAATTCTTCCTTTATGGTTTGAGGAGGGATTCGAGAAACAGTGGGAGCCATCCTGTTTAGACAAACTAAAAACCACTCTAAACTTGCAAGAGCATCATGCTGAGTGTTTCTTCTTCTCTCTCCTAATTGCAGCGACCAATCGACATGACTGGACTTAAGTTACTTCTACATAAAAATATACTGACAGGGCCAAACTACAAAGATTGGCTCAGGAATGTCAAAATGGCAATCACTTACGACAAGCTGGGGTATCTTCTTACCACCAAAGCTCCCCCTGTCCCTGGTCCCACTTCCAGAGTCGCGGATAAGGAAATCCGCAAGACTTGGGAGATTGATAGCGCGAAGGCCAAGTGCCTCGTACTTGCCTCGATGGACAATGAACATCAGAGGAGGCACGAGAATATGGACCTGGAATCCATATTTCTCCCTACAAAAGAACTGTATGGAGAGCAATCTCGTATCGCAAGATACGAAGCGTCGAAAAAGTTATTTTCGGCAAAGATGGCCGTCGGATCATCAGTAGCCGAGCACGTGCTAAAGATGATCGGCTACATTGAGGAGCTCGCGGACCTAGGGACCACATTGGAGAGTGAGCTCTATACGGACATAGTTCTCCAGTCCCTTCCTTCCACTTACGCCCAGTTTATACTGAACTTCAACCTACAAGAAAAAGAGGTTGAACTTTCAGAGCTCCTCAACATGCTGAGGAGCGCAGAGGGCACCCTACAGAAAAGTAGAGAAACATCCACTTTGTTTGTAGGAGGATCACCTTCTTCTAGGTCCAAGGCGAAAGCCAAGGGAAAAAAGAAGAAAGCCCCCGCCAAACTAAGGGGCGGTGTTAGTAAAGTGGATACGAAGGGAAAAGCAAAAGCAACAAAGAAAGCGGGGAAGCTTGTGGATAAGGAAGAATGCTTCTATTGTCATAAGAAAGGACACTGGAAGAATGATTGCAGGGCCTGGAAGGCCAGAACATAGGAATTGAAGCATGTTGCAGCTTCAGCTTCAGGTGTGTATGTTATTGAAAACTGTCTTTCAATAAACTCTACTTCCTGGGTATTGGATACCGGATCAGGATCTCATATCTGTAATTCTTTGCAGGCGTTGAGAAACCGTAGTGTTTTGAAAGCAGGTGACATGACCCTCAGAGTTGCGAACGGAGCTAGCATGGATGCTAAAGCCGTGGGGGACTATCACCTGGGAATGTCAGATGGACATGTTTTGGTTTTGCGTAATTGCTTTTTTGTACCCAACGCAACTTGTAATATCATTTCTGTATCTTTAGTTTCTAAAGAAGGTTATGAATTTGCGTTTGTAAGTAATGTTGTAAACATTCACCTTAATCAAGTTCTGATTGGGTCAGGTACATTGAGTAATGGTATATACGTATTGAACCAACCACAGATTTTTAATGTCCAGAATACACACAAAAGAAAGTCTCCGGAAATAAATCAGACTTTCTTGTGGCATTGTAGACTGGGTCACATCAATGAGAGAAGGTTGACTAAGTTACAAACAGAAGGATATTTGAATCCGTTCGAATATCAATCGTATGCCACTTGTCAATCCTGTCTCAAAGGAAAGATGACAAAGACTCCGTTTACTGGACATGGAGTAAGAGCGAGCGAGCTCTTGGGACTCGTACACAGTGACGTGTGCGGTCCAATGTCTACACATGCTCGAAGCGGCTATTCTTACTTCATTACTTTTACGGATGACTTCTTAAGGTACGGTTATGTCTTCTTAATGAAACATAAGTCCGAAGCCTTTGGAAAATTCCAGGAGTATAAGAATGAAGTGGAGAAACAAACCGGCAAATGTATCAAGATTCTAAGATCGGATCGAGGTGGAGAATACTTAAGTGCCGAATTCCTGAATTACTTAAAAGAGAATGTTATTCTCTCTCAGCTTACTCCTCCATACACTTCGCAACATAATGGTGTATCGGAAAGACGGAACCGAACCCTATTGTATATGGTTCGGTCCATGATGAGTAACGCTGAGTTACCGCGATCATTCTGGGGATATGCACTAGAAGCAGCTGCGTATCTCTTGAACAAGGCTCCCACCAAGACTGTGCCTACCATCCCATATCAGATGTGGACTGGGAAGAAACCCTGTCTTAAGTATCTTAAGGTATGGGGATGTCCAGCTTTTGTAAAAAAGCAGCATGCGGACAAGCTTGAGGCACGTTCAGTACAGTGTAAGTTTGTGGGATACCCAAGGAACTCCAGGAGGTATCTTTTCTATTCCGCTGAGGAACAAAAGGTTTTTGTTTCTCAGCATGCCCGCTTCTTGGAAACTGAGTTTTTAGAAACCCAGATAAGTGGGAGCACAATAGAACTGGAAGAAGTTCCAGAACCACAGACTATTACTGAAAGCTTAGTGGAACCAGAAGGTTCAAAAGAACAGGACATTCCTACGCCGCTCCGCAGGAGTAGTAGGCAGACTCATCCGCCCGAGAGATACTACGGTTTTCTCATAGACGGGGATAGAGAGGATTGCATCATAGAATATGATGAGCCTACTAGCTTCCAGCAGGCCGTTCAGAGCGTTGACTCAGTGAAATGGCTGGATGCAATGCGGACCGAAATGGAGTCCATGTACACCAACAAAGTATGGACGTTGGACATTGCTCCAGACGGGGTAAAACCCGTAGGATGCAAGTGGGTCTTCAAAAGGAAGATTGGTGTAGATGGACAGGTTGAGACCTATAAAGCTAGGCTGGTAGCAAAGGGTTTTCGTCAAAGACCTGGCTTGGACTATGACGAAACCTTTTCTCCAGTAGCCATGCTGAAATCCATTCGGATCCTTCTTGCCATTGCTGCCTTCCACGATTATGAGATCTGGCAAATGGACGTAAAGATCGCTTTTCTAAATGGAAATTTAGAGGAGTGTGTCTATATGGACCAACCAGAGGGTTTCATTCAGAGTGGGAGCAGCGGAAAGGTGTGCAAGTTGCTTAAGTCCATCTATGGACTAAAGCAGGCATCGCGGAGTTGGAACATCTGCTTTGATGAGACGGTCAAAGAATTTGGCTTTTTCAAAAATCCAGATGAAACATGCATCTATAGTAGATTTGTAGCGAGAACTGTAGTATTCCTCGTTTTATACGTGGATGACATTCTCTTAATAGGAAATGACATTCCTATGCTACAATCTGTCAAGGGGTTCTTGTCACACAGGTTCTCCATAAAAGACCTGGGTGATGCCTCATACATCCTGGGGATCCGGATCCATCGTGATAGATCCAAGAGGATATTAGGACTTTCACAGTCCAGGTACATCGACACCGTACTGAAAAGATTCAGTATGGAAGATTCCAAGCGCGGTAACCTACCGGCTTGTCACGGGATCACCCTCTCTAAAGAGATGACTCCCAAGACTGATTTGGAGAGGGATCGCATGTCTATTATACCCTACGCTTCTGCGGTAGGCTCTATAATGTATGCGATGTTGTGTACCAGACCGGATGTAGCTTATGCACTGAGTGTGGTAAGCCGGTATCAGTCAAACCCTGGGGAGAAACACTGGATAGCGGTAAAGAACATTCTCAAGTACCTGAGAAGGACTAAGGAGATGTTCTTGGTGTATGGCGGAAAAGACCTCCAGATCGAGGACTTTGCTGACTCCAGCTTCCAGAGTGACAAGGATGATTCCAAGTCCATGTCGTGGTTTGTCTTTACCCTCAATGGAGGGGCGGTGTGTTGGAAGAGTTCCAAACAGGAAACCGTTGCAGACTCGACGATGGAAGCGGAATACATCGCTGCATCTGATGCCGCAAAAGAAGCTGTCTGGATGAGGAAGTTCTTGAAAGAACTTCAAGTGGTTCCGTCCATTGTTGATCCAATACCTCTATATTGCGACAACAACGGGGCTATAGCTTTAGCGAAGGAACCCAGGTCCCATCAGAGATCCAGGCACATCTTGAGGTGGTATCACCTGATCAGGGAGATCGTGGATCGCCCGGAGATCGTGGTTCGGAGAGTCGCTTCAGAAGATAACACTGCAGATCCATTCACCAAGGCCCTGCCCCAGACTCAGTTCGAGCGGCTGATCGAGATGATAGGTCTTCGATACGCCAGTACATGGCCTTAGTGCAAGTGGGAGATTGTTAGTGTATATGCCCTAGAGGCCATTACTGTATCATACTAGTTTGTATATTACTTAATGGAAGCTTGGGATATTCACCTTGTATATACAATCTTGCTCAAAATAGTAGTATGCTACTTGGTTTGTTTCTACTTCAATGTGTACATGTGTTTATTTTAGTATATCGCCTATACACATTAGTGGAGCCCTTAGGATCTTTGCTTGATTACCAGCGATGTGATGGCAGTCACACTAGTGGGGCTGGGTAATCTATAAGCACATCCTTATGCAGGTCCCTAGTCGCAGGACTATCGAGACAGGGCATCGATACTCCGGAGTAGACTAGCGCATGCGCTTCTCATCCCAGTGTGGGAGACGGTCTGTCCCACAGCCGTCAGTACGTCGTACTTGAGATAGTATGCGGGTGCTCGTTGGGTTACGAGTACACTGGACAGGACTCGTCGGGAACTGACTAGTTGGTATTATGCCTATCGTCAGTTATCAGTTCCCAGGTGACATGAGTACAGCTTAGTCCGCTGACTTGACACTGTCACTTCGCCTCGAGTGTGTTCCCACTGTACTTTGATTACTACCCTACCACGGCTCAAAGGAGCCGTGCAAACAGGTAGTAGTTGGGTGCAGTCCCGAAGCACTTGGAGACAGTGACGGTTAGACAGGATTCGTCTCTCCCGGTATTGGGGGTTGACATCGCACTGTGTCTAGGAGAGCCATTACACGAGTAGTCCCTGGCCAGGGCAAACGAGATATACTGGTAGGCTTCCAGTGTTATCTCAGGGTGTTTTGGGCTTCACTCCGACACGACTTGTACCGCTATTAGGGGACTGATGTTTACCGCCCCCTAGGCCCGCCATGCGATGTATCAGACGAACAGACCGGACTGTACGGAGAATGTCACATTCAGGCTCAGTAGGAGTTCAGATGGGTTTCGCCTCGTCAGTCTTCTTGTCGGCATTACCCGGGGACCGTTACGCACAGCTAGTGCCGCTTGCGGTCTGTGGTTAAACCCACTGCCAGCGTAGTGTCGAGTCTTTAGAGTCCCACACAGAAAGCTTTTCGCCTTTAGGCAAAAGAGTAGAGGTCGCATGGTTTTGCGACAGGTCGCATGGTTTTGCGACAGAGTTCGGTCACATCCGTGCACTTGTGCACGTACAGTGTCCGGACAGTTCACACTAGCGGGCTTTGGTTTAAGCCAGATCCTAGTGTACATTTTAGGATTGGATTTATCCAGTTTGCATTCGTGTTCCTCGGAAAGCGGATGCGGGTGTGTATGCACAGATGACGGGGAGACAGAGGCAGCGGATTCTCATTAGGGTTGTTGACAGTTGACCGTTGACTATTTGACTTTTTGCTCAACCCTAATGAGAATATGATATGTGATTAACTATTATATTAATTAAGTATTATGGTGACATGGTTGTTGACTTTTGTTGACTTGTTGACTTTTGTTGACTTGTTGACTTTGTTGACCGGTTGACTAGGCTTGACTAGTTGACCATCATGATAACCATAGCCATCATTTCATGGCAAATACTTTTGCTTGCTTGCTCATTTGTGCAAAATGAGTGCATGAAATGATATGGTTATGGTTGCTTCAACCATCACATAACACTTGATTTGGTATAATGAGTTATGATGGTTTTGGATTATGAGAGGGTGAAAGACAAAAGACTTGCTCATTCTTTCTTGCTCATTCTCTCTCTTGTTCTTGAGCTCTCTTGCTCTTTCTTTCACCCTCTTCCTCTTGCTCCCTCTCTTGACTCTATGGTTCACATATCTCATGAGTTGAGAATCAAGAACCATAGATAAAATCCCATACAAACTCTTCTCTACTCATTCTAGTTCACAAGGTTTAGCAAACCGAGTGAACTAGTTTCTTCAAAGTTCGAAGAAGGAGCCAAAGGTTGGAGCTTTCAGGTGGATCTATCTTCGGCGTACGGAGACGACGGGAAGAAGCCAATCCGGACCACCATCGGAGCTTGAAGACGAAGGAGTTCAAGAAAAGCAAGGTATAACCCCCTAACCGAGTAGTTATAAACTCGTAGTTAGATGTTTAACCAAGATCCGGGTTATAGGTCCATGTTACCACCTCTATAAAAATCATTTTTTACCAAATTCCGCTTGCCCGAAAGTACCGGGAGAGGTAGCATGGACTTACAGTGGTATCAGAGCCTAGTTAAACTCTATCTAACATGTTAGCAAGTAACTAGAAGATCGATCAAAGAAAAAGCCCCGAAAACGAACCCGAGAATTTCAAGTTTCTGTCGATTTTTATACTGTTCAAAAGTTGATTATTTTCATCTCTAAAATCGGCTCAGGGTTTTATTAGAATAACCACCAAAGATGGTCCAACGATCGAGTCAAAGCGCCGCGGAAACGCGCCGGGAGCACGCTCCCGCCGCGGATCCGCGGCCGAGTTGACTCGGCCGAGGTCCATCTTTGGTGCAGTGTTATTCTGGGGGTATTTTGGGATTTTTGATATATGTGTTTTCTGCCCAGATTTTCCAGAACGAAAATTTTATTTTTGGGGTCCCGAAAATCCGTATTTTTGATCGAACTTCTAAAAGACTTAAGCTAACGGGTTTTTTCTATAATGTGATATTTGTATTGAACGTCTACTAATCGCTATATGTCGATTAGTGGGGGTTATACAAATCTGTGATCTGTAATGTTGCTGGAATGTGTATATGAATATGTTGGATTGTCGCGGGTGAATAGCCGGGGGTTGTGAGACGAGAGTTTTCTTTTCTTTCAATTCATGTAAATTTGTAAATTGATGTAATAATTATTTGTATGGCCGCACAACCGGATCGGGGTTGTAGCCGTCATTGTATAATTTCTTTTTACTGTTTTTGCTCCTAGGATAGACCCATGGAGGGGGTGCACAAACTACCGGGTATGCCAAAGTGTCGAGTGGCCTACTCATGGAGATGAGGGAGGTTGCTACGCTTCGGGTACTTGGCGGGTAGTTTGCCGCACCCGTAGGGGTCTTGGGTGGGGTATTGGCTATTCACCGCGACCGTGTAATCTGTCTTTCGTTACAGGCTCGTACGAATTACAGATTCCTAGTATATCCAATGTATTCATCTGTGATCTGAAATGTTTATCATTGCAGTATATCTATAAATGATATTATTTAGGCGTTGCTTATGTTTTACGGACGCGCTAGCCCAGCCCCCGCTCTGTCGTTAGTTAAGTAACCTAACGGGTAATGACGGGGCCCAGTGGCGAATGCGAATGGCATAAGCGTACGTCATATTTTGGTTGTTTTCTGCAATGGTAGGATTAAATGATGGGACGCATTAAAAGAACTAATGCAAGAATATCACGCATTAAAAGAACTAATGCAAGATAATAAACCAAGTTAAAGTCGTTGGAACACTTTCGAAAAACCACTCGGTTCTTTTCAAAACCAACTTTTAAATGCGGAGCTTGAGCCACTCCTTTTAAAAGCTATCTCGTTCCATCGACTATATCAAGTTCACTACGTTCACGGTTTTGCCAAAACCATTCGTAGCCCTCCGTCGTTTCGTATGAATATTCAATAGTATTCAAGCTATGTTTGTTGACCTTCGTCAAGGCATAGTGATTGGTAGCTGTTGGGTGTTCATATGTAGCATAGATAGATGCGTTGGTTTGGGACATTCGCATTACCTTGTTGACCTTCGTCAAGGGTATATACGGGTGGATTCAAATTAACCAGGATAATGACGAGCAGAACTTGACATGTCACTTATGATTTGTTGACCTTCGTCAAGGTCATAAGAGCATGGGGCAAAAATCCACATCGGGAGTTTCATAAGTACTGAAACTTGCTAGATTTGCATACCATTTGGAGTGTGATGATTCTGGTAGGATTCCTTCAGTTTCGTCACGCGATGATATTTGGATCCTGATCCTACTGTGAGTATATGCTACTCCTCGGGAAATTTCTCACTAAACGATCAATGCTATAAACCTAGTAGGTGCCTAGAAAGGTGTTAGCGGGGCTACGCCCCCAGGGAAAACAGGTTATTTAATTAAGGAACTTCGCGAAAGCGTTGGAAAACCTCCCTCGAAGTACCGACACCGGCCTGGCTGAACGGTTAAGCAAGTATTGTGCGGTGGGATTGATCCCGACTAATTCTTCCTTTATGGTTTGAGGAGGGATTCGAGAAACAGTGGGAGCCATCCTGTTTAGACAAACTAAAAACCACTCTAAACTTGCAAGAGCATCATGCTGAGTGTTTCTTCTTCTCTCTCCTAATTGCAGCGACCAATCGACATGACTGGACTTAAGTTACTTCTAGATAAAAATATACTGACAGGGCCAAACTACAAAGATTGGCTCAGGAATGTCAAAATGGCAATCACTTACGACAAGCTGGGGTATCTTCTTACCACCAAAGCTCCCCCTGTCCCTGGTCCAACTTCCAGCGTCGCGGATAAGGAAATCCGCAAGACTTGGGAGATTGATAGCGTGAAGGCCAAGTGCCTCGTACTTGCCTCGATGGACAATGAACATCAGAGGAGGCACGAGAATATGGACCTGGAATCCATATTTCTCCATACAAAAGAACTGTATGGAGAGCAATCTCGTATCGTAAGATACGAAGCGTCGAAAAAGTTATTTTCGGCAAAGATGGCCGTCGGATCATCAGTAGCCGAGCACGTGCTAAAGATGATCGGCTACATTGAGGAGCTCACGGACCTAGGGACCACATTGGAGAGTGAGCTCTATACGGACATAGTTCTCCAGTCCCTTCCTTCCACTTACGCCCAGTTTATACTGAACTTCAACCTACAAGAAAAAGAGGTTGAACTTTCAGAGCTCCTCAACATGCTGAGGAGCGCAGAGGGCACCCTACAGAAAAGTAGGGAAACATCCACTTTGTTTGTAGGAGGATCATCTTCTTCTAGGTCCAAGGCGAAAGCCAAGGGAAAGAAGAAGAAAGCCCCCGCCAAACCAAGGGGCGGTGTTAGTAAAGTGGATACGAAGGGAAAAGCAAAAGCAACAAAGAAAGCGGGGAAGCTTGTGGATAAGGAAGAATGCTTCTATTGTCATAAGAAAGGACACTGGAAGAATGATTGCAGGGCCTGGAAGGGCAGAACACAGGAATTGAAGCAGGTTGCAGCTTCAGCTTCAGGTGTGTATGTTATTGAAAACTGTCTTTCAATAAACTCTACTTCCTGGGTATTGGATACCGGATCAGGATCTCATATCTGTAATTCTTTGCAGGCGTTGAGAAACCGTAGTGTTTTGAAAGCAGGTGACATGACCCTCAGAGTTGCGAACGGAGCTAGCATGGATGCTAAAGCCGTGGGGGACTATCACCTGGGAATGTCAGATGGACATGTTTTGGTTTTGCGTAATTGCTTTTTTGTACCCAACGCAACTTGTAATATCATTTCTGTATCTTTAGTTTCTAAAGAAGGTTATGAATTTGCGTTTGTAAGTAATGTTGTAAACATTCACCTTAATCAAGTTCTGATTGGGTCAGGTACATTGAGTAATGGTATATACGTATTGAACCAACCACAGATTTTTAATGTCCAGAATACACACAAAAGAAAGTCTCCAGAAATAAATCAGACTTTCTTGTGGCATTGTAGACTGGGTCACATCAATGAGAGAAGGTTGACTAAGTTACATACAGAAGGATATTTGAATCCGTTCGAATATCAATCGTATGCCACTTGTCAATCCTGTCTCAAAGGAAAGATGACAAAGACTCCGTTTACTGGACATGGAGTAAGAGCGAGCGAGCTCTTGGGAATCGTACACAGTGACGTGTGCGGTCCAATGTCTACACATGCTCGAAGCGGCTATTCTTACTTCATTACTTTTACGGATGACTTCTCAAGGTACGGTTATGTCTTCTTAATGAAACATAAGTCCGAAGCCTTTGGAAAATTCCAGGAGTATAAGAATGAAGTGGAGAAACAAACCGGCAAAAGTATCAAGATTCTAAGATCGGATCGAGGTGGAGAATACTTAAGTGCCGAATTCCTGAATTACTTAAAAGAGAATGATATTCTCTCTCAGCTTACTCCTCCATACACTTCGCAACATAATGGTGTATCGGAGAGACGGAACCGAACCCTATTGTATATGGTTCGGTCCATGATGAGTAACGCTGAGTTACCGCGATCATTCTGGGGATATGCACTAGAAGCAGCTGCGTATCTCTTGAACAAGGCTCCCACCAAGACTATGCCTACCATCCCATATCAGATGTGGACTCGGAAGAAACCCTGTCTTAAGTATCTTATGGTATGGGGATGTCCAGCTTTTGTAAAAAAGCAGCATGCAGACAAGCTTGAGGCACGTTCAGTACAGTGTAAGTTTGTGGGATACCCAAGGAACTCCAGGGGGTATCTTTTCTATTCCACTGAGGAACAAAAGGTTTTTGTTTCTCAGCATGCCCGCTTCTTGGAAACTGAGTTTTTGGAAACCCAGATAAGTGGGAGCACAATAGAACTGGAAGAAGTTCCAGAACCACAGACTATTACTGAAAGCTTAGTGGAACCAGAAGGTTCAAAAGAACAGGACATTCCTACGCCGCTCCGCAGGAGTAGTAGGCAGACTCATCCGCCCGAGAGATACTACGGTTTTCTCATAGACGGGGATAGAGAGGATTGCATCATAGAATATGATGAGCCTACTAGCTTCCAGCAGGCCGTTCAGAGCGTTGACTCAGTGAAATGGCTGGATGCAATGCGGACCGAAATGGAGTCCATGTACACCAACAAAGTATGGACGTTGGACATTGCTCCAGACGGGGTAAAACCCGTAGGATGCAAGTGGATCTTCAAAAGGAAGATTGGTGTAGATGGACAGGTTGAGACCTATAAAGCTAGGCTGGTAGCAAAGGGTTTTCGTCAAAGACCTGGCTTGGACTATGACGAAACCTTTTCTCCAGTAGCCATGCTGAAATCCATTCGGATCCTTCTTGCCATTGCTGCCTTCCACGATTATGAGATCTGGCAAATGGACGTAAAGACCGTTTTTCTAAATGGAAATTTAGAGGAGTGTGTCTATATGGACCAACCAGAGGGTTTCATTCAGAGTGGGAGCAGCGGAAAGGTGTGCAAGTTGCTTAAGTCCATCATGGACTAAAGCAGGCATCGCGGAGTTGGAACATCTGCTTTGATGAGACGGTCAAAGAATTTGGCTTTATCAAAAATCCAGATGAACCATGCATCTATAGTAGATTTGTAGCGAGAACTGTAGTATTCCTCGTTTTATACGTGGATGACATTCTCTTAATAGGAAATGACATTCCTATGCTACAATCTGTCAAGGGGTCTTGTCATACAGGTTCTCCATGAAAGACCTGGGTGATGCCTCATACATCCTGGGGATCCGGATCCATCGTGATAGATCTAAGAGGATATTAGGACTTTCACAGTCCAGGTACATCGACACCGTACTGAAAAGATTCAGTATGAAAGATTCCAAGCGCGGTAACCTACCGGCTTGTCACGGGATCACCCTCTCTAAAGAGATGTCTCCCAAGACTGATTTGGAGAGGGATCGCATGTCTATTATACCCTACGCTTCTGCGGTAGGCTCTATAATGTATGCGATGTTATGTAACAGACCGGATGTAGCTTATGCACTGAGTGTGGTCAGCCGGTATCAGTCAAACCCTGGGGAGAAACACTGGATAGCGGTAAAGAACATTCTCAAGTACCTGAGAAGGACTAAGGAGATGTTCTTGGTGTATGGCGGAAAAGACCTCCAGATCGAGGCCTTTGCTGACTCCAGCTTCCAGAGTGACAAGGATGATTCCAAGTCCATGTCGGGGTTTGTCTTTACCCTCAATGGAGGGGCGGTGTGTTGGAAGAGTTCCAAACAGGAAACCGTTGCAGACTCGACGATGGAAGCGGAATACATCGCTGCATCTGATGCCGCAAAAGAAGCTGTCTGGATGAGGAAGTTCTAGAAAGAACTTCAAGTGGTTCCGTCCATTGTTGATCCAATACCTCTATATTGCGACAACAACGGGGCTATAGCTTTAGCGAAGGAACCCAGGTCCCATCAGAGATCCAGGCACATCTTGAGGCGGTATCACTGATCAGGGAGATCGTGGATCGCCAGGAGATCGAGGTTCGGAGAGTCGCTTCAGAAGATAACACTGCAGATCCATTCACCAAGGCCCTGCCCCAGACTCAGTTCGAGCGGCTGATCGAGATGATAGGTCTTCGATACGCCAGTACATGGCCTTAGTGCAAGTGGGAGATTGTTAGTGTATATGCCCTAGAGGCCATTACTGTATCATACTAGTTTGTATATTACTTAATGGAAGCTTGGGATATTCACCTTGTATATACAATCTTGCTTAAAATAGTAGTATGCTACTTGGTTTGTTTCTACTTCAATGTGTACATGTGTTTATTTTAGTATATCGCCTATACAGATTAGTGGAGCCCTTAGGATCTTTGCTTGATTACCAGCGATGTGATGGCAGTCACACTAGTGGGGCTGGGTAATCTATAAGCACATCCTTATGCAGGTCCCTAGTCGCAGGACTATCGAGACAGGGCATCGATACTCCGGAGTAGACTAGCGCATGCGCTTCTCATCCCAGTGTGGGAGACGGTCTGTCCCACAGCCGTCAGTACGTCGTACTTGAGATAGTATGCGGGTGCTCGTTGGGTTACGAGTACACTGGACAGGACTCGTCGGGAACTGACTAGTTAGTATTATGCCTATCGTCAGTTATCAGTTCCCAGGTGACATGAGTACAGCTTAGTCCGCTGACTTGACACTGTCACTTCGCCTCGAGTGTGTTCCCACTGTACTTTGATTACTACCCTACCACGGCTCAAAGGAGCCGTGCAAACAGGTAGTAGTTGGGTGCAGTCCCGAAGCACTTGGAGGCAGTGACGGTTAGACAGGATTCGTCTCTCCCGGTATTGGGGGTTGACATCGCGCTGTGTCTAGGAGAGCCATTACACGAGTAGTCCCTGGACAGGGCAAACGAGATATACTGGTAGGCTTCCAGTGTTATCTCAGGGTGTTTTGGGCTTCACTCCGACACGACTTGTACCGCTATTAGGGGACTGACGTTTACCGCCCCCTAGGCCCGCCATGCGATGTATCAGACGAACAGACCGGACTGTACGGAGAATGTCACATTCAGGCTCAGTAGGAGTTCAGATGGGTTTCGCCTCGTCAGTCTTCTTGTCGGCATTACCTGGGGACCGTTACGCACAGCTAGTGCCGCTTGCGGTCTGTGGTTAAACCCACTGCCAGCGTAGTGTCGAGTCTTTAGAGTCCCACATAGAAAGCTTTTCGCCTTTAGGCAAAAGAGTAGAGGTCGCATGGTTTTGCGACAGGTCGCATGGTTTTGCTACAGAGTTCGGTCACATCCGTGCACTTGTGCACGTACAGTGTCCGGACAGTTCACACTAGCGGGCTTTGGTTTAAGCCAGATCCTAGTGTACATTTTGGGATTGGATTTATCCAGTTTGCATTCGTGTTCCTCCCAAAGCGGATGCGGGTGTGTATGCACAGATGACGGGGAAACAGAGGCAGCGGATTCTCATTAGGGTTGTTGACAGTTGACCGTTGACTATTTGACTTTTTGCTCAACCCTAATGAGAATATGATATGTGATTAACTATTATATTAATTAAGTATTATGGTGACATGGTTGTTGACTTTTGTTGACTTTGTTGACTTGTTGACTTTTGTTGACTTGTTGACTTTGTTGACCGGTTGACTAGGCTTGACTAGTTGACCGTCATGATAACCATAGCCATCATTTCATGGCAAAGAATTTTGCTTGCTTGCTCATTTGTGCAAAATGAGTGCATGAAATAATATGGTTATGGTTGCTTCAACCATCACATAACACTTGATTTGGTATAATGAGTTATGATGGTTTTGGATTATGAGAGGGTGAAAGACAAAAGACTTGCTCATTCTTTCTTGCTCATTCTCTCTCTTGTTCTTGAGCTCTCTTGCTCTTGCTTTCACCCTCTTCCTCTTGCTCCCTCTCTTGACTCTATGGTTCACATATCTCATGAGTTGAGAATCAAGAACCATAGATAAAATCCCATACAAACTCTTCTCTACTCATTCTAGTTAACAAGGTTTAGCAAACCGAGTGAACTAGTTTCTTCAAAGTTCGAAGAAGGAGCCAAAGGTTGGAGCTTTCAGGTGGATCTATCTTCGGCGTACGGAGACGACGGGAAGAAGCCAATCCGGACCACCATCGGAGCTTGAAGACGAAGGAGTTCAAGACAAGCAAGGTATAACCCCCTAACCGAGTAGTTAGAAACTCGTAGTTAGGTTGTTAGTTAGATGTTTAACCAAGATCCGGGTTATAGGTCCATGTTACCACCTCTATAAAAATCGTTTTTTACCAAATTCCGCATGCCCGAAAGTACCGGGAGAGGTAGCATGGACTTACAATTTCAACACTTGAAATTCCCGATAATGCTTTTGCCCCTAGCGTCCCATGACCTTGACGGAGGCCAAACTACCCATAGGGCGCTAGTCAAGTTCAACCCGTCATTTCTTGATTGAATTAAACCCACCCATACAACCCTTGACGGAGGCCAAACAACGCCGTACGTATACCCTAATCCAATCGCATCTTATGCTGGCAGATAAGCACTAGTTAGCTACCATACACTACGTCTTGACGGAGGCCAAACTACCGCAGCATGAATACTAAGTATTACTTATCTGAAATGACGGAGGGCTACGCAGGTTTTTTCAGAAAAACCATGAGCGTAATGAACTTGATATCGTTGTAGAATCATGTGAAATTTTGAAATGGAGTGTTTTTTGAGGCTTTTTTCAATTTTGCAAAAGTGGTCACTCCCGGTGAAGGGATCTCGGCTCTTTCCCCATCGAATAAGGTGCAGGGTATATCATATATACCACTATGCAAAGAAAAACTCCAAAAGCAATCAAAAGCAAACCGAGTGTTGTAGCATCTGCCAGTTTTGCTAAAGAGGTCACTCCAGGTGAAGGGATCTCGGCTCTTTCCTCAACGAATAAGGTGCGGGATATATCATATATATCGCTATGCAAAGCAAGACTGTAGCTACCCTTTTATTTGAAAATTTGATTCTACAACATCTTTTAGGTTTCTTTTCTTTCATTAATCACATTAATGAAGTCCCATCATATAAGTCACCTAAACATGACAGATAAATACGACGTACACTTATGCCATCCGCATTCGCCTCGATGTCCCCTCGTGCACCGTTAGGTTAGGTAACTAACGACAGAGTAGGGCAGGGCTAGTGCGGGTGTAAATCATAAGTAACGTCTATATAATATATCATATATACTATATACTGTATCCAACACAACATATCAAAAGATCACATCACAGATATCGCAGCAGAAACATAGATATAATGTGGGATATACTAGGACGTCCGTATTTAGTATTT
The DNA here is from genome assembly GCA_030015575.1 of Agapanthus africanus. Lineage (NCBI taxonomy): Eukaryota > Viridiplantae > Streptophyta > Magnoliopsida > Asparagales > Amaryllidaceae > Agapanthus > Agapanthus africanus. The sequence goes on from CM057337.1 coordinate 425,106,910, forward strand.
AGCCAACAATAGAAAATACGAATTCCACAGTCGCGATGAATAGCCAAGCCCACACCCTGGACCCCTACGAGAGCGGCAAGCGACCCTACCAATTCTGGAGTTTATGAGACCCGATCTCGACTCCTCGAGATGGCCTTCCACTGAACCCCAGAACCCGGTCACCTGTGCTCTCCTCCTTGGGTCCATCCTAATGCGGAAAATTAAATAATATACAACACTGGTGGAATCAACCTCAACCCGGAAGTGCCCCAAATAAATGAATATTACATTACATTTGAATTTTACATGAATGAAAAATAAAACTCTCATCTCACATAAAACCCCCAGGCTATTCAATCGCGACAATCCTGCACATCATATCTCAGCAACACATAATATCATATATCATCAACGTAAGTAAGTATGCATACCCCAATTGTCGTTGACATATAGAAACGAAACCGGCGATATCACATATTACACTTACGGTGACAGAAAAGAAAGTGTAAAACTACAACATTTGGAATCCACAATCTCTTTAGACATCGTAAATCCGAAATATCACATATTTCGTATTTCATGCCTAACTGTATGAATTCCACATATTGTATCACATTCCAGATAAATAGACTGTATTAAACTTTCCGAACAGATCATCAAAACACCCAAGATTTCCTAAATAGCTCAACACTTGAGCGGAGTTCAAAAATTCCAGAATACGTCACAGTAGCAACGGTCCAGGCGTAGAAGGGTCAAGCCAACGCCTCACATGTGGCACGCCGTACTGACCCAAACTCTAAGGTTCAAAAGGCAGTTCAAGCGGTCACATAATCGAGTTTAGGTTTGTTGTCTTCTAGAGGGTCCATCACATCACATGCACGTTTTTCCGAAAGATTCAAACTCGGAAAAAATCAACACTTGAAACTTTTTCGTGCCGGGAAAAATTGAGTTAGTGATATCCGTTCCAACATTTTAATACTTACTAAATTATCCAGAATAACAGAACAAAATTAAATTCCCCGATCGAATCGATGATTACAAAATGAACCCCTGAATACTCAACACTTGAGTCAGACTTAAAAAAAACCCATAAAAATCCAACAGAAGAATTAAACATTACTGTGCAAACATAAGAACATTTTGTCACTGTACTGCCGCGGTTCCGCGGCATAAGCAGGGATTTGCCACGGAACCACGGTCGTCCGTACGGTTCAGGTGTTCGTTTTGCATAGTAATGCTTAGAAAACCCTGCTGAATTTTTTATGTATTTTTAATTCAGAAAAATCACAGATTTGAAAAAATGTCCAGAGAGGGGTTGATTTTGATGTATTCGGGTTCGTTCGGAGTTTTAACTTCGTTAACATGTTGCCTAAAGTTCTAGGTTGGCTCTGATACCAATGATAGGTTTACCTAGCACCTTATGAAGGGTTTGGAAGCATCACATGTACCAAAGATTAAATTTTTAGGGTGCTAAGTGAACACACAAAGAATCATTCCTAGAAAATTAGGGTTTCAAAAACAACATATCATCTCAAGTAAGAAAAGCTAGGGTTTTGACAGTACAACCTTTGTAGCTCCCTACGCTAGACTCCTCGGCTACTTGGGGTTTGGAAAAGGTCCGCTTGAACTCTTCTAGGTCCACGATGATCTACCCGGAGTCCGCTTTGTCCAAGCTTGCAACTTCACTTGATCAAGAGAAAGAAATGAAACTAACACTCTAAACAAGTGGGCAAGACTTGTGTAGAATGATGTTGTGGTGGCTTTTCTCACTTCAAAATCCTAACTTGGTGAGTAATTTGCTCACTAGAGAAATCTAGAAAGCAAAGGAAGAAGGAGGAAGAAGATGATGGCCTTTTTAGAACAAGAGAAAAGATAATTTCTTGTAAAAGAAAATAGAAAATATATGTATATATATTTTCCACTTCTCATCTCAAACCATGGTTAAATCATAAAGATATTATTGAATTTGAGTTAAAACACAAAAGGAAAGTTAATTCATGGTTAAAAGTAGGTGAGCATGGTTAGGTCAAAGAAGAGTGTAGAAACAAACCATGAATTATCCTTTTCTTTTTCATTTTGTTTTAAAACAAATGCAATAATAATTCATATATATAAAACCATGGTGTGAGTCTTATATTGCCACCATTTTCTATGTATATACAACCATGAAGGATGATGTATGTATGTATGTATGCATGCACATCCATATGTGCATGAATCAAGAAAGAATGCATACATGCATGCATACAACCATAAATACAAGAAAGGATTTCTAGTGAGAAACTAATGGTTAAATGATAAATCAACACTTGATTTATCAATCCGGCCATATCACATACGACCCTACCAAAAGCAAGCCACCCGATTAATATACGGTATCTTATACGCGCATTTTAACCGGGTCCATGCGCATATCGAATACGCGCACCACAACGTTTCGCCTGGACTAGGTAACTCCTTTGTGGGACTCTAAGACTCGTCAATACGCCGGCAGTGGGTGATGATCATATCAAGCACCCCCAAGCCGCAAGCGGTCAGCTAAACGTAACGGCCACCCGGGTATTGAGCGATCAGAAGAAAACAAGCGAACCTGCTACAACTCCCGTCGAGCCAACCGGCAACACTACCGTGCAGTCCAGTCTCTTCGTCAGATATGTTGCATATCGAGCCTAGGGATGGTAAACGTCAGACCCCAATAATCGATAAGTCGTACCGATGTGAGGCCCATAACAGGTCGAGAAACTACTGGTAACACTTACCAGTAAATCTCTAAAACAGCCCTGGCCAGGGACTTCCCTGTTACGGCCAATCGAGCACAGCGCAACATCAACCCCCAATACCGGGAGAGACGAAACCCCTCCTATCGCTCATCGCCTCCATGTGACTCGGGACTGTACCCAAAAATCACCATTTTGCACTCCCTCATGGACGTGGTTAGGTGGAAGTCAAAGCACAGTGGGAATCACACAAGACTCTATGACGATCTCGGGTCTACAGACTATCCTGCACAAGTGTCACCAGAGAATTGCCATCTGACGTGAGGTATAATACCATCTGGGAGTTCTCGGCGAGTCCGTCCAGTGTACCCAGTCTCCACTGAACACCCGTATACCATCTCTGATGTCAAACACTAATGGATATGGGATCATTCATCGCCCATCTCATGGGTCGAGAAGCGTATACGCTAGTCTACTCTGGTATATCGATGCCCCGTCTCGATACACCCACGACTAGGGACCTTGAAGAATGTACTTATGGACTACCATGTCCCCACTAGTATGATCCACATCATAGTCCAGGTAGTCAAGTACACATCCTAAGGGCTTTACCAACATGTAACTATAAGACAGTATAAAGAGACAAGTATACATGTTAAGATAAAGAGCAACCAGATAGCATACTATCATATCGAGTAAGAAAGTCATCTCTATATATATCCAAGCATCCAATATAATATACATCATCTGTACAATACTGGCCTCTAGGGCATACATACAACTAACAGCCTTGTAGCGGCGGCTTATCTTATTATCGACTTCTTTTGCTCAGATTCGCGACATTACTCGTAGGTTGGTTGCGAGAGCACTTTTATCTCTTTTTGTACTATTTTGTATCTAGTATTCTCCATCTACTATTTCTTATGTGTATATGCGACCTACTGATGAGACTGAGAGATTATGTATATGTGGTTTCTTTTGGGTCGAGCTCACTTGAGCCGACGTTGTGTTTTCTTATATTTCGCATTTCTTTATGCTCTTTTCTTGAGATTACATATATATTTTGCGTGCGGTTGTGATCCGCCTTGGGCTAAGAGCTAGCTCCTGCTTGGGGATGCCATTTTGTTATTACAGGTTATATATCTTGTTGTACCCATTTTAGGGGATAGAAATTACAAAGGAGACTCTGCCGAAATTTTCGGAAATTTTTGATGTTTTTTTAAAAAGGGGTTCAATGCAACTTAATTGATTTCAAGTTGTTTTCATGAAAGGTTTTCCTTCACTCTCTTTTGATTTTGGTTTAGATTTTTTCTGGGCTTTGGCCGACTTAGGTTACGTTACGCCTTTAGACGTCTCGTAATCTAAGTGCCAGTCACGTTCCGTACTTTCGGGGCGTGACAAAGTTGGTACCAGAGCGTAGGTTTTACCTTTCTGAGTGTAGGACGACCTTGGTAGATGGAGTAGGTGACTTAAGCAGAGTGGCGTAGCGTGGGTATGTTCTGCGGCATACGTACGATACGGTACTCCGCCTAAGTGACCTTAGGACATAATTGCTTGTATTTCCTTTCTTGATTCCTCGCATTCCTTGATTCAATTGCAATGTTCTTATCGGTCGAGTTTCTTATTCCAGCTTCGATGCCGCCAAAGACTACGAGAGCTCAGCGGGCTGCCGCTAGGGATGAGATTCGAGCGGGCTCTTCTGAGGCGAGGATCGAGCAGGATGATACGCCTACCCCTCAGGGTCATATTGATCCGCCTTATCCAGACCGTATTGCCAGATTAGAAGCCGACATGCAGGAGTTGCGATAGATGATGGGATCTTTAGTTGAGTCCAGTCGGGCACAGAGATCCGAGGACGTTCCTTCCACCGCACAGACCACGATTGTACCTGCTGCACAGATGGTTGCTCCTGCTACTACGGAGACTATCCCTGTTTCACTACAGGAGATTATAAGATTGAGACCTCAATCTTTTACTGGTACAGATGCGACAGAGGACCCACAGGCATTTCTTGATAGGATGGCTAGGATTTGCCGTTCGTTGAGGTGTTCTGATGATAGATTGGTAGAGTTCGTGAGTTTTCGTCTGGAGGGCCTTGTCCAGACATGGTACGACTCAGTAGAGAGAGGCCGAGCTGCAGGTCTACCTTCTATGACCCGGGACGAGTTTACAGCTGCATTTCTTGCCCGTTTTCTTCCGGAGAGTGTCCGAGATGCTCAAGCCCGTAGTTTTGAGTCTCTACGCAAGACTCCTTGGATGACGATGTCGGAGTATGATATACAGTTTACCCAGTTGTCTCGATATGCTCCGTACCTAGTAGACACGGAAGAGAAGAGAATAAAGAGGTTTGTGCGAGGGCTTGACACACAGCTATTCCTTGCCATCGGCACCCAGCACTTTGATACATACGCAGCCGCGATGGACGCAGCCTTACCTTTGGAGGAGCGTATTTCTGAGACTCCGGTCGTTTCTGGGCCGAAAAGGATCCGTACTGATACGCCAGCTCAGCGGCAGATAGGTAGATACCATGATAGATTATTTCCGGGAGATGGTGGAGGCAGAGGATTGAGACGAGGTCAGTTATTTGGTTCATATCCACAGACCCAGCAGTCGTCGCCAAGGTGTTTTCGGTGTGGGAGTCAGTACCACCGTGTCAGAGACTGTACCATGGGGCGCCAGGGCGCGGCGACAGTCCCGCATGTGACCTTACCACCTTCACCATCTCCTCAGAGAGCTCTACTTCCTACTCCTGATGATGCTCCACGCCAGCTAGATGCTCCTAGAAGTCGTGGGCGTGGCGGTCCGGTTCAGAGAGGACGAGGCGAGAGACGCAGAGGCAGAGGCCAAGGTAGAGGCAGAGGACAGCCAGCTACTAGTGGTGGACAGGCCCGAGTGTTCGCGTTGACTCCTCAGGATGCACAGGCATCCAATGCCGTCGTGACAGGTACTCTGCCAGTATGTTCTTTTGATCCACGGGTATTATTTGATCCAAGCTCCACACATTCCTATGTATCCACGTACTTTGCTCCGAGGTTGGGCCGAGTGTCTTCTTCGTTAGATCTGCCGCTTGTCGTTATTACACCAGTAGGCGAGTCGTTTGTTGCTCGTTTTGTGTACCGATCATGAAACGTTCGTATCGGGGAGAGAGATTCTTCAGTTGATTTGATTCTTCTCGATATGCTATACTTTGACGTTCTTCTTGGTATGGACTGGCTAGCCACCTGTTATGCATCCGTGGACTGCCGTGGGAAAGCAGTCAAATTCAGTTTTCCTGGTGAGCCGGTTCTTGTTATTCAGGGAGATCGTAGCGCTACCCTTCCCAGTTTGATTTCTTTTCTTCGCGCTGGTCAGCTCTTGAGGAAAGGGTGTCAGGGATTCTTAGCCTATGTTTGTGATACTAGTTCCACAGAGGTTCCGTTAGACCAGGTCCCTGTTGTGAAAGAGTTTCCTGATGTATTCCCTGACGAGCTGCCTGGTCTGCCACCAGAGCGCGAGATTGAGTTCTGCATCGACCTGATCCACGGCACGGGGACTATCTCTATACCGCCTTTTCGGATGGCCCCGGCGGAGCTGAGAGAGCTGAAGAATCAGTTACAGAACTTGCTGGACTAAGGGCTTATCCGACCGAGTGTGTCACCTTGGGGTGCCCCTGTCCTGTTTGTTAAGAAGAAGGACGGAAGTATGCGCGTATGCATTAATTATCGTCAGCTGAACCGGGTTACTGTGCGGAACATATATCCCCTGCCCCGCATTGATGACTTATTCGATCATCTCCATGGTGCAGGGTTTTTCTCGAAGGTTGATTTGCGGTCAGGTTATCACCAGTTGCGGGTTCGGAAGGAGGATATTCTGAAGACCGCTTTTCGTACTCGATATGGTCATTATGAGTTCTTGGTGATGTCGTTCGGGCTCACCAATGCCCCGGCAGCATTTATGGACTTGATGAACCGTGTATTCAGGCCGTATCTCGATCAGTTCATCATTGTGTTCATTGAAGACATCTTGGTTAATTCTCGGAGCCGGGAGGAGCATGAGCAGCACTTGCGTATCACATTGCAGACTTTGAGAGAGCATCAGCTGTTCGCCAAATTTTCCAAGTGTGCATTCTGGTTAGACAGTGTCGACTTCTTAGGTCATGTGGTGACGAGAGATGGTATTTGTGTGGACCCGAAGAAGATCGAGGCAGTTCAGCGTTGGCCTAGACCGGTATCAGTTACAGAGGTTCGCAGCTTTCTGGGTCTGGCCGGCTATTATCAATGTTTTGTCCAGGATTTCTCCTGTATTGCTGCACCGCTGACCGAGTTGACCCGGAAGGGGGTCCCTTTTGATTGGACCGAGGCATGTGAGGATAGTTTCCAGCAGTTGAAGACTCGTCTGACTACTGCACCGGTGTTAGCTTTGCCTTCAGGATCAGGCGGGTTCGTGGTATATTGTAATGCCTCTCGAGTGGGGCTGGGCTGTGTATTGATGTAGCACGACAGAGTTATCGCATATACTTCTCGGCAGCTGAGGAAACACGAACAGAACTACCCCCACTCATGATTTAGAGATGGCTGCAGTGGTATTTGCATATAAGATCTGGAGACATTACCAATACGGTGAGTCGTGCCAGATATTCACTGACCACAAGAGTTTGAGGTATATCTTTCAGCAGCGAGATCTGAATCTGAGACAGCGCCGTTGGATGGAGTTGGTGAAAGATTATGACTGCGAGATTCTATACCATCCGGACAAGGCGAATATGGTGGCAGATGCTTTGAGTAGGAGACCCGGAGGTAGCTTATCTTGTTTGAGTGCAGTACAGATGCAGTCGACGGCGGATTGGCAGGTTTTATATGACAGCAGAGTGCAGTTCGAGTTTACTCCTACAGGGGGATAGCTGGCCCATTTCAGAGCACGCCACAATTACATGACCGTATCCGCGAGGCACAGTCCGGCGATGCCCGTATTTTAGAGAATATTAAGCAGATTCGGCAGGGCAGAGTTTCTGAGTTCGTGATTGATGTTCAGGGGATACATCGATTTGGGACTCGACTGTGCGTACCAGATTCTGAGGGACTGAGGCGCGATATCCTCGAGGAGGCACATAGATTAGTATATAGTGTGCATCCAGGTTCCACCAAGATGTACCGTGATTTGAGAGAGGTTTACTGGTGGGACGGAATGAAGAAGGATGTTACAGATTTTGTGTCGAGATGCCTGACTTGTCAGCAAGTCAAGGCCGAGAACCAGAGGCCAGCCGGCGAGTTACAGCCTTTGCCCATACCTGAGTGGAAATGAGAACAGGTCTCTAAGGACTTCATTGTGGGTCTACCCAGGACCAGTCGAGGGTATGATTCTATTTGGGTGATTGTGGATCGACTGACGAAAGCGGCTCACTTCCTGCCAGTGAAGACCACATTTGGATTTTCTCAGTATGCCCAGGTTTATATTGATGAGATCGTGTGACTGCATGGTGTTCCGACTTGCATCGTGTCCGACCGGGGCACCCAGTTTACCAGCCGATTATAGCAGAAACTTCAGGAAGCTTTGGGCACCCGATTGAGTTTTAGCACAGCCTTTCATCCGCAGACTGACGGTCAGTCGGAGCGTACTATTCAGACTCTTGAGGACATGCTCAGAGCTTGTGTTTTAGATTTCGGTGGTAGCTAGGATTGTCATTTGCCCTTGATCGAGTTCTCCTACAATAATAGCTTCCAGGAGACGATTCAGATGGCACCTTTCGAGGCTTTATATGGGAGGAGATGTCGATCACCTGTATGTTGGACAGAGCTTAGGGAAAGCAGTATTTTGGGGCCGCAGATCGTACAGGAGACGACCGAGAAGATACAGCTGATTCGGGATATGATGAGAGCGGCACAGAGTAGGCAGAAATCATATGCTGACAGGCGCCGTCGCCGACTCGTGTTCGCTGTTGGCGATCAGGTTTTCCTGAAGGTCTCTCCGATGAAGGGTGTGATGAGATTTGGGTGGAAAGGAAAACTTAGTCCTAGATATGTTGGTCCCTTCGAGATCCTAGAGCGTGATGGTCCAGTCGCTTATCGGTTAGCTCTTCCGCCCAGCTTCCCCGATGTTCACCTCGTGTTCCATGTTTCAATGCTCCGCAAGTACCTTCATGATCCTTCCCATGCGATTCAGCACCAGACAATCCAGCTAGAGCGTGATCTTTCATTCACCGAGCAGCCGGTGGTCATTTTGGATCGGCAGGTGAAGAAATTGAGGTCGAAGGTTATACCGTCCGTCAAGGTCCTTTGGCGTGGCCCGAACAGAGAGGAGGTCAACTGGGAGACCGAGGTCGAGATGAGGAAGAGATATCCCCATCTTTTTGAAGGTACGCGTAGTTAAATTCTAAATTCGGGGACCGAATTTCTTTAAGGGAGGAAGATTGTAACGCTTCGAAAATCGTTTAAGCAGTTTTTCGGTAATCGGCTAAATTAGCAGTCCTTTCCGTAAAAAGTCAAAATAGGTATTTTTCATTATAGACCTTATTATACAAAATTTAGATAAGATATTACTATAAATTGGTCACTAAAATGCCACTTAAAATGTTCTAGTTAATTAAAAAAAATCCTTAATTAATTATTTTTAATATTATTTTAAGCTTTTAAAAATACATTTAATTAGTGATAAATACAAATTTAATTGGGTAATTTACATAATTAGGAACCATAATAAACTAAAATTTAGTGTTAACAAAAATTTTACCAAGTCATTGCAATTCTAGTTGATTCTACGGTTTAAAATGAAAAGAAAGTGAAGTTTTAACATGATATTGATGTGATAAGCATTTAATACCTTAAGAGATATTTTTCTTTGGAAAATTCTACACAACCTCACACTTTTCCCCACCTCCCCTCACCTGGACGACCCTTGCTGCTGCTCCTCTTCTCTTTTCCCTCACTTCTTTTGCTTAAATTCTTTCAAAAATTATCAAAATCCACACAAAAATACACTATTTTCCTTACAAATTCAAACCAAATTCCTATTCTACCTACACTCAAAACCCTAATTTGTTTAAAAAGTGGAGAAAAGAAAAATCTTGGAGGCTAGTGCAAGTTTTGAATCAACTCTTGTACGGTATAAATCCGAATCTAGTTGTTTAATTTGCTAGATTTAATAGTTCAAGTGTGAATTTTAGTTATAAATTCTTGTTTATGAAATTTCAAGAAAAGGGATGATGTTGTAGTTAGGGTTTGAGGTTGAATAAGTGTGTTTAGTTTAGTATTGTGGCCATCTAGTGTATTAGGTCGGATATTTGTTCGACGGTGCGATCGCGATATCGTTAATTCGCGATGTTTGCTTTGAAATCGGTATGCTAACGCTTACTAGATTTTTATGAATATTAGGAGGTGATATAATTACGATATTTATAGCATATCATATGACTTTTAGTGTGCGCGAATGCAGGGTTTTTTCTACTCGGGTTTTAGTTTTGGCGGTAGCACCGAAACGGCGATTTTAGTTAAGGATTTAGCGATTTTCGTGTGTTTCCCGTGCACCGAGCGCACGTTGAGACTAATTCAAGAGCGTTGATCTTTTTATATGGTGAATTGCGTCATTTTAGTAATCTGTAATCTTATATTGTGTTTTATGCAATTCTAGGATCGGTCGCGGAAACATCGGATGCGGCGCGCAAAAGCAAGGCGGTGGTCGGATCGGATTAGCGAGGCATTCAGGTGAGTAGATGTATTCATCTATGGGGGAAATCTTCTGGATGGCACGAGGCACCCACTAGTTAGGATTACTTTATTTCTTGCAAGATATGCATTGTTAGTTAGCTAACCCCCCCCTCATTCACATTTCATACATTTATAGCTATTCGTCTGTAAGATTTGCATAGGATATCCATATACACATGTGCGATATCACTACGTAGGACACGAACACCATTACCATTGGCTCCTGTTGCACGCGCACTATTCATGTGACGCACACGCCTTTGGTAATTGCCATGCCACGTGCACCATAGAACCTGTTTAGCTTAGTATCGCCACTTGCATCATACATGATATATAAAATCGCATAGCATGTATATACCTCGCATCATCATCATACTTACATAGATTTCTAGCCATAAATTACATCGCATACCTTGATATCATAGACATTTATCATATACAACATGTTGAGTATTATGATTTTCTTGAGGATTTCAGTATTGCTGCAATTTCTGGATTTTGGGGAAAACCACAAGAATTTAACAAATGCTTATATTTATCATTTTTAAAACAAGTTGCGGTTTTCTCGTGATGTATGTGTCGTCCACCATGAGTTTTCATGTTTTCTGTTGGATTTCGAGACGCGATTCGAGGAGTGGATGAACCATCTCGGGTATATGGTGGGCCCGGTATGGTACCCCGGGGAAAGAAGATCGAGTTGTAGACGATGAGCCTGGCAGGGGAAGACTACCTACCGGTGATGTCTAGCACGGTGGATATCCGGAGGATACCGACCGTTGTCGTGAGATTTTATGATATGGGCCGATCCGGACTGACGGAGCCGATGTATTGAGACATTGTTACAGTGAGATATTGAGACAGATGTGTTTTTCATATTTGGTGTCGATGCTTGACACGGGTATCAGATGATTTCTTGATGGTATTTAGCTATTATACAGATATTCTTTTTCTAAAGTTAAGAATGCAGAACTCATAGCATTTAAAACACTTAAAGATTTAGTATTGACATTGCATACATGTGCATCCATACTAGAGGTATTACATTGCATCTGGACATACATGATGTGACCCATTTACGTGCATTCTTATGATAGCCTTACTAGATGTTATATTCTACTCACGAGATGGCTATTCACCCCCGTTGTGCCACAGTGTCTTGCAGGTTGGACTCATTAGCCTTGTAGCGGCGGCTTATCTTATTATCGACTTCTTTTGCTCAGACTCGCGACATTGCTCGTATGTGGGTCGCGAGAGCACTTTTATCTCTTTTTGTACTATTTTGTATCTAGTATTCTCCATCTACTACTTCTTATGTGTATATGCAACCTAGTGATGAGACTGAGAGATTGTGTATATGTGGTTTCTTTTGGGTCGAGCTCACTTGAGCCGACGTTGTGTTTTCTTATATTTCGCATTTCTTTATGCTCTTTTCTTGAGATTACATATATATATTGCGTGCGGTTGTGATCCGCCTTGGGCAAAGAGCTAGCTCCCGCTTGGGGATGCCATTTTGTGATTACAGGTTATATATCTTGTTGTACCCATTTTAGGGGATAGAATTTACAAAGGAGACTCTGCCGAAATTTTCGGAAACTTTTGATGGTTTTTTAAAAAGGAGTTCAATGCAACTTAATTGATTTCAAGTTTTTTTCATGAAAGGTTTTCCTTCACTCTCTTTTCATTTTGGTTTAGATTTTTTCTGGGCTTTGGCTGACTTAGGTTACGTTACGCCTTTAGACGTCTCGTAATCTAAGTGCCAGTCACGTTCCGTACTTTCGGGGCGTGACAATAAATCGGATATCCGTGCACTCCATCGTGGGGTGATCCTAGTACAGAAAAGAAAATATGCACAACGGTGACATCGACCTCAACCCGGTCATGCTCCAAACAAATAATATACAAACAAACAGTGACGGTAGTCCACATGTCGGACGCTCGCTCCGCGATATCCAATGTACAAATAAATCTAAACTGTACTAACATTATACCCAAGCTATCTACAACGATGATTCCGCAATAAACACAGCACAACACAGAACATCAATGTGAATGTCATGTTCGCAAAACCGTCTAAAAGAACTATAGCAATTAGATATGTTGTACCGCTCTAATGACATTCACGGTCGCAGATAGTAATGTAAGTACTGTAAACTTTAAAAAGTGTTAGAGATATCGACTTCGAAATAACCCCGAATAGCCCCAAACAACTAGATCAAACTATATCCAAACTGGGTTAAACTAGAAATACCACTGAACCAATATTCTAGAGACTAAAGCACAATACAAATTCAAGTCGAAACTCAACACCAAAACCGGCCAAGTAAAGTCATTTAGGTCTCATATTTGGTGTTTGTTCTAGTTGTCACCTGAGTAGTCTTCTGCAGTTACTGAAATATTTTTAGAAGACACAGAAAAATTTGACAGAGAATGGAATACTACGGGTTTTGTTTCGGAGTTGTTTTGGTTTTGATACTTTAACATCGTCTAAACAAACTAGTATGCGGTTAATGGATTGGATCTGATACCATACTAGTGTTAGTAGTATATGCCCTATAGGGCATTATTGTATCATACTGGCTTGTATATTACTTAATGAGAGCTTGGGATATATACAGATATAGTAACAGTCTTGCTCAAAATGGTAGTATGCTACCTTATTTGTCTCTACCTTAATATGTGCATGTGTTTCTTAGCATATCGCTTATACATATTGGTAGAGCCCCTAGTATCTTTTGCTTGATTACCAGCGTTGTGATTGCAGTCACACTAGTGGGGGCTGGGTAGTCTATAAGCACATCCATATGCAGTTTCCTAGTCGTAGGATTATCGAGACAGGGCATCGATACTCCAGAGTAGACTAGTGTATACGCTTCTCATCCCAGCAGGGGAGATGGTCTATCCCACAGTCATTAGTACGTCGTACTGGATATAGTATGCAGGTGCTCATTAGGTTATGAGTACACCGGATAGGAATCGGCGGGAACTTTTGGTGGGTATTTTACCTATCATCGGGTAGCAGTTCCCAGATGACAAGAGTACAACATAGTTTGTTAACTTGACATTGCTGCTTCGCCTCAAGTGTGTTCCCACTGTACTTTGATTACTACCCTACCACGGCTCTAAGGAGTCGTGCAAACTGGTAATAGTTGGGTGCAGTCCCGAAGCACTTAGAGGCAGTAGCAGTTAGATAGGATTCGTCTCTCCCGGTATTGAGAGTTGATGTCGCGCTGTATTCGGAAAGCCATTACACAAAGTTCTTGGCCAAGGCAAGTGAGATTTACTAGTAGGTACTCCATTAGATTCTCAGGGTGTTTTTGGGCTACTCTCCGACACGACTTATTGCACTATTAGGGGTCTTACGATTACCGCCCCCTAGGCCTAATATGCGGTACTCTTAGATGAACAGACCGGACTATACAGAGATTGTTACAGATAGGCACAGTAGGAGTTCGGATGAGTTTTCTCATCGGCCTTCTCATTGATACATACCTGGGGGCCATTACGTACAGCTAGTGCCACTTGCGGCCTGATATTAAACTCACTGCCAGCATAGTGTCAAGTCTTTAGAGTCCCACATAGAGGGTTTTCCTGCATCGAACGAAAGATGTAGAGGTCGTATGGTTTTACGACAGGGTTCGATCATGTACGTGTACTTGTGCATGGATGATGATTCTGACGGACAATACTAGTGGGATTTGGTTTAAGCCGGATCCTAGTATTGTAATGATGGATTATTTTCGTCTTTTGTATCCGCATTTTTCGGAATATGGATACAGGTATGTATATAGGGACGAGGGGCATTTTTGTAAATTTCACGACCCAAAATTTGGCACATGACTTGCCTTTAAACCACGTAATGTCTATAGGCGTACGTAATTTAAGTAAGCCGAAACCCAGAAATCTAAACCACCCCAAAAGGGATAAATGGAGAAAAACATAGTTTAAAACATTCGAAAAATCTTAAGTAAAATCTTTAACTTTAGTTATCTTTCTTGAAAATTTCGGCAGCACCTCCTTTGTAAAAACTAACCCCAAAAACGGATACAACATAGATAATATATAAAGCATCCCAAACGGGAGCAAATCACGCCCAACGGCGGAGACAACTACCACAAGCAAATATATGATGCCGAAGCGAAGAAATATAAAGGAAAAGTGCATAAAGAAGTAAAACTTTTCAACAAGACCGACTCCCACGAGCACGGCACCCAAAATCACCAAAATATAAACAACACCGAATTCTCACAACTCTTCTCTAAGTCAAATACAAGAAGTAGTAGATGGAGAATACTAGATCCAAAAAAAAGATATTAAATGTACAAAACGGATAACTGTGAACACACCTAATAGCAAAGGACTCACAACCAACCGTAGTGTCATCCGCGAAAGTAGAGATTAAAAGACGCCCTGCCGCGACTACTCGGAGGGTAAGCCCTGCAAAATACTGTGGCACAATGGGGGTGAGTTGCCAACTCGTTAATAGTAAATAACATCATACCGTAATCGCAAGTATGCACGAACAGCGATAAATCTATCATATGTAATCTGATAGCATGAGTATGGTAATATGAATATGCAATAATCATGTAAAGGTACATCATCAGGGTATTACAACTACATGAAGCAATGCATATTTACATAATCCTGAGTGTGGGATGATATATAACATAAAACATCATGCAAAATCATCAGCATGGAAAAAAACCCTGTGTCCCTCACTGACACATCAAATCCCAACATCCCCAGGCACCGCATCCTCAGATCGGCCCTCACATCCTCTAAGTCTCATGGAACCTGAGTGTCTAACATCGATAACCAAAACATTATGATAGCATATACATGTATGTATCTATATATATATGTGTGTGTGTGTGTGAGTGTGAGGATATCAACCACGTATGTCCACCGACGATACGTAAAATTCATGGAAACCTGAGTGTCAAACACCGACACTCGAAACATCATGAAACCCATGTCTAGCATCGATAGGCGAATCCTCATAACTCAGGCGTTGTCACCACGACTGGCCCTGACGATATGTCGTACATCACTCCGGTCGGTATTCCCACGATAACCGCTGAGTCCAAATACAATCACCGGTAGGTAATGGTCCTTCTGTCAGGCTTATCTTCTACACCACGAAATCACCACTCGCCCCGGGGTACCATTCCAGGTCCACCATGTACCTGCAGACGGTGTCTCCCGCTCCTCGAATCAGGTGTAAGAAGCCAAATCTCAGAACCAAGAAATCATATGGTGGACGCACTGAAATATTATATCAAGAGAAACCGGGTTTTCAAACAATACATAGTTTTCTTGAAATACCCCCAAGGTTCCCAAATCCATAAATCACATGAAATCCATATCTCAATGCGTAAATCCATGAAAACTGATATATACAACATAAAACAACAATATGAGCATATTAAGGGAAAGCCGCTCTTTTAAATGAATCCAACTTTAAAATATATCATGCGGTTCCCAAATCCTCCGAAAACAAGTGCAGCATAATATGAGGTGGACATGTAATTGTAGCAAGGTTTAAGTATCTACATATAAGCAAGTATGTATGATGCATTTCATAAGCGCAATAGTCAACGTCTCAATATCACATGTCAAAACCATACCACTTAGGGTATATGCAACTATAGCAAAATATATGGGTGTACATGTCAGTATGTGTGCATGATGTAGATGTAGCTATAACCGAGTATGTGGGTGTACATGTCAATATGTATGCATGATGTACAAGTAGCTATAGCAAGGTATACGTGAAATGGAATAAGAGCTACTATCTCAACTATCCCTATCCAATATAATATCACGTATGTATGTGTCAACAGTATTTCATATGCACAATGGAATAAGAGCCACTACCTCAATTATCCCTATCCACTGCAATATCACGTATGTATGTGGGTAGTGCGTGTCATGTCAATTACTGACGGTGTGGGTGTAGCATACAAATTAGTGCTCGTGCAATATGAATCGTCAGTAATGTGTTATGTCCATAAGGTACAAGTCAAGGTACAACAGGTAATACTATGCAATGACGCGCATATGAAATCAACTAATATACAACAACATGCAGCTATCATATCGTATCAGCCCCGACGCATAACGCAATGCGGAAAATTTCCCCGTAGATCTTAAATCTACTCATCGATGGTCTCGAGCTATGAAAATCCAACCACCTGCTTCCCTTTGTTCGCAGCGTCCGAATTCCCCGCTTGCGATCCTAAAATTTCACAAACACATAAAATAAGCTCAATATCCTACATCGATGCAAAAATAACGGAACGCAAGGATAACACCCAGAAAATTACACTGCGCACCTAGCGCACTAAACGCTCACAGCATCGGTAAAAATCCTAATTAGGGTCGCTAAACTACCAAACACCAAGTCTAGACTCCCATCGTCCCGATCGCACAAACACAACACAATCAAATACGAGGAATATAATAGATATAACCTCGCAACGACCAACTGAACCCACATCCAAAATTCAATGAAACCTAGTAAGCAACTTATCACATAATTTTGCACAAGTCTAAAGCTAACATAATTCTAGCGATTCCAAACATCCTAAAACAGGTTAACTAAGTTATCGAAACCACCTCCATATTTTTAAACTTGCTTAATTAAGCTTTAATAAAAATCTAGTAAGCTAAAACTTTTAATTAGGCAAAGTAGAAATTAACAACAATTAACATATTCCACCTACTAGAATAAGTTTTCTTAAACTTCAATTAACATTCAACATTTCAACAAGTTTAAACCCTAACTTGAATTTCTTTAAAATTTCAAGTAATGAATTATCACGAGTTTAAAACTATAATAACCAATTAATTAGCTAACTTAATGATTTAATACAACAAAATTAAAGATTTCGATTAGAAATTATACCTCTCAAGAACACAAAAGATCCACTTGATCCATCATCTTAGCCTCCAAAAATCATGTTTTTTAATGATGATCGAAGCTAGATTAGTGAAGGGAAATTGATAGTTCAATTTTATTTAGGAATTTGTGGATTTATTTTGGGATTTTTGAAGGATTTTGTGAACTTGAAGAAGATGAAATGAGCTAAGAAAAAGAATGGGACATATTTAGGGAGGGCTCGGCAAATAATGGAGGGGGGGGTATTTTTGTGTAATTTGTGAAGAAGTTTCAAGAAAAAAACAATTAATGCTCATTTAATGAAAAATGCCACCTTTTCTTCTTCTCTTCTCTTTTTAAAATTAAATCCTTTTGCTCACAAAATATCTAGATTTTAGGAGAGAAGGTTCTAAACTAATTCTAGTGATTAGATTAGCGATGATCCCAATTAGAACTAATTAACCCACATAAAAAAGTAATTTCCACTAATTAAGTGCATAAAAAACACATTAAAATAATATTTAATTAGGAAAAAATTCTATGTGAACCAAAACATCTCATTGGCCCCCAAAGCCAGCGAACTAGCTTTATTCTAGCTAAACCAGGTGCCGGCAAGTTTATATGGAAGTTTGATCACAATCGGGTTAAAACGGAAAATACTGACTATTTTACCCAAAAACGGAAAAATTCGCATAACGATTTCTAAAACGTTACGATCTCCCCCTATAGAAATTCGGTCCCCGAATTAAAATTTAACTACGCATATCTTTGAAGAGATGAGGGAATTTCTTCCGCATCTCGCTCTCGGCCTCCCAAGTGATCTCTTCACTAGTAGGGCTACGCCAAAGAACCTTCACATATGGCAAGACGTTTGACCGAAGTTTCTTCACATGCCGATGCGAAATAACTACCGGCTGCTCGGTGAACGAAAAATCACGCTCAAGCTGAACGGTCTGGTGCTGAATCATGTGAGACGGATCATGAAGGTATTTACGAAGTATCGACAAATGGAAAACGGGGTGAACATCCGGAAAACTGGGCAGGGGCGCCAAACGATAAGCAACAGAACCCACTCGCTCAAGGATCTCGAAAGGACCTTCAAATCTGGGACTGAGCTTCCCCTTCCTCCCAAATCGCATAATGCCTTTTATCGGAGAAATCCTCAGGAATACATAACCCCCCACTGCGAACTCAAGTCTGCGACGACGACGGTCGGCATATGACTTTTTCCTCCACTAGGTTGCTCTCATCCGGTCCTGAATCAGCTGCATCTTCTCCATAGTCTCCTGAACTAGATGGGGTCCCAAAACTCTACTCTCGCTGAGTTCAGTCCAACAGACTGGCGATCGACACTTCCTACCATGCAAAGCCTTAAAAGGTGCCATCTGAATAGTCTCCTAAAAGCTGTTGTTGTAGGAGAACTCAATCAACGGCAAGTGACGATCCCAACTGCGAACAAAATCATGCACACTTGCACGGAGCATATATTCCAGAGTCTGTATAGTTCGCTCCTACTAAGCATCGGTCTGTGGATGAAAAACGGTGCTAAAACTCAACCGGGTACCCAAAGCTTTCTGAAGCTTCTGCCAAAGACGGCTAGTAAACTGGGTGCCTCTGTCGGATACTATGCATGTGGGAACACCGTGCAAATGCACAATCTCATCTATGTACAACTGAGCATACTGAGTATAACCGAAAGTGGTCTTCACAGGAAGGAAGTGAGTCGCTTTCATCAACCGGTCAACAATAACCCAAATGGAATCATACCCTCGACTGGTCCTGGGTAGACCCATAATGAAGTCCATGGAAATCTGCTCCCATTTCCACTCCGAAATGGGTAAAGGTTGCAACTCACCTGTCGATCTCTGATGCTCAGCCTTGACTTGCTATCAGGCATCTCGAAACAAAGTCCAAAATATCGTGCTTCATCCCTTCCCAACGGTAAAAGTCTCTAAAGTCACGGTACATCTTGGTGGAACCTGGATGAACGCTAAAGGCCGACTGATGTGCCTGCTCTAGGATCTCGCGTCTCAACCCATCAGCATCTAGTACACGCAAGCGATTCCCGCATCGAAGCACACCCTGGTCATCTATCATGAACTCCGAAACTGTACCCTGCCGAACAAGCTCAAGAATCTTAGAAAAATGGGCATCGCTGGGTTGCGCCTCACGGATACGATGAAGTAGTAGTGGACGGGCGGGGACATGAGCAAGTTGTCCCCCAGCGGAAGTGAACTCAAACTACACTCTACCATCACACAAGAGCTGCCAATCTGCAGAAGGCTGTCGCTGAACAACGCTCAACTGGGACAAGCTACCCCCGTTCCTACGACTCAAAGCATCAGCTACCACATTCTCCTTGCCCGGGTGATAAAGGATCTCACAATCATAATCCTTCACAAGCTCCATCCAACGGCGCTGTCGCAGATTCAGATCCCGCTGCTGGAAGATGTACTTCAAGCTCTTCTGATCCGTGAAGATCTGACACGACTCCCCGAACAAGTAGTGCCTCCAAATCTTTAACGCAAAGACCACTGCGGCCATCTCAAGATCGTGAGTGGGGTAATTCTGCTCGTGCTTCTTCAGCTGCCTAGAAGCATAAGTAATCACTCTATCATGCTGCATCAAAACACAACTAAGCCGCACTCAAGAAGCATCACAGTAAACAACATAGCCGCCCGATCGTAAAGGCAAAGATAGAATTGGTGCCGTCGTCAACCGAGTCTTCAACTGCAGAAAACTCTGCTCGCACGTATCAGTCCAAAGAAAAGGAACCCCTTTCCGGGTCAGTCCGGTCAGCGGTGCAGCGATACTCGAAAAATCCTGCACAAAACGGCGATAATAAACAGCTAAGCCTAAAAAGCTACCGACCTCAGTCACCGATACAGGTCTGGGCCAAAGCTGTACAGCCTCGATCATCCTCGGGTCCACCAGAATACCATCACCAGTCACCACATGACCCAGGAAGTCAACTCTATCAAGCCAGAATGTGCACTTTGAGAATTTAGCATACTGGTGGTGCACTCTCAATATCTGCAAAGCAATCCTCAAGTGCAGCTCATGCTCCTCACGACTCCTAGAGTAGACCAGTATGTCATCATAAACACAATAATAAACTGGTCGAGGAACGAACTGAAAAACCGGTTCATCAGATCCATGAACGCTGCTGGCGCATTGGTGAGTCCGAACGACATCACCAGAAACTCATAATGCCCATAGCGCGTACGAAAAGCAGTCTTCGGAACGTCATCATTCCGGACCCGCAACTGATTAAAACCCGAACGCAAATCAATCTTAGAAAAATGTTTTGCATCCTGGAGCTGATCAAATAAATCGTCAATGCGAGGTAAAGGATACCTATTCCGCATCGTAACTCGGTTCAATTGATGATAATCCATACACAATCTCAAATTGCTGTCCTTCTTCTTGACGAACAGAACAGGAGCTCCCTACGGCGAAACACTCGGACGCACAAGTCCCCTATCAAGCAATTCTTGCAATTGATCTTTAAGCTATCTAAGATCTGCCAGAGCCATCCGATATGGCGGTATAGAAATAGGCTCCGTGCCAGGAATCAGATCAATGCAGAACTCAATATCGAGCTCTGGCGGCATCCCAGGTAACTCATCAGGAAATACGCCGGAAAACTCTCGCACTGTAGGAACCCGGTCCAACGACTCCACTATGGCTCCAGTATCATGAATGAAAGCCAAGAATCCCCGACATCCCCTCCTCAAAAGCCGACTTGCGCAAAGGACAGAAATCATACTGTGAGGGGCGACACCAAGGTCCCCCTACACAACAAACACTGACTCGCCGGGAAAACAAAATCTAACAGTCTTCTCACGGCAGTCCACGGACCCGTAGGAAGTAGCTAACCAGTCCATTCCTAAAAGAACATCGAAGTCCAACATCTCAAGAAGGATCTAGTTAACGGACAAATCTCTATCTCCTATACGGACAGCACATGACCGGAACACGTGTCGTGCAACAAACGACTCTCCAACAGGAGTAGTCACGATAAGCGGTTGATCAAGCAAACACGACTCTCGGCCTAACCTCGGCATGAAGTGCATAAAAACATACGAATGCGTAAATCCCGGATCGAAAAGAACATGTGCATCATAAGAACATACAGAAAGGGTACTTGAAACCACGACATTGGACGCCTGCGCGTCCTGATGAGTCAAGGCAAACACCCGAGCCTACCCTCTATCGGCAACTAGCTGCCCTCTGCCCCGGCCACCCCGTCCACTCGGCATAAAACTACCATGACCACGACTCCTCTGAGCAGGAGTCTAACGTGGAGCAACAACAGGCATAAGAGGCAACGCTCTCTGAGGCGGAGAAGGTGGTAAGGTAACCTGGGGCACGGCTGGCCCTCTCTGACGTACCACAGTACAATCCCGAACAAGGTGATGTAGACTGCCAAAACCAAAGCACCCATAAGACAGCTGCTGACCCTCCTTGGAATAAGAGCTGAATAACGGTCCCCATCCAACGTTTCTGCTACTCCCCGAGTCTGAATGAACTCTGCCTCGGCGTGCAAACCTCCATCTCTGTGCCGATACATCCGTACGAGTCCTCTTCGGTTCCGGAACAACCGACGACTCAGAACGACGCTCCTCCACCAAAAGAGCTGCATCTACCGCTGCCGCATACGTGTCATAATGCTGAATGCTGATGGCTAGGAACAACTGGGTAAGCAGGCCGCGAACAAACCTCTTCACTCTCATCTCCTCAGTCGCTACTAAGTACGGAGCATACACAGACAGCTCAATAAACAGTACATCGTACTCAGACAGCGTCATCCCCGGAGTCTGGCGTAATGACTCAAATCTGCGCGCTCGCGCATCCCTGACGCTCGGTGGAATAAAACAGGAGAGAAACACCGTCAAAAACTCATCCCTGGTCATAGGAGCAAGACCTGTGGCTCTTCCCCTCTCCAAGGACTCATACCACTTCTGGGCCAGACCCTCCGGACGGAAGCTCGCGAACTCCACCCATCTCTCGTTGGTGTATCGGAGCGAACGAAAAATCCTGGCCATCCGGTCGATAAACGACTGGAGATCCTCAGCAGCATCTATGCCAGTGAACACCGGAAGCCTCAGCCTCATGAACTCTGTCAGTGGCACGGTAATAACTTCCGGAGCTGTAACTGTGACTGCCGGAGCAGTAGGTACCATCGTGGTCCCTGCAACGGGTGGAACAACTGCCTGCCCCTGCGCTCCAAAGGCCTCAACTAAAGTCCTCATTATCTGGCGAAGGTCCTGCATACCAGCCCCAAACATAGAAATGTGCTCCGGTACGATAGGCGTACCGCACTGGTTAGTCCTGGCCTCGGATGAGTCAACTCTGACCTCGACCCTCGCGGCCGCTCTCTGTGCCTTCGTAGTCTTCGGCGACATATAGGCTGGAAATTGAAACAAGATTCGATAAGGAAACAGGAATCGAATCACAAGGATGTATATAATCACAGAAGGAATTTCAATCAATAAGTTCTAAGGTCACTTAGGCGGAGTACCGTGTCGTCAGTATGCCGCGGAAAATACACACGCTACGTTACTCTGCTTAAGATACCTACTCCATCATACCAAGGTCTTCCTACACTTCGAAGGGTAAAACCTAGCGCTCTGATACCAAATTTATCACGACCCAAAATTTGGCACATGACTGGCCCTTAAACCATGTAACGTCTACAGGCGTACGTAATTTAAGTAAGCCGAAACGTAGAAATCTAAACCACCCAAAAGGGATAAATGGAGAAAAACATAGTTTAAAACATTCGGAAAATCTTAAGTAAAATCTTTAACTTTAGTTATCTTTCTTGAAAATTTCGGCAGCACCTCCTATGTAAAAACTAGCCCCGAAAACGCGTACAACATAGATAATATATAAAGCATCCCAAACGGGAGCAAATCACGCCCAACGGCGGAGACAAGCACCACAAGAAAATATACGACGCTGAAGCGAAGAAATATAAAGGAAAACTGCATAAAGAAGTAAAACTTTTCAACAAGACCGGCTCCCACAAGCACGGCACCCAAAATCACCAAAATATAAACAACACCGAATCCTCACAACTCGACTCTAAGTCAAATACAAGAAGTAGTAGATGGAGAATACTAGATCCAACAAAAAGATATAAAATGTACAAAACGGATAACCACGAACCCACCTAGTAGCAAAGGCCTCAGAGCCAACTATAGTGGTATCCGCAAAAGTAGAGATGATAAGACACCCTGCCGCGACTACTCTTAGGGTAAGCCCTGCAAAAGACTGTGGCACAACGGGGGTGAGTTGCCAACTCATGAATAGTAGATAACATCATACCGTAATCGCAAGTATTGTCACAACCCGAAGGTACGGAACGTGACGGGAACTTAAATTACGAAACGTCTAAAAGCATAACGTAATCTAAGTAAGCCGAAGCCCAGAAATCTAAACCATTTAAAAGAAGAAGTGTAGGAAAACAAGTTTAAAAGCAACATAAAATTTTCTCAAAAATTTCGGCAGAGCCTCTTTTGTAAAAACTGGCCCCAAACGGGTACAAGCAAGAATATATACATAAGCAATAATAAAAAGGCCTCCCCAAACGGGAGCAAGCTCTACACCAATTGGCGGAAACAACCACACAAGCAATATAATATACAACGCCGAAGGGCGAGGATCCAAACTCAAAGAAAACCATAATAATACAAGCGCGACTCTAAGGTCGAAAGAATAAACAACCGGTCTTCTAAATCTATCAAGTAATACAAGTCTAGTTGATGGAGCTTACTAGATACAAATGAAATAATAAAAGTACAATGGCGGTCCCGATACAAGTGAACCAACCTACCAAAACAATCACCCTGAATGAAATTTTGTGCCAGCAAACTGCCAAGGAAACCTGTAAGAAAATTTAGCACAACGGGGGTGAGTTACCAACTCGTGAATAGAAGACATCTGCGAGTAGAAATCGCATGCACGACGATCTCCTGGGTCATAATAATATACTTAACATGACGCTAGTCATCTAGTAGTGGCAGGGTAATAATCTATGCGTAAGTGCGATACTCAGTGCTCGTGTCAGTGCCTCAAGTAATAACATGTCATGTGTATGAGTATGCATGGATCATGAATGTAAAACAATCAATCATGAAATCTGGACATATTTATATAAAAAAATCTTTACTTTTATCGTAGTAAAATTTGTATGATAATCTGAACATCATCAATGAAATCCATGTAAATCCGTGTCAAGCATCGACACAAAACATACACATCTTAATGTCTCAATATCTCAAAGTCTCAATACCTCGGGCTCCGTCAGTCCGGATCGGCCCATATCATCAAATCTCACGACAACGGTCTGTATCCTACGGTTATCCGCCATGCCAGACATCACCGGTAGGTAGTCTTCCCCAGCCAGGCTCATCGTCATCCACACAAAAACACTCTCGTCCCGGGGTACCGTACCGGGCCCACCTTGTACCCGAGACGGTTCTTCCACTTCTCGAATCGGGTCTCGAAATCCAACAGAAAACATGAAAACTCATGGTAGACGACCCATACATCATGAGAAAACCGCAACTTACATTTTAAAAATGATAATAATAATCTTTTATTAAATTCTTAAGATTTTCCCACAAAATCCAGAAATCTTATAGAAATCCAAAATCCCAAAATCATGAGTAAGTAAATAATGAGTATTGGCATAAGCCCCACAATACTGCATGATAATATGAATATGTGAATGCATGAAGTGTCTAAGTAATAAATGCAATGTTTAAACTAGCACATGAGACTAATCACACAATATTATATTGGACTAGCATTTAGCTGATTATATCAATAAAAAGATAATATGTTCTAAAGTTTACATGACTTGGCAATTACCGATGATGATTTGTGTGAGCCGGCAAATAAGTGTACGTGGATCATGCGCATCATCGGTAATGGTGCTGGTGTCCTAACAGGCATGATTTCATATTAGCTAAAGAAACATATGTATGAATATGCAATGCGATGAATACAATATGAATATAACGGTGAAAGTGTAGTAAATGCACAACTAGAGAATACTTACTAATAACGAGTCATACAGTTTGTTTTTGAAAAAAGCATGAATCGTGGTTTTTAGAAAATTAAGGGCTATGAGGTTTTTATGAAAAGACATGTCCTTTGAAAAATCCGTAGTATCCCTCAGGCTGTCGTTAAAAATGCGCACGATTCGTTAGTTTTGAAAATAAGTATGACTCGAGTCTAAACTAAGATCTACCTAACCAACGAAGTAACTAACTAAAGACACTAGTCGAAAGGTAAGAAGAATCCTCCTAAATTCTGAGTCGGTATTTCAAGTAGTCGGCGATCCAGCCTCAACAATGTCACGTACGTAGTACAATTTCCTCGAGTTAAGAGTACGGATCAATCATCACATCTATGCCTCGTATGGTAAAACCCATCGTAGGACATCCCAAAAATCGGTGTACGGGACAACTATCACATATATATACATCATCGTTCGTATAGTATCATCATCAAAGAATATCATGATCAAGGATACTGTACTATAATCGCATACATTCCAATATCATTAAACATATATCATCATCTGTGTAAATATACATCGTCAAATGATCCACTAAAATATCATGTCATATATCATATCGTGATTAAGTCACATATTACGATCTGGGTTTTATCCCATAGTCTCGTTCATTTCAATGCCATCTACATATATCATCGTTCATATATTTCCTCATTACTAATCGGTCCGCTAATATCGTGAAATATTTCATATCATATCTCGATCATATATCCAATATCTCACGGCATCATACCCGATCATATCGACTCATCCCCAAGTATCATATAATACCGTCATATTATATGCATATATTGTGTGTGTGTATACTTACACACATTCCTATATACACACACACACACACGCACAAATATACACCAAGTCAAGTTTATGTGTGTGCGTGTGTGTGTGTCTACATGAAACCTACGAATTCCCTCCAAGGAAATCATCCTCTGGTTAAGTCTTTCTGAATAAGTCTAATCCAACTTAAAGTCTTCAATAGTACTCTACTCGCCAAGAATCTAAGGTCACGTCCGACTTCCTAATAATAGTACGTAATATCCTTATTCTACGTTTGCGGGGGTGCTATACGCCATCCATCGGACTTCACCCGTAGATATACATCTACTCACCTGGTCTTTGTCTACCGAAGTCGATGCCGCCATCCTCTTCTTCATCGTCCGAAGTCCACGTGAGGGCTACCTATACGCAAACATATATATTATCGTAAACCGAAATCGCGGACAAAAATCAAAACGGCGCACGAAACGCGCATAGGTTAAAACGTATGACCCGCTCATGCAAAATAACCAAATAACCCTCGATATCAGCGTACAAACTCCGATTGATCGAGATAAAAGAAAGACGTACAAATCGTAGTTCCAAAACTCACTAATTACAATATAAAATTGGGTTTAAATCATCAAAGCTTAAAATTAATCAAATCGTTTTATTTCACAAAAACATAGAAAGCATCAAATAACCGTTTTGGTTCGATACTTGATATTTAAACAAATCTAGTGGCCACAACAATCACTAAATATCCTAACTATGTCATACAAACCATTACCATAATTTAATCTCATAAATTTTCAATAAACCCAAAATTCTAGTTTGCAAATTTATCCAATTTTAACAATTTCATAGTAAAAATGCACAAACAACAATTAAGCTTGGTTTTGCATGATATAAAATATTAAACTATAACACATAATGTTAATAATGTCATGAATACCCTAATTAGATTTTTATCTCAATTATTTAATCAATTTCCAAAAACCTAGTTTGCAAAATAGCATAATTATCAAAATTTTAAGGTAAAAATTTGCAAACTTGTAACTAGATTAGGTTTTGCATTCCATTAACATGTTAATCTACTCACTAAAACCATAATCTAATTATAAAAACCCTCAGTAGAATTTTATCTCACATACATATATATTTTACAAAAACCTAGTTTGCAACAATTAAGCAATTTGGACAAATTAGTTGTAACAATTAGTAACTTAACAATCTAGATTAGATTTTACATGTCTTTATGTCTTAAGCTACGTATTAAAATCATGAACAATTTATGAAAACCCAAGCTTGATCACAAACCCAAGCTTGAATTTTTAATTTAGCAACTAGA
This sequence comes from Agapanthus africanus, assembly GCA_030015575.1. NCBI lineage: Eukaryota > Viridiplantae > Streptophyta > Magnoliopsida > Asparagales > Amaryllidaceae > Agapanthus > Agapanthus africanus. The sequence continues at coordinate 425,134,364 of CM057337.1, forward strand.
ACCCTAATTAAATATCGAAATCCATTCAATTTAAGTAATTAACCTATAATTAACACTAGGGTTAGGATTATATCTCACTAAACATGAGATCAAACATGCACCCAAGCCTCCCAAAGATGCTATCTTTGCTCCAAGATCCAAGCTAGATAGACCGAAGAATAATGGGTAGAGATTGGATTTGGTATTTGAGATTTTATTTTGGATTTTTGATGGATTTTTGAAGAATTTTGAAGCAAGTGAGGTTGGAAATTTTTTTGGGCAGCCAAGATTGGGTACGGCCATGAGGGAGGAATGAGGGGAGAGAGAGAAAAGGGTGTGGAAAAATGTCGATGCTTCACAATTTAATACATCCATTTAGTCTTTTCAACAATTTAGTTAATTTTATTTATTTTCTTAATTGTTTCATGCTAGAATCTATTAGAATATTGGAGACATATTAAGAAAAGAGTGAACATGTTACAAACTTGTTTTAATTTTTAATGATTCATTAAAAAGTAATTAACCCATTCCAATTTGTAATTTACACTAATTTAAGGTATAATTAGAAGCTTATATTAATATTGGGAATTAATTAATTACGGAAAATATTTTAGTAAGCTAGAAATTTACAAGTGACCAATTAAATACCAAATACTCGAAATTACATAACCTAAATATGTATATTTATGTCTATAATGAAAAATAATTATGGTTATGTTTTACGGAAAATACGGTTTATTTTACCGATTATCAGAAAATTCACCTAAAGTGTTTTATTTATTTATTTATTTTTAAAATGTTACAATCTTCCCTCTTTAAAGAAATTCGGTCCCCGAATTTAAATCAAAACTCCCCACAAATACTAAGATATTTAGCAAAACACTCAAAGCGTCGGGGCTCCAAAATCATCAATACTTAAAACACATCTTAGCGCAATGCATGCGCATGGAAAACAAGTACATACCTCAAACTCAAAACTCCGTCAAGCATAACGCAATCATCGGAGTTATGGTGAAAATACCATATCAAAGTCTAATACAAAACCAACATAATATACATCAAAACTATAACTTGTATGTAGTACGCATCGTTGTAAAATCATCCAAACATCTGATTAAAAAAGCATGCAAAAACCCCTTTTTCAAATTGCCGTGCGATGCGCGTGCCACGGCATAAGTAGCGGACGTTTATTGTAAGGAAAATAGTTATACATATATAATTTTTTTATTTAACATACAGGTTCTACCATTTTGAAAATAACTTTGAAGGTTTCCTTTGTAAAATGTATCGTGTCATCTCGGACACGTAGGAAAATATGGAGACTATAGCTCCTTTTTGGAAATCCCTTTGGTAACTATCAATAAATGCAAAAACACCTAGGTACTGTTCTCATAACAGTCCTACTCGCTTACTAAACCAAATAGTAATATCATAAAAACTTACTTCTCAAAATGGAATCAATCTCAAATACAATATAAAAGGTACCACATGCGTCCGGTGTGCAAGAAAATTGAAATCAAAACCAAAAGCCATACATGAGTATAGAACAACATTTAAGTGCAACGGGTGTGCACAAAAGCATATGTCGAGTGCAATGGTTGTGCACGACAACGATATTAGGTGCATCTAATCTGCACAAAACCCCGATTTAGTGCATCTGGTGTGCTCAAAATCGCATCAAGTGCGCCGAGTGTGCGCAAGAATCTCAATCAAGTACATATGGTACATAAAACATAAATCGATTATCCAAAATCAAAATCAGTGGTATATGACATACACCGAATCAAATCAAGTATACCGCGATAGATAAACTCACAACTATATGCATCAGTAGGCACAAGACCAAATCGAGGTACTAAAATGCATGAAAACTATACTGAAAGCATAAATCCAAAATCATGTGCAACCCATATATATGAAATCAAATCAATATCTCAAAATGTATAAACCAAATCAAGTGCACTGGGTATGCACAAAACAAACATCATTATAACTGATATATGGAACACGAATAAGGTGTAATGAAAGTACACATAGGAAATACCAATCATAAAACGAAATCCTCAAAATACCAGAATCCAAACAATGGAAATATGATATTCGAATCACCAATCGCAAATCATAACAATGACGTCAATGTGCTCCTCTTTCCTTTAGTGTCGACTGATTCAAACTCGTCTCTTCATAATTGTATGGACGGCGCTACAAACTGCTATACTCATATCTAGAGTCTTCCACGTAATCTATCCCATCTCCTGATATCCGGACTACGTTAAACTTTTCGATCGATTCATAAAAATCCCATAATTCCCCAAGAGCTGAACACTCAAGTACAGTTTAAAAATATCCAGTACATGCCCCAGCATCTGCGGACTAGCCGTAGAAGGGCAAACCCAAGCCTCACTAATGGCACCGCGGAACTACCGCAAACCCTAAGGTTCACCAGCGTTCTCATGGTCATTATGTCGAGTTAGGGTTTCATTCTTCTATAGAGTCCATAGAGATACCTGCATGTTCTTCCGAATACCTTAAACATGGAAAAGTGGGTTTCTGATGTTCGTTCGAACCTTTTAACTTCGCCTAGACGGCATGTGAAAACTCTTCGTTCGCACGCTAAACGATGCCTCAATCCTCCAGAATAGACGATACGTTAACGGTCATCACAATCCAGACAGCCTCTAGCAGTGGCCCGATCACCTGGTGCAGATATCAAACGCTCGCGTCCATGAGAAAATGTAGTAAACGACATATTGAAACGCCCATGCTAACCGCAACTCTAGCCGCAGCTCGGTCTGCTCGTGCAATCGTGGTAACAGAAACCACCATTCAACATTGACGAAGATAGATCATAGGAACGAATAGAATACGATGCAAAAAAATGTACATCCTAAGGTTTCTTAAGCAGAGTAGCGTATTGTAAGTATGCCGCGGATCATACCCATGGTATGTCACTCTACCTAAGTCACCTACTCTATCAACCAAGGGTCATCCTACACTAAAAAGTAAAACCTAACGCTCTGATACCAACTTTGTCACGACCCGAAGGTATGGAACGTGGCGGGCACTTAAATTACGAAACGTCTAAATGCGTAACGTAATCTAAGTAAGCCGAAGCCCAGAAATCTAAACCATTTAAAAGATGAAGTGTAGGAAAACAAGTTTGAAAGCAACATCAAATTTTCTCAAAAATTTCGGCAGAGTCTCCTTTGTAAAAACTGGCCCCAAACGGGTACAAACAAGAATATATACATAAGCAATAATAAAAAGGCATCCCCAAGAAGGAGCAAGCTTTACGCCAATTGGCGGAAATAACCACACAAGTAATATAATATACAACGCCGAAGGGCGAGGATCCAAACTCAAAGAAAACCATCAAAACCACCAGAAAACCATAATAATACAAGCGCGACTCCAAGGTCGAAAGAATAAACAACCGGTCTTCTTAATCTATCTAGTAATACAAGTCTGGTTGATGGAGCTTAGTAGATACAAATGATATAATAATAGTACAAGGGCGGTCCCGATACAAGTGAACCAACCTACCAAAGTAATCACCCTGAATGAAATGTTATGCTAGCAAACTGCCAAGGAAACCTGTACATCGAAACCTGTAAGAAAATTTGGCACAACGGGGGTGGGTTTCCAACTCGTGAATAGAAGACATCTACGAGTACAAATCGCATGCACGACGATCTCCTAGGTCATAAAAATATACTTAACATGACGCTAGTCATCTTGTAGTGGTAGGGTAATAATGTATGCGTAAGTGTGATACTCAGTGCTCGTGTCAGTGCCTCAAGTAATAACATGTCATGTGTATGAGTGTGCATGGATCATGAATGTAAAACAATCAATCATGAAATCTTGACATATTTGTATAAGAAAATCTTAACTTTTATCGTAGTAAAAATTGTATGATAATCTGAACATCATCAATCAAATCCATGGAAATCCATGTCAAGCATCGACACAAAACATATATATCTCAATGTCTCAATATCTTGGGCTCCGTCAGTCCGGATCGGCCCATATCATGAAATCTCACAACAACGGTCGGTATCCTCCGGATATCTGCCATGCCAGACATCACCGATAGGTAGTCTTCCCTGTAGGGTTCCTAGGCATACTATAGAGGTCTCACAAGGCATCAACCATGCCATTTTACAAAATTATGGTGCCGAGAAACCCTAGTTAACGGATCGTTGCTAGAATTCTAGGCGAAACTACAAACTAGTTAACACTTTAACTAAAGTTGAGATGCTACAACCTTTGTAGATCCGGATTTCCGCCTCCTTAGCTCCACGTGGTCATGCCCTCGCTGTCCATCATGAATCCTCGACTCGATCATCGGCTTCATCGGGAAAACAAGCGGAATAGGTTGTCGGCTTTGTGTCAAAGACGATCTACCTCGAGGCTTCGCAAGTTCAAACTCCGACTTCACAAACTTGTGAAACTTGTGAAGTAAACACCCAAAACAACTTGGCAAGAGGTAGAGGGTGAAGAAATAGGAGGTGGGTTCTCTTTAGAATTGGATTTATCTCACTTTAGCTCAAGTTGCCATTGATGCACCTTGAGCTTTTCTTGAAGAAGAAGATGGAGCTCAAGAAAAAATATGATAAGTGTTATGATAAAAATAAATTTAAATCAATACTTATCATATCTAAACCAAGGTTAAGTGTAGAGAATAAACCATGGTCATTTGGAGAGTTAGGGTTAAGCATGAGGACAAGGATGGTTGCATAAAGTCAAGGCTTCATGAAGCTTCAACATAAAACAAACTTAGCCACCATTCTTATCATAACTCATTTCTAAATAAATAATCAAATAAATAAATGATAAAGCAAAACCCTAATGACCCAATTAACCATGGTTTAATTCTATGCATTTAACCAAATGATCAAGTATCATCAAACATGATACAAAGATGTGCACTAAAGTATATCACATATACAACATGTACATCAAGTGAGAGTAATCCGTTTAAAGTGAACCAATACTAGTTAATGTAAAGTAATATATCAAATATATATAATTATACATTAAATCATTAAATCAACACTTGATTCAATGATCCGGTTATATCGCATACAACCGACTAGTATCTAATGTATCGATTTATCGAATCAATGATTCGATAACTAGGTCATATCGAATATAACCAATCGAAACATATATCGCGAGAATGAAATGCGGTATCACATACACGCATTATTCTCGGTCCTGCACATATCTCATATGCTCTCCTATTTCGTTTCGCTTGAGCCAGGAAACCTCTGTGTAGGACTCTAAAGACTCGTCAATACGCCGGTAGAAGATGATGATCATATCAAGCACCCACAAGCCGCAAGCGGTCTGCTAAACGTAACGGCCACCCGGGTATTGAGCGATCAGAAGATCGACGAGCTAGCCCGCTCACACTCCTGCGAATCCGACCAGTAACACTTACCGTACAGTCCGGTCTCTTCGTCTGATACGTCGCATATCAAGTCTAGGGGTGGTATACGTCAGACCCCAATAACCCGATAAGTCGTGCCGATGTGAGGCTCATAACGGGTCGAGAAACTACTGGTAACACTTACCAGCAAATCTCTGATCAGCCCTGGCCAGGGACTTCCTTGCTACGGCCAATCGAGCACTGCGCAACATCAACCCCCAATACCGGGAGAGACGAAACCCCTCCTATCGCTCATTGCCTCCATGTGACTCGGGACTGTGCCCAAAAACCACCGTTTTGCACGCCCTCATGGACGTGGTAAGGTGGAGATCAAAGCACAGTGGGAATCACACAAGACTCTATGACGATCTCGGGTCTACAGACTAACCTGTACAAGTGTCACCTGAGAACTGCCATCTGACGTGAGGTATAATACCATCTGGGAGTTCTCGGTGAGTCCGTCCAGTGTACCCAGTCTCCACTGAGCACCCGTATACCATCTCTAATGTCAAACACCAATGGATATGGGATCATCCATCGCCCATCACATGGGTCGAGAAGCGTATACGCTAGTCTACTCTGGTATATCGATGCCCCGTCTCGATACACCCACGACTAGGGACCTTGAAGGATGTACTTTATGGACTACCATGTCCCCACTAGTATGATCTGCATCATAGTCCAGGTAGTCAAGTACAAATCCTAAGGGCTTTACCAACATGTAACTATAAGACAGTATAAAGAGACTAGTGTACATGTTAAGATAAAGAGCAACCAGATAGCATACTATCATGTCGAGCAAGAAAGTCATCTCTATATATGTCCAAGCATCCAATATAATATACATCATCTGTACAATACTGGCCTCTAGGGCATACATACAACTAACATTCCCCAGCCAGGCTCATCGTCATGCATACAAAAACACTCTCGCCCCGGGGTACCGTACCGGGCCCACCATGTACCCGAGACGGTTCCTCAACTCCTCGAATTGGGTCTCGAAATCCAACAGAAAACATGAAAACTCATGGTGGACTGATTGTACGAGATTTTATGTGCGCTTTCGCTTTTAAAAGATGAATCAAAGAATAGTTAACCGCAATAAAGAACGGCGTCGCTTGGTAAGTAACCGGTGAGTACGGGTCGGTCCACAAGGATTTTGTGTATTTTCTATTTGTTCTAATGAGTTAATTCCAATTGTGGTGGATTGGATTATCACTAAAAACTGAAATGAGTTTGATTAGGATTAAAATCTTGCTAGGGTTAGGTTTAGGTTAAATTTGGAAATTCAATATTTCTCACCGTTTTCTATGCCCTAATTAAGATATATTTAGGTGTTAAGGTAATAATTAACAAAGTGGATTAGTACCATCGGGAAGAATCTAGGTTTTTCCTCTAGGTCCTTGTCCGCCCTTTCTTAACTCTTACCCTAACCTCCATGGAAAACATACACAACTGGTCTTTTAAACTATGGTATCACCGCTAACTCTTAGGATAGGGTGCCGTAGTGAACGGTGTGTGTATCTATGCATAGAGTCCTATTTAAAATATATGATGGGAAAGAAAGGGGTGAGAGATTTTCATCTCTCAAACCTCTCCTATTCTTAACCGTAACGAGTAAGGAACTACTCACTCATTAAGGAATTGTTAAAAGATTTTATTTTTATAATTGTTTTTAATAACCTTATTATCTAATCTACGGCAGTTAAATAAAATATAAACTGGGGCAGATAAATAAAAGTTATACTAGGGCAGAAAGGAAAATTAAACTAAGGAAAGAAAAGAAAACATACTTTTTACTTTTTATTTGATGCACTCTTCAAACATTACAAGAATTGAAATTCTGAATTTTATAAATAAAATGAGGCATACGAAGAGGCATACTCCAAAAAGAGCATTAGGGTTTTTATTTATAGATTATAGAAACCCTAAGGTTACATCTGATCCCTATCTGCATTTACAAAATTATCCTAAGAAGCCTAGTCAATGCACCGCCAACACCGTCAATTTTTGCACCGACACGTGCTCACTATGGCCACGGAACCGCGGCCGTATGCCTTATTTGGCCGCGGATCCGCGGCCATATGGTGGGGTCTTGGGCTGTGTTCTTCTGGGCTGCTTCCTGTTGCATTTTCCTTGACTTTTCTTCACTTGGTTCTTCAGAATGTCTTCTAATTTCTTCCAGATTTCCACAGTGCATATTGTCGTGGACTTTTACCGTTTGGTTCGTGTCGAAGTATTGAACTTTACGCTGCCTTTGTACTTTGTGAAATTGTTCATTGATCTTCATTTGTCTCTCAAACTGTAGGCATGATCAAGATTCTTCTATTTGTTGGTCGTAGTCTCACTTTCGTATCGTCTTTTCATCATTTTCATCGTTTTGTTCCGAGAACCTGTAACCTACAACTATGTAGTAGACATGGATCAAAACCACCTGTTTATTTGTAAAATGAATAAGAATGTGGAATATAATAATGCAAAATTATGATATGAACAAATACCACCAAATTTATCTTTTGCTCGTCCTCGAGCAAAACTAGTTTTATTCTCGAAAAAGACCTAGCCTCACTTTCGCAAGGAAACGCGATGGCACTGAGCTCGTGCAACAAGCCGTTAAACCTCTAGGTGTCCCTAGTAGGAGTGTTGTCTCCTGAGGGTTTTCAGCGGATACTACCCACAAAATCCTATCAATTTGGCCTATTGACTTTTATTCTTCAATTTGGTTTTCTAGCAAGAAATTCTATTATCTTCAACTCAGAAATTATCCACCCATATTTTTCACGCTTTCTTATCATTTAACTTAAGATTGTATATGTTTTGTAAATTTACTTAGATTTTAACATCTTTTGAGTTTTTCCTTCTAGGTTCCATCTCAACTTAGGAATTTTTATCTTCTCTACTAAACATATAAGTCATATATTTCATTCCTATCTCTCATCCGAACCCCAATCATATACCCCTACGTGTGTGTGTATATCATCCCTACACTTGGAAATTTAAGTCAAGCTATTATACTCTTGTCCATCATCCAAAGTATTTTTAGTTGGTGAAGTTTTAGATGAAATTGCTCACACATCCTTCATACGACCGTTAATACTTCTTGAGCTACTAACGACCGATTACAAAATGTGTTCGCGCATTAAGGCGTAATTCTTAGTTTTGTAACACCTAAGGCTTTTAGCAGTGACTCCCAAACCAGTTGTTCTAAGGCACTAGGTGATAAAGCACCCTCGCTATATTTTCTTTATTTTACGCAGCCTTAAGTAATTACAAAACTAGTGTTCATTTTTTTTATCTCTTTATTCACACTTGTATTTTTATTTTATTTTCCTTCATACTAAGGACTTTAGACAAGAGCATTTTAAGGTCTCCTCTACTATTCCAAATTTCAAGGTTCGTGTTTGAGCAATTTGTAGGGTATATATTTTCAAAATTATTTTTCAGACTTATACTTTATTAAAAATATCAATTCTCTTCCCTTATTTTGACTTAGCCCAAGAAGTGAGCTCAAAATTTCCCTATTTCTAAGTAAACTACAAAGACATATTTTCTACCATTAAATTTTTGAAAGGTTATTTTTAGGGTTTTTAATTTACTAAGTCTAGAATCTAGTTTTTCCTAGCTAGTTAACCTTCTCGTCAAACTCAAGTCAATTATGGCCAAAATTGAATTTTTCAATTTTTATAATTTTTATAATTTTTCAATTTTTTCAATTTTTATAGGTTTTAAAATAAATATGCAAATGCAAAAATTTACCTATGAATGCGAAGGAAGAAAGCTTACCGAGCGCACCCCCAAACTTAAAGTTGACAGTGTCCTCACTGTCAGGCTACACCACCAGGGTCAAAATGGCCGGTATTCCCCTGTTTATTTTTTATTATTTTTTTTAACAGAAAAACAAAACAAAATATATATACAAAAATGTCCCCCCAAACTTAAGTGAAACAGTGTTTCCACTGTTTAAACGTTAAAATTCAAAGTAAGGGAGGAGAAAAACACAGTATCAAGCTATACAAAACCTTACACAGGCCAAAGGTTAGCACCAACCATTCAAAAATTTTATCGTTATAATGGTATGGTTGGTGAAAGAATGGAGTGTAGAGAAAAGAAATGAGAAACACACGAGACAGTATGGGAAGAAAGGTGGAATATGGTCTCGGTATATTAGGAAAAGAATGACGGAAGAGAGAAAGAAGTATAGTACGAACTTGAGGGTGTAAATTTAGTGAATAACTTAGCACAAATTGTGATGACCGATTTGTTAAAAGCGCTTGTGCTAATCTATCAACCCGTCGAGAAATGGGGTCAAATCCCTCAAGATTCGCGAGAAAACATGGGTACGTTGAACTTGGTAAACCAGCCGTTGAAAATGGAAGCGTGACGGATTCTTGCATGGTCGAAATGATCGAAAGGATGAAGGGGAGTGATTTAGGAAGGGTCTCATTCTCACCTAAGTAAGCATATGTAAGGTGAGACGGCAACAGCTTCAGTTCGAGTTTCAAAGGTGAAACAATTGAAGGTGAAATTGGTGAAACTGTCTCGAACTCGAAGGATTCCATCAATGGTTCGAAATGACTGTAAGCAACCGAGTCTGATGATTCAACTAACTCATCTGAAAATTCAAAGGACTCAAACTCGGGCGTTGAGTCTTCAAAATCGTCCGAAAAAGTGAAACACTCGTAATCGTTATCGGTTGTGAGAACTGTGTCAGATTCACGGAAGAACGCACTAGTGGCGTCAAAACTGCTGTGATTGAACAGAAATTTTTCAAGCTCACAGTCCTCCTGCGTGATCTCTTGCGTGGTCGGAATGATGGAATGGATGAAGGGGGGTGATTTAGGAAGTATAACAGTTAAAGGTTCAGGACGATGAATTAGAAAATCCGACTCATCAAACAAAACTGGTTCATCCTCAATACTATCCTCATAATTCTCCTCAAAAGTTATCTCATCCATGCTATTATCATCAAAATCAAGATGCATATGAAGTTCGGGAGAAACATTTAATGATTCGGGATGATGAATTGGAGAGAAAAATTCAGTCAAATCTGCAGGTTCATCATCCAAAATATTCCCCGCGTCAATATCCTCAATCAAGTGAAAATCAATTTTTTCGGACACCTCATCAAAAGCATGGATATTTATCAATTCAGGTTCTAGATTGGAGGTATAGAGGTCGAAAGGATTGGTGATGGTTTCACTCGAAAGGGACCCTTCACAATCTGGAAAATCAAGCACTACAAAGTCGCACAACTCATTAAACGTTTTATTTTCAACTGATGAATCATTTGGAACACTTGATAGACATTCAAAACCGGAGTTATGGAATTCAATTGGTGATGGGTAGGTTTGATTTGGAAGGGTGCACAGCTCACTCTCTCCACTCAAATTCTCAATCTGTCCAATCGCCTCATCATACATTGGAATTTTTGGAGCTAGTTGGAAACTAGCTACCGGGTCACTAGGTTGTATAAGGGCGGCAATGGACGCATCCAAATTTCTCATCTGTTGGTTTGTCGCTACAATATAAGCTTCCAACGACTGTTCCAGACTAGACATGGGTTGTGAAAGGGGTTTCAGTAAAATATTCAAAATTGTTTGGATTCTGGAAACTCCCAAATGGCTGTGTAGAAGCAATGTCTAGGGAAGGTGCGAAAGTCGGGTAGGACTGGTATGAATTGAATGATTGGACAGGAGTAGGATCAACATTTGGATAAAAAAGTGAATGGACTTGTTGATCCAAAGAACTAAAAGTGTTGAAAGGAGTGAAAGATCGGTTACGAGCTTGTTCAATATGTTCAGCAATAGGCATGGGTTTCGGAGTTACAACAGGACTCGAAAAAGGGGTATCAACGTAAGGAGGTGGTGAAGGTTGAAATGGTTGATACAAAGTGCTTTGCGGAGTCGAACTGTTTCTCCTAGACGCTTCTATTCGATCTTTCAAAGAAATATTGGGCATGGAGGGGTCGTCCGTTATTCGACCAAAACAATTCGCGTAGGAAGCAATGTTTGGATGAGGGTACCAAAGTTCGGCAAGAGTTTTGTGAGGTGGGGTACCCATGATGTCAGAAAGGAGAAGAAAAAGAATGTGGGTACAAGTGGGGTGCAATGGATTTCTACCGACAAAATTGGCAAGTCTTTTTGTAAAATTTTCTGTGTTGTGTTTTTTTTATATAATGAGCTTTTTGCAAAAAGATTTTTATAAGAAGCTTAGACACACGTTCAAACAATCACAATATGCACAATCAAGCCTAGATCTAGGGTCTCCAAGGTCAACTAGACTGCTCCTAACTGTTCCAAAGGGCAAGTTGTGAGGACCTCAAATCGCCTCTTCACCGCCAATTGTGGCCAGGTAAGCACAAGTAGAGAAAGGAGGGATCCGCACACGAATCACCGTGAGACGGGCCTTTTAAAGTTACCTTTCCCCACATGTCTAGCCTAGGCACCACAAAGTCTGGTTTAGATAAACGATCGATGCCTACAACTATTCCTTTATCCTATTGAGCGCGACAGTCCTTATAGGCTGAGTCTAATCTTTTTTAATTAACTCGATGGTTAATGCAATATGCTTTTGTGATTTTTGGGGTCCTAGGAAGGGTAATGAAATCCCTACCCAATCTGGATTGGTGTTAAAGCCCTTTAAAGTCAGTTTAAAGAATGCAAAGCAGTAAACACAATCAAGGCACTTGCCAAATTTTTTTTTTATTGCGGCGCAAAGAATCCTGCACAAGATCAAGTTATTGGAGAAGGGAGAGAAGTCTTTTTTTTTTTTTTGCAAAGAACCCTGCAGGAAAAATTTTCAGAGGAGTTTAGGGAGTTACAGTGAAGAAAAGAGAGTTCACAAAGGAATTTTCGCTTGCTGATGTCAGCAAGGCACCACGGTTCCGCGGCTAAATGTTGCCTTTGACTGCGGTTCCGCGGTCAAATAGTCGGTTCAGATCCCAAATTTTTTTCTGTTTCTCTGTTGTGGTACTCCTTTACTTGTTCAGATCTGCAGTTTGCTGTTTTGCTCTCTGGATTTTTCCAGATCTGAATCAATTCTTCGATCCGGCACAATTCAAAAGAAAACCCTTCAAAGAATAACAAGATGATAATTTTTTTTTATTTTTATATTTTTCAGTTTTTATGCGTTTTCAATTTTTATATTAACCCGAAATTACAGAAAGAAAATAACTACGCCAACCCTGGCAACGGCGCCATTTGATTGTACGATATTTTGTGTGCGCTTTCACTTTTAAAAGATGAATCAAAGAATAGTTAACCGCAATCAAGAACGGCGTTGCTTGGTAGCTAGCCGGTGAGTACGGGTCGGTCCACAGGAATTTTGTGTATTTTCTATTTTTTCTAACGAGTTAATTCCAATTGTGGTGGATTGGATTATCACTAAAAACTGAAATGAGTTTGATTAGGATTAAAATCTTGCTAGGATTAGGTTTAGGTTAAATTTGGAAATTCAATATTTCTCACTGCTTTCTACTCCCCAATTAAGATCTATTTAGGTGTTAAGGTAATAATTAACAAAGTGGATTAGTACCATCGGGAAGAAACTAGGTTTCTTCCTCTAGGTCCTTGTCCGTCTTTTCTTAACTCTTACCCTAATCTCCATGGAAAATATACACAACCGGTCTTTTAAACTACGGTATCACCGCTGCCTCTTGGGATAGGGTGCCGTAGTGAGCGGTGTGTGTATGTTTGCATAGAGTCCTATTTAAAATGTATGATAGGCAAGAAAGGCGTGAAAGATTTTTATCTCTCAAACCACTCTTGTTCCTAACCCTAACAAGTGAGGAACTACTCACTCATTAAGGAATTGTTAAAAGATTTCATTTTTATGATTGTTTTTAATAACCTAATTATCTAATCTACGGCAGATAAATAAAATCTAAACTAGGTCAGATAAATAAAAGTTATACTAGGGCAGAAAGGAAAATTAAATTAAGGCAAGAAAAGAAAACTTACTTTTTACTTTTTATTTGATGCACTCTTCAAATATTACAGGAATTGAAATTATAAATTTTATAAATAAAATGAGGCATAGGAAGTGGCATGCTCCAAAAAGAGCTTTAGGGTTTCTATTTATAAATTATAGAAACCCTAGGGTTACATCTGATCCCTATCACCATTTACAAAATTACCCTAAGAAACCTAATCAACTCACCGCCAGCACCGTCGATTTTTGCACCGACACGTGCTCACCATGGCCGCGGAACCACGGCCGTTTGCCCTATTTGGCCGTGGATCCATGGCCGTATGGTGGGGTCTTGTGCTGTGTTCTTCTGGGCTGCTTCCTGTTGCATTTTGCTTGACTTTTCTTCACTTGGTTCTTCAGAATGCCTTCTAATTTCTTCCAGATTTGCACAGTGCATAATGCCGTGGACTTTTACCGTTTGCTTCGTGTCGAAGTCTTAAATCTTGCGCTGCCTTTGTACTTTGTGAAATTGTTCATTGATCTTCATTTGCCCCTCAAACTGTAGGCATGATCATGATTCTTCTATTTGTTGGTCGTAGTCTCACTTTTGTATCGCCTTTTCATCATTTTCACCGTTTTGTTCCGAGAACCTGTAACCTGCAACAATGTAGTAGACATGGATCAAAAGCACCTGTTTATTTGAATGGGGAATATAATAATAGAAAATTATGATATGAACATGGACGACCCATACATCACGAGAAAACTGCAACTTACATTTTAAAAATGATAAAAATAAGCTTTTATTAAATTCTTCCGGTTTTCCCCCAATATCCATACATCTCATAGAAATCCAAAGTCCCAAAATCTTGAGTAAGTAAATATTGAGTATTGGCATAAGCCCCACAATACTGCATGATATTATGAATATGTGAATGCATGAAGTGTCTAAGTAATAAATGCAATGTCTAAACTAGCACATGAGAGTAATCATACAATATTATATTGGACTAGCATTTAGCTGATTATATCAATAAAAATATAATATGTTCTAAAGTGTACGTGACATGGAAATTACCGATGATGATGTGTGTGAGACGGCAAATAAGTGTACGTGGATCATGCGCATCATCGGTAATGGTGTTGGTGTCCTAACAGGCAGAGTTTCATATTAGCTAAAGAAACATATGTATGAATATGCAATGCGATGAATACAATATGAATATAACGGTGAGTGTGTAGTAAACGCACAACTAGAGAATCTATACTAATTACGAGTCATACAGTTTGTTGTTTGAAAAAAGCGCGAATCATGGTTTTTAGAAAATTAGGGGCTAAGGGGTTTTTATGAAAAGATATGTCCTTGGAAAAATCCACAGTATCCCCCAGGCTGTTTTTATAAATGCGCACGATTCGTTAGTTTTCAAAAGAAGTATGACTCGAATTTAAACTAAGATCTACCTAACCAACTAAGTAACTAACTAAAGACATTAGTCGAAAGGTATGAAAAATCCTCCTAAAGTCTGAGTCGGTATCTCTAGTAGTCGGCGATCTAGCCTTAATAGTACGACTTCCTCGAGTCAAGAGTGCGGATCAATCATCACATCTATGCCTCGTACAGTAAAACCCATCGTACGACATCCCAAAAATCGGGGTACGGGTGAACTATCACATATATATACATCATCGTTCGTACAGTATCATCGTCAAACAAAGTCATGATCAAGGGTACTGTACTATAATCGCATACATTCCAATATCATCAAATATATATCATCGTCTGTGTAAATATACATCGTCAAATGGTCCACTAAAATATCATGTCATATATCATATCGTGATTAAGTCACATATTACGATCTGGGTTTTATCCTATAGTCTCGTTCATTTCAATGCTATCTACACATATCATCGTTCATATATTTCCTCATTACCCATCGATCCTCTAATATCGTGACACATTTCATATCATATCTCGATCATATATCCAATATCTCACGGCATCATTCCCGATCATATCGACTCATCCCCAAGTATCATATAATACCCTCATATCACATGTATATGTTGTGTTTGTGTTTGTGTGTGTGTGTGTATATATATATATATACCTACACATATTCCTATACACACACACACACACACACATATACACCACGTCAAGTTTATATGTGTGCGTGTGTATGTACTACATGAAACCTACGAATTCCCTCCAAGGCAATCATCATCTCGTTAAGTCTTTCTAAATCAGTCTAATCCAACTTAAAATCTTCAATAGTACCTTACTCGCCAAGAAACTAAGGTCACGTCCGACTTCCTAATAATAGTACGTAATATCCTTATTCTACGTTTGCGGGGGTGCTATACGCTATCCACCCGACTTCCCCCGTAGATATACATCTACTCACCTGGTCCTCGTCTGCCGAAGTCGATGCCGCCATCCTCTTCTTCATCGTCCGAAGTCCACGTGAGGGGTACCTATACGCAAATATATATATTATCGTAAACCGAAATCGCAGACAAAAATCAAAACGGCCCACGAAACGCGCATAGGTTAAAACCTATGACCCGCTCATGCAAAGGAACCAAATAACCCTCGATATCGGCGTACAAACGCCGATTGATCGAGATAAAACACAAACGTATAAATTGTAGTTCCAAAACTCACTAATTACAATATAAAATTGGGTTTAAATCATCAAAGCTTAAAATTAATCAAATCGTTTTATTTCACAAAAACCTAGAAAGCATCAAATAACCGTTTTGGTTCGATACTTGATAATTAAACAAATCTAGTGGCCACAACAATCACTAAATATCCTAACTATGTCATACAAACCATTACCATAATTTAATCTCATAAATTTTCAATAAACCCAAAATTCTAGTTTGCAAATTTATCCAATTTTAACAATTTCATAGTAAAAATGCACAAACAACAATTAAGCTTGGTTTTGCATGATATAAATTATTAAACTATAACTCATAATGTTAATAATGTCATGAATACCCTAATTAGATTTTTATCTCAATTATTTAATCAATTTCCAAAAACCTAGTTTGCAAAATAGCATAATTATCAAAATTTTAAGGTAAAAATTTGCAAACTTGTAACTAGATTAGGTTTTGCATTCCATTAACATGTTAATCTACTCAATAAAACCATAATCTAATTATAAAAACCCTCAGTAGAATTTTATCTCACATACATATATATTTTACAAAAACCTAGTTTGCAACAATTAAGCAATTTGGACAAATTAGTTGTAACAATTAGTAACTTAACAACCTAGATTAGATTTTACATGTCTTTATGTCTTAAGCTACGTATTAAAATCATGAAGAATTTATGAAAACCCTAGCTTGATCACAAACCCTTTCTTGAATTTTTAATTTAGCAACTAGAACCCTAATTTAACATCGAAATCCATTCAATTTAAGTAATTAACCTATAATTAACACTAGGGTTAGGATTATACCTCACTAAACATGAGATCAAATATACACCCAAGCCTCCCAAAGATGCTATCGTTGCTCCAAGATCCAAGCTAGATAGACCGAAGAATAATGGGTAGAGATTGGATTTGGAATTTGAGATTTTATTTTGGATTTTTGATGGATTTTTGAAGAATTTTGAAGCAAGTGAGGTGGGAAAATTTTTTGGGCAGCCAAGGTTGGGTTCGGCTATGAGGGAGGAATGAAAGGAGAGAGAGAAAAGGATGTGGAAAAATGTAGAAGCTTCACAATTTAATACATCCATTTAGTCTTTTCAACAATTTAGTTAATTTTATTTATTTTATTAATTGTTTCATGCGAGAATCTACTAGAATATTGATGACATATTAAGAAAAGAGTGAGCATGTTACAAACTTGTTTTAATTTTTAATGGTTCATTAAAAAGTAATTAACCCATTCCAATTTGTAATTTACACTAATTTAAGGTATAATTAAAAGCTTATATTAATATTGGAAATTAATTAATTACGGAAAATATTTTAGTAAACTAGAAATTTACAAGTGACGAATTAAATACCAAATACTAGAAATTACTTAATCTAAATAGGTATATTTATGTCTATAATGAAAAATAATTGTGGTTAGGTTTTACGGAAAATACTGTTTATTTTACCGATTATCAGAAAATTCACCTAAAGGCTTTTATTTATTTATTTATTTTTAAAACGTTACAAGTATGCACGAACAGCGATAAATCTATCACATGTAATCTGATAGCATGAGTATGGTAATATGAATATGCAATAATCATGTAAAGGTATATCATTAGGGTACTACAACTACATGAAGCAATGCATATTAACATAATCCTGAGTGTGGGATGATATATGATATAAAACCTCGTGCAAAATCATCAGCATGGAAAAACCCCCAGTATCCGTCACTGACACATCAAATCCCAACATCCTCAGGCACTGCATTCTCAGATCGACCCTCACATCCTGTAAGTCTCATGGAACCTGAGTGTTTAACATCGACACCTAAAACATCATGAAACCATATACCTGTATGTATATATATATATGTGTGTGTGTGTGTGTGTATGTGTGTGTGTGTGAGGATATCAACCATGTCTGTCCACCGACGATACGTAAAAATCATGGAAACCTGAGTGTCAAACACCGACACTCGAAACAACATGAAACCCGTGTCTAGTATCGACACGCAAATCCTCATAACTCAGGCGCTGTCATCACGACTGGCCCTGACGATATGTCGTACATCACTCCAGTCGGTATCCCCACGTTAACCGCCGAGTCCAAATACAATCACCGGTAGGTAGTGGTCCCTCTGTCAGGCTTATCGTCTACACTACGAAATCACCACTCGTCCCGGGTATAACGTTTTAGAAATCGTTTTGCGAATTTTTCCGTTTTAGGGAAAAATAGTCGGTATTTTCCGTTTTACCCCGATTTCGATCAAATTTCCGTAAAAACTTGCCGGCACCTAGTTTAGCTAAAGTAAAGCTAGTGCGCGAGTTTTGGGGGTCAATAGGAAGTTTTGGTTCGCATAGAATTTTTCCCTAAAATAATATTATTTTAATGCTTTATTTGTGCACATTATTAGTGGTAATTATTTTTATGCGGGAAATTACTACTAATGGGTTTTTATGCTTAACTAATCACTAGATTTTTGTTTAGAACCATCCATCCAAAATATCTAGATTTTTAGGATTTATTTTGGATTTTCAAGAAAAGAAAATGGTGACTAATGCCTTTTTGTTTTATTATGCAATTATTGCATTTATCTTTTAGAATTTTCCACACAAATCCACAAAAAACCCTATCTTCTTCATTTGGCCGGCCACATCACTCCTTTTGCTGCCCTTCATCATTTTCCATTCATTTCTTCTCATTTTACTTCCAAAAAAAATGATGAAAAATCCAAATAAATTCATACAAATTCAAATATAAATCAAACCCATCATTCTTCTTCTTCAATCATGCTTGGATACTCATTTTAGTGGGGATTATGGAGGCTAATTTTGGAGATTTTTGCTCATTTTTTAAATCAAGTTTGAGGTATAAATCCTAACTCTAAGCTTATGTTCTTTTATTAATACTTTAATTAGCTTAATTGGATGTTTAATTTAAGCTTTTAAATTAATATTTAGAAATTCAAGATATCATTTTGTTAATCAAATTAGGATTTTGATTAGTGAAATGGTTAGTTAATATGTTAAGCTTGAAGAAAACTTAATCAAGTTGCTAATTTGTTATATGATATTTTTCTAATCGGATAATTAAGCTAATTAACAAACTAAACTTTTTCTAATCCTAATTAGTGAAATCTAAAATTTTAGTAAAGATTTAAATGGTTTAACCTTGCTATTTGAAGATATTTGTAAATTATAGTTTTGGTAAAACTTGTAGTTTTGTGCTAAATTGATAAATACTGCTTACTAGATTTTGGTAACTTTTAGGCGTGGGTTTCTTTTGGCGTTGCGACGTTAATATATTGATTCCACGTTTATTATTGTGTTTTGAATGCGCGATCGGTATGATCAGGGTCTAGGCTTGGTAGTTGTGTCGCTTTGCGCTCCTAATTAGGGTCGTACCGATGTTGCTCGTGTGTTTGTGTAGCTTTTGCTTTATAGTTGGTTTCGTAGTGTCGCTACGCGCGTTAGGCACTTGACGAACACTTGAGAGTATGTTTGGAGTTGGTGCGTCGGTCAACGTAGTTGTACGTATTTTTGGTCGATTGCTTATATACGCTTGCTTTATTGTTATATGTGTTCAGGATCGCAGGTGGGGACTTCGGGCGTTGCGAACGGGGGAAAGCGAGTGGTAGGCTTTACTTAGCCAGGAGCGTTGGTGAGTAGATTTAATATCTACAGGGGAATCGCCCGCATGGCGTTATGCGTCTGGGTTATAAATGAATTGACTTGTCGCACATTCTATTTCATATTTAGAATTGCGCATACACCCTAATACTTAGTTAATTGTTGTGCTTGGACTAGTATCCTTAGATTACTGCACTATTATTGACGGCTTATGTTGCATGAGCACTGATTGTATACCACACACACCGTCAATAATTGCCATGACATGCACAACCCACTTATAGATATGATATAGTTTGGTTAGGGACATTGAGACATTGATTCATATTTCTTTATGCATATGACTGATAGCATACCTGTATACCTATATGCTTACACATATGCCTTGACATACTTACATTCTAGTTACCTGTATACCTATAGGGTATTATACCATTAGTGACAGGTACATACACACATAATGACTTAGCTGCATGTATACTTTGCATACATACTTCACTTATACCCGGGGGGGGGGGTATATTACATCATTTCTGATAGGTAGATATCTATATCTTGCTATACCTTTATGTTTACGCATATATCAGTTATAGCTACATGTTTACCTTTACTTGATGCTATTTAGAATTGGAAAAATTAGGAACCGCATGAAATTTATATTAACTTGTTGCAGTTAATTAGCGGCTTTTCTTTATATGCTTATATTACAGTTTTATGTTGAGTATATTTTATTCATGGATTTTCGCATTGCGATATGGATTTTTTCATGATATTTTCTGGATTTGGGGACCGTGGTAGTTTCATGAAATTATGCATTATTTGAAAAACCCGGTTTCCCTTGATATGATATTTCAGCATCCACCATGAAATTTATCGATTCTGATATATACCCCATGCGAGGAGTCGGGGGCCGTATAAGGGTACATGGTGGAGCCCGGTACGGTTCCCCTCGGCAAGATGATCGACGGTCCATGCCGATTGAGCCTGGAAGGTGGGCAAGTACCTAAGGGTGACATTACCAATGACTCGGCGGTTATCATAGGGATACCGACGGGAGTCATGTGCATATAGATACGTCGAGAGGCGAGGGTCAGAGCTAGGCACTCGAGCTTTCGGTATAGCGTATGATACGTACCTATCAGGGTGCCAGTCTTGGTGACAGCACCTGATAGATCACTATTTTGTGTCAATGCTTGACACTTGGTTTTCATGATATTTTACTCCTAAGTATATATAACAGTGGAATGGGACGCTGTTATATATGCATATACATATATATTAGTGGAAAGGGACGCTAATATATATGTATACATATAAATTCATATACTTCATCATAATTATTCATGCAAATTATATATAGGATATAAGAGATTTACTTGATATTGGATTTGGGATATAAGTGATTCATTTGATATTGGATACAGGATATTTATGAGATTGCTGATTTTGTACGTTCAGGATATATGAGATTTATTAGATATTGTACATTCAGGATTTGTGAGACTTATATGATATGGGAGCCAATTTGGGGGCTGATTTGAGGAATTGGGATTTGGATTATTTTGATGGATTTTTATCCTACCACGATGTCAGGATTCCGTGGAAATGACATATTTCATTCCATACCCCACATTTGTTGTTTATGCACTGCTTCATGTATTAATAGTACCTGTTAGTATACCTTTCATGATTGTTGTATTTACATACTTCATTTTATATGAATTGTTTCATGTATTAGTAGTACCTGCTCGCGTACTTTTCTTTACTGTTGCATATAAACACATTCATATCATTATTCCATGATTTTGCATACCGATTTTCAAATTATTGGTTTATGTATTAATTGTACCTGCTAGTGTACCTTCATGATTATTGCATTCATATGACCTTTATTAGCTATTAATTTCATATCTTAGATTCGCGCTGTACGTGTATACTTGCGATTACCTGCATATATTATTTACTATTCACGAGTTGGCAACTCATCCCGTTGTGCCACAGTGTTTTGCAGGTCTTTCCTCACAGTAGTCAGAGGCAGGACTATTATCACCTATCTTATCATCTTTTGCTATGGATACCGCATCGGCTCACAGTGTGCAGTTTTGCTTAGGTGGGTTTTGTGGTTATTCGTTGTTGTATTGTATATTCGTTGTATCCCTGTACTCTCCATCTACTACTTTCATATTGACTTAGAGATTTGATGTGAGGACGATATTGTATAGTATTTTCTGACTTGCTTGTCTTTTATACAGTTCCTTTTTATCGTCTTTTATTTCTTCGCTATGGTGTCGTATATATGTTGTGGTCGTTGTTTTCTGCCTTTTGGCATGGATTTTCTCCTGTTGGGGATGCTTTACTTTATATTTATGTTGTACCCATTTTTGGGGTTGGTTTTTACAAAGGAGGTGCTGCCGAAATTTTCAAGAAAGTAAATTGGACTTATAGAATTTATACTTGAGATTTTCAAAAGTTTAAACAATATTTCTTATCTTTTCTTGTCTTTTAATGGTTTTGATTTCAGGGTTTTTGCTTTCTTTTACTGAGTTGCGCCTGTAGACGTTGTGTAGTATAAGGGTCGTCACGTGCCAATTTCGGGTCGTGACAAAGTTGGTATCAGAGCGCTAGGTTTTACCTTTCGGAGTGTAGGATGACCTTGGTATGATGGAATAGGTAGCTTAATGTCACGACCCGATAATTTGGCCCGTGACCGGCACTTAGCCACGTAACGTGTACAGGCGTAACGCGACTAAGTAAGCCGAAACCCAGAAATCAAAACCAATAAATATAGAGTGATTAAAACATTTTTGTAAAAACAGTTATACCTGTCTAAGAAACATTAATTAATTTAGTAGAAATCCCTTTTAAGTTCAAGAGTTATATTTTAATAATTTTGGCAACATTTCCTTTATAAACATTTGTCCCGCAAGTCGGGTAAAGGCAAGGTGTAGTAGAAATAACATGTGAAATGAATAGAGCATCACAATATGTTATACGACGCCGTAGCGAAGAATAAGCAGTAAGGCAAAGAAAAATATCATAAAAGGTAAGACTGCATAATAAAAAGTCGGCTCGCATGCGAGCTCGACACTAGAGTACAAATCATATACATCGTCCTCACAACTGTCTCTAAGTCAATAAAGGAAGGTTGATGGAGAATACTAGATAAATCAATATACAACTGAAGGATAAACAGATACCGTACAAAACCCACCTAATAGGAAAAGGGCTAACACGCCTCAGAAATGGTATCTGTGTCAAAAGATGCGGTAAACAGCCAGCCGCGACTACTCCAAAGGGCAACCTGCAAACACTGTGGCACAACGGGGGTGAGTTGCCAAATAGTGAATAGTAGATAACATATAAAGGTAATCGCGAGTATGCACGTGCTGCGATACTCTAAACTATGCCAACTAATAAACATCTATATGATGTACTGGATGCTCAATATCATGCAACAAGTGCTATCTACTAATCATCTCTATGTGATGAGTAAGATATGTGATAATCAGGCATGGCGATGCAGTCTAACAACCCTATATATGATGAGCTTGGTACGCAATAATATGCAAGCATGTATACTCTATCAGGTATACTAGCTACAGGATGAGATGTCAAGTACTGAATGCTGAGTATGGAAAGGAATAATATATACACGGAATATCAACGTGGAAAATAACTGGTGTCTATCAATACACCAAAACCCAGTACAACTCAAGAGTCGTCATCCACATCGGTCCTCAAATCCTGTAGTCTCATAAAATCGGGAGTGCCCATCACCGACACTCAAAATATCATAAAATCAGCCGTGTCCAGCATCGACACGCAAATCCTCCAATATGGGGCGTCCGTCCATTGGATCTGCCCACGGGCTCAGTCTGCGGAATCGGCCCTCGGCCCCGGCAGTACGCGTCGTCCCGTATCCATCAAGCTACTCTGGTCAGTATCCTCCGGATAACCGCCAGGTCCAACCAATCACCGGTAGGTAGTAGTCCCTCCGCCGGGCTCACCGTCTAACAATACGAGTCTTCTCGCCCCGGGGTACCGTACCGGGTCCACCAAGTACCCGCAATCGGTGCCTACCTCTCCTTGAATCGGGTATACTCACACAAGCTCTCTGGAACCGAGAAAACTCATGGTGGACGCACTAAATATCATATCAAAGGAAACCGGGTTTTCAAACAGTGCGTATTTTCTTAAAATAGTACTCCGGTTCCCAAAACCAGAAATCACAGAAATCAAATCCAATGCGTAGATCCATGCAATGTGTCGTATGACACTACGGGTAAAAGAAAGGGAGAACCGCTCTTTTTAAAAGATCCAGTTTTGAAAATATCATTTGCGGTCCCTTAGTTTTAAATCAAGTCAATATCATCTATGTATGTAACATATGAATGTGGTATAGGTATGGATGTGCGTGGATAAGTACGCAAAGTGAATATAGCAATGTACATGTGCACTAATGTAGACATATGATGTATATGCGCCCGAATATGAATATATGTATATGAATATGTGAGGTATATGTCACAAGTATGAATATATGTGATGTATATGTCAAAAGTATGAATATGTGAGGTATAAGTCACAAGTATGAATATATGTGATGTATATGTCACAAGTACGAATATGTGAGGTATAAGTCACAAGTATGAATATATGTGATGCATATGTCACAAGTATGAATATGTGAGGTATAAGTCACAAGTATGAATATATGTGATGTATACAGCAAATCATGTCAACGTTAAATAAGCAGAATCAATATAATATGCGGCTTATAGCAATCCTACATCGTGAGTGGCATGGCAATCACTAACGGTGTGAGTGTAGCATATAAATCTTGCTCGTGCAACTAGGACCGTTAGTGATAGTGCAGTGTTCTATACTACCAGTATATCTATATGGACACTCATGACTACAAAACCTATTACGCCCTGACGCTTAACGCCATACGGGCGATTTCCCCTTAGATGTTAAATCTACTCACCTGGTCGCGTGCTAAGTATAGCCGACCACTTTCTTCCCATTCCTGGCAACGTCTAACGTACCCGCCTGTGAATCTGGAATTTACACAAGAGATCCAATTATATAAGCAAGAATCTCGCAAAACGCGATATCGAAAAGAAACGTGAAACTCGCGTCGCGAATCAACGCGTGTGTGTGCGATACACTGAAACGTGTGTGCACGCGTCTACGACTCAGCCCGACACGCCGCGATACGCTGAATCACAAAACCCACTCGCGTATCGCGCGTATCGCGCAAACCAAAAACACCAGAAAATGATATATCGTCCCAGATTCTACCCAGGTTAAAATATTACAAAACTATATATACCAAGGACCTACAAAACATAGCAGATACCCACCCTAAAATCCCTAGCTCCTATTCCCCAGGTCTGGCAGCAATTTGCGGCCAGAAAGATTTTTCCGGCGGCCTAAGGTTGGGCTGGTGGGGTCGGGCTCTGGTGGTGGGGTCAGGGTCTCTCAAGTATGCTACAGTCCACTCAATATTATTCAGAACTCACTGGGGGTAACAGCAGACATCAAAAAGCTAAGTTTTTGCATAAAAAGTCACATTTTGCACAATCATGAAAATTCAGGGTATTTTGGTGTAAACTGGGGTTACCTAGGTTTACTTGGCTTCAATAGCACCTAACTAACTTAGTCTAACCAAAACTAACCTTGCCTAAGCAAAGTTTACACTAAACATCACAAATATCACTAATAACACATAATCTAGCACTAACAATCACAAATTTACACTAATAAGCTAAACCGACACACAAGTCAAGCATACGTGCAAGTGAAGCTCAGAGGTTATACCTCACTTGACCCTACGACGCTGGGTCAGGAGAAGAAGAGAAGAAGAAGAAGCTGCTACTGCTGCTGCTGCTCC
This sequence comes from Agapanthus africanus, assembly GCA_030015575.1. Lineage (NCBI taxonomy): Eukaryota > Viridiplantae > Streptophyta > Magnoliopsida > Asparagales > Amaryllidaceae > Agapanthus > Agapanthus africanus. The sequence goes on from CM057337.1 coordinate 425,159,879, forward strand.
AGATGCTATTTCTGTTGCTATTGCTACTGCTGATGCTGATGCTTGCTATTGCTGTTGATGTTATTGTTGCTGATGGTGTTGGTGGTGGTGTAAGTGCTGGGCTGCTGCTACATGTGTTGCTGCGACTGCTGCAAGGAGCTGCTGCTGTTACTTGGTGATGCTGATGCTGGGACTGAGGCTGGTGCTCTGTTGTTGTTGCTGTTGTGTGATGCTGCTGCTGTGCCTGCAGCTTCTGCTGCTGATGATGAAGCTGAGAGTGTGTGTATGTGTGAGAGAGAGTGAGTGAGATGTGAGAGTGACCAACAAAAGAAGGAATGAATGAATGATAACAATAGAGAGTCAAGCCCCCATTTCTCTCTCTTTCTCTTCACATTAAATGCAAGCATGGGCTTGCCATGATGCACCCCTCTCTCTCTCTCATTTAATACAAGCATGGCTTAGCCATGATGCACTCACAAGTCAACCAAAAGCAGTTTAAATCCCATTTCATTTAAAAAAAAACAATAACCTTAATTAAAATCATTTAACTTAACATGGAGGGTTTAATCCACCATGGTTGTTAAACATGGTATAACCCAAATTTAACCCTAGTTTACATGCACAAGTTTGTGCAAGCTTGGTAAAATTCTAGAAAAATATTTATTAAACTTGAAAAATTATTTGAAAACCAATTTGGTAAACTTTTTAATAAAATCACATTTTAAAATATAATTAGCCACTAAACACATCCTAGGGTGTTACAATCTTCCCTCCTTAAAGAAATCATCCCCGAATTTAAAATATAAAGCAACGCATACCTTCAAAGAGATGAGGGAACTTCTTCCGCATCTCGCCCTCGGCCTCCCAAGTGATCTCATCACCATTCGGGCTGCGCCAAAGCATCTTCACTGATGGCAAGACCTTCGATCTAAGTTTCTTCACCTGCCGGTCCAAGATCACGACTGGCTGCTCGGTGAACGTAAGATCGCGCTCGAGCTGAATGGCCTGATGCTGAATCATGTGCGAAGGGTCATGCAGGTATCTGCAAAGCATCGACACGTGGAATATGGGGTGAACATCTGGGAAGTCGGGTGAAAGCCAAACGATAAGTTACTACGCCCATACGCTCGAGGATCTCGAAGGGACCTATGAATCTGGGGCTAAGCTTCCCCTTCTGTCCAAACCTCATCACTCCCTTCATCGGAGAGACCCTCAGAAACACGTAATCGCCAACTACGAACTCTAGTCTTCGGTGGCGCCTGTCAGCATACGATCTCTGTCTGCTCTGAGCAGTCCTCATCCTGTCTCGAATCAGCTGTATCTTCTCAGTCGTCTCCTCTACGATCTGTGGCCCCAAAATACTGCCCTCGCTGAGCTCTGTCCAACAGACAGGCGATCTACATCTCCTTCCATACAAAGTCTCGAAAGGTGCCATCTGAATAGTATCCTGGAAGCTATTGTTGTAGGAGAACTCTATCAAGGGTAAATGATGATCCCAGCTACCACCAAAGTCTAAAACGCAAGCTCGGAGCATGTCCTCGAGAGTTTGAATGGTCCGCTCTGACTGTTCGTCGGTCTGCGGATGGAATGCCGTACTGAAACTCAAACGAGTGCCCAAAACCTCCTGAAGCCTATGCCATAATCTGCTGGTAAACTGGGTGCCTCGGTCGGACACAATACATGTCGGGACCCCATGTAGTCGTACAATCTCATCGATATAAATCTGGGCGTATTGCGCAAATCTGAAAGTCATCTTCACTGGCAGGAAGTGAGCCGCTTTCGTCAGACGATCCACGATCACCCAAATGGAGTCATACCCTCGCCTAGTCCTGGGTAGACCCACCACGAAATCCATCGAAATCCGTTCCCATTTCCACTCCGGAATGGGTAAAGGCAGTAGCTCTCCTGCGGGCCTCTGGTGCTCGGCCTTGACTTGCTGACAAGTCAGGCATCTCGATACGAACTCCGCAATGTCCCTCTTCATTCCGTCCCACCAGTAGGTTTCTCTCATATCATGGTACATCTAGGTGGAACCGGGATGGACACTGTACACCGATCGATGTGCCTCCTCATGAATATCGCGCCACAATCCCTCAGCATCTGGTACGCACAGTCTAGACCCAAATTGTAATATCCCCTAATCATCAATCACAAACTCGGAGAATCTGCCCCTGTCCAATCTATGTCAGGATCTCTGAGCAACGGTCATCCCTGCGCTGTGCCTCATATATACGGTCTAGCAACTGTGGGCATGCACGAACATGCGCGAACTGTCCCCCGATCTGCGTGAACTCGAACTGCACTCGACTGTCGCATAATATCTGCCTATCTGCCGACGACTGCCTCTGTACTGCACTCAAACACGCTAGACTACCTTCGGGCCACCTACTCAAAGCATATGCTACTACGTTAGCCTTGCCCGGGTGATTTAAGATCTCGCAGTCGTAGTCCTTCACTAACTCCACCCATCGGCACTGTCGGAGATTCAGGTCTCACTGCTGAAATATGTACTTGAGGCTCTTGTGATCGGTGAATATCTGGCACGACTCGCCGTAGAGGTAATGTCGCCAGATCTTAAGTGCAAAGACCACTGCGGCCATCTCTAAATCGTGAGTAGAGTAGTTCTGTTCATGTTTCTTCAGCTGTCGCGAAGCATATGCGATCACCCTACCATGCTGCATCAAAACGCACCCTAGCCCCACTCGTGAAGCGTCACAATAAACTGCAAATCCGCCTGATCCTGAAGGCAACGATAATACTGGCGCCGTAGTCAAACAAGTCTGTAGCTGCTGGAAACTGTGCTCGCAATCCTCTGTCCAATCGAAGGGAACTCCCTTCCGGGTCAATCCGGTCAAGGGTGCAGCAATACGGGAAAAATCCTGTACGAATCGCCTGTAGTAACCGGCCAATCCTAGAAAACTGCGTATCTCAGTGATGGATGTAGGTCTGGGCCAACTCTAAACGGCTTCAATCTTCCTTGGGTCCACACATATACCATCCCGTGTAATCACGTAACCCAAGAAGTCTACGCTGTTGAGCCAGAATGCGCACTTGGAGAATTTTGCATAAAGCTGGTGCTCCCTCAAGGTCTGCAGTGTGATCCGCAGGTGCTGCTCGTGCTCCTCTCTGCTATGGGAATACACCAATATATCGTCAATGAATACGATGATGAACAAGTCGAGATACGGCCGTGTAGGGTTCCTAGGCACCCTAATGAGGTCTCATAAGGCATCAACCATGCCAATTTCAAAAAATCTAGGTGCCGAGAGACCCGACTACGGATCGTTAGCTAGATGTCTAGGCGAAAAGGAACTAGTTTACAATCAAACTAAAAGAATACAGAAATACAACCTTTGTAGATCCGGTGCTCCACCTCCACGGCTCCGTAATGAAGTCTCCTCGCTGTCCAAGACGGATCCCGGGCTCTAGTGTCGGCTTCATCGGAGATTGGACAGGCTAGGTCATCGACGACGTGCCGAAGATGATCTACGTCGAGGCATCGTTAAATCAAGCTCCGACTTCACCAAGTCAAGAAACTTGTGAAGTAAACACACTCTACTACTTGGCAAGAGGTAGAGGATGAAGAAATAGGAAGTGGGTTCTATTTAGAATTGGATTTCTCACTCTTTATCATCAATCACCATTGATGAATGCAAGCTTCTTTCTTGAAGAAGAAGAAGAAGAAGATGATAATTGTTATGATAAGTTAATTTAAAATGAAAAGAAAATGAAAACTTATCATAATCTAAACCATGGTCAAGTGTAGAGATTAAACTAGGGTTAGTGGGAATGGTTAGGGTTAAGGATGAGATAAGAATGGTTGACTTGATCAAAGCTTCAAGAAGCTTCAACATGAAACAAAATTAGCCACCATTCTTTTCTCTTTTCTTTTATTCATTTATCAAAAATAAATGGATAATTAAATAAGATAAATGAATAACAAATAATAAACCCTAACCATTTCATTAACCAAAGTTTAATACTTTACACTTAACCAAAAAGCATGTATCATCAAACATGATACAAGCAAATGCACAAAATCATATCACATATATAATGCGCACATCCGAGTGAGAAAATCCATCTAAAGTGAACCAATATTAGTTAATGCAAAGTAATATATCAAATATATAATTATACATTAAATCATTAAATCAACACTTGATTTAACGATCCGGTCATATCGCATATAACCGGCTAATATCCAATGTATCGATTTATCGAATCAATCCTTGATTCGATAACTAGGTTATATCGCATACAACCATTCGACACATTCATCGCGAGAATAGAATACGGTATCACATACACGCATTATTCTCGGTCCCGCACATATCTCATATGCGCTCCTATTTCGTTTCGCTTGAGCCAGGAAACCTCTGTGTAGGACTCTAAAGACTCGTCAATACGTTGGCAGCAGATGATGATCATATCAAACACCCACAAGCCGCAAGCGGTCTGCTAAACGTAACGGCCACCCGGGTATTGAGCGATCTGAAGATCGACAAGCAAGCCCGCTCATACTCCAGTGAATCCAACCAGTAACACTACCGTACAGTCCAGTCTGATCGTCTGATATGTCGCATATCTTGCCTAGGGGTGGTAAACGTCAGACCCCAATAGCTCGATAAGTCGTGTCGATATGAGGTCTATAACTGTTCGAGAAACTACTGGTAACACTTACCAGTAAATCTCAGCAACCCTGGCCAGGGATTTCCTGTTATAGCCAATCGAACACAGCGCAACATCAACCCCCTATACCGGGAGAGACGAATCCCCTCCTATCGCGCATTGCCTCCATATGACTCGGGACTGTACCCAAAAACCACCGTTTTGCACGCCCTCTTGGACGTGGTAAGATGGAAATCAAAGCACAGTGGGAACCACACAAGACTCTATGACGATCTCGGGTCAACAGACTACTCTGTACCAGTGTCACCGGAGAACTGCCATCTGACATGAGGTATAATACCATCTGGGAGTTCTCGGCGAGTCCGTCCAGTGTACCCAGTCTCTACTGAGCACCCGTATATCATCTCTGATGTCAAACACCAATGGATATGGGATCATCCATTGCCCATCTGTATGGGTCGAGAAGGTATACGCTAGTCTACTCTGGTATATCGATGCCCCGTCTCGATACACCCACGACTAGGGACTTTGAAGGATGTACTTACGGACTACCATGTCCCCACTAGTATGATCCGCATCATAGTCCAGGTAGTCAAGCACACATCCTAAGGGCTTTACCAACATGTAACAGAGAGACAATCAGTATACACGTTAAGGTAAAGTTCAACCAGATAGCATACTATCATGTCGAGCAAGAAAGTCCTCCCTATATATGTCCCAGCATCCACTACAATATACATCCTATGTACAGTAATGGCCTCTAGGGCATACATATAACTAACAATCTCCCACTTGCACTAGGGCCATCTGTAGCAGTGGTTGTAGTATCTCATACTCAACCATCCCATAAAAATCTCTCTCTGGGAACAGGCCTTTGTGAGTGGATCCGCTGTGTTGTCCTCTGAGTCTACTCTCCAAACCTCGATCACCTTGGAGATCAACTATCTCCATGATCAGGCGATGCTGCCTTAGAATAAGTCTGGATCACTGATGGGACCGGCGTTCCTCGGCATGAGCCATAACTCCATTGTCTCACAATGGTAGGAACGTAGTACATCTCATGAACCAATATACACCCAAACAGCCTCTTTGGTAGCATCTTAAGTAGCGATGTATCCAGCCTTTATCGTCTAGTATGCCACGGTATCTAGCTTGGAACTCTTCCAACATACCGTCCCTTTACTGAGGGTAAAGGCAATGCCTGCGATTGACATTCAGTCGTCTTTATCACACTAGAACCCTTCCAGCGATTCTCCCCAGGATCGATTAATACCATCTCATTACAGCTAGTGAGTATCCTAACATCCAATTAGATCTATCTCATAGATCCAAAACTCAGGATTTAGGAGGTATCATTTTGATCCTTCACGGAGAATCATTGTGATAAACGGAGATTGATCGAGTGTAGCATAAGAAACTCCTTTCTTATCAAGAGTATGTCATCCACGTACTCTAGGAGGATCACCACCATACTCCCTACTACCTTTTTGTTTATACAAGGTTCATCTACCATTTTGATGATGTCAAACTCTTTGACTACTTCATCAAAACAGATGTTCCAACTCCGCGATGCCTGCTTTATCCTATAAAGCATCTTGCACACGTTTCCGCTGCTCCCACTGTCTACGAGGCCCTCTGGCTGTGTACTTATAGACGCTCTCTTCTAAACATCATTTAGAAAAGCTGTCATGACACCCAACCACCAGATATCGTAGTTATGGTATGTAGCCGTGGCAAGTAGGATCTGGATGGGCTTAAGCATAGCTCCTTAGAAAAGGTTTCAACATAATCCACACCTGGTCAATGATACAAACCTTTAACAAGTCTAGCTTTGAAAGTCTCAACTTTTCCATCTACACCAAGTAATCTTCTCAAGATATACTTGCTCCTGATGGGGATTTAACCCTTCAGATATAGCAACCAAAGTCCATACTTTGTTGGTGTACATGGATTCCATCTCAAATCGCTAAGCATCCAGCCATTCTTACAGAGTCCCACTCCAGATGGCCAGCTCGAAACTAGTTGGGTCATCATCTCATGATGCAATCCTCGCTCCTACTGTCATAGAGAAACAGAAGTATCTCTCAGGTGGGTGAGGAACCCTACTAGATCGGCGGAGAGGCTGAGGTTCGTTGGTAACTATTGAATCCTTTGGTTCTTTCAAATCATCAGCTGCAGTTTGTATAGCTGGAACATTTCCAGTTCTACATAACAGATCTTGCCTCGAGCTTGTCCGGATTTTGCTTTTAGACATAGGCCGGTCAACCCTAAATCTTAACTATCTTAAGAGATGGGCTCTTCCCTTTCCATATCACGTATGAAGTGGTAGGCAACTGATTTGATTGGAACTTTATTCAATAGGTATGCAACTTCTCAAGTGCATAACACCCAATTGGAAAAAGGTAACTCAGTAGTACTCATCATAGAGCACACCATATCATATAGGGTGTGATTGCTCCGCCCCGATATACCATCGTGCTATGGTGTATACAGAGGAGTAATGCTGAGAGAGAATCTCATTCTCTTTTAGAATAGTCCAGGATTTTCGTGCTCAAGTATTCTCCTCCCTGATCACATCAAAGGACATAATACTTGTACCCTTATTGGTTCTCTACTTCTAACTTATATTCTGTGAATATCTCAAAAGGTTCTGACTTGTGTTTCAACAAGAACATATGTCTGAATCTAAAGAGATCATCAGAGAACGTAATGAAGTATAAAGAACCAGTCTTGGCATGTGTAGACAGGGGACCTAACATACATCCACATGTATCATCCCAAGAGTTTACTAACTCTTTCTCTGTTTCCAATAAACAGAGCTGTGGTCATCTTATCTTTGTGACATGACTGGCGAGTTTCACAAGATGTAAATTCAAACTGATTTAAATATGCATCTACATGTAACTTCAGCTAGTCGGGTCACATTGATATGACCTAGTCTACAATACCTTAAGAAGGAATCGTTCATTTCTGAACTCTTCCTCTTGTGTGTGTTCCGTATACTAAGAACTGTGGTTTGATTTAGAACATCAATGCTTTTAGATAACGTGCATGAACCGATCAACTTTTGATATAGGAAATGTTCAAAACATAATCCATCCATACAAAATTTTATCATTTCTTTACTAATAAAGAGACTGATACGATTTTGTATATCAGGTTCGGTATCTAATAACATTCGTTCAGAATCAATGTATTGGTAATACAGGGTGTCAGTGACCAACAGACTTGGCTGCAACACTTGCCCCGTTTTCTGCCTCATGAAACTTATCACCCGTTCTCAGTTCTCTACCTATCTGTAGCCCTATGTAACAGATTACATATCTGGGATCCTGATCCGGTATCACATACCCAGGACGTAAAGGACACTGAGAAAAAGTTCTATATAATGAACACATCCGAAGATGATGCATCATCATGCACTCTCCTCGTTTGGGCGGCACGGGAATTCTGGTAATCCCCTATTTCCTGTTTTGTCTTATAACAATTATAAGTTGGAGTGGGACCAACGTTTCCCAGCTCAGTATAACAAGCGGGTTCGGTCAAATATCCGTTTTATTATCTTGATTAAGGCGTGATATGGTCGCTACCTGGAGAGAGAGAGAAGAAAGCACTCAGCGTGCGCTCTGTCAAGAATAGATTGGTTATTATTTTATCTAATCAGGATAGCTCCCACTGCTTTTTATCAAATCTTCCTTCAAACCCTAAAAGGAAAGACTAGCCGGGATTAATTACACACTACAAGTTCGCCAATCTTTCAGCCAGGCCAGTGTCGGTACTTTGAGGGAGGTCCCCCGTGCTTTCGCACGAACCTAATTAATGTAAACCTCGTTTTCCAGAGGCGTAACCTCGTTAACACCTTTCTAGACACCTACTTGATCGGCTAATTGTAATATGTAAAACTCTCCCAGGAGTAACTCTTACTCGCAGCGGGTATCGGGATCCAACTATCTCATAGAAGGTATGCAATCTCATTGCAAATTTCAACACTTGAAATTCCCGATAATATTTTGCCCCTAGCTCGCTATGACCTTGACGCATGCCAAACAACCTATAGTCTGCTAGTCAAGTTCAACCCGTACATTTCTTGATTGAATTAAACCCACCAGCACGACCCTTGACGCATGCAAAACAACGCCGTACGAATACCATAATCCAATCGCATCATATGCTGGCAGATAAGCACTAGTTAGCTACCGTACACTACGCCTTGACGCATGCCAAACAACCGCAGCACGAATACTAACTAGTACTTATCTGAAATGACGGAGGGCTACGACAGGTTTTTCTGAAAACCTATTGCGTAATGAACTTGATATCGCTGTAGAATCAAATGATTTTAAAATGGAGTGCTTTTGAGGCTTTTCTAGTTTTGCTAAAGGTGTCACTCCCGGTGAAGGGATCGTCGGTCCTTTCCTCGTCGAATGAGGTGCGGGATATATCACATATATCACTGTGCAAAGCAAAGACTCTTAAAAGCAATCAAAAGACAAACCGAGTGTGTAGCATCTGCCAGTTATTGCTAAAGGAGTCACTCCCGGTGAAGGGATCTCGGTCCTTTCCTTATCGAATAAGGTGCAGGATATATCATATATACCGCTGTGCAAAGCAAGAACTGTAGCTACCTGTTTTATGTTGAAATTCGATTCTACAACATCTTAGGTTTCTTTTATTTCATTAATCACATTAATGAAGTCCCATCATTTATATACCTGAACATCACAGATAAATACGACGTACGCTTATGCCATCCGCATTCGCCTCGATGTCCCCTCGTGCACCGTTAGGTTAGGTAACTAACGGCAGAGCGGGCAGGGCTAACGCGGGTGTAAAACATAAGTAACGCCTATATAATATATCATATATACTATATACTGTATCTATCACAGAACATCACATGATCACATCACAGATATCGCAGCAGAAGAATCATATGAAATGTTGGATATACTAGGACGTCCGTGTTTTCAATACGAGCCAGTATAAAACACGGATTCCACGGTCGTGATGAATAGCCAAACCCACACCCTTAGACCCCTACGAGAGCGGCAAGCAACCCTACCAATTCTAGAGTTAGGAGACCCGGACTCGACTCCTCGAGTTGGTCTCCCACTGGACTCTAGAACCCGGTTACTTGTGCTCCCCTCCTTGGGTCTATCCTAGTGCGGAAAAGTAAATAATATACAAAGGGTGACATCTTCCGCAACCTGGAAGTGCCCCAATAAAAGAATATTACATACAAGTTTTTACATGAATGAAAATGAAAAACACTCATCTCAAATAAAAACCCCCGGCTATTCAAACACGACGATCCAATATAACATATCCAGCAACACATAACATCACATGTCATCAACGTAAGTAAATATGCGCATCCCAATTGTCGTTGACATATAGCAACGAAACCGGCCATATCACATATTACACTTACGGTCACAGAAAAGAAAGTGAAAAACTACAACAGTTGGAATCCGCAACCACCTCAGACATCGCATGCCTGACCAAATGAATTCCTTAGACATCGCATGCCTAACAATTATAAACCCCGCATTTTAGTCTCAAAATCGAAAACTCTTTTCAATATCAAGTCGGGCAATTCAACAAGATTCCCGACATCCTGATCGAATACTCGTCGCAAACTTCAGTAGGCGGCCGCACCCCCGATACCGTCGACGAAGTGCACCAAGGCGGAACACCGCTGCCGCGAGCACCCGAACGGATGCTTTCGGCGACGGGGTTCTCCTACAGTCACTTGGTCAGGGCTATGGGGTGAGGCTGTCTATTAAGTTTACCCGGCGAGTATCCGCGTACACTACGTGATTGCGACGGACTTTTGATCACATCAAAATTCCGTGGCAACCGATCAAGTGAGACTAAACTGCTATGTTTATAACATTCATTCAGTTATCTCATAACTACTTGTGAATTCCAATTAATGTATCCCATTCCAGATAAACAGAAAATGTTAAACTTTTCGATCGAACAATCGAACACCCAAGTTTTCCCGATACAGCTCAACACATGAAATAAGTCTAACAACATTCAGTTCGTGCCTCAGTACCAACGGTCCAGCCGTAGAAGGGTCAAGCCAACGCCTCACATGTGGCACGCCGTACTGCCCCAAACCCGAAGGTTCAAAGGGCAGTTCAAGACGGTCACATAATCGAGTTAAGGTTTGTTGTCTTCTAGAGGGTCCATCGCGTTACTTGCACTACTTAGAACGTCGTCAAACTACGGAAAAATCCAACACTTGGAAATTTCCCGACAGGGGAAAAATTGGGTATTTATATCCGGTCGAACTCTTTAACATATTCTAAAATTTATCCGGAAAGCCACACAGACAAAATTTGATAATCCGATCGAGTCCATGAAATCCCAAAACAACCCAAAAAAATTCAACTCTTGAATAATATTTAAAAATACCCAGGAAAACAAGCAATATCAATTAGGAGTTACTGTGTAACATTGACTGAAGAATGAGTCCGTACGGCCGCGGATCCGCCGCACGAACCATGCTCGTGCCGCGGAACCGCGGCAGTTTGATGGAATTACGCACTCGTATTTCACAGTTACTCTTAAAATAACCTGCTGATATTTCTGCATATTTTTAATACTGAAAAATCCCTGTTTTTGAAAATTGGACAGAGAGCATGGGTGTGTTAGGATTTCGGGTTCGTTCGGAGTTCAAAATCCGTCTAGACTTTGCCTAAGGCTCTAGCTAGGCTCTGATACCACTGTAAGGTTCCTAGGCACCCTAATGAGGTCTCACAAGGCATCAACCATGCCAATTTCAAAAAATCTAGGTGCCGAGAGACCCGACTACGGATCGTTAGCTAGATGTCTAGGCGAAAAGGAACTAGTTTACAATCAAACTAAAAGAATACGGAAATACAACCTTTGTAGATCCAGTGCTCCACCTCCACGGCTCCGCAATGAAGTCTCCTCGCTTTCCAAGACGGATCCCGGGCTCTAGCGTCGGCTTCATCGGAGATTGGACGGGCTAGGTCATCGACGGCGTGCCGAAGATGATCTACGTCGAGGCATCGCTAAATCAAGCTCCGACTTCACCAAGTCAAGAAACTTGTGAAGTAAACACACTCTACTACTTGGCAAGAGGTAGAGGATGATGAAATAGGAAGTGGGTTCTATTTAGAATTGGATTTCTCACTCTTTATCATCAATCACCATTGATGAATGCAAGCTTCTTTCTTGAAGAAGAAGAAGAAGAAGATGATAATTCTTATGATAAGTTAATTTAAAATGAAAAGAAAATGAAAACTTATCATAATCTAAACCATGGTCAAGTGTAGAGATTAAACTAGGGTTAGTGGGAATGGTTAGGGTTAAGGATGAGATAAGAATGGTTGACTTGATCAAAGCTTCAAGAAGCTTCAACATGAAACAAAATTAGCCACCATTCTTTTCTCTTTTCTTTTATTCATTTATCAAAAATAAATGGATAATTAAATAAGATAAATGAATAACAAATAATAAACCCTAACCATTTCATTAACCAAAGTTTAATACTTTACACTTAACCAAAAAGCATGTATCATCAAACATGATACAAGCAAATGCACAAAATCATATCACATATATAATGCGCACATCCGAGTGAGAAAATCCATCTAAAGTGAACCAATATTAGTTAATGCAAAGTAATATATCAAATATATAATTATACATTAAATCATTAAATCAACACTTGATTTAACGATCCGGTCATATCGCATATAACCGGCTAATATCCAATGTATCGATTTATCGAATCAATCCTTGATTCGATAACTAGGTTATATCGCATACAACCATTCGACACATTCATCATGAGAATAGAATACGGTATCACATACACGCATTATTCTCGGTCCCGCACATATCTCATATGCGCTCCTATTTCGTTTCGCTTGAGCCAGGAAACCTCTGTGTAGGACTCTAAAGACTCGTCAATACGCCGGCAGCAGATGATGATCATATCAAACAACCACAAGCCGCAAGCGGTCTGCTAAACGTAACGGCCACCCGGGTATTGAGCGATCTGAAGATCGACGAGCAAGCCCGCTCATACTCCAGTGAATCCAACCAGTAACTCTACCGTACAGTCCGGTCTGATCGTCTGATATGTCGCATATCTTGCCTAGGGGTGGTAAACGTCAGACCCTAATAGCTCGATAAGTCGTGTCGATATGAGGTCTATAACTGTTCGAGAAACTACTTGTAACACTTACCAGTAAATCTCAGCAACCCTGGCCAGGGATTTCCTGTTATAGCCAATCGAACACAGCGCAACATCAACCCCCTATACCGGGAGAGACGAATCCCCTCCTATCGCTCATTGCCTCCATGTGACTCGGGACTGTACCCAAAAACCACCGTTTTGCACGCCCTCTTGGACGTGGTAAGATGGAAATCAAAGCACAGTGGGAACCACACAAGACTCTATGACGATCTCGGGTCAACAGACTACTCTGTACCAGTGTCACCAGAGAACTGCCATCTGACGTGAGGTATGATACCATCTGGGAGTTCTCGGCGAGTCCGTCCAGTGTACCCAGTCTCTACTGAGCACCCGTATATCATCTCTGATGTCAAACACCAATGGATATGGGATCATCCATCGCCCATCTGTATGGGTCGAGAAGGTATACGCTAGTCTACTCTGGTATATCGATGCCCCGTCTCGATACACCCACGACTAGGGACTTTGAAGGATGTACTTACGGAATACCATGTCCCCACTAGTATGATCCGCATCATAGTCCAGGTAGTCAAGCACACATCCTAAGGGCTTTACCAACATGTAACAGAGAGACAATCAGTATACACGTTAAGATAAAGTTCAACCAGATAGCATACTATCATGTCGAGCAAGAAAGTCCTCCCTATATATGTCCCAGCATCCACTACAATATACATCCTATGTACAGTAATGGCCTCTAGGGCATACATATAACTAACAGGCCGGAATATACGGTTCATCAAGTCCATGAAGGTTGCTGGCGCGTTGGTGAGTCCGAACGACGTCACCAAAAACTCATAATGGCCATAGCGTGTACGGAAAGCTGTCTTCGGAATGTTCTCCTGTCTAACTTGCATCTGATGATAGCCCGATCGCAAATCGATCCTCGAAAAATATCCTGCCCCCTGAAGCTGGTCGAACAAATCGTCTATACGTGGCAAAGGATATCTGTTCCGCACGGTCACCCGGTTCAGCTGCCGGTAGTCTTTACACAAACGAAAGCTTCCGTCCTTCTTCTTGACAAACAGAACAGGAGCACCCCATGGAGAAACACTGTGTCGAATAAGTCCCTTGTCCAGCAAATCTTGCAACTGACTCTTCAACTCACTAAGCTCCGCCGGGGCCATCCGATAAGGCGGTATAGAAATAGGCCCCGAGCCGGGAATCAAATCAATACAAAAAGCAATGTCGCGCTCAGGCGGTAGCCCAGGAAGCTCGTCAGGGAACACATCAGGGAACTCACACACAATTGGAACCTGCTCCAACGGAACATCTCTGGCTCTAGTGTCACAAACATGGGCTAGGAATCCCTGACATCCCTTTCTCAAAAGCAGTCCAGCGCGAAGAGAAGAAATCAAAAGGTGAGGAGTGGCACCACTGTCACCCTGCACAACAAAGGCCGACTCGCCGGGAAAACAGAACCTCACTGTCTTCTCGCGGCAGTCCACAGACGCATAGCACGTGGCTAACCAATCCATGCCCAAAAGAACGTCGAAATCCAACATCTCAAGGAGGATCAAATCGACAAGAAGATCTCTATCGCCAATACGGACGACGCAGGATCGGAACACGTGCCTAGCAACAAACGACTCTCCTACAGGAGTGGTCAAACAAGTGGCTGATCAAGCAGACTGGATTCTCTACCCAAACTCGGCACGAAGTGTGTGGATACGTACGAGTGCGTGGATCCGGGATCGAACAACACGTGCGCATCAACAGAACATACTGATAAGATACCTGAGACCACCGCATTGGACGCCTGCGCGTCCTGATGCGTCAAAGCGAAAACTCGTGCCTGTCCTCCACCTGCAACTGGCGGTCCCCTACTAGCAGCCGGCTGTACTCTGCCGGTGGCTGGCTGTCCCCTGCCTCGACCGCCTCGCCCTCTAGGAACAAACCCTCCGTGACCACGGCCTCTCTATGCCTGCGTGTGACGCGGAGTAACTGTGGGTACAATGGGCAACGCCCTCTGGGGTGGAGAAGGTGGAAGTGTGACATGCGGTACGGCTGGCTCCCCCTGACGTGTCTTGGTACAATCTCTGACGCGATGATGAGGACTACCACATCCAAAACATCCACGGGACGACTGCTGACCCTCCTGGGGGTATGAGCTAAACATCTGACCTCGCCCCGAATCTCTGCCACCTGTACCACGTCTGTCACGGCGTCTGAATGGATGTCTCTAAGCTGCTGTGTCAGTACGAACCCTCTTTGGCCCTGGAACTACTGGAGTCTCGGCAAGGCGCTCCTCGACCATTAGGGCTGCATCTACCGTTGCGGCGTAGGCCTCGTAATGCTGGGAGCTGATCGCAAGGAATAGCGGGGTAAGCAAGCTTCGGACAAATCTCTTGACTCGCATCTCCTCAGTAGCTACTAGGTACGGAGCATAAACTGATAGCTCGGTGAACATCACATCGTACTCTGCAACAGTCATCTCTGGCGTCGGCGCAAGGACTCAAATCTGCGTACTCGGGCATCCCTAACACTCTGGGGAAGGAAGCAGGCAAGGAACACCGTCACGAACTCCATCCAGGTCATAGGAGGAAGACCTGCTGCTCTGCCCTTCTCAACTGATTCGCACCATTTCTGCACAAGACCTTCCAGACGAAAGCTCGCGAACTCGACCCATCTCGCATCTGCGCATCGTAGGGAACGACATATCCGGGCCATCCTATCAATAAAAGACTGCGGGTCCTCGGCTGCATCTGTGCCTGCGAAGACCGGAGGATTCAGCCTCATGAACTCTGATAGCGATACTGTAATCACCTCTGTGGCTGCAGGGGCAACTGGCTGTACGGTCGGTACCATCGCGGTCCCTGTGACTGGTGGAGCTGCCTCTGGTCGCTGTGCTTGAAGTGTCTCAACTAGCGATCCTATCATCTGGCGCATCTCCTGCATGCTGGCCCCTAACGTGGAGATCTGCTCTGTCATGGGAGGAGCAGTCTGCTCGGGTATGACGGGTGCACTGCCCGGATCAGTCCTCGTCTCGGACGAGTCAACACGAATCTCAGCCCTCGCGGCCGCTCTCTGCGCCCTAGTAGTCTTTGGCGGCATAGTGGCTGAAAAGAAAAGTAGGATTCGATAAGGATACTGAAATTGAATCGCAAAAAGGTATGCAAAAATGAAGGAATTTCAACTAATAAGTCCTATGGTCGCTTAGGCGGAGTACCATGTCGTGAGTATGCCGCGGAACATACGCAAGCTATGCCACTCTACTGCAGCTACCTACTCCATCATACCAGGGTCATCCTATACTCCGAAAGTAAAACCTACGCTCTGATACCAACTTTGTCACGACCCGATAATTTGGCCCGTGACCGGCACTTAGCCACCTTACGTCTACAGGCGTAACGTGACTAAGTAAGCCGAAACCCAGAAATCAAAACCAATAAATATAGAGTGATTAAAACATTTTTGTAAAAACAAATATACCTATCTAAGAAACTTTAATTAATTTAGTAGAAATCCCTTTTAAGTTCAAGAGTTATATTTTAATAATTTTGGCAACATTTCCTTTATAAACATTTGTCCCGCAAGTCGGGTAAAGGCAAGGTGTAGTAGAAATAACATGTGAAATGAATAGAGCATCACAATATGATATACGACGCCGTAGCGAAGAATAAGCAGTAAGGAAAAGACAAATATCATAAAAGGTAAGACTGCAAAATAAAAAGTCGGCTCGCATGCGAGCTCGACACCAGAGTACAAATCATATACATCGTCCTCACAACTGTCTCTAAGTCAATACAGGAAGGTAGATGGAGAATACTAGATACATCAATATACAACTGAAGGATAAACAGATACCGTACAAAACCCACCTAATAGCAAAAGGGCTAACACGCCTTTGAAATGCTATCTGTGTCAAAAGATGCGGTAAACAGCCAACCGCGACTACTCCCAAGGGCAACCTGCAAACACTGTGGCACAACGGGGGTGAGTTTCTAACTCGTGAATAATAGATAACATATAAAGGTAATCGCGAGTATGCACGTGCTGCGATACTCTAAACTATGCCAACTAATAAACATCTATATGATGAACTGGATGCTCAATATCATGCAACAAGTGCTATCTACTAATCATCTCTATGTGATGAGCAAGATATGTGATAATCAGGTATGGCGATGCAGTCTAACAACCCTATATATGATGAGCTTGGTACGCAATAATATGCAAGCATGTATACTCTATCAGGTTTATGTAGGGTTCCTAGGCACTCCCAAGAGGTCTCACAAGGCATCAACCATGCCAATTTCAAATTTTACGGTGCCGAGAAACCCTAGACTAGATCGTTAACTAGAATTTTAGGCGAAAGATGCAACTAGTAAACTACTTTACTAAGAGAACGGAAATACAACCTTTGTAGATCCGGTTCTCCACCTCCATGGCTCCGCGATGAAGTCTCCACGCTGTACAAATCGGATCTTGGGCTCTAGCGTCGGCTTCATCGGAGAAAGGACGGGCTAGGTCATCGACTACGATGCCGAAGATGATCTACGTCGAGGCATCACTAGATCAAGCTCCACCTTCACCAAGCCAAGAAAACTTGTGAAGGAAACACCCTATACTACTTGGCAAGAGGTAGAGGATGAAGAAATAGGAAGTGGGTTCACTTTAGAATTGGATTTCTCACTCATTTCATCAAGTCACCATTGATGAAGTCTAGGTTTTCTTCTTGAAGAAGAAGAAGAAGAAGATGACAATATTATCATAAGTTCTTTTAAAATAGAAAAGAAAAGCAATACTTATCATAATACCACCATGGTTAGGTGTAGAGACTAAACTAGGGTAAGTGGGAATGGTTAGGGTTAAGCATGAGACAAAATGGTCACATAGTCAAAGCTTCATGAAGCTTCAATATACAACAAAGTTAGCCACCATTTTCTCTTTATGCTTTTCATTTTCCAAAAACAATAGATAAATAAATAAGTGAATAAAACAAAACCCTAACCATTATCATGTAACCATGGTTTGATCTTTACACAAAAACCTTAGCAAACATGTATCATCAAACATGATACAATCAAGTGCACAAAAGTATATCACATATACAATGTGCACATCCGAGTGAGAATATCCAATTAAAGTGAACCAATACTAGTTAATGCAAAGTAATATATCAAATATATAATTATGCATTAAATCATTAAATCAACTCTTGATTCAATGATCCGGTCATGTCGCACACAACCGACTAGTATATAATGTATCGATTTATCGAATCAATCCTTGATTCGATAATTAGGTTATATCGCATACAACCATTCGACACATTCATCGCGAGAATGAAATACGGTATCACATACACGCATTATTCTCGGTCCCGCACATATCTCATATGCGCTCCTATTTCGTTTCGCTTGAGCCAGGAAACCTCTGTGTAGGACTCTAAAGACTCGTCAATACGCCGGTAGCAGATGATGATCATATCAAGCACCCATAAGCTGCAAGCGGTCTGCTAAACGTAATGGCCACCCGGGTATTGAGCGATCAGAAGATCGACGAGCAAGCCCGCTCATACTCCTGTGAATCCAACCAGTAACACTTACCGTACAGTCCGGTTTGATCGTCTGATATGTCGCATATCTTGCCTAGGGGTGGTAAACGTCAGACCCTAATAGCTCGATAAGTCGTGTTGATATGAGGTCTATAACAATTCGAGAAACTACTGGTAACACTTACCAGTAAATCTCAGCAACCCTGGCCAGGGATTTCTGGTTATAGCCAATCGAACACAGCGCAACATCAACTCCCTAAACCGGTAGAGACGAATCCCCTCCTATCGCTCATTGCCTCCATGTGACTCGGGACTGTACCCAAAAACCACCGTTTTGCACGCCCTCTTGGACGTGGTAAGATGGAAATCAAAGGACAGTGGGAACCATACAAGACTCTATGACGATCTCGGGTCAACAGACTACTCTGTACCAGTGTCACCAGAGAACTGCCATCTGACGTAAGGTATAATACCATCTGGGAGTTCTCGGCGAGTCCGTCCAGTGTACCCAGTCTCCACTGAGCACCCGTATATCATCTCTGATGTCAAACACCAATGGATATGGGATCATCTATTGCCCATCTGTATGGGTCGAGAAGGTATACGCTAGTCTACTCTGGTATATCGATGCCCCGTCTTGATATACCCATGACTAGGGACTTTGAAGGATGTACTTATGGACTACCATGTCCCCACTAGTATGATCCGCATCATAGTCCAGGTAGTCAAGTACACATCCTAAGGGCTTTACCAACATGTAACAGAGGGACAATCAGTGTACACGTTAAGGTAAAGAGCAACCAGATAGCATACTATCATGTCGAGCAAGAAAGTCCTCCCTATATATGTCCAAGCATCCACTACAATATACATCCTATGTATAGTAATGGCCTCTAGGGCATACATGTAACTAACAATCTCCCACTTGCACTAGGGCCATCTGATAGCAATGGTTGAAGTATCACATACTCAACCATCCCATAAAAGTCTCTCTCTGGGATCAGGCCTTTGTGAGTGGATCCGCTGTGTTGTCCTCTGAGTCTACTCTCCAAACCTCGATCACCCTGGAGATCAACCATCTCCATGATCAGGTGACACTGCCTTAGAATATGTCTGGATCACTGATGGGACCGGCGTTCCTCGGCATAAGCCACAACTCCATTGTCTCACAATGGTTGGAACGTAGTTCATGTCATGAACCAACATATACCCAGACTGCCTCTTTGGTAGCATCTTAAGTAGCGATGTATCGAGCCTTTATCGTCTAGTATGCCACGGTATCTAGCTTGGAACTCTTCCAACATACCGTCCCTTTACTGAGGGTAAAGACAATGCCTGTGACTGACATTCAGTCGTCTTTATCACCCTGGAACACTTCCAGTGATTCTCCCCAGGATCAATTGATACCATCTCACTACAACTAGTGAGAATCCTAACATCCAATTAGATCTATCTCATAGGTCCAAAATCCAGGATTTAGGGGGTATCACTTTGATCCTATATGGAGAATCATTGTGATAAGCGGAGATTGACTGAGCGTAGCATAAGAAACTCCTTCCCTATCAAGAGCATGTCATCCACGTACTCTACGAGGATCGTCACTATACTCCCTACTACCTTTTTGTATATACAAGGTTCATCTACCATTTTGATGATGTCAAACTCTTTGACTAACACATCAAAACAGATGTTCCATCTCCGCGATATCTGCTTTATCCTATAAAGCATCTTGTACACGTTTCCGCTGCTCCCACTGTCTACGAAGCCCTCTGGCTGTGTACTTATAGACTTTCTCTTCTAAAACATCATTTAGAAAAGCAGTCATGGCACCCAACCGCCAGATATCGTAGTCATGGTATGTAGCCGTGGCAAGTAGGATCTGGATGGACTTAAGCATAGCCACTTGAAAAGGTTTCATCATTATCCACGCCTGGTCGATGACGAAAAGCTTTAACAAGTCTAGCTTTGAAAGTCTCAACTTTTCCATCTACACCAAGTAATCTTCTCAAGATATACTTGCTCCTGATGGGGATTTAACCCTTCAGATATAGCAACCAAAGTCCATACTTTGTTGGTGTACATGGATTCCATCTCAGATCGCTAAGCATCCAGCCATTCTTACAGAGTCCCACTCCTGATGGCCAGCTCGAAACTAGTCGGGTTATCATCTCATGATGCAATCCTCGCTTCCACTGTCATAGAGAAACCGAAGTATCTCTCAGGTGGGTGAGGAACCCTACTAGATCGTCGGAGAGGCTGAGGTTCGTTGGTATCTACTGAATCCTTTGGTTCTACCAAATCATCTGCTGTTGTTTGTATAGCTGGAACCTTTCCAGTTGTACATAACAGACCTTGCCTCGAGCTTGTCCGGATTATGCTTTTAGACATAGCCCGGACAACCCCAAATCTTAACCAACTTAAGATATGGGCTCTTCCCTTTCCATATCACATATGAAGCGGTAGGCAACTGATTTGATTGGAACCCTATTCAATAGGTATGCAGCTTCTCAAGTGCATAACTCCCAAAAGGAAATAGGTAACTCAATAGTACTCATAATAGAGCACACCTTATCATATAGGGTGTGATTGCTCCGCCCCGATATACCATCGTGCTATGGTGTATACAGAGGAGTAATGCTGAGAGAGAATCTCATTCTCCTTTAGAATAGTCCAAGAATTCCGTGCTCAAGTATTCTCCTCCCTGATCACGTCATAGGACATAATACTTATACCCGTATTTTGGTTCTCTACTTCTATCTTATATTCTGTGAATATCTCAAAAGGTTCGGACTTGTGTTTCAACAGGAACATAGGTCTGAATCTCGAAAGATCATCAAAGAATGTAATGAAGTACAAAGAACCAGTCCTGGCATATGTAGACAGGGGACCTTACAAACATCAACATGTATCATCCCAAGAGTTCACTAACTCTTTCTCTGTTTCCAATAAACAGGGCTATGGTCATCTAATCTTTGTGACATGACTGGCAAGTTTCACAAGATGTAAATTCAAACTGATTTAAATATGCATCTAAAATATAACTTCAGCCAGTCGGGTCGCATTGATATGACCTAGTCTACAATGCCTCAAGAAGGATTCGTTCATATCTGAACTCTTCCTCTTGTGTGTGTTCCGTATACAAAAGAACTGTAGTTTGATTTAGAACATCAATGCTTTTAGATAACGTGCCTGATACGATCAACTTTTGATATAGGAAATGTTCAAAACATAATCCAACAATACAAAATTATATCCTTTCTTTACTAGTAAAGAGACTGATATGATTTTGTACATCAGGTTTGGTATCTAATAACATTCGTTCAGAATCAGTGTATTTGGAATACAGGGTGACAGTGACCAACAGACTTGGCTGCAACTCTTGCCCCGTTCTCTGCCTCATGAAACTTATCACCCGTTCTCAGTTCTCTACCTTTCTGTAGCCCTATGTAACAGATTACATATCTGGGATCCTGATCTGGTATCACATACCCAGGACATAAAGGATACTGAGAAACAGTTCTCTGTAATGAACACACCCGAAGATGATGCATCAGCATGCACTCTCTTCGTTTGGGCGGCACGGGAATTCTGGTAATCCCCAATTTCCTGCTCTGTCCTGTAACAATTATAAGTTGGAGCGGGACCAACGTTCCCCAGCTCAGTATAACAAGCGGGTTCGGTCAATATTCCGTATTATTATCTTGATTAAGGCGTGATATGGTCGCTACCTGGAGAGAGAGAGAAGAAAACACTCAGCGTGCGCTCTTTCAAGAATAGATTGGTTATTATTTTATCTAATCAGGATGGCTCCCACTATTTTTATCAAATCTTCCTTCAAACCCTAAAAGGAAAGACTAGCCGGGATTAATTACACACTATAAGTTCGCCAATCTTTCAGCCAGGCCAGTGTCGGTACTTTGAGGGAGGTCCCCCGTGCTTTCGCACGAACCTAATTAATGTAAACCTCGGTTTCCCAGAGGCGTAACCCCGTTGACACCTTTCTAGACACCTACTTGATCGGCTAATTGTAATGTGTAAAACTCTCCCAGGAGTAACAATTACTCGCAGCGGGTATCGGGATCCGACTATCTCATAGAAGGTATGCAATCTCATTGCAAATTTCAACACTTGAAATTCCCGATAATATTTTGCCCCTAGTGTTCTATGACCTTGACGAATGCCAAACAACCCATAGTCCACTAGTCAAGTTCAACCCGTACATTTCTTGATCGAATTAAACCCACCAGCACGACCCTTGACGAATGCCAAACAACGCCGTACGAATACCCTAATCCAATTTGCATCATATGCATAAGCAGATAAATACTAGTTAGCTACCGCACACTACGCCTTGACGAATGCCAAACTACCGCAGCACGAATACTAACTAGTACTTATCTGAAATGACGGAGGGCTACGACAGGTTTTTCTGAAAACCAATTGCGTAATGAACTTGATATCGTTGTAGAATCAAATGATTTTAAAATGGAGTGCTTTTGAGGCTTTTCTAGTTTTGCTAAAGGAGTCACTCCCGGTGAAGGGATCGTCGGTCCTTTCCTCGTCGAATGAGGTGCGGGATATATCTCATATATCACTATGCAAAGCAAAGACTCTTAAAAGCAATCAAAAGACAAACCGAGTGTGTAGCATCTGCCAGTTATTGCTAAAGGAGTCACTCCCGGTGAAGGGATCTCGGTCCTTTCCTCATCGAATAAGGTGCAGGATATATCATATATACCGCTGTGCAAAGCAAGAACTGAAGCTACTTGTTTTATTTTGAAATTCGATTCTACAATATCTTAGGTTTCTTTTATTTCATTAATCACATTAATGAAGTCCCATCATTTAAGTACCTAAACATCACAGATAAATACGACGTACACTTATGCCATCCGCATTCGCCTCGATGTCCCCTCGTGCACCGTTAGGTTAGGTAACTAACGGCAGAGCAGGGCAGGGCTAGCGCGGGTGTAAAACATAAGTAACGCCTATATAATATATCATATATACTATATATAGTATCTATCACAGAACATCACATGATCACATCACAGATATCGCAGCAGAAGAACCATATGAAATATTGGATATACTAGGACGTCCGTGTTTTCAATACGAGCCAGTATAAAACACGGATTCCACGGTCTCGATGAATAGCCAAACCCACACCCCAAGACCCCTACGAGAGCGGCAAGCAACCCTACCAATTCTAGAGTTAGGAGACCCGGACTCGACTCCTCGAGTTGGTCTCCCACTGGACTCCTGAACCCGGTTACTTGTGCTCCCCTCCTTGGGTCTATCCTAGTGGGGAAAAGTAAATAATATACAAACGGTGACATCTTCCGCAACCTGGAAGTGCCCCAATAAAAGAATATTACATACAAGTTTTTACATGAATGAAAATGAAAAACACTCATCTCACATAAAACCCCCCGGCTATTCAAACACGACGATCCAATATAACATATCCAGCAACACATAACATCACATGTCATCAACGTAAGTAAATATGCGCATCCCAATTGTTGTTGACATATAGCAACGAAACCGGCGATATCACATATTACACTTACGGTCACAGAAAAGAAAGTGTAAAACTACAACAGTTGGAATCCGCAATCTGCATAGACATCGCATGCCTAATCAAATGAATACCTTAGTCATCACATGCCTAACAATTATAAACCCCGCATTTTAGTCTCATTATCGAAAACACTTTCCAATATCAAGTCGGGCAATTCAACAGGATTCCCGACATCCTGATCGGATGCTCGTCGCAAACTTTAGTAGGCGGCCGCACCCCCTGACGCCGTCGACGAAGTGCACCAAGGCAGAACACCGCTGCCGTGAGCACCCGAACGGATGCTTTCAGCGACGGGGTTCTCCTACAGTCACTTGGTCGGGGCTATGGAGTGAGGCTGTCTATTAAGTTTACCCGGCGAGTATCCGCGTACGCTACGTGATTGCGACGGACTTTTGATCACATCAAAATTCCGTGGCAACCGATCAAGTGAGACTAAAGTGCTATGTTTATAACATTCATTCAGTTATCTCATAACTTCTTGTGAATTCCAATTATTGTATCACATTCCGAATAAGATAGAAAATGTTAAACTTTCCGATCAAACAATCGAACACCCAAGTTTTCCCGATACAGCTCAACACATGAAATAAGTCTAAAAACATTCAGTTCATGCCTCAGTACCAACGGTCCAGCCGTAGAAGGGTCAAGCCAATGCCTCACATGTGGCACGCCGTACTGCCCCAAACCCTAAGGTTCAAAGGGCAGTTCAAGACAGTCACATAATCGAGTTAAGGTTTGTTGTCTTCTAGAGGGACCATCGCGTTACTTGCACTACTTAGAACGTCATTAAACTACGGAAAGATCCAACACTTGGAAATTTCCCGACAGGGGAAAAGGTGGGTATTTATATCCGGTCGAACTTTTTAACATATTCTAAAATTTACCCGGAAAACAAATAGACAAAGTCCGATAATCCGATCGAATAAACGAATCCCCAAAACAACTCAGAATATTGAACTCTTGAAAAAATATTAAAAATTCCCAGGAAAACCAGCACTGGAAACTAAGAATTACTGTGCAAAATTCATTATACAAGGAGGCCTTATGGCCGCGAAACCGCCGCACGAGCCATGCTCGTGCCGCGGAACCGCGGCGACTTGGTGGAATTGGGAGATCGAATTTTACAGAAACTCTTAGAAACTCCTGCTGATTTTTCTGCATATTTTTAATTTGGAAAAAATCCATGTTCCCCTCCGAACGGCGGCCTGGACTTCGCGTCCGCGCCTCGGGTTCGGGGAAGATGCTATTTGGTTTTATCCGTTTATCTCTCCGAAGATGCCAAGTTGATTTATGGCACCATGTATCGGAGGTTTAGACGGATGCGGCCGATGTAGCAGACTTCGTCAGATTCCCCCTCAGGGTGAGGGGTTTTTTGATTGTGGGGACACTCTTCCCTGCAGGCGTAAGCCCCTGCAGTTAATTACGCTACCGCGTCGCGGTAACAACTTTCTCCTACTCCAGAATTTCACTTCGTGTCTTATGTGTTTGTCTTGTTTGTGGTTGCCCGTGGATTGTATACGGAGACTAAGTAATGCCGTCGCCCGTAGGACGTGGATTAGTCCAAATTCGTATTTATTTAGATTTGGGTTTGGTGTTTTCAGTTTAAGGATGAATTAGTCGTGTTGCGGCTAAGATCAACTTAAACGTTCGTTAAGGATACGTTAGTCTTGTTTTAGACTAAGATAAACTTAACATAGTGATTAATTTAATGTATGGCCATCGGGACTCGTCACCTCTCTGACGTCGTTGAAGGATTACAACGACATGTATCAGAGGAGCTCGGAGATGTACCCTCAAACCAGAGTTGATTGGGAGTTTTATAATCCATTTAAATGTTTAAGGATACGTTAGCCGCGTTGCGGCTGAGATCAACTCAAACGGGACCGTTTAGATCCAGCAAAAGAGCGTTTGGAGGCTCTATCGTTCCAGTTTAGGGACGTAGCGGTCCGCATTTCAGTTTAGGGACGTGATGGTCCGCACTCCAGTTTAGGGACGTGGTAGTCTATCATTAGTTTAGGGACGTCTCGGTCCGATATTAGTTTAGGGACGTCTCGGTCCGATATTAGTTGTTGGACCCCGCAGTCTATATGGGTGTGTGGTCGTTGGGACCCGTCACCTCTTTGACGTCGTTGAGGAATTACAACGATAGATGTCAAAGGAGTTCGGAGATGTACCCTCGAACCGGACGTAAATTGATTTAGAAGAGCCATTTTGCTCAGTCAATTTAATTTAAGGACTTACGGCCAAAATTGGGCTAAGTCCAGTTGAAAATGTTCAACACCATCATTTATTTTATTTTTTTTTATTAGGCCTGTGCTAGGGCTTTGCCCATACTTAAATAATGCATTGCATTACTTCAGGCCATTTATGCCCATTTTCATTGGGATCTGCCTTTTTTTTTATTATGACGCAGATCATTTATTTTGGTCCATTGGACCTTTCAATTGGGCTCTGCCCTTCCAAATAATGCACAGCATTTTATTTATTAGGCTTGTTAAGCCTTTTAATTGGGCTCGGCCCTTCATGAAGTGAAATGCATTGCATTTGTCGGGCGCTTTGCGCCAATCACTGAGCGCAAGCTCATATGGTGAAGACACGTGTCATGCTCTGGCGAACGCAAGCGCAACAGTGCAGCGCGCTGCGCTGTTGCGCTGGAGACACGTGGCGTGCTCTCAGCGAGTTGCGCCAATTCCAGAGAGCAAAGCTCTATCTTAAGGGCACTTAGCGCAAGTGGTTTTATAGCCGACACGTGGCGCTCTCTCAAGAGCGCAACGGCGCAGTTTGGAAGTGCAAAGCACTAAGAATCTTTTAGATTCAAGAAGGGAAGTGCAAAGCACTGCTTAATTTCTTGATCTGAATGAGATCAAAGAAAAATAAATTTTTCTTTATTTGAAGAACCAGAGGTTCATAAAAGTGCAAAGCACTATTTAATTTCTTGATCTGAAATAGATTAAAGAAAAATAAATTTTTCTTTATTTGAAGAACCAGAGGTTCATAAAAGTGCAAAGCACTATTATTATATATATTTTTTTTATTGTTTTTAAAGAACCAGGGGTTCACAAGAAGTGCAAAGCTCTGTTTATTATGTAAAGATCATTGGTCTTGTTTTTAGACCAATGATCTATTAGAAGGAATTTCTTCTAATCCATGAAGGTTCTTTACCTTTTTCTTGAAATCTTCTCGGAGTTCTCTCTGTTTAAAGTTCTCGAGTTCTCAAAAAAAATAAAATGTTTTTCTTTTTGAATTGAGGCTTAGGGTTCTTTTTATAGTGCTCACAAATTAGTTAAATTTGTTAAAGAAATCATTCTCTGAGTGATTTGGGGAATTTTCCCCACCGTTGGATCTTTGATCCGAGGGCTTCTGCTTTGCAGAAGAAAATCTTCTTGTTTTAACAAGAACAGAAAAGATTTCTTAAAATCTTAATTTAGTTTGGCGCAAATGCCCCAGCGCGTGACACGTGTCGCGCAGCGCAGAGCGCAGCGCAACTGCGCTAGCTCGTCTGCACTGACACGTGTCGCGCAGCGCAGAGCGCAATGCAACTGAAGCGTTGCTTCAGGCAAATAGAGCTCTGCTCTGATTGGGCGCGCCTTCTTGGGCGCAGCGCTGATACATCTGCGCCTGACACGTGGCGTGTTGCGCTCAGCGCAGAGGATCTGAAGCGTTGCTTCATTTATTGAAGTTTAAATTTTGGGAGAATCAGAAGCGCCGCTTCTCCTGAGATATCTTTTCATCTCCTCTTTTCAAGTCAAACTTGTATTCCCGAAATTCTAATTTCCCGGGCCTTGGAAATGATTTTATTACGCACAGAATCTTCTGCGTCTGGGTCTATATATATAATTCGAGGCTGAGCCTTTTCGTCTCTCATTTTTAGAGAACTTCTTCAATCATGGCTTGCAATCGCCCTCATTCCCGCCGACAACCATGGGAGGTGCCGATTCAGGACATTGTTCCTCGCTTCGCTGCGCGCTTGGTAGACTCCTATCTTTCAGATGAACAATGCGATGCCGCCATGTACGAGCTTTCGACTCATGTGGGGTCTTCTTTGCCTCCGAATTCTATTTGGCTTCGGATGATCCTTGCCTCGGTGCTCGCCGACATTCCCCCTCTTCCGGCGGAGATGTCCTCGGCAGTACTTGATGTGGCCGAGGATAAGATCGAGAGCTTTTTCGAAGCGCTCTTGATCACCAAAGCCCTGAGGGACTTCTCCTTCTACTTACTGAGCCAGATACGGGCTCGTCGAATCGTCATCGCCACTTTTTCCCAGGAGTGCGGCGTCGACCGTTGGATGGCTACCCCTCGGGAAGATTGCCGCTTCGACGTGATGGAGAAGGCGGAGAGGGAGCTGAATAATTTTCTTTTCCTTTTTGTGAACCCTTGTCTTTCTGATCCCGTATTCGGTGATCTTTTTTAAATGTAATAACAATAAGAATAAATAAGAGTTCTTTCATTTTAGCTCTCTGTTGTGCTTGTGCATCGTACGATTTTAATTCGTTATTATCAAGTACACGTAACTTTGCATGGATAAATTGCCTTTGGCATTTAAGCCCCTCCTTCTGCGCTAGCGCATTTGCGCTGACACGTGTCGCGCAGCGCACAGCGCAGCGCGACTGCGCTAGCGCATCTGCGCTGACACGTGTCGCGCAGCGCACAGCGCAGCGCAACTGCGCTAGCACACTAGCGCATTTGTGCTAGCGCATCTACGCTGACACGTGTCGCGTAGCGCACAGCGCAGCGCAACTGCGCTGACACGTGTCACGCAGCGCAGTGCATGCGCAACTGAAGCGTTGCTTCCTTTAAACAGAGTCTTGCTCTGATTGGGCGCGCCTTCTTGGGCGTTGCGCTGACGTATTGGCGCCTGACACGTGGCACGTTCGCCCGAAACTTGAAGCGTTGCTTCAAAATTTTGAATTTTGAATTTGAACAGAGCTTTGCTCTGATTGGGCGAAACAAATGCCCCCCCACCGTTGCGCTCACGTGGCGCACACGTGAGTTCAGCGGTGGCAACCCCCCTGACCGTTAGATCAAGGGGGAATCTCAAGAGGCGCAAGCGCCTTATAAATAGGGCCTTTTGACCCTTAGAAAATCTCACCATTTTCTTAGATTTAGATTTTCAGAGCTCTGCTCTTTGCTTAAGAATTTCAGAGCTTTGCTCTTGTTTTCAGAACTCTAGAGCTTTGCTCTCATTTCCCAAAGTTTAGAAAACTCTAGGTAATAATTAATTTTAAAATTAAGTTAAGTTAATTTAAATCAATTTTAACCAACAGAGCTTTGCTCTCATGGATCTTTTGATCTGAAGAAATTCCTTTTGGGGTTTCATTAACAGAGCTTTGCTCTCACAACTCCATAGATCTACAGAGATCTTATTCATGGGTTCTAACCCATGAATAGAGCTTTGCTCTTTGAATCATCTGTAGATCTTTTGGATCTGAAGAATGACAAGTTTTTTCATGGATTTTCCAAGATTTCCAAAAAAAATTTAAAATTATTTTCAAGATTTTCTTTTTGATGGAATATTACAGAGCTAAGCTCCTTTTTTGAAGAATTTTAGTCTTCTGAGACCAGAATTTGACAAGTGTCATTCTATGACAGAGCTTTGCTCTGAAAGAGGAGATCTTCTCCTTGTCTCTAGGGATTCTTTCCCCCCCTTTTTTATTATGGGAATGTTCCCCCTAAGGACCAACTGACAATCTCATCCAATGATGAGTTTGTCTTCTTAATTGACGTATTGTCATTTAGATTTTGTGGGTCCCTCTTTGGTCTCCTACTCACTGCACTGTGGTGCGGTGTAATTAATTAATTTTGATTTTAATTTAATTAATGCATTTTCTTCTTTCAATGCCAAACGTTGGGATTACAACACTAACGGCTACATTGCTCTTTTGCAGCGATCATGTCTGAAGACACTTCATTCCCGTTTGTCCGCTCGGAGGAGGGATTTCCAGAGGCGCCTTTGGACCGTGAGGTCCTGGCCATGATCAAGGCATATGACCCGGAGTACAAGAAACTCCACCTTTGGGGGTCTTGGTATAATTAGATCATTATGGGTCGACGCAGCTTCACATGCGCGGTGCCGTCCGAGCCTATCACGGCGATTCACTACAATAACCCACCTCCAGTGCAGTATGCCGTGGAGATGATAGACTGGACCGCGAACAGCTTTCTTCATCCCGCTATGGATGCGGTCCCGGTTCAGCGTCCTATGGTTTTGGATATCCTAGGACGCCGTATCTGTCAGGGAGAAGCACGACCCTGGGGGCAATCATATAACCTTGGTTTGATTCCCCGCCACCCAATTGGCTATCTGCCGTGGGCCCGGTACATCCTGTCGACGAGGAAGTCGCAGTTGATAAGACTAGGACTATACACCGCGGTCTACGTCTCTCTTTTCCAATATCCTACGCTCCCCACTTGGTGGTTTAAGGCTTTCTTGGAGCAATGGAATATTCCCACCCACACTTTCCATGCCATGGATCGGGAAGTGTCCATTTCTTTGGAGGAATTCGCGGAGGTATCCGGCCTACCAGTCATGGGGGAACACTATGAAGAGCTGCTCCCGACAGATGAGTACGTCTTCGGTGCTAAGCCGATGGTAAGGGGGATTACGTCGGAAAATGCCGTTCAACACCAATTCCTAAGCCTGATCAAGGTGTTGAACATCTACGAGTCCCTTTTCATCGAACACGGGAGCCGAGGAGTTAATTTTGAGGACTTCATTGCTCGCTTCCTTCGTCCTAGCGTCATTTCGCCAGGAGCCGTCAAATCTGCTATTCTGGATGATCCTTTTGGTCTAGGTTTGGCTAACCTTCCGACGAAGGAGATAGACCAAAAGGCTTTCTTCCTCCCAGACTTCCCTACTATATCTTTTGCGGAAATTGCAGTCCCTGGGATAGATGAGGAGGCCTTTTTCTTAGGATTTCTCGGGCTGTGGCTGAGCTGGTTCGCGATCCCAATGCATTCTCATCGCATGCGGCCTTCTGTCTTTTATCCAGCCCACCGAATGGTCATTGGGGTAAAGGTGGCCTTGGGGATTGCCGGCCTGGCGCACCTATATCATGGCCTCAGCCGAGCAGCGGATGCCAACGAGCCTGGGGTATTGCACGTGGTCTTCCCGATGCACTACTTTGCATCGTGGCTCGAGCTACACACGGCGGGTGTCTTTGGTATGCATAAAAGGCCTTCATTCTTTGACAAGTGCGGTTTCCCCCGCATTTTACATCTGATCGGCTCATCAATCGTGACCCCTTCACCACGGGACGCCAGGGGTTTACTGCTTCGCCCTCACACCGTTGGAGTCGGGATGTCCTTTATTGATAAGGTATTAACCATTGGGAAGGCGTCCACCACTGCGGTGCGACCATTACAGGACTCCTTCAAGGATGGAGCTTCAGTGTTGACGGCCCGGGAGATCCTCCATTTGTATTCTATTAGACCGGGTTTCCTAGTCTTCAGGCAGGGCGGTGCAGCAGTCTTTATGAGATATAACCCGCATCGTTTTGCCCGACAACTGGGTTACGATCAAGGAGTACCCTTAGAGGCTTTCTTACTGGAACCTGCTGTAAATGAAGAAGGAATGGAGAACGCGTTACACCACTTTATGCGCCTGAACACGGGTTCTCTTTTTTTCATTAGCGCGCCGGTCTGCGCCCCACGACTCCTTAATGTTTATAAAGACTGGTACAATCATGCGACGGGGGCTGTTATAAAGGAAGAGAGGCGAGTGTTGATCGACCGTAAAGAAGTACCCCCCGGTACCAATCGTAACGCTCCCTTGGCGCCAAGGATCCTGGTGGTCGCTCCCTTAAAAGATGCCGGGGGCAGACCATCACGTGTGCAGAGTCCTCCACGTGAATTTCCGCTCCCTGATATCGCGGATGTACCTCCTGTACCCCGTGCTTCGGTGGAAACAGTGGTTGTACCCTCGCCAGAGTCTGGCGTGGGTGCGGACATCGGGACCCGTCGTCCCAAAGCGGCTGCCAAGCGTAAGTCGCTTCCCCGTGAGCCTAGGGCTGGAGGGCAAAAGAGAAAGAAGTCGCTCTACGCCGCGGACGTTGCGTTCGGCCAGGAACCGCATGCTCCCTATTCCGAGGGTTTGCTCGAATATGGGACTAACGCCGGGTTGGTGATGCCGCCGCCGGATGATACAGACTTGGAGGCTGCCCTTAGAGCTTCGGCATGGTTGGTGAGGCGTGATGCGTGGCTGGCTAAGCTCGCGCAATCAGGTAACTACTAGTCGCCTTTTCTTTATTGCAACATATCCTCTTCATTATTTTTGACTAACGCTTTCCTTTCTTTTCTTTCAACAGGCATCACTGATGAAGAAGCCATTGCTGCTTCTCTAAGGACTTTTCAGGAGGAGGAACGTCTCAGGGCATCTATGGGCCTTAGTAAGTTTCAATTCATCAAATTTTTCATTTTCCTTGTGTTATGGTCGATCTAACCCTTCCCTTTTAATTACAGGGACTTCAATGCCATTCCCTCCTAGCGACGCAAGTGTTGTACCAGCTGCCAACGTTCCTGCTTCTTCTGAGCCACCGCAGGAGGTTCGTCTTGGAGAGCCGATGAGAGATGCCTTAAAGGCTCTGGAGGCATCCCTGAATGAAGACGATGATGCCTTGAAGGAGGCGTCACGGAGGTCCCTCATGACCGCTCGGGAGGAGAGGAAACGGTTGAGGCGTGAGGCGAAGGCGCGCAGGGCTGCCTTGGCTATGGGAGCGGGCCCTAGCACCACTCCTCAAGCTGATACTCCCTCTGAAGAGGCCCCTGTCGCCCTATCCACTGCCCGCCGAGAGGTGGCTCGAGCAGTTCGGAGCGCAAACGGTAAATCCGCTTCAGGTAATATTTCCCTCAGAGTTTTTTTGTTATAAGGATTTTAATGTCATTGGTCCTTATATCTCTTATCCTTGCAGGGCCAAGTCCGATCGAGGGGGAGGCGGAAACCGTCAATCTCAAAGGGACAGAGGGGGCAGTACCTGCCGAACTCGAGCCGACGGTGGGCAACGTCGTTGTGGATTTGGAGCTTGGGGTAGAGGTTGAGGGGCCTGCAGCCGATAAAGTCATGGATGCCGAACCTGAAGTGGTGGCAGATGATATGATCATTGTAACTGAGCCTAGAGTGACGGCGAATGAGGCGCTCGAGACCGGTGATCCCCTGGCGATGGTGGACGATACAACCGCCACTACCGAACCTGAGATGGTAGTGGGCGAGGTGGCCACGATTCCTGAAGACGAGCCAACCGCTCCTTCTCTGGAATCTGGCAATACTCCAGTCATAGCCCTTCCCGTCTACGGTCCTCCGCCGTCTCCCGGCCTTGCGAGCACGACGACGGTCCCCATTGAGTCGGGCGATGAGGCCACAGGCGGTGGTCTTATGTCGATAGAGGAGGGAGTCGTCTCTGTTTCCGCCGGGAGCTCCTCAGGTACACCTTAAGTTGTTGTTTTTATTTTCTTTACAGTCTTTTCTGACAAGTTCATTTTTCGTAATGCAGGTGCAGCTAGTGTTGATGCCCCACTACTTGAGGGAGCTCCTTCCACGACTGCCTTGGCGATGGTTACCCCTCAGCCCTCTCTTACACCGTCAAGGATGTTGGAAGGTATGAGTTTGCAACTTACTAAACTCATCTTTCAAACGTATAATCCATATACTATATTCATATTGTTGTGTCTTTCAGGAGTTCTTTTTGACCATTTGTATCAAGTGTTGGTCCCACACTTCTCCTTTTCATCTGAACTCGCCTCTCCCTCTGGTGGCGCCGGTGAGTACTGTTCTTGATTGATATCTTTGTTTTTCCAGTGGTAGAATTATTTCTAACTCTCTCTTGTCCTGACTGCAGTGTTACAAATCGAAGGGGGAGAAGAAAGATCGGTTGCGCTACCGGCCCTTCCGTCCTTGCCATCTGCTCCCACCGGTATACTAATTATCTTGTCAATGATTTTCTCCATATCTATTGGATCATCATCTAATCACATTTTGTCTTTTTCATGTGTCGTTCCAGTCTCAGTGCCTTTTGAGTCTCATATTACAATACCGGGCGGCCCTTCCCAGCGACGTCCGTCTTCGAAAGGTGCGGCGAATAGTTTGCGCATGTTGAGCGACTATATTGAGGAACTCGACATCGAGGGTCCTGTATCTGTTGAGGACTTCGCTACGACGGTTAACCTGATGTTGGCGATATTTGCCACTTTCCATGACGAGGGCATTGTCGCCTCCTGGGTTAACTATTGTCTGGAGATCGAGGCTCGCCTTCATCAGCTGGAGTCAATGCGCCTGTCCCCCGAAACTTTGGCCTTGAGCACTCAACGGGGAGCATGGCTCGATCAAAGCGCTTCTCATTTCCGTCATCTGGAACAAGAAGTGGCTTTGAGGCTGAAGGAGTGCCAAGATTCTTCAAGCAGAACTGCTCGCTTGCGTGCTGAAGTTGAGGCGAACGCCGCTGAGGTAAAGACCGTCTTCGAGGGTCTTCTGGAGCGCATATCGAATGGGCTGAGACTAAAGCGAGCACTCGATGTTGCCGAGCGTAACATTCCAGGCCGTGAAGCTGCTCATCAAGCCGTCAGGGATCAGCTTGCATCCGTCGCGCAGCAGTGGGCCCAGGTGGAGGCGGAGTTGGCAGTGGTATCCAATCGGGAAAAGGCATGGAAGGAAGTGTACGAACAACTGATAGAGCTACTTAAGACGCTTCCTTCCCAATAGCTGCCTCTGTATTAATGTATTTGTAAAAAATTTCTTTCCTGAGTAACATGTGTCCGTTCTTTGCTCTTTTGTATGATTCACCATGTATTTGATTGAGGTCAATGAATAAAGATACCCACTTTCTTTTACAATATCTTGTATGTTCTTTTGTTTTCTGCCTTTACATCATGATGTTGTTAATGAACCTGATTGGCAGACAACTTATATATATAAATTATTATTTTTTTTTTTAGAGATAGCGATGTCTTAGGCCGCAGGTTCAGATCAGCCGCCTAAGACTTTTCAATTCTATGAGCCATGAGGGTCTCATAGAGATTTTTCTCCCTACGGATCGAGAGGATCTCGTAAGTGGATGTTCTCCTTAGGAATCGTGAGGATTCCCAAGTGTGGTTTTCTCTCATAAGTCGAAAGGATCCTATAAGAGAATTTCTCCCTCTTACGAGTCGAGAGGGCTCGTAAGCGGTTGTTTCCCTCTTTGTCGAGCATCGACTTCAGAGAGTGAGACCCGTGAATAGTATGCAAGAGACCATTTAGGATTGACTTGCAGGGTCCCATTGTTCAGGAAGCAAGTTTCTGAATCCTTACTGCCCGAGATGTGAGTCAAAGAGGATCTCGTCACGGAGTGTTTGTATCCGTGAGTTGAGAAATTTTTGTGAGGGATTATTTGTTTCCCAAGCGCCAAGGATTATTTGTGTCCTTGGGGTTTGAAACGAGTCGATGGTTCCCACGGAGGCGCTGGTGGCTCTGCGAGTCGACGCGGATCAGAAGGCTCTCGTCAAGGAGTGTTTGTATCCGTGAGTCGAGGAATTTGCTAGGGATTATTTGTTTCCCAAGCGCCAAGGATTATTTGTTTCCTTGGGGTTTGAAACGAGTCGAGGATTCCCACGGGGGCTCTGGTGGCTCTGCGGGTCGACGCGGATCAGGAGGCTCTCGTCAAGGAGTGTTTGTATCCGTGAGTCGAGGATTTTGCGAGGGATTATTTGTTTCCCAAGCGCCAAGGATTATTTGTGTCCTTGGGGTTTGAAACGAGTCGAGGGTTCCCACGGAGGCGCTGGTGGCTCTGCGAGTCGACGCGGATCAGAAGGCTCTCGTCAAGGAGTGTTTGTATCCGTGTGTCGAGGATTTTGCGAGGGATTATTTGTTTCCCAAGCGCCAAGGATTATTTGTGTCCTTGGGGTTTGAAATGAGTCGATGGTTCCCACGGAGGCGCTGGTGGCTTTGCGAGTCGACGCGGATCAGAAGGCTCTCGTCAAGGAGTGTTTGTATCCGTGAGTCGAGGAATTTGCTACGGATTATTTGTTTCCCAAGCGCCAAGGATTATTTGTGTCCTTGGGGTTTGAAACGAGTCGAGGGTTCCCACGGAGGCGCTGGTGGCTCTGCGGGTCGACGCGGATCAGAAGGCTCTCGTCAAGGAGTGTTTGTATCCGTGAGTCGAGGGATTTTTTGTTGAAGTCACTGGCTTCTTCGGTTGAAATGAACCGTTGAGGTTTGGCTTCGTCGTTTGACGGAATCCGCTGGGGAAGTATGGTTCATTCTTTGTTTACGCCCTTGGATTGTATACAGGGATCGATGCGATTTTAACTGTAGGGCCAAAGTTTCATCATTTCTTCTTTTATTTTATTTTATTTCTGCGATGCTCTATCATTTCAGCTTTTATATCGCGAAGGTCGCGATTGCCCAAACATTTCGACTATTTTTCGCGGTGCCCAATCGTTTCGGCTATTTTTTTTTATTTTTACTCACTGCTTTTTATTGCGAGTTGCCCAATCATTTCGGCTATTTTACATGCATACATTTTACTTGCTGCTTTTTATTGCAAGTTGCCCTATCATTTCGGCTATTTCGTATGCATGAGCGGCCTGCTGGCTTTCGCCGTAAACCTGAAATTGGACACCGATTTCGGCATCAACACCGCTACAACTGGGATATTACCAGGAGCGAATCATCATTTTCCTCTGTCGTTGTCGAACAAAGGAGGCTTAGCGACCAGGGTTAGGGTCCTGTCGGCTAAGGCTTTTGACTTCATGAGCCGTAAGGGTCTCGTGAAGGTATTTCTCCCTACAAGTCGTGGGGATCTTGTAGGTGTATTTTCTCCTTAGGAATCGTAAGGGTTCCAAAGTGTTTTGTTCCTCTGTAAGTCGTAAGGATCCTACAGGAGGGTTTTCTCCTCATAAATCGATGGGATTTATAAGGGTTGTTCACCATGCGAACGTATTCCCAATTACGGATGAAATTTGGCTAGGGAAATGTTTATTCGCGCCCGTGGATTGTATACAAGGGTCAGTATTGAGCCACTTGTAGGGCAATATTGGAAGTTGTGGGGGTTGCTTAAGCACAGGTTTAGGTCTCTTTAACTTAAGACTTTCAAATCTTATGAGCCGTGAGGGTCCCATAAGAGAGTTCTCCTCACGAGTCGTGAGGATCTCGTGAGTGTATTTTCTCCCTAGGAATCGTGAGGATCCCCAAGTGTGTTGCTCTCTTGTGAGTCGTAAGGATCTCACGCGGGTAGTTTCTCCTTACAAGGTCGAAAGGACCCTATAAGCGTTTTTTTTACGAGGTCGCGCCCTTTCGGGTTTTCACGAACACTCGCCGGCATCCCAGCTGTTTTTACTCACGGAGCCCTTTCGGGTTTTCATCCGTGCCCATTTTGCTTATGGACATACCTTTTTTTTTTTTTTTTTTACGAGGTCGCGCCCTTACGGGTTTTCACGAACACTCGCCGGCATCCCTGCTGTTTTTACTCACGGAGCCCTTTCGGGTTTTCATCCGTGCCCTTTTCGCTTATGGACATACCTTTTTTTTTTTTTACTCATCTCGTCAGCCTAAGGATGCTGTGGTAGTAGTTTAAAGACGTTTCGGTCTGCCATTAGTTTA
This sequence comes from Agapanthus africanus, assembly GCA_030015575.1. Lineage (NCBI taxonomy): Eukaryota > Viridiplantae > Streptophyta > Magnoliopsida > Asparagales > Amaryllidaceae > Agapanthus > Agapanthus africanus. The sequence continues at coordinate 425,197,377 of CM057337.1, forward strand.
AGGACATTCCGGTCCGGCGTTAAGGAAGGCCAATTGCTGCTTATAGAGTTCGGGCTTAAGAAGATAGCGAGCGGACACAGTTGTCGTCATCTACCATTAACCTAGGCCGTCGCTCATTAAGCGTAGTATTTCTTTAGGAAACGACCGTTTATTGGCCTAAAAGGCCTTTCACCGTGCATGTCCATGAGTAGATAGGCCCCACCCTGGTAGACCTTATCTATGATGTATGGGCCTTCATAGTTTGGCTCGAATTTTCCTCGCTTGGCGCGATTGGGGATCATAGGCCTTTTGACCACTAGCACGAGTTCGCCTTGACGAAATGTCCTCGGTCGGGTTAGTCTTTCGTATGAGCGCGTCATCTTTGCTTTATAAGCTTCCAGATTTTGTTGTGCTAGAAGCCGGATTTCATCAAGAGCGTCAAGCTCTTCAAATCGAAGATGAGCATTTTCTTCGTCTGTCAGCTCGTAGTGGACTGCCACTCGTAGAGAGGGTAATTCTATCTCAAGAGGGAGTACTGCTTCTGTCCCAAACACCAACGCGTATGGCGTTGTGTTTGTGGCTGTCTTGAACGTGGTCCGATACGCCCAAAGAGCTTCTTGCAGTCTCTCGTGCCAGTCTTTCTTATTTCGGGACACTGTTTTCTTTATGATTTTCGTCAATGTCTTGTTGAAGGTTTCAGCTAATCCATTGGCTCGCGGATTATAAACTGAGGAGTATCTCCAGTCTATATTGTGCTGCTGTGCGAAGCGGCTAATTTTATGACTTCGGTAGGCTGGCCCATTATCGGAGATGATTCGTCGCGGGGTTCCGAACCGGTATATGACATGCGTTTTGAAGAAATGGAGGATGTTCTCCGTCTTCACTTCCCTCAACGGTACCGCCTCTGCCCATTTGGAGAAGTAATCAGTCGTCGCCAGGAGGAAACGATGTCCCTTTGACGATGCTGGTTCGATGGGGCCGACTATGTCAGTTCCCCACATTTCGAATGGCCAACTAGCCACTGTTGGATGCAGTGGATTGGGATGCTGATGGATGAAGTCCCCATGAATTTGACATGAATGACATTGCCTCGCGTATTCCAGGCAATCCTGCATCATCGTGGGCCAGTAGTAGCCCATCCGTTTTATCTTCAACTTCATCTTAGGGCCTGCTTGGTGGGAACCGCAGAGTCGGTCGTGAACTTCTTGGACGACCCTTCTCGCTTCGTCAGGTCCTAGGCATCTCAGCCACAGAGAATCGAATGACCTCTTGTATAGAGTATCATTGACGAAGGCGAAAGACAGGGCTCGTTTTATGAGCTGATGTTTCGTGGACGCTTCTTCAGGAATTCGGTGGAATTTGAAGTAGTCTATGAAGATTTCTCTCCAGTCCTCGGTATTTTCCCAGTCTTTTATTTGCAGGGTTGCCTCCTCGTTCGCTCCTTTTTCTTCGGATGACTTGGGAGGTATTTCTGCTGGGGCGAGCACTCGACTGCTTTGTATCACGATTCTAACGTCATCGAGGTTCTCGTCAGCCAATTCTTTAGCAAGTTTGGCCAGTGCGTCCGCTTTGCTGTTTTCCGCGCGCGGTATACTTTCTAACGTGTAGGAGGGAATTTGGGTTAGCAGTTGCTGCACCTTTTCACCGTATTTTTCCAATTCTGGTTTGCATGTTTGGTAATCGCCGTTTACTTGACTGACGACCAGCTGGGAGTCTCCATATATGAGGAGGCTTTCAATTCCCATATCAATGGCGATCTCAAGGCCTGCTATCAAAGCTTCATATTCAGCCTCATTATTCGTTCTCGGCTCTGTTAAGGAGAAGGCGAAGCGCATTATTCCTCCTTGTGGAGTCACAAAGATGTGTCCTACCCCTGATTTGATCATTGGCGTATTTTGTTTGTGCTTTTTCACGGAAGATGCTCCATCGAAATAGAGCTCCCACCGACTATCACCACTGTCGATTGCGTCAAACGCATGTCTGTCCGGCAAATCGCAATTTAAAGGAGAATCGGCAGGTATGGGATGCTCAGCAAGGAAGTCGGCGATGGCCTGGCCTTTCACTGCCCTGAGAGGTTGATATGTTATCGAAAATTCCATCAAGAGCAGGGCCCATTTAGCGAGTCGCCCTGTCAATATGGCTTTTGACATTAAATATTTGAGAGGGTCCACTTTTGAAATAAGACGGACTTCATGCGCCAACGCGTAATGCCTGAGCTTTGTTATCGGAAAGATCAACGCCAGGCAGTGTTTTTCAATGGGGGAGTAGTTGCTTTCTGCCCCCAGCAGAGCTCGACTTAAGTAGTAGAGTGCTCTTTCTTTCCCTTGATCGTTCTCTTGTGCCCATAATGCGCCAAAGGAACCTTCGAGGGCGGTTGTATAAAGAATGAGAGGCTTCCCCTTAACAGGAGCAGCCAACACTGGCGGGTTCTGCAGGTATTGCTTGATCTCATCCAGTGCTCCTTGGCATTTTTGATCCCAAACGAATGGGGTTCCCTTCTTCATCAGGTGGCTGTAAGGACGGCACTTTCCTGAAAGGTTGGCTATAAATCGCCGTATGTATGCGAGTTTCCCTTGGAGAGACTGCAGCTGTTTGAGAGTCCTCGGCGGAGGCATTTCCATGATCGCTTTAATCTTTGACGGATCTATTTCAATACCTCGGTGTCGAACAACGAATCCCAGGAATTTGCTCGAGGAAACCCCGAATGCACATTTAAGAGGATTCATCTTCAAGTTGTATTGCCGAAGGCGTTGAAATACAGTCTTCAGATGCTCGAGGTGTTCTTCGTATGATTTGCTTTTAACCACGAGATCGTCGATATAGCATTCGACGATTTCGTGTATAAGTTCGTCGAAGATCTTCGTCATGGCCCTCTGATAAGTAGCACCGGCGTTCTTCAAACCGAAGGGCATCACTTTATAACAAAATATACCAAGAGGAGTCCTGAAGGCTGTGTGCTTCTGGTCTTCTGGATGCATTTTTATTTGATTATACCCTGACGAGCCGTCCATGAAGGAGAAAACCTCATGAGTGGATGTATTTTCTATCATCAGTTCAGTGACTGGCACTGGAAAATCATCCTTCGGGCAAGCTTTATTAAGATCCCGGAAGTCTACGCATACGCGCACTGTCCCGTTTTTCTTCATCACTGGGACAATGTTGGCGATCCATTCAGGGTACTGAACTTCCTGGATAAAGCCAGAGTCAATTAACTTTTTGACTTCGGTATTTATGCTCATCTCAAGCTCGAGCCGCATTCTTCTCGGTGCTTGTTTAACTGGCTTGACACCCGGGGATATTGCTAGTCTATGTACAGCAACTTCTGGATCTAGTCCTGGCATCTCGGAATAGTTCCATGCGCAGCAATCTTTATGCTGCACAAGGACGTCTTTTAACGCAGCTACCCTCTCTTCAGACAGCAGCTCGCTGACGAATGTCGGTCGCGGATCATTTACCGTCCCCAACTCAATTTTCTTGAGATTATCTGCCGTAGTATGGATTCCATCTTCCAGCTCTTTTGGTGCTGGTGGAAATTCTGAGATTATCTCATCGCTGCTGTTCTCAAAGCACCAAGGAAGGCTGCTCATGTCTTCGGACTCTTCTTTCAGTATTGTTACCACGTGGCAAGTGCGAATTTTCTGCCAATCCCAATGCGGAGTTGGTTCTATCCTTGTGTCTTCGGGTTCGTGCTTTTGCGGTGGCGCTACCCTCCAGTTGTCAGACAACGCGAATTTGCCAAGCTGATATTGATCCTCAACCCAATTCTTAAAGGTGAAGCAATCTTCAAGCGGATGCCCTACTACTCGATGGTAAGAGCAATAATTTGGGTTGGAGACTTCGCCCGCTTGCTCAGGGTGTTTAGACTCTGGCAGTGTAAGCAGTTGATGTTTTAGAGCAAGATCAAGTATTTTCCTTGTTTTGTTCCGAGGAAACGAATATGCTCGACCTATTTTCTTCATGAGGGCTAGGTCAATAACGCTCGACTCTCTGATGCGTGGCTTCTTAGCTCTGCTTTGTGGTTGTCGAGCGCCTTTCTTGCCTTTCGACTTGTTTTTGCTTCCGCGTCGAACCTTTTTTGCAGCAGGTTGACAAGGAGCGGCATTTTCCTCCCTCACCGCCTGTTGAAGGAGGCGCTGTGTCTTGGCTTTCTCATAGATTGCCATTTCACGATCGTGATCATCTCGGGCTTTTTGACTCGCATCCTTTATAAGTTTGCTCATCTGGTCTTCAGACGATGGACTGGGCGGTTTTGTGTCAGGAACTTTTGCTGATTCAGGATTAGCGTCTTCCCATTGAGCGTCCGCCTCTTCATCGAAGTCATACATGGCATAACAGCTGTTTACTCGCTCCCGTTTCTTTGACCGGATGTACCCAAGCCCTTTTGTTTCTACTTTCCCGTTAGGCAGTTTGCATTGAGTCCCGGGAATGTTCCAGACCTTGTCATAGAATTTGGCTTTTCTAACGGTCTGTGTGAAGGACAACCCCTGGCGTTTCAGCAGTTTCTTCAAACCTTCGGTATAATATCTGGGAAGACGGATAGGCTGAAGCCTGTCGAGCATGGGATCCGAGCCATGCCAAATTTCTTTTTCCACCTTGTTTTCTTCAGAACGGAAGAATAGGATTGCCTTCTCGCCTTTTCGTCCGGGAGGGATATAGAATGTCTGCAATTCTTCTACGCTGTTGGTGTCGAGTGCATCCAGTTCTTTGTAATGTTCAAGCGGCACCATGGTTATTTGCAGACTTCGCTCTTCATTAGCGGAGACTCGTATTGAAGGCCGAGCAGGGAATACAGCATGAACTTCATCCTCTGAATCACTACCAAAGATCAATGAAGGAACGGATGGTCCTGGCCTGGTGGATTGTGTAAGTCCGTGTTGCCCACCCCGGTGCTTACGGGGAGGCGGAAAACATAATAAAAATTTGATTTTTATCAACTATAGGCAACATGGACTATGCGTTAAGGATCTTTGCTAAACATAAACTTGCTAACCCTAACTACAAAGTAGCTAAGTGATGGAAAGGTTATACCTTGAGCTCAAAGTCCTTCTCTCCTTGCTCCTTGGAATGGTTGAAAGAGTTCACCTTGCTTGTCTTCTCCCGTCAAAGAAGGATCCACTTGAAAGACACCACCTTTAGCTTCAACTCCAAGCTAGGAGTAACTAGAGTGCAAGAAATGCTAAGACTTAAACCCTAGAAGAGAGTAGAGAGGATCAAGTGAAGGTTTTTCTCAAGCTTTTTGTTTCTCAACACATGAGAGGGAGAGAGCTTGAGGGAGAGGATGAGCAAGAGAGAGAAATAATATGAGAGAATGAATTATTAGTGAGCCATTCTCACTAATATGTGTGGATAATTTTAATTGGATAATTAGCTTGAAAATTGTCATGATAAATCATGACATGACCATTATCATTTCAATTTTGCAAAGATCAAAGAGCATCTCCAAATGAAATGATTATGGTCAAGTTGTCAAGAAGGTCAACAAGTCAATGAAGTCAAATTGTCAACAACAACCATGCACAATAATTAAGCTAATTATCAATTAACTATAATCCACACAAAATCTATAGGGTTAATAAAATGACAAAAGCCATTAACCCTAAACAAGGTCCTCTCCCCCAATCTCAAGCAACTGTGCATACGCACCCGCATTCGTGATCCGAGGAACACGAATACTCTGAGAAAAACCAATCTCAAATCATATACTAGGATCCGGCTTAAACCAAAGCCCGCTAGTATAAACTGTCCGGACAGCAAACGTGCACAAGTGCGCGGATGCGAACGAACCCTGTCGCAAAACCATGCGACCTCTACTCATTTTGCCTAAAGGCGAATAGCTCTCTGTGTGGGACTCTAAAGACTCGACACTACGCTGGCAGTGGGTTTAACCACAGACCGCAAGCGGCACTAGCTGTACGTAACGTTCCCCAGGTAGATGTCGATAAGAAGACTGACGAGGTGAACCCCATCTGCACTCCTACTGAGCCTGTATGTGACAGTCTCCGTACAGTCCGGTCTGTTCGTCTGATACATCGCATGGCGGGCCTAGGGGGGCGGTGAACGTCAGTCCCCTAATAGCGGTACAAGTCGTGTCGGAGTGTAGCCCAGAACACCCTGAGATAACACTGGAAACCTACCAGTATATCTCGCTTGCCCTGGCCAGGGACTACTCGTGTAATGGCTCTCCTAGACACAGCGCGATGTCAACCCCCAATACCGGGAGAGACGAATCCTGTCTAACCGTCACTGCCTCCAAGTGCTTCGGGACTGCACCCAAAAACTACCTGTTTGCACAGCTCCTTTGAGCCGTGGTAGGGTAGTAATCAAAGTGCAGTGGGAACACACTCGAGGCGAAGTGACAGTGTCAAGTCAGCGGACTAAGCTGTACTCATGTCACCTGGGAACTGATAACTGACGATAGGTATATTACCAACCAACAGTTCCCGACGAGTCCTGTCCAGTGTACTCGTAACCTAACGAGCACCCGCATACTATCCCAAGTACGACGTACTAACGGCTGTGGGACAGACCGTCTCCCACACTGGGATGAGAAGCGCATACGCTAGTCTACTCCGGAGTATCGATGCCCTGTCTCGATAGTCCAATGACCAGGGACCTGTATAAGGATGTGCTTATAGATTACCCAGCTCCCACGAGTGCGAGCGCCATCACAACGCTGGTAATCAAGCAAAGATCCTAAGGGCTCTACTAATATGTATACCAGCAATATGCTAAAAGAAACACATGCACATATTAAAGCAGAGACAAACCAAGTAGCATACTACCATTTCGAGCAAGATTGTATATACAACTGTGAATATCCCAAGCTTCCATTAAGTAATATACAAACTAGTATGATACAGTAATGGCCTCTAGGGCATATACACTAACAATCTCCCACTTGCACTAAGGCCATGTACTGGCGTATCGAAGACCTATCATCTCGATCAGCCGCTCGAACTGAGTCTGGGGCAAGGCCTTGGTGAATGGATCTGCTGTGTTATCCTCTGATGCAACTCTCCGGACCTCGATCTCCTGGCGATCCACGATCTCCCTGATCAGGTGATACCGCCTTAAGATGTGTCTGGATTTCTGATGGGACCTGGGTTCCTTCGCTAAAGCTATAGCCCCGTTGTTGTCGCAATACAGAGGTATTGGGTCAACAATGGACGGAACCACCTGAAGTTCTTTCAAGAACTTCCTCATCCAGACAGCTTCTTTTGCGGCATCAGATGCAGCGATGTATTCCGCTTCCATAGTCGAGTCAGCAACGGTTTCCTGTTTGGAGCTCTTCCAACACACCGCCCCTCCATTGAGGGTAAAGACAAAACCCGACATGGACTTGGAATCATCCTTGTCACTCTGGAAGCTGGAGTCAGCAAAGGCCTCAATCTGCAGGTCTTTTCCGCCATACACCAAGAACATCTCCTTAGTCCTTCTCAGGTACTTGAGAATGTTCTTTACTGCTATCCAATGTTTCTCCCCAGGGTTTGACTGATACCTGCTTACCACACTCAGTGCATAAGCCACATCCGGTCTGGTACACAACATCGCATACATTATAGAGCCTACCGCAGAAGCGTAGGGTATAATAGACATGCGATCCCTCTCCAAATCAGTCTTGGGAGACATCTCTTTGGAGAGGGTGATCCCGTGACAAGCCGGTAGATTACCGTGCTTGGAATCTTCCATACTGAATCTCTTCAGTATGGTGTCGATGTACCTGGACTGCGAGAGTCCTAATATCCTCTTGGATCTGTCACGGTAGATCCGGATACCCAGAATGTATGAGGCATCACCCAGGTCTTTCATGGAGAACCTGTGTGACAAGAACCCCTTGACAGATTGTAGCATAGGAATGTCATTTCCTATTAAGAGAATGTCATCCACGTATAAAACGAGGAATACTACAGTTCTCGCTACAAATCTACAATAGATGCATGGTTCATCTGGATTTTTGATAAAGCCAAATTCTTTGACCGTCTCATCAAAACAGATGTTCCAACTCCGCGATGCCTGCTTGAGTCCATAAATGGACTTGAGCAACTTGCACACCTTTCCGCTGCTCCCACCCTGAATGAAACCCTCTGGCTGGTCCATATAGACACACTCCTCTAAATGACCATTTAGAAAAGCTGTCTTTACGTCCATCTGCCAAATCTCATAATCGTGGAAAGCAGCGATGGCAAGAAGGATCCGAATGGATTTCAGCATAGCTACTGGAGAAAAGGTTTCGTCATAGTCCAAACCAGGTCGCTGACGAAAACCTTTTGCTACCAGTCTAGCTTTATAGGTCTCAACCTGTCCATCTACACCAATCTTCCTTTTGAAGATCCACTTGCATCCTACGGGTTTTACCCCGTCTGGAGCAATGTCCAACGTCCATACTTTGTTGGTGTACATGGACTCCATCTCGGTCCGCATTGCATCCAGCCATTTTACCGAGTCGACGCTCTGAATGGCTTGCTGGAAGCTAGTAGGCTAATCACAATCTATGATGCAGTCCTCTCTATCCCCGTCAATGAGAAAACCGTAGTACCTCTCGGGCGGATGAGACTGCCTACTACTCCTGCGGAGTGGCGTAGGAATGTCCTGTTCTTTTGAACCTTCTGGTTCCACTAAACTTTCAGTAATAGTTTGTGGTTCTGGAATTTCTTCCAGTTCTATTGCGCTCCCACTTATTTCTTTTTCAAAAAACTGATGTTCCAGAAAGTGGGCATTGCGAGAAACAAGGACTTTTTGTTCCTCTGCGTAATAGAAAAGATACCCCCTGGAGTTCTTTGGGTATCCCACAAACTTGCACAGTACTGAGCGTGCCTCGAGCTTGTCCACATGCTGCTTTTTGACATAAGCTGGACATCCCCAAATCTTCAAGTATTGAAGATAGGGTTTCTTCCCACTCCATAACTCATATGGTGTGGTAGGCACAGTCTTAGTGGGAACACGGTTCAAAAGATATGCAGCTGTTTCTAGCGCATATCCCTAGAATGATCGCGGTAACTCAGCGTTACTCATCATGGACCGTACCATATCCAATAGGGTTCGGTTCCGTCTCTCCGATACACCGTTATGTTGCGGAGTGTATGGAGGAGTAAGCTGAGAGAGAATTCCATTCTCTTTTAAGTAATTCAGGAATTCGGCACTTAAGTATTTCCTCCTCGATCCGATCTTAGGATCTTGATACTTTTGCCTGTTTGTTTTTCTACTTCATTCTTATATTCCTGGAACTTATCAAAAGCTTCGGATTTATGCTTCATTAAGAAGACATGTCCGAATCTTGAGAAATCATCCGTAAAAGTTATGAAGTAAGAAAAACCGCTTCGCGCATGTGTAGACATTGGACCGCACACGTCGCTGTGTACGAGTCCCAAGAGCTCGCTTGCTCTTTCTCCGTGTCCAGAAAACGGAGCCTTTGTCATCTTTCCTTTGAGACAGGATTGACAAGTTGCATACGATTGATATTCGAACGGATCTAAATATCCTTCAGTATGTAACTTAGTCAATCTTCTCTCATTGATGTGACCCAGTCTACAATGCCATAAGAAAGTTTTATTAATTTCTGGAGACTTTCTTTTGTGTGTATTCTGGATATTGAAAACCTGTGGTTGGTTTAAAACGTATATACCGTTGTTCAATGTACCTGACCCAATCAACACTTGATTAAGGTGAATGTTCACTACATTACTTACAAATGCAAATTCATAACCTTCTTTAGATAATAAAGATACAGAAATGATATTACAGGTTGCATTTGGTACATAATAACAACTACGCAAAACCAAAAAGTGTCCATCTGATAATCCCAGGTGATAGTCCCCCACGGCCTCAGCATCCATGCTAGCACCGTTCGCAACTCTGAGGGTCATGTCACCTGCCTTCAAAACTCTACGCTTTCTCAACGCCTGCAAAGAATTACAGATATGAGATCCTGATCCGGTATCCAATACCCAGGATGTAGAGTTTATTGATAGACAGTTTTCAATAACATACACACCTGAAGCTGAAGCTGCAACTCGCTTCAAATCCTGTGTTCTGGCTTTCCAAGCCTTGCAATCTTGTTTCCAGTGGCCACTTTTGTGACAATAGAAGCATTCTTCCTTCCCCACCAGCTTCCCCGCTACCTTTGTTGCTTTACCCTTTCCCTTCGTATCCACTTTACCGACACCGCCTCTTGGTTTGGCGGGGGCTTTCTTCTTCTTGCCCTTGGCTTTCGCCCTGGACCTAGAAGAGGAAGATCCTCCTACAAACAAAGTGGATGTCTCCCTACCCTTCTGTAGGGTGCCCTCAGCAGTCCTCAACATGTTCAGAAGTTCGGCAAGTTCAACCTCCTTTCCTTGCATGTTGAAGTTAAGAATGAACTGGGCGTAAGTGGAAGGAAGGGACTGGAGAATCAAATCGGTATAGAGTTCATTCTCCAACGTGGTCCCAAGGTCCGCGAGCTCCTCTATGTAGCCGATCATCTTAAGCACGTGGTCCGCTACCGATGATCCGACGGCCAACCTTGCCGAAAAGAGCTTCTTCGACACTTCGTATCTTGCGATACGAGACTGCTCTCCATACAGTTCTTTTGTATGGAGAAATATGGACTCTAGGTCCATATTCTCGTGCCTCCTCTGATGGTCGTTGTCCATCGAGGCTAGTACGAGGCATTTGGCCCTCGCGCAATCTATCTCCCATGTCTTACGGATTTCTACATCCGCGACGCTGGAGGTGGGACCTGGGACGGGGGGAGCTTTGGTGGTAAGTATATACCCCAGCTTGTCATAAGTGATAGCCATCTTGACATTCCTGAGCCAATCTTTGTAGTTTGGCCCTGTCAATATGTTTTTATCTAATAGTAACTTAAGTCCGGTCATCTTGAATGGTCGCTGCAATTAGGAGAGAGAAAAGAAACACTTTAGCATGATGCTCTTGCAAGTTTAGAGTGGTTTTTAGTTTGTCTAAACTGGATGGCTCCCACTGTCTCTCGAATCCCTTCTCAAACCATAAAGAAAAGGATTAGCCGGGATCATTCTCACCGTACAATACTTGCTTAACCGTTCAGCCAGGCCAGTGTCGGTACTTCGAGGGAGGTTTTCCAACGCTTTCGCGAAGTTCCTTAATTAAGTAACCTCTTTTCCCTGTGGGCGTAGCCCCGCTAACACCTTTCTAGGCACCTACTAGGTTTATAGCATTGATCGTTAAGTGAGAGTTTTCCCGAGGAGTAGCATATACTCACAGTAGGATCGGGATCCAAATATCATCTCGTGATAAAACCGAAGGAATCCTACCAGAATCATCACACTCCAAATGGTATGCAACGCTAGCAAGTTTCAGTACTTATGAAACTCCCGATGTAGATTTTTGCCCCATGCTCTTATGACCTTGGCGTGAGGTCAAAATGTCATAAGTCACATGTCAAGTTCTTCCCATCATTATCCTGGTTAATTTGAACCCACCCGTACCTACCCTTGACGTAGGCCAAAACGGCAGTACGACTGTCTCAAATCAACGCATTCTATCTATGCAACGGATAAATATCCGGTAGCTACCAATCACTATGCCTTGGCGTGAGGTCAAAATACATAGCTTGAATACTACCGAATATTTAACCGAAATGATGGAGGGCTACGGATGGTTTTGGAGAAACCGTGAACGTAGTGAACTTGATATAATCGATGGAACGAGATAGCTTTTAAAAGGAGTGGTTCAAGCTCCGCGTTTAAAAGTTTTAGTTTTGAAAAGAACCGAGTGGTTTTCAAAGTGTTCCAATCGACTTTTACTTGGTTTATTTCTTGCATTAGTTCTTTTAATGCGTCCCATCATTTAATCATACCATTGCAGAAAACAACCAAAATATGACGTACGCTTATGCCATTCGCATTCGCCACGGGGCCCCGTCATCACCCGTTAGGTTACTTAACTAACGACAGAGCGGGGGCTGGGCTAGCGCGGCTGTAAAACATAAGCAACGCCTAAATAGTTATTATATAGAAATATATAGCAATGATAGACATTACAGATCACAGATGAATACATTGGATATACTAGGAATCCGCAATGCGTTCGAGCCTGCAACGCAAAGCGGATTACACGGTCGCGGTGAATAGCCAAAACCCCACCCAAGACCCCTACGGGTGCGGCAAACTACCCGCCAAGCACCCGAAGCGAAGCAACCTCCCTCACCACCGTGAGTAGGCCACTCGGCACTTCGAGATACCCGGTAGTTTGTGCACCCCCTCCATGGGTCTATCCTAGGAGCAAAAATAGTAAAAAGAATTATACAATGACGGCTACAACCCCGACCCGGTTGTGCGGCCATACAAATAATATTATTACATCAATTTACATGTTACAAATGAATGAAAGAAAAATAACGCTCATCTCACATCCAACCCGGCTATTCACCCGCGACAATCCAATCCATTCATATCCACAAACCAATAACAATCACAGATCACAGAGATGTATAACCCCGACTAATCGACTTAAAGCGATTAGCCGACGTTCAATACATACAAGCATCACAGATATAACCGATATAGTTAAAGTGTAGTGAAGTTCCGAAAAAAAATACGGAATTATAGGACCCCAAAAGGAAATTTCTTTTCTGGAAAATCTGGGTACATATAATATATTTCAAAAATCCCAAAACCAACACAGACAAACACTGCACGAAAAACGATGCACAGAAGACGACAAACCGCGGCGCTTCCGCGGCACATGCCTACCTCGTGCGGCGGAAGCGCGGCGGTTTGAACGAATCACTGCATCGTTTTTCTTGGGTGTTCATACAAAACCCTGAGACGAGTTTACAAGTATAAAGTTTTTCATTTTGACCAGAAAAAATTTTAACAGAAACTTGGATTTTGAAAAAGTTTGGTTTTTGGGTTTTTCGGTTTCGAAACTTCGTTACACTTAACTACTTAGCTAGTTTTGGTTTAGTTAGGCTCTGATACCACTGTAAGTCCGTGTTGCCCACCCCGGTGCTTACGGGGAGGCGGAAAACATAATAAAAATTTGATTTTTATCAACTATAGGCAACATGGACTATGCGTTAAGGATCTTTGCTAAACATAAACTTGCTAACCCTAACTACAAAGTAGCTAAGTGATGGAAAGGTTATACCTTGAGCTCAAAGTCCTTCTCTCCTTGCTCCTTGGAATGGTTGAAAGAGTTCACCTTGCTTGTCTTCTCCCGTCAAGGAAGGATCCACTTGAAAGCCACCACCTTTAGCTTCAACTCCAAGCTAGGAGTAACTAGAGTGCAAGAAATGCTAAGACTTGAACCCTAGAAGAGAGTAGAGAGGATCAAGTGAAGGTTTTTCTCAAGCTTTTTGTTTCTCAACACATGAGAGGGAGAGAGCTTGAGGGAGAGGATGAGCAAGAGAGAGAAATAATATGAGAGAATGAATTATTAGTGAGCCATTCTCACTAATATGTGTGGATAATTTTAATTGGATAATTAGCTTGAAAATTATCATGATAAATCATGACATGACCATTATCATTTCAATTTTGCAAAGATCAAAGAGCATCTCCAAATGAAATGATTATGGTCAAATTGTCAACAAGGTCAACAAGTCAATGAAGTCAAATTGTCAACAACAACCATGCACAATAATTAAGCTAATTATCAATTAACTATAATCCACACAAAATCAATAGGGTTAATAAAATGACAAAAGCCATTAACCCTAAACAAGGTCCTCTCCCCAAATCTCAAGCAACTGTGCATACGCACCCGCATTCGTGATCCGAGGAACACGAATACTCTGAGAAAAACCAATCTCAAATCATATACTAGGATCCGGCTTAAACCAAAGCCCGCTAGTATAAACTGTCCGGACAGCAAACGTGCACAAGTGCGCGGATGCGAACGAACCCTGTCGCAAAACCATGCGACCTCTACTCATTTTGCCTAAAGGCGAATAGCTCTCTGTGTGGGACTCTAAAGACTCGACACTACGCTGGCAGTGGGTTTAACCACAGACCGCAAGCGGCACTAGCTGTACGTAACGGTCCCCAGGTAGATGTCGATAAGAAGACTGACGAGGTGAACCCCATCTGCACTCCTACTGAGCCTGTATGTGACAGTCTCCGTACAGTCCGGTCTGTTCGTCTGATACATCGCATGGCGGGCCTAGGGGGCGGTGAACGTCAGTCCCCTAATAGCGGTACAAGTCGTGTCGGAGTGTAGCCCAGAACACCCTGAGATAACACTGGAAACCTACCAGTATATCTCGCTTGCCCTGGCCAGGGACTACTCGTGTAATGGCTCTCCTAGACACAGCGCGATGTCAACCCCCAATACCGGGAGAGACGAATCCTGTCTAACCGTCACTGCCTCCAAGTGCTTCGGGACTGCACCCAAAAACTACCTGTTTGCACAGCTCCTTTGAGCCGTGGTAGGGTAGTAATCAAAGTGCAGTGGGAACACACTCGAGGCGAAGTGACAGTGTCAAGTCAGCGGACTAAGCTGTACTCATGTCACCTGGGAACTGATAACTGACGATAGGTATATTACCAACCAACAGTTCCCGATGAGTCCTGTCCAGTGTACTCGTAACCTAACGAGCACCCGCATACTATCCCAAGTACGACGTACTAACGGCTGTGGGACAGACCGTCTCCCACACTGGGATGAGAAGCGCATACGCTAGTCTACTCCGGAGTATCGATGCCCTGTCTCGATAGTCCAACGACCAGGGACCTGTATAAGGATGTGCTTATAGATTACCCAGCTCCCACGAGTGCGAGCGCCATCACAACGCTGGTAATCAAGCAAAGATCCTAAGGGCTCTACTAATATGTATACCAGCAATATGCTAAAAGAAACACATGCACATATTAAAGCAGAGACAAACCAAGTAGCATACTACCATTTCGAGCAAGATTGTATATACAACTGTGAATATCCCAAGCTTCCATTAAGTAATATACAAACTAGTATGATACAGTAATGGCCTCTAGGGCATATACACTTACAGATTGGGATGGACCTAAATAAATTATATCCTCCTCCTCCTCAGTGTCACTGCCGAAGACGGGATGGTGGCGTTGGTTTTGTTCTCCGGTTTGTGACACCTTTCCGTGTCTTCGAAACTCGGTAAGAAGTATTTGGCATCTTCATACTTGCGAACTTCGTTTACGGAAAACGGATTCAACTCTCCCGCCACAGTGTACTCAAGGCCATCCCTAGAATACTTCATGCACTGATGCTGTGTAGAAGGGATGATATTGTACTCGTGTAGCCATGGTCGGCCGAGCAGAGCATTGTAGCACGTCTTGGCGTCTATAACATGGAATTTGATGTCTGTGACGAGCAACCCGAAGCGCAGCGTCAATATCACAGATCCAAGAGTCTTTGAGGATTGAGAGTCGAAACCGGAGATAGTGATTTTGTCTTGGGCGAGGTGTTGGACACTCATGCAAATCTCCTTTAACACTCGCACATTGAGTAAATTAACAGACGATCCGTTATCGACCAAGATTTTACCTATCTTTATGTCATGGCAGTATCCTGAGACATAAAGGGGACGATTGTGTTCGCACGTCCCAAGGAGAAGGTCTTCATCGCCGAAAGCAACATCGGCTGTGTGCACCTCTTCCAATTCGTCTTTCATGTTTTGTTCGGCTAGGAAGGCTTGGAACTGGTCTGGATCTTGTAGGGCCTTAATCAAAGAATCCCTCGCCTCTTTTGATAGTAATAGGGCATCGAGAATGCTGAGTTGTGAGGGTAGCTTCCTCAGATGCGCTAAGACATTGTAATCTACTTTATTCCTCTTTGGGGGATTCTTGGCGGTTAACTCTTCCGCGACTTGGTCATCCAAAGCGATGTCTTCAGAGACCTTCTCTTTCCCTTTGTTTTTCTTGTTCAAGGGTCCGAGGTTCTTTTCGGGTAATGTTCGATTGCGCAGCTGTATATTCTCGCAGGCCTTCGGTTCTTTTTCTTTTCCCGAAGTGGATTCTTCGAAGAGGGGGCCAAGCTCTAGCTCCTCATCGGAGTCGCTCCCAAATGTAGGAACTTGTGACCCGGTAGTGTTAACCATGTGACAATTGCCGGCAGTTCTTTCAAATTCTTTAGTCGTATTTCTGTGCTATCGGCGAATTTTACGTTTTTCCCGTTTAAAGCGTTGTCGATTAGCGACGTATCCTTGCCACCACTTATCGAAAGCTTTGCAATCTTGGGTGGGATGCGAGACCTTCTGATGATATAAGCAATAAGAGGGGTGCATTTCCACCACGCCAGTAACTTTTTCTTCAGAGGGTGGTAGATTCATGCCCATCGATATGGCCTTAGCAAACTTCTTTTTTATCTTGAATTGGCTTTTGTCAGCGGTGGAGGCATTTTGCTCCAGCGGGATCATTTCAGCTCCTTCCTCAAGTCGCTGGCGCTTGGCCCTTTCGAATATAGCCGTCTCGCGTTCTCGATCAGCTTTGCTTTTCAACCGAGCTTCATTAAGAAACGCGCTAATCATTTCAACTGATAACCCTGGGGCTCTTGATTCGGCATTTGCCCCCAGCGTTTCAGTGCCAGAAGTCCCTTCATCGTTCGTGGTCGAATGGGAGATCATATGACAGCTCGCCACATATTCCTCGGATTCATCCGATGAACTTTCCCCCTCATCTTCTTTTTGGAAGACGTGATCAAGGAAATCTTGGAGCGTAATAGGAGTTCACGCCTTTTGGTTGTACTCATCCAGTGCGTCGATCTGCTTTTGTAGCTCCGTGCGCTTGTCGCCAGGCTTCACGGGCTTCTTAGATTTCTTCTTCTTCTTTTTCGAAGATTTTGACGGCTGACTATGATCGCTTGAACTACCACCATCGGTCTTCGGAGTCGGTCGTGGCTTCAACATCCCCTCAATAAACTGCGGTTCCAAGGGGTTCTTCCACTTGACCGCTGGACAGGTCTGAAGATCATTTAGCATTCTCCTCGTTTTGGCTGATAATACAACCTCCCAGGGAGTTTCTTCAATAACGGAGCATGTTGCCCCCGGCGTATTCGTCCCCTTAGAGGTGTGGGGCTGCAGAGGATTCACCTTCTATTTGTCAGATAGCGCAAATTTGCCCTGACGGTACTGGTTCTCAAGCCAATTCTTGAAAACGTAGCAATCCTCAATCGGATGGCCTAGCACTTGATGATAAGGGCAGTAATTAGGCTCGTTGGCGTCGTTCGGTTGCAACAGACGTTTTGGATCTGGCAGATTTATGAGTCTGTTGCGCAGCGCCAGCTCGAATAGCCTCCTCGTTTTATCACGGGGGAAACAGTAAGGGCGTCCCATCCTGTCCTCAAGGGGTACGTATGGGCGCGTATTGTTTGGACGAGCAACCGGCTTCGAGTCGCTCGATTGTTGGCATTAGCGACAATGATCGCTTTTCCCTTTCCTTTATCGTTTCGGGAGTCCGGTTTCGGAAGAGGGGGTTTATGGCCCATCTGATCCATCTGCGCTAGTTTGTCAATCAAAGCCTGGAAGGTAGTCGGCTTGAAGAACATCATGAACTGCGAGATGGTTGCTTGTGGATCAAGTGTTCCAACAAACATTCCCACTGCTGGAGCTTCTTCTATGCGCTGTTCGCACTTCGACCATAGATTTCGCCACCGTATAGCGTACTGAACCCATGTCTCGCCGGGTTTTACCCTGGCATTGATCAGTGCCGTCATCGGGGTACGCTCACTGGCACTTGCAAAACGTTGGGTGAAGAGCAGTTCCATCTCCACAAAAGTTTTAATAGAGTCATTGGGAAGCTCAGAATACCATTCAAACGCCGTGTCTGATAAGCTTCCAACAAACTGGCGAAGCAACAACTTGTCGTCGCCGCCGGTATTACCGCAAAGCGCCCTGAACTGGGCAACATGCTGATGGGGATTGCCGGTCCCTTTGTAAACATGAAACTTGGGAATCGTGTAACCCGGCGGGTACTTGATTTGGTCATACCAGCCCGGATATGGCCGCCCCGTTTTCACGATCTGACCGGCTGCTTCAGTCGCCTGATGCACCCGTATTTGTTGGGCAATATATTCATCTAAATCAGCTTTTGATATGGTATCCTCTTTAGCTGCGGATAAAGCCGGTGGAGGATTCGATGTCTCTCCCCTATCATCTTCAAGAATGACCGGGGGATCCCCAGCAGGTAGATCTTGTTGAATCATCATACCCACCATATCCTGGAACAGGAGGGCCATTTTCTTTATGTTGGCTGCCTGTTCCGCAGCCTCTTTATCTTTCTTCTCTAGCACGCGCCGAAGGAATTCGGCGTCCGTTTCTTGTTCTTAACGTTCTTCTGAGGATGTTTCCGGGGTTTCTTTCGGCCCAGTGAGTGCCGCCATTGTGGTCATCATCTCCTGGAGCTTTTGTTGCTGCTCCTGAGCCTTGGTCACTGATCGGGTGAGCGGTCGGTGACCCGTAGAAGTACGGCTTTCTTCCTTTCCAGAAGCCATATAAACTGTATGAACCATTATGCCCCCTGACTTGGGGCGTTTAGGTTCACCGCTTTCATACTTTGCCGCTGACGCGGGAGCTTTCCCTGGCCTCCTTCTTTTATGGGCCATCGAGGTTAAAGGAGCCGTTGGAGTGGGCATCCTAGCAACTGTCACCCCCTGTTGTTTAATTGGGTAGTTTTTGTTATTTTCCACCTTCGCCTTTTTCTGGTGACGCAAGTGGTCTGGATCGATCACGGAGTCTTGAACCCTCCGCCATACTTTATAAACTTTTGAGGATAGCCGTTGAGGGGGCTGTTCTTGTTTTATTTCTGGAATTCTCTCCGCAGGTGGAGGAGGTCTTTTCAACGTAGCAATTGGAGAGTTCTTTCTCACCTTCCTCAGCAATTCAAAGCTGTTCCCAGTTGGAACAGCAGCGTTGACCTCCACCACTGGAGCAGGTGGGGTTAGCCCTGAGGGAGAGTTGCCCCCTGCTTTTCTCACTCGTCGCCAATGGCGACGTCGCGTACGAAGAGCCGTTGGGACTGGCTCGGAGATCGAGATGGTTTCTTGTTGCCCCCTGTTTGAGTGTGGGGTAACTGCCGATGTCAGCCTATCGAAGACTGATGCCTTTTGACCAGCTGGGGGAGGATTGGGAGCCGTCAATCTTGTGAAGACCGACTCTCTGATGGGAGAAGACGCTTTAACGACTTCCAAAGCAGCGGCCGTTGCCCTCTTTGGGACGACCACTTTATAGTTCTGACCTAGCCTGGTAAAAACGGAGGCTGTCGGCTTAGTAGCGGGCGACCCGTTGACAGGGGTCGTGGTAGCAGTAAGCCGGTCGAATACCGACTTCTTGTTCGCTTCCGGTGCGGATATCAGCATAGAGAAGCTCGTGGGTGGGACCATGGTCCCGAAAAACAGGAAGGTGGTGGCCTGGGTCACCTGTTCTACCGGCAGTGCGAGGAACGAGGCCGCTTGGGGCCCATATGTTACACCTCTCGGTGAGGTGGAGCGTCCGTTGCAGTGGTGCTTCGCGCATTTGGTGCAGTTAGAATCCATGGATGCTTGAGTTCTGCAACAGACAAAAGACCAAATCTCAGCAACTTGAAATCCGTAGGCAACCATTTAACAAACCGTGTTTGGTTCGCGAAGACGACACACGAAGTGTGGAGTGGAAAGAGGAAAAGGTCCCACCGGGCGTGCCAGAATCTGTTCCCCTCCGAACGGCGGCCTGGACTTCGCGTCCGCGCCTGGGGTTCGGGGCAGATGCTATTTGGTTTTATCCGTTTATCTCTCCGAAGATGCCAAGTTGATTTATGGCACCATGTATCGGAGGTTTAGACGGATGCGGCCGATGTAGCAGACTTCGTCAGATTCCCCCTCAGGGTGAGGGGTTTTTTGATTGTGGGGACACTCTTCCCTGCAGGCGCAAGCCCCTGCAGTTAATTACGCTACCGCGTCGCGGTAACAACTTTCTCCTTCTCCAGAATTTCACTTCGTGTCGTATGTGTTTGTCTTGTTTGTGGTTGCCCGTGGATTGTATACGGAGACTAAGTAATGCCGTCGCCCGTAGGACGTGGATTAGTCCAAATCCGTATTTATTTAGATTTTGGTTTGGTGTTTTCAGTTTAAGGATGTATTAGTCGCGTTGCGGCTAAGATCAACTTAAACGTTCGTTAAGGGTACGTTAGTCTTGTTTTAGACTAAGATCAACTTAACGTAGTGATTAATTTAATGTATGGCCATCGGGACTCGTCACCTCTCTGACGTCGTTGAAGGATTACAACGACATGTTTGGGGAGGTTTTATAATCCATTTAAATGTTTAAAGGATTACGTTAGCCAGCGGTTGCGGCTGAGTTCAACTCAAACGGGAACCGTTTAGATCCAGCAAAAGAGCGTTTGGAGGCTCTATCGTTCCAGTTTTAGGGACGTAGTGGTCCGCATTTCAGTTTAGGGACGTGATGGTCCGCACTCCAGTTTAGGGACGTGGTGGTCTACTATTTCGATTAGTTTAGGGACGTCTCGGTCCGATATTAGTTTTAGGGACGTCTCGGTCCGATATAGTTTAGGGACGTCCGGTCCGATATAGTTTAGGACGTTTCGGTCCGATATTAGTTTAGGGACGTTTCGGTCCGATATTAGTTTAGGGACGTTTCGGTCCGATAATTAGTTTAGGGACGTTTCGGTCCACGAGTTTAGGACCCCGCAGTCACATATGGGTGTGTGGTCGTTGGGACCCGTCACCTCTTTGACGTCGTGAGGAATTACAACGATAGATGTCAAAGGAGTTCGGAGATGTACCCTCGAACCGGACGTAAATTGATTTAGAAGAGCCATTTTGCTCAGTCAATTTAATTTAAGGACTTACGGGCCAAAATTGGGCTAAGTCCCAGTTGAAAATGTTCAACACCATCATTTATTTATTTTTTTATATAGGCCAGTGCTAGGAGCCTTTGCCCATACTTAAATAATGCATTGCATTACTTCAGGCCATTTATGCCCATTTTGATTGGGATCTGCCTTATTTTTAATTATATGCAGATCATTTATTTTGGTCCATTGGACCTTTCAATTGGGCTCTGCCCTTCAAAATAATGCACAGCATTTTATTATTAGGCTTGTTAAGCCTTTTAATTGGGCTCGGCCCTTCAGGAAGTGAAATGCATTTGCATTTGTAAGGCGCTTTGCGCCAATCACTGAGCGCAAGCTCATATGGTGATGACACGTGTCATGCTCTGGCGAACGCAAGCGCAACAGTGCAGCGCGCTGCGCTGTTGCGCTGCGCTGTTGCGCTGGAGACACGTGGCGTGCTCTCAGCGAGTTGCGCCAATTTCCAGAGAGCAAAGCCTCTATCTTAAGGGCACTTAGCGCAAGTGGTTTTATAGCCGACACGTGGCGCTCTCCTCAAGAGCGCAACGGCGCAGTTTGGAAGTGCAAAGCACTAAGAATCTTTTAGATTCAAGAAGAGAAGTGCAAAGCACTGCTTAATTTTCTTGATCTGAATGAGATCAAAGAAAAATAAATTTTTCTTATTTGAAGAACCAGAGGTTCATAAAAAGTGCAAAGCACTATTTAATTTCTTTGATCTGAAATAGATCAAAGAAAAATAAATTTTTCTTTATTTGAAGAACCAGAGGTTCATAAAAGTGCAAAGCACTATTATTATAATATTTTTTTTTATTGTTTTTAAAGAACCAGGGGTTCACAAGAAGTGCAAAGCACTGTTTATTATGTAAAGATCATTGGTCTTGTTTTTAGACCAATGATCTATTAGAAGGAATTTCTTCTAATCCATGAAGGTTCTTTACCTTTTTCTTGAAATCTTCTCGGAGTTCTCTCTGTTTAAAGTTCTCGAGTTCTCAAAAAAAATAAAATGTTTTTCTTCTTGAATTGAGGCTTAGGGTCCTTTTAATAGTGCTCACAAATTAGTTAAATTTGTTAAAGAAATCAATTCTCTGAGTGATTTGGGGAATTTTCCCCACCGTTGGATCTTTGATCCGAGGGCTTCCTGCTTTGCAGAAGAAAATCTTCTTGTTTTAACAAGACAGAAAAGATTTCTTAAAATCTTAATTTAGTTTGGCGCAGATGCCCCAAGCGCGTGACACGTGTCGTGCAGCGCAGAGCGCAGCGCAGAGCGCAGCGCAACTGCGCTAGCGCGTCTGCGCTGACAACGTATCGCGCAAGCGACGCAGAGCGCAGCGCAACTGCGCTAGCGCGTCTGCGCTGACACGTGTCGCGCAGCGCAGAGCGCAGCGCAACTGAAGCGTTGCTTCAGGCAAATAGAGCTCTGCTCTGATTGGGCGCGCCTTTCTTGGGCGCAGCGCTTGATACATCTGCGCCTGACACGTGGCGCGTTGCGCTCAGCGCAGAGGATCTGAAGCGTTGCTTCATTTATTGAAGTTTAAATTTTGGGAGAATCAGAAGCGCCGCTTCTCCCTGAGATATCTTTTCATCTCCTCTTTTCAAGTCAAACTTGTATTCCCGAAATTCTAATTTCCCGGGCCTTGGAAATGATTTTATTACGCACAGAAATCTTCTGCGCCTGGGTCTATATATATAATTCGAGGCTGAGCCTTTTCGTCTCTCATTTTTAGAGAACTTCTTCAATCATGGCTTGCAATCGCCCTCATTCCCGCCGACAACCATGGGAGGTGCCGATTCGGGACATTGTTCCTCGCTTCGCTGCGCGCTTGGTAGACTCCTCTCTTTCAGATGAACAATGCGATGCCGCCATGTACGAGCTTTCGACTCATGTGGGGTCTCCTTTGCCTCCGAATTTCTATTTGGCTTCGGATGATCCTTGCCTCGGTGCTCGCCGACATTCCCCCCTCTTCCGGCGGAGATGTCCTCGGCAGTACTTGATGTGGCCGAGGATAAGATCGAGAGCTTTTTCGAAGCGCTCTTGATCACCAAAGCCCTGAGGGACTTCTCCTTCTACTTACTGAGCCAGATACGGGCTCGTCGAATCGTCATCGCCACTTTTTCCCAGAGGTTTCGGCGTCGACCGTTGGATGGCTACCCCTCGGGAAAGATCGCCGCTTTCGACGTGATGGAGAAGGCGGAGAGGGAGCTGAATAATTTTCTTTTCCTTTTTGTGAACCCTTGTCTTTCTGATCCCGTATTCGGTGATCTTTTTTAATGTAATAACAATAAGAATAAATAAGACGTTCTTTCATTTTAGCTCTCTGTTGTGCTTGTGCAATCGTACGATTTTAATTCGTTATTATCAAGTACACGTAACTTTGCATGGATAAATTGCCTTTGGCAATTTAAGCCCCTCCTTCTGCGCTAGCGCATTTGCGCTGACACGTGTCGCGCAGCGCACAGCGCAGCGCGACTGCGCTAGCGCATCTGCGCTGACACGTGTCGCGCAGCGCACAGCGCAGCGCGACTGCGCTAGCGCACTAGCGCAATTGTGCTAGCGCATCTACGCTGACGACGTGTCGCATAGCGCACAGCGCAGCGCAACTGCGCTGAAAACGTGTCACGCAGCACAGTGCATGCGTGATTGAAGCGTTGCTTCCTTTAAACAGAGTCTTGCTCTGATTGGGCGCGCCTTCTTGGGCGTTGCGCTGACGTATTGGCGCCTGACACGTGGCACGTTCGCCCCGAAACTTGAAGCGTTGCTTCAAAATTTTGAATTTTGAATTTGAACAGAGGTTTGCTCTGATTGGGCGAAACAATCCAGTTTTTAGAAAAAGTCCAGAGAGCATGTTTGTATTAGGGTTTCGGGTTCGTTCGGATTTCAAAACGTCGTCTAGACATCGCCTAAGGCTCTAGCTAGGCTCTGATACCACTGTAGGGTTCCTAGGCACTCCCAAGAGGTCTCACAAGGCATCAACCATGCCAATTTCAAATTTTACGGTGCCGAGAAACCCTAGACTAGATCGTTAACTAGAATTTTAGGCGAAAGATGCAACTAGTAAACTACTTTACTAAGAGAACGGAAATACAACCTTTGTAGATCCGGTTCTCCACCTCCATGGCTCCGCGATGAAGTCTCCTCGCTGTACAAATCGGATCTTGGGCTCTAGCGTCGGCTTCATCGGAGAAAGGACGGGCTAGGTCATCGACTACGATGCCGAAGATGATCTACGTTGAGGCATCACTAGATCAAGCTCCACCTTCACCAAGCCATGAAAACTTGTGAAGGAAACACCCTATACTACTTGGCAAGAGGTAGAGGATGAAGAAATAGGAAGTGGGTTCACTTTAGAATTGGATTTCTCAACTCATTTCATCAAGTCACCATTGATGAAGTCTAGGTTTTCTTCTTGATGAAGAAGAAGAAGAAGATGACAATATTATCATAAGTTCTTTTAAATAGAAAAGAAAAACAATACTTACTAATACCACCATGGTTAGGTGTAGAGACTAAACTAGGGTAAGTGGGAATGGTTAGGGTTAAGCATGAGACAAAATGGTCACATAGTCAAAGCTTCATGAAGCTTCAATATACAACAAAGTTAGCCACCATTTTCTCTTTATGCTTTTCATTTTCCAAAAACAATAGATAAATAAATAAGTGAATAAAACAAAACCCTAACCATTATCATGTAACCATGGTTTGATCTTATGTAACCATGGTTTGATCTTTACACAAAAACCCTAGCAAACATGTATCATCAAACATGATACAATCAAGTGCACAAAAGTATATCACATATACAATGTGCACATCCGAGTGAGAATATCCATTTAAAGTGAACCAATACTAGTTAATGCAAAGTAATATATCAAATATATAATTATGCATTAAATCATTAAATCAACTCTTGATTCAATGATCCGGTCATGTCGCACACAACCGACTAGTATACAATGTATCGATTTATCGAATCAATTCTTGATTCGATAACTAGGTTATATCGCATACAACCATTCGACACATTCATCGCGAGAATGAAATACGGTATCACATACACGCATTATTCTTGGTCCCGCACATATCTCATATGCGCTCCTATTTCGTTTCGCTTGAGCCAGGAAACCTCTGTGTAGGACTCTAAAGACTCGTCAATACGCCGGTAGCAGATGATGATCATATCAAGCACCCACAAGCCGCAAGCGGTCTGCTAAACGTAACGGCCACCCGGGTATTGAGCGATCAGAAGATCGACGAGCAAGCCCGCTCATACTCCTGTGAATCCAACCAGTAACACTTACCGTACAGTCCGGTCTGATCGTCTGATATGTCGCATATCTTGCCTAGGGGTGGTAAACGTCAGACCCCAATAGCTCGATAAGTCGTGTCGATATGAGGTCTATAACAATTCGAGAAACTACTGGTAACACTTACCAGTAAATCTCAGCAACCCTGGCCAGGGATTTCTGGTTATAGCCAATCGAACACAGCGCAACATCAACTCCCTATACCGGGAGAGACGAATCCCCTCCTATCGCTCATTGCCTCCATGTGACTCGGGACTGTACCCAAAAACCACCGTTTTGCACGCCCACTTGGACGTGGTAAGATGGAAATCAAAGTACAGTGGGAACCACACAAGACTCTATGACGATCTCGGGTCAACAGACTACTCTGTACCAGTGTCACCAGAGAACTGCCATCTGAAGTAAGGTATAATACCATCTGGGAGTTCTCGGCGAGTCCGTCCAGTGTACCCAGTCTCCACTGAGCACCCGTATATCATCTCTGATGTCAAACACCAATGGATATTGTTGGAGATAGTGCCCTCATAGTCAATTATTGGATCGCAGGTACGTGATTGCAATGATTGCGGAGAACCTATCCCGGTAGGACAGTCTTACTCGAAATGATAGTATGCTATCTGGTTTGCCTTTATCAGTTGTGTACATGTTCAGGTGACTGATTGCATGTTACACTTTGATAGAGCCCTTAGGATCTTGCTTTACTACCAACTGTATGAGGGCGATCATATACGTGAGAGTTGGGTAGTTTATATGCATATCCTTAATTGTGGTCCCTAGTCGTGGGAGTTTCGAGACAGGGCATCGATACTCCGGAGTAGACTAGTGTATACAGTCGAGACCCCGACGAGGGGCGGTGGCCGGTCTCACAAGCCACTGGTGTCAGTTGGATCACCTAAGATGTATACAGGTGCTCATTGGGTCATGAGTACACCGGACAGGACTCGCCGGGAATCTGCTAGTTAGTATTATATCTACCGTCAGATAGCAGTTCCCTGGTGACATGTGTACAGGTTAGTTCATCGACCTGAGGTCGTCATTTGTCTCGTGTGAGTTCCCACTGTGCTTTGATTTCTACCCTACCACGGCTCAAAGGAGTCGTGCAAACAGGTAGCTTTTGGGTACAGTCCCGAGCCATATGGAGGCACGTGAGCGGATCGGTAGGGGATTCGTCTCTCCCGGTATTGGGGGTGAGATCGTGCTGTGTCTAGGAGAGCCATTACACATAGCCCACGGCCGTGGCAGGAGATTTACTGGTAGGTACTCCAGTAGTATCTCAGGGTGTTATTGGGCTTCACTCCGACACGACTTATACTGCTTCTGGGGGTCTGACGTTACTAGCCCCCTAGGCGGATATGCGATACTCATTGACGAACGGACCGGACTGTATATACATTGTCACTGTTAGACTCAGTAGGGTTTCTGGATGTGTTAGCTCATCGGCCACCCTTGAGTGCGCTCATCAGCCTCCCTTAAGTTCAGTCCATGGGCAGCCGTTATGCATAGCTAGTGCCGCTGACGGTTTGTGGTTAAACCCACTGCCAGGGTACTGAAGAGTCATTAGAGTCCCCCACAGACAGTTTCCCAAGTTTCGGGCGAAACGTTGTAGAGGCCGTATGGTTTTATGGCAGGGTTCGGAAAATGCACGTGCGTTTACGCACGTGTCGATTTTCTGACAGATGATACTGGTCGGCTTTGGTTTAAGCCGGATCCGAGTGTTATATTGAGTAGGTATAATATCTTTGTCTCAGTTGCATTTGTATTCGGTCGCAATACAAATGCGGGTATATTTATACAGTTTCGGGGTTATCCTGAAAGTCGTTTCAGGATCACTTTTGGAAGTTGCCAGTTTCCAGTTTTCTATCAGCCGTCTTTTAACATTCTGTTAAAGACGGATTTATCTTTTCTTCAGATGGAGTGAGTCATCATTCTAGAAGGTTCTAGAAGTGATGAAGTGGCTTAGTGAGTCATCTTGGCTTTAATGGTGCATTTATTGAATGGTGACTATGCTTAATGATTCATGCTTTGTAATTAAAGCTTTTTGTTTTCCTTTTGATATTTTCTTCATGATAAGCTTCATGATGTGGTCACCTCCCTCCTCCTACCATCACCTCCCTCCTCTATAATTGTGGCCGGCCCCTCTCTCCTCCCACTATTCACTCATTTGTGAAATTATGGTTGCTAAAAAGAAAAGAGTATAGTTTAAAGTGTATGGAAATTTCATAGTTCATTCATTGTTCCATTTCATTTCCATCGGCAACTTCATTAACCGATCGTCCACTGGACTTGGACGAAGTGAGACAAAGTCATCTACTCATTCTCTACATCAAATCTTGGTCGTCTCTTTTAGCAAACTTGACGATCGAGTTGCCTCGAGTCAGAGGCGGGAGCCCGTTTAAAGAACCGATCATGTGGTGCCACCTCGACGAGGAGATCGGAGATCGACGAGATCGGAGCAAGCCGCAACGGAGCGTGGGATGATGGTTGAAGAACGAAGGACTCGGATCGTTCGGTATAACCATTCTACACTCTTTACAGTTTGTTAGTTTAGCAATAATGGCAGATCCGGGTTAAAGTATACGATAGCGCCAGTTTAAAAGTTTTTATTCCGCATTTGGCGTCTGTAGACGGCCGGGGCGCTAGCGTAGACTTACAGTGGTATCAGAGCCTAACCATTTTGCTATACTAACTTGTGCTAACGCGTTTAAAACATCGATCCGACCGAAAATCAAAAACCGCAAAAATCCTACCTGACAGTTTCTGTTAATTTTAAACGTGTCAAAATTGATTTCTGAATGTCTTAAAAATCTGTGCAGGGAATTCTAAGAGCCACGACAAAATTTGGGCTCGTAACTCCTCCAAGTTGCCCGCGGAAGAAGGCGGCCAAACCCATGGTTTGGCCTGCGCTTCCGCGGCCATGTGGGGAGCACGTGATCCCAAATTGGTCAGTGGGTTCTGTGTTGGGTTTTGGGTTTTTGGTATATTTAGTTTTGGCCCAGATTTTTGTTACTGTTCACCAGTAAGCTGTGGGGCCCACTTTTTAATATTTCGTCTTTGGTCGATCGAAATTTAAACACGTTAGTTTACAGTGCTTACATTATATCTCCGACCGGAATGTCATTTGATCGGTAAACCGCGTCTGATTGCTATAGTTCTTTTAGACGGGTTTGCGAACGTGACATTCGCGTTGATGTTCTGTGTTGTGCTGTGATGTTGCGGATTTGTCGTGGTGGATAGCAGTGTGCAATGGTAGTACAGTTTATGTTTATTTGTACATTTGATATTGCGGGGCGAGCATCCAACTTGTGGACAGCCGTCACTGCCTGTTGTATAATATTCTTTTGGGGCACGACCAGGTTGCGGTCGATGTACCTATTGTACTATTTTTCATTACTGTACTAGGTCTTACCCCGCGACGGAGTGCACGGATAGCCGGGTTCTGGAGGGCAACGGGTCCGCATCTCATGGCTTTGGGAGGCAGAGGGGCCCCACTCTAAAATTGGCAGACTGTTCGCCGCACTCGTAGGGGGTACAAGGTTGACCCAAGGAGGGGTGCTCAATTTACCGGATTCCGTGAAGTGCCGGGTATTCCATTCACTATGCTGTGGGGACTGCCTCGCTTCAGGTTTTGGCGGGTAACTTGCCGCACCCGTAGGGGTCTAGGTTTCATTGCACAGGCTATCCACATCGACAGGGGAACGTCGGGTTTCAGCAGCGGCTCTGTGAAACCCGGGGATCCCAGATATCTGTATTGTTCTGTGATGCTTATTACTTTTCTGTAATGTTGCATATTATCATGCCTGGAGCGATTATGTATATTGGTTTATATACTATTAGATGTTGTATATGTTTTACACTCGCGCTAGTCCAGTCCCCGCTCTGTCGTTAGTTAAGTAACCTAACGGGTGATGACGGGACCCAGTGATGAATGCGGATGGCATATACGTACATTTTATTTTCATTCTTTCTGGTGTGATTTATTGATGGGACTGCGTTGATTCTGATCAATGCAAAGTAAAACAAACCTGTTTTCAGTTGTTGGAACAAATTTAAAAAGTGTTATTGCAAGGACATTTCTTTTGTTTTGCATAGCGGTATTCAGTGGAATATCCTGCACCTCATTCGACGGGCAAGGGCCGATATCCCTTCACCGGGACTGACCCCTTAGGCAGAAGTTTGCGTCAGGGTAATAACTTCACTATAGTCGATTACATGTTGCTTTGCATAGCGGTATTCAGTGGAATATCCTGCACCTCATTCCACGAGGAAAGAGCCGAGATCCCTTCACCGGAGTGACCTCTTTAGCAAAGGTTTTCGTCACTATATTTTAAAAAGCTATCAGGTTCCTTCAGCGATATCAAGTTCACTACGCTAAAGGTTTTTCGCCAAAAACCAGCCGTAGCCCTCCGTCACTTCTTTTGGGTATTCAGTAGTATTCAAGTTATGTATTTTGACCTAACGCCAAGGCATAGTGTTTGGTAGCTGCTGGGTATTCAATTGTTGCATAGATAGATGAGTTGGTTTGGGACAACCGTTCTGCCATTTTGACCTAACGCCAAGGGCATGTGCGGGTGGGTTCAAATTAACAAGATAGTGATGGGTAGAACTTGGCATGTGACTTATGACATTTTGACCTAACGCCAAGGTTATAAGAGCATGGGGCAAAAATCAGATCGGGAGTTTCTAAAGAAACTGAAACTTGCCAAGTGTGCGCATACCTTCTAGAGTATGAGTAACGTGGATGCATTCCATCACGTTATCATGCGATGAGAGTTGGATCCCGATTCCCACTGATGAGTTGGTTTACTCTTCGGGTGATCCCGATTGATTCTTCTTTAGGTTTGGAGGAGAATTTGACAGGACAGTGGGTGGTTTCCGGATTAGATAAAGTTATGACCATTCTGATCTAGGTTAGAGTGCACGCAGAGTGTTTCTTTTCTCTCTCTCATCTTTGGCAGCGGACCTTTGACCGACCCTAGACTATGACTCAGTGACCAGGTTGACCGAACCTTCTTAAATACTGGCTTTTGGATTGTCTGAGTTGCATAAGTCATTGCCACTCCTTCTTTTACCCCTTTGCATTTCTCAGAACACGCCGTATTACTATGGATATCCACTTCCATTGGATAGATCCATCGTATGGTTATATACAAACTCGAAGGGACTTCTTCGAGGATGGATCCAGGTTCAGGAGGAAAAGAATTGGTTTATTCAGTTGTCTTTTATTATCACCTTCTCTCAGGTTGCGAGAGCTCCTTGGTTTAGGAGAGTACACCTATTACGCTTATTGGATAGTCTTATTCCAAACCATAGGCTGGTGCCGAAAGGTAGGGAATGAAGAAAACCAATTAGCCTAAGTAGGGTGTGCAGAAGGTAATATGTAAAGACAAAATAAAGGGATTAGAAAGAGGGCAAAGTAAATTACGACTGATATCATTCACGACCAAAACCGCGTACTTCATCGCCGCTCCTATTTCACCTTTAAAAGAATAAGGTATTATTCAGTTGTCTTTTATCATCACCTTCTCTCAGTTACGAGTACTCCTTGGTTTAGGAGGGTACACCTATTATGCTTACTGGATAGTCTTCTTCCAAACCATAGGCTGGTGCCGAACGGTAGGGAAGGAAGAAAACCATTTAGCCTAACGATGGTGTACAGAAGGTAACGACTAAAGACAAATAAATTGATTTGGAGAGATGGCAATAAATATACGGTTGAAGTCATGAATTGGATTATGGAAGAGGCATTGCTATGAATACCAGGATACCTCCTACGAAACATTTTCATGTTTCAGTGCATTGTTAAAGAAAAACTGTTTTCCCGATTAGACACTTACTCCAAGGGTATGTATTTACCAGGTTTCATTTTCATATCTGTATGGTTTTACAGATGATGAGTGGGAGTAAGATATTGGGAATTAGGTGATCATCCTCATTATATCGGAATTCGTTGTAATTGGTGATATTTGAGGAAATCGCCCAGGGTACAGTTTTCAACCTACGACGCACAGGTTTTGAGTTGTTTAACTCAGCGGACTTATACAGAGTATTGTATGTTGTCCAAGTGTCCATTAGGACAAAGGGGTAGGTCTTCGTACTATGTTATGTTTACTTATAACTTCTCTAGTATTTAGACGAGTGTTTCGTGGAAATACAAGGTCTAAGTTTTGAGAAGTTGTGGGTATAAGAATAAAGTAGAGAACCAGGTATCACAAGTATCGGGATTCTTCAAAGAGATCGAAGATGTAGATTCTTGTGATTGGTATTCAGATGATAGTGATGGTTTTGAGAAACGTGTTTCTCTTTCAGGCTGCTCATAATTGGATGGATTCCTAAGTTGAGTAATGCTAATTAGCCTCTTTCCATTATGTTGATATGCACTGGAGACAGCTGCATGGTTTGAATATGGTTCCAATTAACTAAGTGCCAAAGTTTCTGTATTGGATATAGAATGGACGTACCTTAAAAGAAATTAAGGTATGGGGAGTTGTCCAGCTTATGCTTAAAACCAGACTCTGGATAACTCAGGGCACGTTTCTGTAATGGCTGTTTGTGGGTTGACCCTGGCTATGACGAGGGTTGATATTCTACTATTTGGAAGATCAATAGTGATATTGTTCTTGACTCGCCACAGTTTTAGTAAAAATGGACTTTTTCAGAAAACAGTAGTGGGAGTATGGTAGAACTGGAAGTGATTCCAGAACCGCGAACGATTACGGAAAATTTAATAGGACCTATACATTCAATCAGTTTGACATTCCAATAGCCACTCCGCAGATTTGGTAGGTAACCTCAGACACCCGAGAGGTACTTCGGTAGGCTCAAGGACGGTGACAGGGAGGTTCTTATCTACCCAGACTTGACACTGCTGTTGTTCCAGGTTATGAGACCCGGTAGGAGGGTTGTCGTAGTCAGTGGGAGCATCGGAAGCATAGTGGGCAAGTAGCTTATATCTATTTATAGACTTGAGCAGTTATAGCGGAGATAGATCATCTAATTTTGATGTGACAGTCATAGGTTTTGACTTCAATCAGAATAGGGGATGGATCAGTTAAGAAGGTAGTAGGGTGTGATGTCATGGTATCTGGATGACATACACAGAGTGGGAAGTAAAATTCCTATACTACGATCGGTTGTACTGTGGTCGTCACACAGTTGTTTCTCCAGACAGGATATGGATATAATATAAGACATTCTGGTTTCTGGATCTATGGTTTTAGATCTAGATTTGGGTGGTTTCCCAATGTGGGTACTTTGACAGATATTCTAATGGTTTTTAGAATAGTTGACTCCTAGCATGGTAGTGTACCTGCAGGTGATGGAGTCACCCTCTCTAAAGGTGTCGTATGGACTAAAGGGGAGAGGGATATGCATGATTGACAGATCACTTGCTTAGGGCAATTGAGTCAATCGTGAGATGTCAAGTACCACACCAGATGTTGTTTTTGCACTAGATGCAATAAGTTTGTATTAATCCAATCCTGGAGAAACATAAGGAAGCAGTTTTAGAACATTGGTACATGTTCTACGGATTTGATAACGGCAAGCCTCTTTTGGGAGACGGTTATCATTCCAGGCTTCAAAGGTGACATGGATGACAGAGTGATTGTCAGAGTTATAGTTTTCCCTCTGACGAGGGACAGTATTATGGACAGGTGGTTCCAGAGGATACTTGTGGGTGGCATGGTGCCGGATACTGATTAGGTTCAGTGATCCATACAGTCTAAGAAGTTTGGATATGGAGTTCATTTATGAACTAAGGTCCCATCAGATATCCAGACATATTCTAAAGACAGGTACTACTCAATTCGGGAGATGGCTTTCTCCGCGAATTTGAGATTATGAGAGATACAGAAAGATACTTCTAGGCGGATCCACTCACTGAGGCTATTCTCGAACACAATAGTTTTACAAACGGGCTTTGTGAAACTGATTAGTAGAGGAGTTGGATGTTCGGTTTCACACGGGCTGTGAGTAGTCGACATCGCAATAATTAGCCTTGAGTGCAAGTGGGAGATTGTTGGAGATAGTGCCCTCATAGTCAATTATTGGATCGCAGGTACGTGATTGCAATGATTGCGGAGGACCTATCCCGGTAGGACAGTCTTACTCGAAATGATAGTACGCTATCTGGTTTGCCTTTATCAGTTGTGTACATGTTCAGGTGACTGATTGCATGTTACACTTTGATAGAGCCCTTAGGATCTTGCTTTACTACCAACTGTATGAGGGCGATCATATACGTGAGAGTTGGGTAGTTTATATGCATATCCTTAATTGTGGTCCCTAGTCGTGGGAGTTTCGAGACAGGGCATCGATACTCCGGAGTAGACTAGTGTATACAGTCGAGACCCCGACGAGGGGCGGTGGCCGGCTCACAAGCCACTGGTGTCAGTTGGATCACCTAAGATGTATACAGGTGCTCATTGGGTTATGAGTACACCGGACAGGACTCGCCGGGAATCTGCTAGTTAGTATTATATCTACCGTCAGATAGCAGTTCCCTGGTGACATGTGTACAGGTTAGTTCAATCGACCTGAGGTCGTCATTTGTCTCGTGTGAGTTCCCACTGTGCTTTGATTTCTACCCTACCACGGCTCAAAGGAGTCGTGCAAACAGGTAGCTTTTGGGTACAGTCCCGAGCCATATGGAGGCACGTGAGCGGATCGGCAGGGGATTCGTCTCTCCCGGTATTGGGGGCGAGATCGTGCTGTGTCTAGGAGAGCCATTACACATAGCCCACGGCCGTGGCAGGAGATTTACTGGTAGGTACTCCAGTAGTATCTCAGGGTGTTATTGGGCTTCACTCCGACACGACTTATACTGCTTCTGGGGGTCTGACGTTACTAGCCCCCTAGGCGGATATGCGATACTCATTGACGAACGGACCGGACTGTATATACATTGTCACTGTTAGACTTAGTAGGGTTTCTGGATGTGTTAGCTCATCGGCCACCCTTGAGTGCGCTCATCAGCCTCCCTTAAGTTCAGTCCATGGGCAGCCGTTATGCATAGCTAGTGCCGCTGACGGTTTGTGGTTAAACCCACTGCCAGGGTACTGAAGAGTCATTAGAGTCCCCCACAGACAGTTTCCCAAGTTTCGGGCGAAACGTTGTAGAGGCCGTATGGTTTTATGGCAGGGTTCGGAAAATGCACGTGCGTTTACGCACGTGTCGATTTTCTGACAGATGATGCTGGTCGGCTTTGGTTTAAGCCGGATCCGAGTGTTATATTGAGTAGGTATAATATCTTTGTCTCAGTTGCATTTGTATTCGGTCGCAATACAAATGCGGGTATATTTATACAGTTTCGGGGTTATCCTGAAAGTCGTTTCAGGATCACTTTTGGAAGTTGCCAGTTTCCAGTTTTCTATCAGCCGTCTTTTAACATTCTGTTAAAGACGGATTTATCTTTTCTTCAGATGGAGTGAGTCATCATTCTAGAAGGTTCTAGAAGTGATGAAGTGGCTTAGTGAGTCATCTTGGCTTTAATGGTGCATTTATTGAATGGTGACTATGCTTAATGATTCATGCTTTGTAATTAAAGCTTTTTGTTTTCCTTTTGATATTTTCTTCATGATAAGCTTCATGATGTGGTCACCTCCCTCCTCCTACCATCACCTCCCTCCTCTATAATTGTGGCCGGCCCCTCTCTCCTCCCACTATTCACTCATTTGTGAAATTATGGTTGCTAAAAAGAAAAGAGTATAGTTTAAAGTGTATGGAAATTTCATAGTTCATTCATTGTTCCATTTCATTTCCATCGGCAACTTCATTAACCGATCGTCCACGGACTTGGACGAAGTGAGACAAAGTCATCTACTCATTCTCTACATCAAATCTTGGTCGTCTCTTTTAGCAAACTTGACGATCGAGTTGCCTCGAGTCAGAGACGGGAGCCCGTTTAAAGAACCGATCATGTGGTGCCACCTCGACGAGGAGATCGGAGATCGACGAGATCGGAGCAGCCGCAACGGAGCGTGGGATGATGGTTGAAGAACGAAGGACTCGGATCGTTCGGTATAACCATTCTACACTCTTTACAGTTTGTTAGTTTAGCAATAATGGCAGATCCGGGTTAAAGTATACGATAGCGCCAGTTTAAAAGTTTTTATTCCGCATTTGGCGTCTGTAGACGGCCGGGGCGCTAGCGTAGACTTACAGATATGGGATCATCCATTGCCCATCTGTATGGGTTGAGAAGGTATACGCTAGTCTACTCTGTATATCGATGCCCCGTCTTGATATACCCACGACTAGGGACTTTGAAGGATGTACTTATGGACTACCATGTCCCCACTAGTATGATCCGCATCATAGTCCAGGTAGTCAAGTACACATCCTTAGGGCTTTACCAACATGTAACAGAGGGACAATCAGTGTACACGTTAAGGTAAAGAGCAACCAGATAGCATACTATCATGTCGAGCAAGAAAGTCCTCCCTATATATGTCCAAGCATCCACTACAATATACATCCTATGTATAGTAATGGCCTCTAGGGCATACATATAACTAACAGTTTACTAGGTACAGGATGAGATGTCAAGTACTGAATGCTGAGTATGGAAAGGAATAATATCAACACGGAATATCAACGTGGAAAATAACTGGTGTCTATCAATACACCAAAACCCAGTACAACTCAAGAGTCATCATCCACATCGGTCCTCAAATCTTATAATCTCATAAAATCGGGAGTGCCCATCACCGGCACTCAAAATATCATAAAATCAGCCGTGTCCAGCATCGACACGCAAATCCTCCAATATGGGTCGTCCGTCCATCGGATCTGCCCACGGGCTCCGTCTGCGGAATCGGCCCACGGCCCCGGCAGTACCGTATCCTTCAAGCTACTCTGGTCAGTATCCTCCGGATAACTGCCAGGTCCAACCAATCACCGGTAGGTAGTAGTCCCTCCGCCGGGCTCACCGCCTAACAATACGAGTCTTCTCGCCCCGGGGTACCGTACCGGGTCCACCATGTACCCACAATCGGTGCCTGCCTCTCCTCGAATCGGGTATACTCACACAACCTCTCTGGAACCGAGAAAACTCATGGTGGACGCACTAAATATCATATCAAAGGAAACCGGGTTTTCAAACAGTGCGTATTTTCTTAAAATAGTACACAGGTTCCCAAATCCAGAAATCACAGAAATCAAATCCAATGTGTAGATCCATGCAATGTGTCGTATGACACTACGGGTGAAAGAAAGGGAGAACCGCTCTTTTTAAAGGATCCAGTTTTGAAAATATCATTTGCGGTCCCTTAGTTTTAAATCAAGTCAATATCATCCATGTATGTAACATATGAATGTGGTATAGGTATGGATGTGCGAATGGATAAGTACGCAAAGTGAATATAGCAATGTACATGTGCACTAATGTAGACATATGATGTATATGCGCCCGAGTATGAATATATGTATATGAATATGTGAGGTATAAGTCACAAGTATGAATATATGTGATGTATATGTCAAAAGTATGAATATGTGAGGTATAAGTCACAAGTATGAATATATGTGATGTATATGTCACAAGTACGAATATGTGAGGTATAAGTCACAAGTATGAATATATATGATGTATATGTCACAAGTATGAATATGTGAGGTATAAGTCACAAGTATGAATATATGTGATGTATACAGCAAATCATGTCAACGTCAAATAAGCAGAATCAATATAATATGCGGTTTATAGCAATCCTATATCGTGAGTGGCATGGCAATCACTAACGGTGTGAGTGTAGCATATAAATCGTGCTCGTACAACTAGGACCGTTAGTGATAGTGCAGTGTTCTATACTACCAGTATATCTATATGGACACTCATGACTACAAAACCTATTACGCCCTGACGCTTAACGCCATACGGGCGATTTCCCCGTAGATGTTAAATCTACTCACCTGGTCGCGTGCTAAGTATAGCTGACCACTTGCTTCCCTTTCCTGGCGACGTCTGACGTACCCGCCTGTGAACCTGGAAATTACACAAGGGATCCAATTATATAAGCAAGAATCTCGCAAAACGCGATATCGAAACAAAACGTGAAACTCGCGTCGCGAATCAACGCGCGTGTGTGCGATACGCTGAAACGTGTGTGCACGTGTCTACGACTCATCCCGACACGCCGCGATACGCTGAATCACAAAACCCACTCGCGTATTGCGCGTATCGCACAAACCAAAAACACCAGAAAACGATATATCGTCCCAGATTCTACCCAGGTTAAAATATTACAAAACTATATATACCAAGGACCTACAAAACATAGCAGATACCCACCCTAAAAACCCTAGCTCCTATTCCCCAGGTCTGGCCGCAATTTGCGGCCAGAAAGATTTTTCCGGCGGCCTAAGGTTGGGCTGGTGGGGTCGGGCTCTGGTGGTGGGTTCAGGGTCTCTCAAGTATGCTACAGTCCACTCAATATTATTCTGAACTCACTTGGGTAACAGCAGACATCAAAAAGCTAAGTTTTTTCTTAAAAAGTCACATTTTGCACAATCATGAAAATTCAGGGTATTTTGGTGTAAACTGGGGTTACCTAGGTTTACTTGGCTTCAATAGCACTTAACTAACTTAGTCTAACCAAAACTAACCTTGCCTAAGCAAAGTTTACACTAAACATCACAAATATCACTAATAACACATAATCTAGCACTAACAATCACAAATTTACACTAATAAGCTAAATCGACACACAAGTCAAGCATACGTGCAAGTGAAGCTCAGAGGTTATACGTCACTTGACCCTGCGACGCTGGGTCAGGAGAAGAAGAGAAGAAGAAGAAGCTGCCACTGCTGCTGCTGCTCCAGATGTTGTTTCTGTTGCTACTGCTACTGTTGATGCTGTTGATGTTGTTATTATTGCTGATGGTGTTGTTGATGGTGTAAGTGCTGGGCTGCTGCTACATGTGTTGCTGCGACTGCTGCAAGGAGCTGCTGCTGTTGCTTGGTGATGCTGATGCTGGGACTGAGGCTGGTGCTCTGTTGTTGTTGCTGTTGTGTGATGCTGCTGCTGTGCCTGCAGCTTCTGCTGCTGATGATGAAGCTGAGAGTGTGTGTGTGTGAGAGAGAGTGAGTGGAATGTGAGAGTGACCAACAAAAGAAGGAATGAATGAATCATAACAATAGAGAGTCAAGCCCCCATTTCTCTCTCTCTCTCTTCACATTAAATGCAAGCATGGGCTTGCCATAATGCACCCCTCTCTCTCTCTCTCATTTAATGCAAGCATGGCTTAGCCATGATGCACTCACAAGTCAACCAAAAGTATTTTAAATCCCATTTCATTTAAAAAAAAACAATAACCTTAATTAAAATCATTTAACTAAACAAGGAGGGTTTAATCCACCATGGTTGTTAAACATGGTATAACCCAAATTTTAACCCTAGTTTACATGCACAAGTTTGTGCAAGCTTGGTAAAATTCTAGAAAAATATTTATCAAACTTGAAAAATTATTTGAAAACCAATTTGGTAAACTTATTATTAAAATCACATACTAAAATATAATTAGCCACTAAACACATCCTAGGGTGTTACACTTAAGCAGAGTAACGTAGTGTGTGTATGTCCGCGGCATACTCACGATGCGGTACTCCGCCTAAAGTGACCTAACTACGAATTACTTGAAATTCCTTCCTTGATGACATATCCTTGTGATTCGATTTCCGTGTTCATATCGAATCTTATTTCTATTTATAGCCTTTGCCACCGATGACTATGGGGACTCAGAGTGATGCAGCGAGGGCCGAGGTCAGGATTGACTCGGGTAGGACGAGGACTGACCAGGATGGAACGGTCGTTGCACAGGAGCAGATAGATCCGCCTTCGACAGATAGTATCACTAGGCTTATGGAAGAGATCCAGGACATGCGCCAGATGATGAGTTCATTGGTTGAGGCCGTTCGAGCGCAGCGACAGGAGGTTGTCACCTCTGTTACCCAGTTGTTCCTTGCAATCAGCATGTAGCATTCCTTCCCCTACATAGCACCAATGATTGCAGCTCCAGTTGACGAGACACGTATTCCAGAGACTTTGAGAGTTCTGGAACCGTGGAGGACTCGTACCGGTGTACCAGCCTAGAGACAGAGGCTTAGTCGTCAAACAGATTTCATGACCATCGCGGGAGCAGTAGAGGCTTGGGACGAGGACAGTCATTCAGCTCTCATCCTCGGGAGGGTCGGCAGTCATCACGTGGATGTTTTCGATGCGGGAGCCTTCATCACTTCGTCAGATATTGTTCCATAGCACCGCGTCAGGATTATGTGCAGAGAGGTCGTGGTCGCAGAGGATTCCCTCAGAGGGGACAGGTTGGCAGAGAAGGATTTTAGCCAGTTGCGGGTAGGGGGTAGACACGAGAGTTTGCTTCTACTCATCGGGACGCGCGGGCGTCCAATGCAGAGTTTTTAGGTATTCTAAATTCGTATGTTCTGTTGATGTACTTGTTTGTTTTACACACTTGTGCCGTGGTTGGGACGAGAGTCGGTTAGCTAGATCAGCCGTTTGTTGTGTTAACTTCTATCAGTGATTCTTTTGTTGCGCGACACGTAATTCAGTCGTGTGCCAATCGGATAGGAGATAGAGATTCGTCCGTCGTTTTGATCCTTGTAGAGATGTTAGATTTGACGTTCTCCTGGGCACGGACTGGTTACTTACGTTCTATGCGTCTGTGGACTGCCGTGAGAAAATAGACATGGTTAGTTTTCCCGGTGAGTCAGTTCTTGTTGTGCATGGGAGGGCAGTGGTGCCGCCTCACACAGCTTGAATTCAGACTTTTTCGCTAGTCGGCTTTTGAGAAGAAAATTTCGAGGATTCTTGGCGTTCATTCGTGATACCGGAGCCACAGTGGGTTTGTTGGACCGGCTTTCCTTCATGCGAGAGTTTTCCGACGTTGTTCCAGATGAGCCGGCGAAGCTTAGGGTGCTTAAGGATCAGCTGCTGAGTTGTTTGTTGGGGGGCTTGTCCGTATTAGTGTTTCGCATTGGGGAGCTCCTATTTCTATTCGTCAAGGAGAAAGACGGTAGTTGAGATTGTGTATTGATTGATCGTCAATTGAACTGGCTTACGGTGCGGATAGGTATCCTTTACCTCGCATTGACGATTTCTTCGATCAGCTTCAGAGTGTGAAACATTTTTCTAAGTTTGTTCGGGATCAGGTCATCATTGTTGCGGGTTCGGAGTGATGACATTCCGAAGACTGCCTTGTGCGTGCTACGGGCTTTATATGTTTTGGTGGTGTCGTTGGACTCACCAATGCCCTAGTAGCATTCGTAGATACGATGAACCAGATTTCATCAGGCCGTTCCTCGACCAGTTATTGTTGTGCTATTGACGACATTCTGGTCTATTCAATGTGTCGTGAGGGACAGGAGTAGCACTTGAGGATTTGGTTTGCAGACATTGGGAGAGACCCAGCGGTTTGCTAGATTCTCGGAGTGTTCCATCAGGCTTGTTTGTGTTGACTCCTAGGTCTT
This sequence comes from Agapanthus africanus, assembly GCA_030015575.1. Taxonomy (NCBI): domain Eukaryota; kingdom Viridiplantae; phylum Streptophyta; class Magnoliopsida; order Asparagales; family Amaryllidaceae; genus Agapanthus; species Agapanthus africanus. Next base: position 425,237,910 of record CM057337.1, read on the forward strand.
GTAGTTACGGGAGACGGTTTTTGTATGGTCCCGAGGAAGATTGAGGCTGTACAGCTTTGGCCCAGACTTGTGTACTGACGGAGTTCCGCAGATTTTTTGGCTTAGCAGGTTGTTACCGCCGTTTTGTACAGTATTACTAGTGTATCGCTGCACCGTTGACTGAACTGACCGGAAAGGAGGTTCCTTTTTCTTTGGACTGAGGCATGCGTGGGGAGTTTTCGGCAGTTGAAGACCCGGTTAACAACTGCATCGGTTCTTTCTTTGCATCTGGTTCGGGCGACTTTGTTGTTTAACTGTGATGTTTCGCGAGTGGGGATCGATTGTGTACTGAGGTGGTACATTCGAGTTATCACTTTTGATTCCCGACATTTGGAGGAAGTATGACCAGGATATCCGACTCATGATCTGGTGATGGCCGCGGTGGTCGTGCGTTGGAGATTTAGAAACACTACTTGTTCGGAGTGTCGTGTCAGATTTTCACGGACCACCAGAGCATAATGTACATCTTCCTGCAGCGGATTTTGATTGTTGAGACAGTCTTCTGCAGATTTACAGTTCTTGTGCGATCGTTGAGTACAGTTTTAGTTCGCCTCTACTGAGGGGACAACTTGCTCATGTCCGCGCCCTACCATTGTTCCTTAATCGCTTTCGCGAAGCACTGCCCGTCGATGCTCGTTCGTCTGAGATTCTGAGCATACTCGGCTGGGTAATGATTCGGAGTCCTTGATTTGTGACCAAGGTGTGCTACGTTTAGGGACGCGTTTGCATACCTGTTGCTGATGGGCAGAGACGCGAAATCTTAGAGAAGGCACATCAGTCAACTTTCGGTGTTCATTCAAGTTCCACCAATTTGTAGCTTGACTTGTGAGATAGTTACGGGTGGGCAGGGATGAAGTGTGAAGTTTCGGATCTCGTTTCAAGATGACTGTCTTGTTGCGGGCTAAGGTTGAGCATTTGAGACCGGCTAGAGAGTTGCAACCTTTAACTGTTCCGAAGTGTAAATGAGAGCATATCTCCACGAATTTCGTTGTGGTGTCCACCCCGGTCTAGACAGGGTATGACTCCATTCGGTGTTTGTTGTCCAGTTATGCTCAGTTTGCTCAGTTATCCTTTGTTAAGTTGTGCGTTGCACGGAGTTCCTTCATGGGTCGTATCAAAATAGGGCATCCTATTCGCTTGCCGTCTTGGGCAGGAACTTCAGGAAGCCTTGGGTACTGGTTGTGCTTTAGCTCTATTTTTCTATCCGCGGGATGATGGTTTTGCGAGAGCAGACTATACCGACTCTGGAGGATATGCTTGTGCTTAAAGGGTTACACTAGCTCCCCGGCCAACTTTCGTGGCCAAATGCGGAACAAAATTTTTTCCGGCGAACATAAATTTGGCGCTAGAATAACACTAAAACCCGGATCTTTACCATAAACCTAACTAGCAAAAGAGGAGTTCTATCTACTATGATATAAAGTTATACCTTAAACTTGAACTCCTTTTTCTCCTTGTTGTGAGCTCCTTGGAATGATCTCGATGGCTCCTCCTCACCGGCTTCTCTATATCGAAGAAGATCCACCCGAAGGCCTCTACCTTAAGCTCCTACCTCAGCCATGAAGTAACTAGAGTGCTTTGCTTGCTAGACTAAGAACCCTAGAGTGAGTAGAGAGTTGTTTTAGTGGTTAGATCTCACAAAGCTCTTGATTTTCAACTCATGAAACAAGAGAGCTTTGAGAGAGGAAGAGGAGAGAGCTAGCAAGAGAGAGAATGTATCATGATAGAATGAGAAGAGATAGCTCTCATATGAACAAAAAGAATAATGATAATTTTAATTAGGTTAAATTTTCATGGTTGATGTTGATTTGACCATTATCATATCACAATTAATGCTAAGCATGCTCACAAAAATATCTAAGTCAACATGGGTCAACTTAGTCAAATGGTCAAACCAATTAACCATGATACAATTATCTCTAATTAAAACTCATTAATCAATTTCCTCCATCTCATTATGGTTTTAATCAAGTCAATGTTCAAAACCCTAATGAGGTTCCTCTGCCTCTGTCAACTTTGTATACACACCCGCATCCGTGTTCCGAGGAACACGAATACAATGAGACCGAACCAACCCGAAACCAAATACTAGGATCTGGCTTAAACCATAATCCACTAGTATCAACTGCCCGAACAACGAACACGCACAAGTACGCATATGTCAACGAACCCTGTCGTAAAACCTGTAAGTCGATGTGCAACACCCCACGAGTTGCGGGGAGGCGGAAATATGAAAAACGATCTTGTTCTTTAAGCATACATCGACTAACCGAAGATCTTTACTAAACGATAATTAACAAAAACCATAGAAGTTCTTAGCTACTATGTAAAGAGATTATACCTAGTGAATCGTGTCCTTCGTCTTTTCGATCTCTTCGTCCTCCTCGGCCTCCTTCCCGTGATAGATGATCCACCCGAGAACCCTAATCCAAGCTTCACCTCTATGCTTGAGGTAACTAAGTCTCTCTAGATGCTAATTAAAGGAACTTAGACGATATAGAGTTAGGTTATGGATTGTTTAGTCTATTCTAATCCTTGATCTCAACTCTTGAGTGGTAGGATTAGGGTTTGAAGAGAGAGTGAGCTTGAGGAGAGAGAAGGAGAACATGATAATGATAATGATATTGTTTCTCACTTGAATATATGAAGCATAATGAATAAACAAATAAATGAATAAATGTGATTGTTCATCATGTTACATTAATTCAATATGAGTGATTCACCATGTGAGTCATTAAGCATTTAATAATGCATTAATGACATGATGAATCACACAAAATGAGTCACAATCGCATTTAATGATAATGCCACCTAAACCCTCAAGTCACCATGCTTCTAGAAGCTTCACATAAAATTACGAGAACGCCCCTCCTATCCATGAAAACACGGAAAAACTTTAGACTGTATAAATCCAAAAACCTGATACTAGAATCTGGCTTAAACCCTAGCCGGTGAGTAAAAACTGTCCGAACGTTGTACGTGCGTTTAAGCACGTATGCGTCCGAACCCTTGTCGTAAAACCGTACGACCTCTATATCGTTTCGCCTGGAGTAGGGAAATCTCTGTGTCGGACTCTAAAGACTCGACTACTACGCTGGCTGTGGGTTTAACCACAGACTGCAAGCGGCACTAGCTGTACGTAACGGTCCCCAGGTAGATGTCGATAAGAAGGCCGATAAGGAAACCCATCCGAACTCCTACTGAGCCTGTCCGTGACAATATCCGCGCAGTCCAGTCTGTTCTTCTAAAAGTATCGCATGTATGGTCTAGGAAGGTGGTAAACGTCAGACCCCTAATAACCGTAAAAGTCGTGTCGGCATGGCTCAAGACCATCCGAGAATCTACTGATAAGTCAATCAGTAATTCTCAATCAGCCCTGGCCAGGGACTTATGGTAATGACCAACCGATCACCGTGCGATATCAACTCCTAAACCGAGAGAGACGAATCCTTAACAGTCATTACTGCCTCTACGTGGCTCAGGACTGTGCCCAACTAAAACCTGTTTACACGACTCCTTTGAACCGTGGTAGGGTAGTAATCAAAGCACAGTGGGAACTCACACGAGACAAATGACGACCTTAGGTCAACGGACTATCTGCACACATGTGACCTGAGAACTGCTATCTGACGTTAGGTATAAATACGATCCAGTCAGTTCTCGGCGAGTCCTGTCCGGTGTACTCACACCTAGTGAGCATCTGTATACAATCTTAGGTGCACATCACCAATGGCTGCGGTACCAATCCATCGCCCCTCGTCAGGGTCTAGATATGTATACACTAGTCTACTCTGGAGAATCGATGCCCAGTCTCGATACTCCTGTGACCAGGGACATCTAAGGATGTGCCTATTGACTATCCAGCTCCCACAAGTATGACTGCCATCACAATGCCGGTAGTCAGGCAAACACCCTATGGGCTTTATCAACATGTTTATAAATACAAAGTAAAATATATCACACATTAAGATGAAGTCAAACCAAATAGGGTACTATCATATTAAGCAGGATTGTCATGTACATACATATCCCTAGCATCCTATACAATGAAGGCCTCTAGGGCATATATATCCAACAATCTCCCACTTGCACTAAGGCCGATAATTGGCGCAATGAGTACCCACTGTCTGCAATAGATCCAGTTGCTGGCGTACCGCATGCCCAACATCTCAAACAGCCTCTCGAATTGGACTTGAGGCATGGCCTTGGTGAATGGATCTGCCGTGTTGTCTTTTGTGTTCACTCTCCGTACCTCGATCTCCTGACGATTCACCGGTGAAACCCCCTTAAGATATGCCTGGATTTCTGATGGGACCTTGGTTCCTTCGCTAATGCTACAACTCCATTATTATCACAATACAAAGGTATTGGATTGGCAATGGACGGAACTACCTGAAGTTCAGAGATGAACTTCCTCATCTAGACAGCCTCTTTTGCGGCTTCACTAGCAGCTATATACTCAGCCTCCATAGTTGAGTCTGCGACGGTATCCTGTTTGGAACACCTCCAACATACCGCCCCTCCATTGAGGGTAAACACAAAACCTGAAATGGATTTAGAATCATCTTTGTCACTTTGGAATCCGGAGTCGGTAAAAGCCTCAACCTGGAGGTCCCCATTACCGTAAATCAAGAACATCTTCTTAGTCCTTCTCAGGTACTTGAGAATGTTCTTTACCGCTATCCAATGCTTCTCACCTGGGTCAGACAGATACCTGCTTACTACACTAAGTGCGTAAGCCACATCTGGTCTGGTACATAACATCGCATACATTATAGATCCTACTGCCGAAGAGTCGGGTATAATGCCCATGCGAGCCCTCTCTTCATCAGTCTTTGGAGACATCTCTTTGGAGAGGGTGATTCCGTGAAAAGCGGGTATATTACCGCGCTTGGAATCTTCCATACTAAATCTCTTTAGTATAGTGTCAATATACCTGGACTGTGAAAGTCCCAACATTCTATTGGATCTATCACGATAGATCTTAATGCCCAGAATGTAGGTTGCATCTCCCAAGTCTTTCATGGAGAATTTCTGTGACAAGAAGAGCTTTACTGATTGTAGCATAGGGACATCATTCCATATCAGTAGTATGTCGTCAACGTACAAAACGAGGAAGACTACTGCTCCTTCTACAATCATCCTATAAATACATGGTTCATCTACATCTTTGATAAAGTCAAATTCTTTGACTGTTTCATCAAAGTAGATGTTCCAACTTCGCGATGCTTGCTTTAATCCATATATGGATTTAAGCAACTTGCACACTCTTCCACTGCTCCCACTGTCTAAGAAACCTTCTGGTTGATCCATGTAAACACTCTCTTCTAAATGTCCATTTAGAAAAGCTGTTTTTACGTCCATCTGCTAGGTTTCATAGTCATGGAAGGCAGCTATGGCAAGCAGGATCCGAATGGATTTAAGCATAGCTACAGGTGAAAAGGTTTCATCATAGTCCAATCCTGGTCTTTGACGAAAACCTTTTGCAACGAGTCTAGCTTTGTAGGTTTCCACTTGTTCAAATGCACCAATCTTCTTTTTGAAGATCCATTTGCATCCAACTGGTTTCACCCCAGGAGGAGCAACTTCTAAAGTCCATACTTTATTGGTGTACATGGGTTCCATTTCGGATCTCATAGCATCCAACCACTTCACTGAGTCTATACTCGTGATAGCCTGCTGAAAACTAGTAGGCTCATCATCATTGATGATGCAATCCTCTCGATCCCCATCTAGAAGAAACCCATAGTATCTTTCGGGAGGATGAGAAATCCTACTAGATTTGTGGAGTGGCGTTGGTTCATCGGGTTCTATTGAAACCAGAGGTTCTACTAAGTCCTCGGCAACAGTTTGAGGTTCTGGAATTTCTTCCAGCTCTACCGCGCTTCCACTAATTTCTTTTGCAAGAAATTCGCTCTCTAAGAAGAAAATGTGGCGAGCGAAAAACACCTTTTCTTCTTCAGTGTGGTAGACCATATACCCCCTTGAATGTTTGGGGTATCCTACAAACTTGCACAAAACCGATCGTGCCTCGAGCTTTTCCGGGCTATGCTTTTTAACATATGTCGGACACCCCCATATCTTGATATACATGAGATATGGTCTCTTCCGCTCCACATTTCATATGGATTGGTAGGCACAGACTTAGTCGGAACTCTATTCAATAGGTATGCTGCTGATTCTACAGCAAAACCCCCGAAGGAAAGTGGCAACTCAGCACTACTCATCATTGAACGCACCATATCTAATAGCGTGCGATTCCTCCTTTCTGACACACCATTATGCTGAGGTGTATAAGGCGGAGTAAGCTGAGAGGGAATTCCATTCTCTTTTAAGAATTCAAGGAAACTGGTACTTAAGTATTCTCCACATCGATCAGATCGAAGTGTCTTGATGCTTTTACTAGTCTGTTTCTCTACTTCATTTTTATACTCCTTAAACTTCTCAAAGGCCTCGGATTTATGCTTCATTAAGAACACATGTCCATTCCTAGAGAAGTCATCAGTAAATCTGATGAAGCAGGAGTGACCGATTCTCGCATGCGTAGACAATGGACCACATACATCACTGTGTACATGTCCCAAGAGTTCTGTGGCTCTTTCTCCGTGTCCGGTGAACGGAGATTTGGTCATTTTTCCTTTGATACATGATTGACAAGTTGCATATGATGAATATTCAAACGGATCTAAATATCCATCTTTATATAACTTAGTCAACCTTGTTTCGTTTATATGACCAAGTCTACAATGCCATAGGAAGGTTGATTTGAATCTTGAGCCTTTCTTTTAAGCGTGTTTTGAATATCGAAAATTCAAGGTTGATTAAGTTTGTATATGTCGTTTTCCACTGTGCCAAACCCAATCAGTTCTTGATTTAGGAGAATGTTCATGACATTTCTTTCAAGCGCAAAATTATATACTTCATTAGATAACAAAGATACTGATATAATATTACACAACATACTGGGAATACAAAAACAACTGTACTACACCAAAATGTGCCCACTAGTCAACCCTGGATGATATTCCCCTATTGCAATGGCATCTACATGCATTCCATTGCCCTTCCGGAGAGTCATATCACATGTCCCCAGTATTCTACTATTTCTCAGATCCTGCAATGAATTACAGATGTGAGAACCAGAACCGGTATGAAATACCCGTGATGTAGAGTTTACTGAAAGACAATTTTCGATTATGAACACACCTGAAGCAGAAGCAACAGCTTGCTTCTTGTCCTTGGCTTTGAAAGCCACACAGTCCTTCTTCCAGTGCCCTTGCTTGTGACAATAATAGCATTCGTTTATATCTGCCTTCACCCTTCCTGCCTTGTTCGTTCCCTGCACCTTCTTGACCACAATTTTCGATTACACACACCTGAAGTAGAAGCAACTACTTGCTTCATGTCCTTGGCTTTGAAGGCCTGACAATCCTTCTTCCAGTGCCCTTGCTTGTGACAATAGAAGCATTCATTCTTTTCTGTCTTCACCCTTCCTGCCTTGTTCGTTCCCTGCACCTTCTTGACCCCACCTTTCGGTTTGGTGGCTTTCATCTTCTTCTTCCTTTTAGCTTTCGCTTTAGATTTAGAAGAGAATGATTGGCTAACATACAGAACGGGGGTCTTCTCCTTTTTCAAGGAGGTCTCTGCCACCCTCAACATGTTGAGGAGCTTTGGAAGATCAGCTTCCATTTCGTGCATGTTGAAACTTAGCACGAACTGAGAGAAGGTGTGGGGAAGGGACTGCAAAATCAAGTCGATATACAAATCATTCTCTAGCACGCATCCCAGGTTTGCGAGTTTCTCAATGAGGCTGATCATTTTCAGGACGTGCTCTCCTACAGGTGATCCTGGACCTAACCTCATCTGGAAAAGTTTCCTTGAGGTCTCGTACCACGCGATACGAGAGTGCTCCCCATACAATTCCTTGCAATGCAGAAAGATGGATATAATATCCATACTCTCGTGCTGTTTCTGGAGTTCATTGTTCATGGATGCCAGCACGATACACTTAGCTCTCTCACAGTCTAGATCCCAGGTTTTGCGAACTTCCTTGTCCGCAACTGAGGAATCTGATCCTGGGATAAGGGGAGAAACAGCGGTGGTAACATATGCTACTTTGTCATAAGTCAGTGCAATGTTGACGTTCCTTAGCCAATCTTTATAGTTCTGCCCGGTCAGTATATTTTTTTCAAGTAATAGTTTTAGTCCTGTCATAGTAGCTGCCAGAGAGAGAGAAAAGAAAACATTCAGCATATGCTCTTGCAAGTTTAGATTGGTTATTAGTTTATCTAAACAGGATGGCTCCCACTGTTTCCTCAAATCCTTCTTCAAAACCTAAAAGAAGAATTAGTCAGGATTTAATCACACGTCATAATACTTGCTTAACCTTTCAGCCAGGCCAGTGTTGGTACTTTGAGGGAGGTTTTCTAACACTTTCGCGAAGTTCCTTAATTAAATAACCTCTTTTCCCTGGAGGCGTAGCCCCTCTAACACCTTTCTGGACACCTACTTGGTTTATAGCATTGATTGTTAAGTGAGAAAATTTCCCGAGAGTAATCCTACTCATCAGTGGGATCGGGATCCAACTATCATTGCATGATGCCCTAGATGGAAGCCACTCAAGTCACCACACTTCAGAAGGTATGCTAAATCTGCAAGTTTTTTTTATGTTTGAAACTCCCGATGTGATTTTCACCCCAAGCTCTTATAACCTTGACGAAGGCCAACACATCATAAGACGCAAGTCAAGTTCTACCCGTCATTGTCCTGATTAATTTAGGTACATCGTATATGCCTTTGACGTAGGCCAACAAGGCTTTACGTCAGTCCTATACTAATGCATCTATCTATGCAACAAATAAGCAAACACACTACTACCATACACTATGCCTTGACGTAGGCCAACAAGCATAGCATGAATACGGTGTGCTGTCTATTTGAAACGACGGAGGGTTACGGCTTGTTTTTGGCAAAAGCGGTTAACGTAGTGAACTTGATATGATCGAAGGAACCATGATAGCCTTTATTAAAACGAGTGGTTTAAGCTCCGCATTTAAAATTTTCTTTTTGAAGAAAACCGAGTGGTTTTGAAATTGTTCCAACGATTCAGTTTAGGTTTTATTTTCTTTGCATTAATAATAATGTGTCTGATCATTAACCTATCATTACTGATAACAATGAAAATACAACGTCCTTTTATGCCATCCGCATTCACCACGGGGTCCCGTCATCACTCGTTAGGTTACTTAACTAACGGCAGAGCAGGGGCTGGGCTAGCGCGGGTGTAAAATATAAGTAACGTCTAAATAGCTATCATATATAGATATTGTACATTCGTCAGACACAATAATAGGCATTCCAGATCACAGATGAACTTTATTGGATATACAAGCAATCCACGTTTCTTTTAAGCCTGCAACGAAAGACGGATTACACAGTTGTGATGAATAGCCATTACCCCACCCCAGACCCCTACGGGTACGGCAAACTACCTGCCAAGTACCCGAAGTGAAGCATCTCCCTCAACAACGTGAGTAAGCCACTAAACACTTCAAAGTACCCGGTAGTTTGTGCACCCCACCTTGGGTCTATCCTAGGAGCAAAAACAGTAAAAAGGAATAATACAACGGTGGCTACAACCACAACCTGGATGTGCCGCGCAAAATAATATTTCAACTTATCACAATTACATCGAATGAATTAATACAATAACCCATCACCAAACCCTGACTAATAATCACAACAAACCAATACAGTTCATAATCACAAACAGTTAAAAACATCACAGATATGTGCAACCCCCTGCCAACCGACATACTAGCAGTTAGGGGAGGTTTACGAACACATAATACAGTTCACAGATATAATCAAGTAAGCAAACATCGTATAATTTCAATCGATCAAATACATTAGATTCTACTCCAAAACTTTTCTGTAAATCTGAGACTTGAGTAGAAAATAAATCATTCCAGAAAAGACAAAACATCACAGAAGACCAACAGGGAAAAACTGGGCTGAATCGGCTCCAACTCGGCCACGGATCCGCGGCGGATCGGTGGGATCGGCCGCGGTTCCGCGGCTCGGTGGCCGATTCAGGAGCCCATTTTTTTCCTGTGTTCTTATAATTTCATGTAGGTTATTCTGGAGGCCCCTAAAAAATTTTTAGGCCTTATTTTAAAATCGACAGAAACTATGTGATATCGTTATATTTTCCGGTTCGTTTTGCGTTCGAAATTCATACGACTTTGCAAATGAGTTAATTATTGTTTAGTGAGGCTCTGATACCACTGTAAGTCGATGTGCAACACCCACGAGTTGCGGGGAGGCGGAAATATGAAAAACGATCTTGTTCTTTAAGCATACATCGACTAACCGAAGATCTTTACTAAACGATAATTAACAACAACCATAGAAGTTCTTAGCTACTATGTAAAGAGATTATACCTAGTGAATCGTATTCTTCATCTGTTCGATCTCTTCGTCCTCCTCGGCCTCCTTCCCGTGATAGATGATCCTCCCGAGAACCCTAATCCAAGCTTCACCTCTATGCTTGAGGTAACTAAGTTTCTCTAGTTGCTAATCAAAGGAACTTAGATGATATAGAGTTAGGTTATGGATTGTTTAGTCTATTCTAATCCTTGATCTCAACTCATGAGAGGTAGGATTAGGGTTTGAAGAGAGAGTGAGCTTGAGGAGAGAGAAGGTGAACATGATAATGTTAATGATATTGTTTCTCACTTGAATATATGAAGCATAATGAATAAATAAATAAATGAATAAATGTGATTATTCATCATGCTACATTAATTCAATATGAGTGATTCACTATGTGAGTCATTAAACATTTCATAATGCATTAATGACATAATGAATCACACAAAATGAGTCACAATTGCATTTAATGATAATGCCACCTAAACCCTCAAGTCACCATGCTTCTAGAAGCTTCCCGTAAAATTACGAGAACGCCCCTCCTATCCATGAAAACACGGAAAAACTTTAGGCTGTATAAATCTAATAACCTGATACTAGAATCTGGCATAAACCAAAGCCGGCTAGTAAAAGCTGTCCGAACGTTGTACGTGCGTTTAAACACGTATGCGTCCGAACCCTTGTCGTAAAACCGTACGACCTCTATATCATTTCGCCTGGAGTAGGGAAATCTCTGTGTGGGACTCTAAATGCTTGACTACTACGCTGGCAGCGGGTTTAACCACAGACCGCAAGTGGCACTAGCTGTACGTAACGGTCCCCAGGTAGATGTCGATAAGAAGGCCGATGAGGAAACCCATTCGAACTCCTACTGAGCCTGTCCGTGACAATATCCGCGCAGTCCGGTCTGTTCGTCTAAGAGTATCGCATGTATGGTCTAGGGAGGTGGTAAATGTCAGACCTCTAATAACCGTACAAGTCGTGTCGGCATGGCTCAAGACCATCCGAGAATCTACTGATCAGTCCATCAGTAATTCTCAATCAGCCTGGCCAGGGACTTATGGTAATGACCAACCGATCACCGTGTGATATCAACTCCCTATACCGAGAGAGTCGAATCCCTAACAGTCGCTCACAGCCTCCACGTGGCTCGGGACTGTGCCCAGCTAAAACCTGTTTGCACGACTCCTTTGAACCGTGGTAGGGTAGTAATCAAAGCACAGTGGGAACTCACACGAGACAAATGACGACCTTAGGTCAACGGACTATCTGCACACATGTGACCTGAGAACTGCTATCTGACGTTAGGTATAAATATGATCCAGTCAGTTCTCGGTGAGTCCTGTCCGGTGTACTCACACATAGTGAGCATCTGTATACAATCTTAGGTGCACATCACCAATGGCTGCGGGACCAATCCATCGCCCCTCATCACGGTCTAGATATGTATACACTAGTCTACTCTGGAGTATCGATGCCCAGTCTCGATACTCTTGCGACCAGGGACATCTAAGGATGTGCCTATTGACTATCCAGCTCCCACAAGTATGACTGCCATCACAATGCCGATAGTCAGGCAAACACTATATGGGCTTTATCAACATGTTTATAAATACAAAGTAAAATATATAACATGTTAAGATAAAATCAAACCAAATAGCGTACTATCATATTAAGCAAGATTGTCATGTACATACATATCCCTAGTATCCTATACAATGAAGGCCTCTAGGGCATATATATCAAACAAAACCAAATGACCTCTACTCGTTTCGTCCAAAGGTGAAAAACCCTCTGTGTGGGACTCTAAAGACTCGACACTACGCTGGCAGTGGGTTTAACCACAGGCCGCAAGCGGTACTAGCTGTACGTAACGGCCCCCAGGTAGATGCCGATAAGAAGACCGATGTGGTGAACCCATCTGAACTCCTACTGAGCTTGAATGTGACAATCTCCGTACAGTCCGGTCTGTTCGTCTAATAGTATCGCATGTCAGGCCTAGGGGGGCTGTAAACGTCAGACCCCTAATAGCGGTACATGTCATGTCGGAGTGTAACCCAGAACACCCTGAGAAACTACTGGAAACACTACCAGTAAATCTCGCTTTCCCTGGCTAGGGACATTATGTAATGGCTCTCCTAGACACAGCGTGATATCAACTCCCAATACCGGGAGAGTCGAATCCTTTCTAACCGTCACTGCCTCCAAGTGCTTCAGGATTGCACCCAACTACTTCCTGTTTCCACGACTCAATAGAGCCGTGGTAGGGTAGCAATCAAAGAACTGTGGGAACACACTTGAGGCGAAGTGGCAGTGTCAAGTCAACGGACTAAGCTGTACTCATGTCACCTGGGAATTTTTAACTGACGATAGGTATAATACCAACCAACAGTTCCCGATGAGTCCTGTCCAGTGTACTCGTAACCTAACGAGCACCTGCATACTATCTCCAGTACGACGTACTGATTGCTGTGGGACAGACCATCTCCCCTACTGGGATGAGAAGCGACTCTGGATTATCGATGCCCTGTCTTGATAATCCTACGACTAGGGACCTGAATAAGGATGTGCTTATAAACAACTCAGCCCTCACTAGTGTGATCGCCATCACAACGCTGGTAGTCAAACAATGATCCTAAGGGCTCTATCAATATGTATTAGCGATATGTTAAAAAAAATATATACACATATTAAGATAGAAACAAACCAAGTAGCATACTACTATATTGAGCAAGACTGTTGTAAACCCGTGTATATATCCCAAGCTTCCAAAATGTATTATATAAACTAGTACTATACAACAATGGCCTCTAGGGCATACATATCCAACAGTGCGTACGTATTAATTGTTGTCGGCAGTTGGGATCGTCACTTACCAATGTTAGGATTCTCCTTCGATAGCTGTTATCAGGAGGCACTCCAATTGGCAACCTTTAAGTTTTGTTTGTTAGGTGGTGTCGATCTCCAGTCTGTTTTTCTGACTCTGCGAGATTAGGATTTTTGGAACTCGGCTAGTCTAGAGACTTCGGAAATGATCCAGTTGGTTCAGGTCAGGATGATGTTCATATCAGATTTTTGCATTTTCATACCGCCGAATTTTTATCACATTGCATATCGGTAGATACTCTTGAGCCGTGTTTGCTAGTCAATTGCAGGATACAGGTTCCCGATTCTCAAACAGAGAAATTCATGGAAAACACGACAAAATCCGGTTCCTGCCAACCACAGATAAAAACACGGTCTCCGCTCTTCATCCGTATGTTGCCAGTTACCAGTTTAGGAAGACAAGTGTCAAATCAACGTCATTCTCATGCACAAGGCTCAATGGTAGCACAAAATCCAAGAGATCTACGCGGAGCTCGAGGCAATCATCCACAAAAAAGTCCGCCTTTGCTCAATAGAAATTCTGGAAGAAATGGGATAGATTTTTCAGAAAATATACACACCAGACAAGAGGGGACAGGAGACCTGGAAAACACTCAAAAGCCCACAGCCTAAACCCACAGTAGGGGCGCGGATCCGCGGCCATAGGGGGCTATAGGCGGCGGATCCGCGGCCGTACAGACAGTTCAGAGCACGAGATTTCGGGGGCAGTTTGGTCATTGCATCAGGGTTCTGGTGGTTGCCCTAGGGTTTCATTTCTTGGCCTATAAATAGCCCAGAATTTTGTGAAGGAAGGGTCAATTTTTGTATTCTCATTTTTTGCCTAGTTTTAGTCTTGTTCTTCTTCCTCTTCTCACCTCTTCTCCATTAAACTTGTAGTGAGCTTTTGAGTGAAGAGTGATGAATAAAGAAGACCAATTTTTATCATGCTTGTCTCTTTCTTTACTTGTCCTAATTTATTGTAATTTTAATTGTTAAGTAGTTGTTGTTATTTGTTTGATTATTTCTTTCTTCTCTCTTTTCTTTTATCATTCATACGACAATGATACTTACGCTTGATCCTCGCCAAGGTGAGGTCGCAAATAGTTAGTCGTATTCTTCTAGCCTCCTTCTTTCTATCTTCCTCTTTTGTTTTGTTTTGTTTTTCCTTATCATGAAGTGTGAGTAGTTTTATACTTGTTAGGGTAGGATAAGGGAAGTTTGAGAGAAGGAAATCTCTCTCACTCTTTCCTTGCCCAACAGCTTAAATCGACTCCCGTTAATTGAACCACAATCCGCTCCTTACGGCACCCTATCCTACATGATAGCGGTGATTCCGTAGTGAGACCGGTTGTGGTTGAATTAACCGTAGGTTATGGATAAGAGCCAAGAACGGACGGACAAGCACCAAAAGGACGGTCTATGCGTTGGAAAGCCTAGCTTATACTCGCAAGTTCCTTCCTAGTCGTGCTAATCCCCGTTGTTGCCGATTACCGTAACACCGATATTAAGTGGGGCAACGAAAGATGTGGAGACTCCTAACTCAAACTAACCTAATCCTCACCCTAACAAGCTCTCTTTAAATATCAACTTACACTTAGATAACCACAACAAAATCTGAAAACAGGACTTAACTCGTTAAAACACTTTGAAAAAGACTCCCATCTCCCTGCGGACGACCCGTACTCAACCGGCTAGCTACAAGCGAAACCGTCTTGATTGCGGTATTTAAACTAAACTTGAACACGCACGTATCCTATCAATCAAATGGCGCCGTTTCCGGGGAGACGATAGTTTATTTTTTTGTGTAATTTCGGGTTAATTTGTAAGTATAAAAAAAAAAAGAAAAAAAAATATACTTTGTAAAAGAAACCATCTTGTTATTCTTGATTAGTTTTTGTGCAAGTGTGCAGGAAATACGAAGCTCAAGATCGACGCCAAAGACGTTGGAAATACGGAGTTCAAGTACAGTGCCAAAGACGTGGGAAGATAGACCCACATTTTCGCGGCTACACCGCGACGGAAAAAAAGAAGCATCCGGTCTACTGTACAAATCTGGAGCAAATACAGTGAGCCATTCAAGATTCAGTACATTCAGACAAGCAGAGGAACCCCAACAGAGAACACCCCAAAATTTCAGAGCCCCAATTCCTCAACCTAGCCGCGGATCCGCGGCCTAAGTAGGTGTTTGGCCGCGGAACCGCGGCCATTCAGTGCCTTCAGGGTGCAATTTTTCTCTCTGTATGTCTCTCTGCCTCTCTCCACTCCTCTGAACTCCACTGAACTGTGTTTCTGCAGCCTTCTTTGCGCAAACTCTTCTCCCCCTTCCAATAAACTGTTCTTGTGCAGGATTCTTTGCGCCGCAAATAAAAATTGTTTGCAGTTGATTTGTTACTGCTTTGCATTTCTTTAATACGGACTTAAGGGGCTTGAAACCAATCCAGATTGGGTGGGGATTTCATCACCCTTCCCAGGACCCCAAAAATCACTAAAGCATATGCATTGTCCATTGTAAATTTAAAAAAATACTAGACTTCAGCCCTAAGGACTTCGCGCTCATTAGGAGAAGATAAACCGTGTTTAGAACCTCGCTTAACCGTATATTGATTACGGGGTGTCTAGGAAAGTGTTAAAGGCGCAACCGCCGAAAGAGAAAGGGTTATTTAATTAAGGAACTTCACGAAAGCGTTGGACAACCTCCCCTTATCTCTGCACTTACCTGGCCCCGTGATCGGTGTATTTTTAAGCCTGTTTCTCGACACTGTTTAACTTCGAAAATCAAGTTCAGGAGCAGGTCTAGTAGACCTAGGTTACCCTAGATCTAGGTGTGATTGTGCATATCTTGTTTGTGATTGCTTAAGCCGTATTTCCGTACATATTTCTGTAAAAATCTTTCTAAAACAAAAAAAAGAAAGAAAGAAAAAAACCAAAAACTTTTACAAAAACTTGCCCTTTTGTCGCCAAATCCATTTTCACCCACCACCCATCGCCTTTCTCCATTGACGTTTTCTTACCCTCACCTTCTCCGCTTTGACTATACTAAACTCGTTTAGTGTATGTCCGCTTGGACTCGGGACACTAGCGCCCGTCTAGTCCGCGTTACGTTAGTCGCGACCGACTACGCGATCGACTCCGAAGTCGATACTCCGTCTACTCCTCTTTCACCCCTTCCTTTGCCGGCCAACTCCGACGTTGACCGGAATTCTGTTCATACATCTTCACCTTCACCTTCACTTTCACCAACCTCTTCTTCCGCGATGTCGGGATTTAATCCGAACATCTCTTTGACCACCCCTGGATTGGCTCCACCTCCTACGGAGACCAATCTCCCACCACCTCCGCCTGTTGTAGCGCCGCAGCGAATCGCGCTCCAGGATCGTTTCTATCCCACCCGTTCTGCACTTCCTACCTGCCTTTCTCTTCCTCCGGCCAATGGGGACAACTTTGAAATTAAGCCCCATTTCATCAACATGCTTCCACGTTTTCATGGGCTTGAATCTGAAGATGCCTATATCTTCATCAATAAATTTCAAAATGTCTGTGCCATGATGAAAACAACCCAGCTGTCGGACGATGCTATACGTCTACGGGTCATTCCGTTCACTTTATGCGATCTCGCTGAAAAATGGCTGTATAGCACCGCTTCTCACTCAATCACTAGCTAGGACGAGTTTGTTAAAGCGTTTCTGAAAAAATTCTATCCAAATCATAAGACCGCAAGAATTCGAAATGAAATCAACCAATTCTCCCAGCTTCCTTCTGAACCCTTCTGGAAGTGCTTTGACCGGTACAAAGACCTTCTTGTTCAGTGTCCTCACCACGGTATAGAGAAATGGCAGCTCTGCCAAACCTTATACGAGGGACTGAACCCAGCAACGAAGCAGTTGCTGGAAACCATCTGTCAGGGCCACTTCCTATCGAAATCTGACGAGGAAGCGTGGCAGTTCTTTGACGATCTTGCGGAGCAAACGCTACAGTGGGAGAGCACCAGACCGACTTCTTCTTCTTCTACCTCCACTTCTACTGGTCAGTCTAGGGTAGGAATCCACCAACTCGATGTCTCTATTGCGATGAAAGCTGAAATGGCTGCAATAACACGAAAGCTTGAAGCGATAGAGAGCAAATTTTCTGCTCCTGCCCCCACACCTGTTCTCCCCCTTCGTACCATCTGCGCTTGTTGTTCCGATCCTTCCCACTTGACTGAAGAGTGTCCTTACAATCCACCCTCGCAAGGACAGGATCAGGTTAATGCTGCCTTCCAGCAAAGACCGAGGAATGATCCATACTCTTCCACCTACAATCCCGGTTGGAGGAACCACCCCAATTTCGCCTGGAATCAGAATCAGAATCAATTCCAAGGCAACAATTTCCAAAGGGCCCGTCCACCGCAACAACAAGCGCCACAACAAACTCAACATCAATATCAGCAGCCCTTCCAACCCCAACCTTACCAAAACCAGACGAACAACTTTGCACCCAACAACTCTTTTCCACCAAACAACTTTGTTCCGTCGAACAACGATAAGGTCTCCTCGCTCGAGCGATGTCTGGAGGCATTTGTTAAACAATCGACTCAATCCACCGCCAACATCCAGTCTTCGATTCAATCTTTAGTGCAACACACTGCCGCACACGGGCAAAGCATCAAGACCATCGAGGCCCAGATTGCACAGCCGAACGCGGCCTTGAGCGAGCGAGAGAAGGGGAAGCTCCCGTCCCAGCCACTTCCAAATCCCGGTCACCCACATAATGCACATGTTGCTCTTGAACAACAAAACCTTAATGTGAGTGCCGTGACTACACTGAGATCGGGAAGGATGCTGCAAAACAACATTGGCAAGCGAATCAACGATGACACCCCGGCCGCTTCTTTTTCTTCTTCTTCTTCTTCTTCTTCTTCTTCTTCGTCTTCCGAGCCTATTCTCCGTTCTTCAACAGGCTCTCCTTCGTCTTCTTCTGCTATGAACGGACCAACTTCTCACTCCACAAAAACACCTATTCTGGGATCCGTTCCAACTCCAAAATCTCCTCCTCCAGTATTAGACTCAACCAATTTTCAAAATGTTCCATTTCCAAACCGGTTTAGGTCTAACAAACAAAATCCATAAATGGAGAAGATTTTGGAGTTATTCAAGCAAGTTAACATTAACATTCCTCTTTTAGATGCTGTCCAACAAGTCCCGTCTTACGCGAAAATCTTAAAGGACTTGTGCACGAAAAAGAGGAAGTCTCAGGTACCCAAGAAAGTTTTCTTGGCTAGTGCTGTGAGTGATGCCCTTACCCAATCTTTACCACAAAAACGGAAGGACCCTGGCTGTCCTACGATTTCAATTACTATTGGGGATAAGAATATCAACCGCGCACTATTAGATCTTGGTGCCAGTGTTAACTTGCTTCCGTATTCAGTATACGAGCAATTAGGCGTCGGAGAGCTGAAACCCACACACTGCACTCTCCAGATGGCCGACCGATCGATCACCCATCCTAGGGGTGAGCTAGAGGATGTGTTAATAAAAGTCGGGGACTTCATATTCCCCGTTGACTTCATTGTCTTAGATACACAGCCTGTAGCTAACCCCCGGAATCAAATTCCGGTGATACTCGGTCGCCCATTTCTCGCAACCTCAAATGCTGTGATCAATTCTCGCAATGGTTCGATGAACCTCTCTTTTGGAAACATGACAATTGAACTCAACATTTTTAGGTTGGGGAATCAGCCCGCCGAACCTAATGCTCATATACTGGATGTCTGCTCGATCCAGGAGATCACCCCAGAAGAGTGTGAATTCGAGGAGTTTCTGTTTGAACATGATAATCTTGACACCACTAGTGCGTTTCTCTTCGAACCTGCTGCTGCTTCTGCGCCCGACAACGAATACGAGTGTTTCACGTTCTTGAACGATCTTAGCCGCGCACAACCCGAGTTTGAATCTTTCGACTTTCCGGATGAGTTACCTGAACCATCCAACTCGGTTGCTTACACTCGCTTTGAACCTTTGCTGGAGTCCTTTGAGTTCGAGACCTTTGCACCAGTCTTGCCTTCCATCATTTCACCTCCAACGCTCGAACTCAAGCCGTTGCCGTCTCACCTTAAGTATGCTTACTTAGGTGAGAACGAGACCCTTCCTGTCATCATCTCGGCTTCTCTAGCTCCCGAGCAAGAGAAAGCCCTTCTCGCGGTCTTGCACAGCAACAGGCAAGCTTTTGGCTGGTCCATAGCGGACATCAAGGGGATTAGTCCCCTGATCGTTGAGCATCACATTCATCTGATGGATGATGCCAAACTAGCCCGGGATCCACAAAGACGTCTTAATCCAGTCATGAAGGAGGCTGTGAAGAAGGAGATCATCAAATGTCTAGATAGTGGTATCATTTACCCTATCTCTGATAGCCAGTGGGTTAGCCCCATTCACGTTGTCCCTAAGAAGTCGGGCATCACGGTCATAACCAATGAGGCGAACTAGTTAATCCCTACTCGCACCCAAACTGGGTGGCGAGTTTGCATTGATTACAGAAAACTCAACGCCGCAACGCGGAAAGACCACTTTCCGCTACCCTTCATTGACCAGATGCTTGAACGATTGGCCGGACACGAGTACTACTGCTTTCTTGATGGCTACTCCGGCTATAATCAAATTCCCATCGCCGAAAAAGACCAGGACAAGACCACTTTCACTTGTCCTTTCGGCACGTTTGCATATCGACGCATGCCCTTTGGGTTATGCAATGCGCCCGCTACCTTCCAGCGGTGTATGATGGGAATTTTCTCGGACATGGTGGAAAAATTTCTGGAGATTTTCATTGATGACTTCTCCATCTTCGGCGATTCCTTCAACGAGTGTTTGCTGCATCTTGACGCTGTCCTTACCCGATGTAAGGACAAGAATCTCACTTTGAACTGGGAGAAATGCCACTTCATGGTGCGCGAAGGTATTGTCTTAGGACATATCATCTCGCAAAATGGCATAGAGGTTGACAAAGCAAAGATTGAGGTCATTTCCAATCTGCCTCCTCCCCGATGCGTCAGAGATATCCGAGCCTTCCTTGGCCATGCCGGTTTCTATAGACGGTTTATCAAGGACTTTAGCAAGATTGCTAGGCCCTTGACGCTTTTGCTGGCCAAGGATACACCTTTCGACTTCAACTCGAGCTGTGTGACTGCCTTCGAGTCACTGAAACGCTCACTCACTTCTGCTCCCGTTCTTTCTTCACCTGACTGGACGCACCCATTTGAGATTATGTGCGATGCATCCGACTTTGCCATCGGTGCTGTCCTTGGACAGCACATCAACAAGATGCCGCACGTAATCTATTACGCGAGCCGAACCCTGAATGACGCCCAACTCAATTATACAACAACTGAGAAAGAATTCTTGGCTGTTGTATTTGCTTTAGAGAAGTTCAGGCCCTACCTCATCGGCTCTCCAGTCATTGTCTACACGGACCATTCAGCTCTGCGCCATCTTTTTGCGAAGAAAGATGCCAAATCTCGGTTAATACGTTGGATCCTCTTGCTTCAAGAGTTTGACCTTGTCATTAAGGACAAACGAGGATGTGAAAACGTAGTTGCCGACCATCTCTCACGACTTCCTTCTTCGCCTTCGCTTCCAATCCCGATTAACGACGTTTTCCCGGATGAACAACTCTTGACAGTATCGTGCGAACCCTGGTTCGCAGATATTGTGAACTATTTGGCCACAGGTTTACTACCAACCGAATGGTCAGGTCAGGACAGACTTCGCTTCTTATCCCAAGTAAAACACTTTTACTGGGACGAACCCTACTTGTTCAAGTACTGTCCCGACCAGATTATTCGTCGGTGTGTCCCTGATAAGGAATTCAAGAGTGTGCTGTCATTTTGCCACGATCAAGCGTGTGGCGGGCATTTTGGGCCCAGAAAGACAGCTGAGAAGATCTTGCAATGTGGTTTCTACTGGCCACAACTTTTCAAAGACGCTCACGATTATTGCAAGACTTGCTCCCGGTGCCAACACATGGGCCGGATATCCCGGAGGAACGAGATGCCGCTCCAACCGATCTTGGTTGTGGAGATTTTCGATGTTTGGGGGATAGACTTCATGGGGCCGTTTCCCAGCTCTTTTGGGAACTTGTACATTCTTCTAGCTGTTGATTACGTCTCTAAATGGGTCGAGGCTGTGCCGAGCCGGACTAACGACAACAAGGTTGTCGTTAGGTTCCTTAAAGAAAACATTTTCTCCCGGTTTGGCCACCCTCGAGCGATCATTAGCGACAATGGAAGTCATTTCTGCAATAAGACTTTCGAGGCCTTGATGCGGAAATACTCCATTAATCATAAGCTCTCTACGCCCTACCACCCCCAAACCTGCGGGCAGGCCGAAGTTTCAAATCGGCAAATCAAGCAAATACTGGAGAAGACGGTTTCCAAGAACCGTAAGGATTGGTCTCTGAAACTCACTGATGCCCTTTGGGCATTTAGAACCGCTTATAAGACCGACCTTGGCATGTCTCCCTATCGGCTTGTGTACGGAAAAGCCTGCCACCTACCTGTTGAAATCGAGCATCGCGCATTTTGGGCGATAAAGGAGTTGAATCTGTCTCTTGAGGACGCGGGCAGCCATCGGAAGCTGCAGCTGAACGAACTATGCGAGCTTAGGGATGAGGCTTACGACAACGCGGTTGTCGTTAAGAATCGAACGAAGGTGTTTCACGATAAACACCTTTTGCGCAAAACCTTCGTACCTGGTCAGCAGGTACTGCTTTACGACACCCGACTTCATTTCCATCCTGGAAAGCTCAGATCTCGCTGGAAAGGGCCGTATTTTGTGCGGAATGTGTATCCGCAGGGCGCTGTGGATTTGGAGAATCCAAAGGACGGTTCACTCTTCAAAGTGAACGGACACCGATGCAAACCGTACCTTAGCGCCGAACCAACAGAGGAGCTCCTGTTCTTACAGGAGCCGGTTTACCCTGAATGATCTTCCTCTGCCTACCTCCAAACTTCGGTTATCCAGCCAAGAACAGTGGACACTGTTCCAAATAAGTTTGGGGGTATGTACAAACCATTTTGTATCTATTTGTGTATATTCTTTTTTCTTTTTAAACAAAAACAAATAAAAAAATTGTATATTGCTAACCGACAATTTTGAACCTTCCAACTACTCTCTTCATGCAACGACAGTGAGGACACTGTCCAGTTTAAGTTTGGGGGTACGCTCGGTACGCATTTCTTACCTTCGCATTCATATGTATATTTTGCATCTGCATATTTAAATCCGTAAAAAACATAAAAATTTAAAAATTTTCTAAAAAATATAAAAACTTTTTTGTCAAGTTAGCTTGTGGAAGAACTCTGATTCAACATTCGACGGTTTTTGTTTGAAAAAATAGGAATAACTAGATCTTATGTTTGGATTTTGGAAAACTTGAAAGATAACTCTCCTTTGAAGTTAACTATAGCTGATATACGTCTTTACATCACACTACACGTGTCGTAAGATTTTGGGATTTAGATGACAAGTCTTTCATGTTTAAACTTTTAAACAGATAAATGATTTTCTAAGGATCAAATAGGTTTGTTCTGAAATAAGTAATGTCAAGAATAGTTTATGAAGTAAAGCGAATATGAAGGGATGTTATTGATGCCGTAATTGGAGCTAAGTCGGAAAAATAACCCATCTAAAACTTGATTGGAATGATTACACACCAAACCCACTAAACACGTCTTTTATCCAAAAAAATATTTGAACTGCCGGTTATATCTCCGTTCGTATTGAATCATCTGATTTTCAAGACAAACTGTCTTTTGTTTTTGGACCTAGGTAACTTGAGTAATTAAGTCCGCTGGGGTGTCTCTACACCTAATGCCCTAAAACCAACTGGTTTGGGTGCATTGGCCCAAAGCTCGCTAAGAAGCCTAGAAAGTCCAGTTTAAAACAAAGTCAAGCAAGTGTTCTCTCCGAGTTAAAATTCCTAACGGTTCTTTGTGTGAGAATAATCTTGATAAAAGACAGGCTTTTAAAAAAATTTTTTACGGAGATATGAAGGTTTTACTCTTTGATAAAGACTATTGCACGTTCACAGAGGTGTGTATGAAATGAAAACAAGAAAAAGGTGGAGTGAAATATACGACTTAGTTTCCTGTTAAGGAAGATAGAAATTCTGAAGTTGAAACCTTACTGGAAAACGAAACTTGAAAAATGCTTAACTCTTTATAAAACTTATGTGATCCTTTCAAAATTGTTATCTGGGCTTTATTGTGCGACATGATGACTTTAATCGATCCTTCTGGAACTTAACGACACTATTTGCACTGCACGTAAAGACATATAAAGTCTGTAGTTAAATAAGAAGCGAGGTGTGAAAAATAAAGGTTCGATGGTCTAGACTTAGGATTATAGAATTGTTATTTTCTAAAACAAAACTTTAGGGTTTGAATCTTAGTTATTTTACAAAACCAACTTGACCGGATTTTGTGGGTAGTATCCGCTGAAAACCCTCAGGAGACAACACTCCTCCTACTAGGGACACCTAGAGGTTTAACGGCTTGTTGCATATGCTCAGTGCAATCGCGTTCCCTGCGAAAGTGAGGTTAGGAAATTTTTTGTAAATAAATGGGCTTTGCTCGGGACGAGCAAATGATAAGTTTGGGGGTATTTGTTCATATCAGATTTTTGCATTTTCATACCGCCCAATTTTTATCACATTGCATATCGGAAGATACTCTTGAGCCGTGTTTGCTAGTCAATTGCAGGATACAGGTTCCCGGTTCTCAAACGGAGAAATTCATGGAAAACACGACAAAATCCGGTTCCTGCCAACCACAGATAAAAACACGGTCTCCGCTCTTCATCCGTATGTTGCCAGTTACCAGTTTAGGAAGACAAGTGTCAAATCAACGTCATTCTCATGCACAAGGCTTAATGGTAGCACAAAATCCAAGAGATCTACGCGGAGCTCGAGGCAATCATCCACAAAAAAGTCCACCTTTGCTCAATAGAAATTCTGGAAGAAATGGGATAGATTTTTCAGAAAATATACACACCAGACAAGAGGGGACAGGAGACCAGGACAACACTCAAAAGCCCACACCCTAAACCCACAGTAGGGGCGCGGATCCGCGGCCATAGGGGGCTATAGGTGGCGGATCCGCGGCCGTACAGACAGTTCAGAGCACGAGATTTCGGGGGCAGTTTGGTCATTGCATCAGGGTTCTGGTGGTTGCCCTAGGGTTTCATTTCTTGGCCTATAAATAGCCCAGAATTTTGTGAAGGAAGGGTCAATTTTTGTATTCTCATTTTTTGCCTAGTTTTAGTCTTGTTCTTCTTCCTCTTCTCACCTCTTCTCCATTAAACTTGTAGTGAGCTTTTGAGTGAAGAGTGATGAATAAAGAAGACCAATTTTTATCATGCTTGTCTCTTTCTTTACTTGTCCTAATTTGTTGTAATTTTAATTGTTAAGTAGTTGTTGTTATTTGTTTGATTGTTTCTTTCTTCTCTCTTTTCTTTTATCATTCATACGACAATGATACTTACGCTTGATCCTCGCCAAGGTGAGGTCGCAAATAGTTAGTCGTATTCTTCTAGCCTCCTTCTTTCTATCTTCCTCTTTTGTTTTGTTTTGTTTTTCCTTATCATGAAGTGTAAGTAGTTTTATACTTGTTAGGGTAGGATAAGGGAAGTTTGAGAGAAGGAAATCTCTCTCACTCTTTCCTTGCCCAACAGCTTAAATCGACTCCCGTTAATTGAACCACAATCCGCTCCTTACGGCACCCTATCCTACATGATAGCGGTGATTCCGTAGTGAGACCGGTTGTGGTTGAATTAACCGGAGGTTATGGATAAGAGCCAAGAACGGACGGACAAGCACCAAAAGGAAGGACTATGCGTTGGAAAGCCTAGCTTATACTCGCAAGTTCCTTCCTAGTCGTGCTAATCCCCGTTGTTGCCGATTACCGTAACACCGATATTAAGTGGGGCAACGAAAGATGTGGAGACTCCTAACTCAAACTAACCTAATCCTCACCCTAACAAGCTCTCTTTAAATATCAACTTACACTTAGATAACCACAACAAAATCTGAAAACAGGACTTAACTCGTTAAAACACTTTGAAAAAGACTCCCATCTCCCTGCGGACGACCCGTACTCAACCGGCTAGCTACAAGCGAAACCGTCTTGATTGCGGTATTTAAACTAAACTTGAACACGCACGTATCCTATCAATCAGATGATGACAGCCCAGTGCGGACAGAGGTCTTATGCCGACCGTTGTGGTCACAGACTTGAGTTCGCAGTGGGAGCTCATGTATTCCTACGGATTTTTCCAATGAATGACGTATTGAGTTTTGGGAAGCTTATCTCAGAATTGTAGGTCCTTTTAAGATCCTTAAAGCGAGTTAGTTCCGTTGCCTTTGATTTGGCACTTCCGCCCAGATTATTGAGTGTTCACCCCGTATTCCTTTTGTCGATACTTTGCAATTACCTTCATGACCTTTATCACATGATTCAACATCAGACCATTTGGCTTGTACGCAATCGTTTCATTCACCTGCAACCAATTGTTTTAATGGCTCGGCAGGTGGAGGAACTTCGGTTAAGGGTCTTGCCATCTGTGGAGGGTTTTCTTGGACGTAGTCGTATAATGAGGTGATCACTTGGGAGGCAGCGAGCGAGATTTGGGAGTTTTGTAATCTTCTCATTGAATGTACGCTTAGTGAAAATTTTAAATTCGGGGACGAATTTTTATAAGGGGGGAGATTGTAACGTTTTAGAAATCGTTTGCGAATTTTTCCGTTTTAGGGCAAAATATTCGGTATTTTCCGTTTTAATCTGATTTCGATCAAACTTCTGTAGAAACTTGCCGGCAACTAGTTTAGCTAAAGTAAAGCTAGTGCGCGTGTTTTGGGAGTCAATAGGAAGTTTTGGTTCACATCGAATTTTTCCTAAAAATAATATTATTTTAATACTTTAATTGTGCACTTTATTAGTTGTAATTATTTTTATGTAGGAAATTACTACTAATGGGTTTTTATGCTTAACTAATCACTAGATTTTTGTTTAGAACCTTCCATCCAAAATATCTAGATTTTTAGGATTTATTTTTGATTTTCAAGAAAAGAAAATGGTGACTAATGCCTTTTTTGTTTTAGTATGCAATTATTGCATTTATCTTCCAGAATTTTCCACACAAATCCATAAAAAACCCTATCTTCTTCATTTGACCGGCCACTTCACTCCCTTTGCTGCCCTACATCATTTTCTACTCATTTCTTCTCATTTTATTTCAAAAAAAATGATGAAAAATCCAAATAAATTCATACAAATTCAAATATAAATGAAACCCATCATTCTTCTTCTTCAATCATGGTTGGATCTTCATTCTAGTGGGGATTTTGGAAGCTAATTTTGGAGATTTTTGCTCGTTTTTGAAATCCAGTTTGAGGTATAAATCCTAACTCTAAGCTTAAGTTCTTTTATTAATACTTTAATTAGCTTAATTAGATATTTAATTTAAGCTTTTAAATTAATATTTAGAAATTCAAGATATCATTTTGTTAATCAAATTAGGGTTTTGATTAGTGAAATGGTTAGTTAATATGTTAAGTTTGAAGAAAACTTAATCAAGTTGCTAATTTGTTATATGATATTTTCCTAATCGGATAATTAAGATAATTAACAAACTAAAATTTTGCTAATCCTGATTAGTGAAATCTAAAATTTTAGTAAAGATTTAAATGGTTTAACCTTGCTATTTGAAGATGTTTGTAAATTATAGTTTTGGTAAAACTTGTAGTTTTTGCTAAAATGATAAATACTGCTTACTAGATTTCGGTAACTTTTAGGCGTGGGTTTCTTTTGACGTTGCGACGTTAATTATATTAATTCCACGTTTATTATTGTGTTTTGAATACGCGATGGTAGAATCAGGGTCTAGGCTTGGTAGTTGTGTCGCTTTCCGCTCCTAGTTAGGGTCGTGCCGATGTCGCTCGTGTCTTTGTGAAGCTTTTGCTCTAGAGTTGGTTTCGTAGTGTCGCTACGCGCGTTGGCCACTTGACGAACACTTGAGAGTGTGTTTGGAGTTGGTGCGTCGGTCAACGTTGTTCTACGTATATTTGGTCGATTGCTTATATACGCTTGCTTTTTTGTTATATGTGTTCAGGATCTCAGGCGGGGACTTCGGGCGCTGCGAACGGGGGAAAGCGAGTGGTAGGCTTTACCTAGCCAGGAGCGTTGGTGAGTAGATTTAACATCTACAGGGGAATCGCCCGCATGGCGTTATGCGTCTGGGCTAGAAATGACTTGACTTGTCGCATATCCTATTTCATATTTAGAATTGCACATACACCCTACTGCTTAGTTAATTGGTGTGCTTGGACTAGTATCCTTAGAACACTGCACTATTATTGACGGCTTATGTTGTACAAGCACCGATTGTATACCACACACACCGTCAATAATTGCCATGACACGCACAACCCACTTATAGATATGATACAGTTTGGTTAGGGACATTGAGACATTGATTCATATTTCTTTTTGCATATGACTGATAGCATACCTGTATACCTATATGCTTACACATATGCCTTGACATACTTACATGCTAGTTATCTGTATACCTATAGGGTATTATACCATTAGTGGCAGGTACATACACACATAATGACATAACTACATGTATACTTTGCATACATACTTCACTTATACCCGGGGGGTATATTACATCATTTCTGATAGGTAGATATCTATATCTTGCTATACCTTTATGTTTACGCATATATCAGTTATAGCTACATGTTTACCTTTACTTGATGTTATTTAGAATTGGAAAAATTAGGAACCGCATGAAATTTATATTAACTTGTTGCAGTTAATTAGCGGCTTTTCCTTATATGCTTACATTACAGTTTTATGTTGCGTATATTTTATTCATGG
This sequence comes from Agapanthus africanus, assembly GCA_030015575.1. Taxonomy (NCBI): domain Eukaryota; kingdom Viridiplantae; phylum Streptophyta; class Magnoliopsida; order Asparagales; family Amaryllidaceae; genus Agapanthus; species Agapanthus africanus. Next base: position 425,266,156 of record CM057337.1, read on the forward strand.
ATTTTCGCATTGGGATATCGATTTTTTCATGATATTTTCTGGATTTGGGGACCGTGGTAGTTTCATGAGATTATGCATTATTTGAAAAACCAGGTTTCCCTTGATACGATATTTCAGCATCCACTATGAGATTATATACCCCATGCGAGGAGGGGGCCGTATGAGGGTACATGGTGGGGCCCGGTATGGTTCCTCTCGGCAAGATGATCGACGGTCCATGCCGATTGAGCCTGGAAGGTGGGCAAGTACCTACCGGTGACATTACCAATGACTCGGCGGTTATCATGGGGATACCGACGGGAGTCATGTGCGTATAGATACGTCGAGAGGCGAGGGTCAGAGCTAGGCACTCGAGCTTTCGGTATAGCGTATGATACGTACCTATCACGGTGCCAGTCTTGGTGACAGCACCTGATAGATCATTATTTTATGTCGATGCTTGACACTTGGTTTTCATGATATTTTACTCCTAAGAATATATAACAGTGGAACGGGACGCTGTTATATATACATATACATATATATTAGTGGAATGAGACGCTAATATATATGTATACATATAAATTCATATACTTCATCTTAATTATTCATGCAAATTATATATAGGATATAAAAGATTTACTTGATATTGGATTTGGGATATAGGTGATTCATTTGATATTGGATACAGGATATTTATGAGATTGCTGATTTTGTACATTCAGGATATATGAGATTTATTCGATATTGTACATTCAGGATTTGTGAGAATTATATGATATGAGAGCCAATTTGGGGGCTGATTTGAGGAATTGGGATTTGGATTGTCTTGATGGATTTTGATCCTACCACGATGTCAGGATTCCGTGGAAATGACATATTTCATTCCATACTCCACATTTATTGTTTATGCACTGCTTCATGTATTAATAGTACCTGTTAGTGTACCTTTCATGATTGTTGCATTTACATACTTTATTTTATATGCATTGTTTCATGTATTAGTAGTACCTGCTAGCGTACCTTTCATGACTGTTGCATATATACACATTCATATCATTATTGCATGATTATTGCATACCGATTTTCATATTATTGCTTCATGTATTAATTGTACAGGCTAGTGTACCTTCATGATTATTGCATTCATATGACCTTTGTTTGCTATTAATTGTATATGTTAGATTCGCGCTGTACGTGCATACTTGCGATTACATGCATATGCTATTTACTATTCACGAGTTGGAAACTCACCCCGTTGTGCCACAGTATTTTGCAGGTCTTTCCTCACAGTAGTCAGAGGCTGGACTATTATCACCTATCTTATCATCTTTTGCTACGGATACCGCATCGGCTCACAGTGTGCAGTTTTGCTTAGTTGGGTTTTATGGTTATTCGTTGTTGTATTGTATATTCGTTGTATCCCTGTACTCTCCATCTACTACTTTCATGTTGACTTAGAGACTTGATGTGAGGACGATATTGTATAGTATTTTGTGACTTGGTTGTCTTTTATACAGTTCATTTTTATCGTCTTTTATTTCTTCGCTATGGCGTCGTATATCTATTGTGGTGGTTGTTTTCAGCCTTTTGGCGTGGATTTGCTCCCGTTGGGGATGCTTTACATTATATTTATGTTATACCCATTTTTGTGGTTGGTTTTTACAAAGGAGGTGCTGCCGAAATTTTCAAGAAAGTAAATTGGACTTAAAGAACTTATACTTGAGATTTTCCAAAGTTTAAACAATATTTCTTATCTTTTCTTGTCTTTTAATGGTTTATATTTCTCGGTTTTGGTTTTCTTTTACTACGTTACGCCTGTAGACGCTGCTTAGTATTAGGGTCGTCACGTGCCAATTTCGGGTCGTGACACCGGGGTACCATACCGGGTCCACCATGTATCCGTAGATGGTGCCTCCCGCTCCTCGAATCGGGTATCATAAGCCAAATCTCAGAACCGAGAAATCACGTGGTAGATGCACTGAAATAACATATCAAGAGAAACCGGGTTTTCAAACAATACATAGTTTTCTTGATATACCCCCACGGTTCCCAAATCCATAAATCAGATGAAATCCATATCTCAATGCGTAAATCCATGAAAACTGATATATGCAACATAAAACAACAATATGAGCATATTAAAGGAAAGCCGGTCTTTTAAATGAATACAGCTTTAAAATATATCATGCGGTTCCCAAATTCTCCGAAAACAAGTGCAGCATCATATAAGGTGTACATGTAATTGTAGCAAGGTTTAAGTATCTACATGTAAGCAAGCATGTATGATGCATTTCATAAGCGCAATAGTCAACGTCTCAATATCACATGTCAAAACCATACCACTTAGGGTATATGCAACTATAGCAAAATATGTGGGTGTACAAGTCAGTATATGTGCATGATGTAAATGTAGCTGTAACCGAGTATGTGGGTGTACATGTCAATATGTATGCATGATGTACATGTAGCTATAGCAAGGTATACGTGAAATGGAATAAGAGTTACTATCTCAACTATCCCTGTCCAATACAATATCAAGTATGTATGTGTCAATAGTATTTCATATGCACAACGGAATAAGTGTCACTACCTCAATTATCCCTATCCACTACAATATCACGTATGTATGTGGGTTGTGCATGTCATGTCAATTACTGACGGTGTGGGTGTAGCATACAAATTAGTGCTCTTGCAACATGAACCGGCAGTAATGTGTTATGTTCAATAGGTACAAGTCAAGGTACAACAGGTAATACTATGCAATGACGTTCATATGAAATCAACTAATATGCAATAACATGCAGCTATCATATCGTATCAGCCCCGACGCATAACACCATACAGGTGATTTCCCCGTAGATGTTAAATATACTCACCGATGGTCTCGAGCTATGAAAATCCGATCACCTGCTTCCCTTTGTTCGCCACGTCCGAAATCCCCCCTTGCGATCCTAAAATTTCACAAACACATAACATAAGCTAAATATCCTACGTCGACGGAAAGATAACGAAACGCAAGGATAACACCCACAAAATTACACTGCGCACCTAGCGCACTAAACGCTCACGACATCGGTAAAAATCCTAATTAGGGTCGCTAAACAACGAAATACCAAGTCAAGACTCCGATCGTCCCGATCGCGCAAACACAACACAATCAAATACGAGGAATATAATAGATATGACCTCGCAATGACCAACTGAAGCCACGTCCAAAATTCACCGAAACTTAGTAAGCAACTTATCGCATAATTTTGCACAAGTCTAAACCCAACACAATTCTAGCGATTCCAAACATCTTAAAACAGCTTAACTAAGTTATCGAAACCACCTCCATATTTTTAAACTTGTTTAATTAAGCTTTAATAAAAATCTAGTAAGCTAAAACTTTTAATTAGGAAAAGTAAAAATTAATAACAATTAACATATTCCACCTACTAGAATAAGTTTTCTTAAACTTCAATTAACATTCAACATTTCTACAAGTTTAAACCCTAACTTGAATTTCTTTAAAATTACAAGTAATGAATTATCATGAGTTCAAAGCTATAATAACCAATTAATTAGCTAACTTAATGATTTAATACAACAAAATTAAAGATTTGGATTAGAAATTATACCTCTCAAGAACACAAAAGATCCACGTGATCCATCATCTTAGCCTCCAAAAACCATGTTTTTTAATGATGATCCAAGCTAGATTAGTGAAGGGAAATTGCTGGTTTAATTTTATTTACAAATTTGTGGATTTATTTTAGGATTTTAGAAGGATTTTGTGAACTTGAAGAAGATGAAATGAGCTTAGAAAAAGATTGGGGCAGATTTGGGGGAGGGCTTGGCCAATAATGGAGGGGGGTATTTTTGTGTAATTTGTGAAGAAGTTTCAAGAAAAAAAACAATTAATGCTCATTTAATGAAAAGTGCCACCTTTTCTTCTTCTCTTTTCTTTTTAAAATTGAATCCTTTTGCTCACAAAATACCTAGATTTTAGGAGAGAAGGTTCTAAACTAATTCTAGTGATTAGATTAGCAATGATCCTAATTAGAACTAATTAACCCACACAAAAAAGTAATTTCCACTAATTAAGTGCATAAAAAAACACATTAAAATAATATTTAATTAGGGAAAAATTTTATGTGAACCAAAACTTCCCATTGACCCCCAAAGCCTACGCACTAGTTTTATTCTAGCTAAACTAACTACCAGCAAGTTTATACGGATGTTTGATCACAATCGGGTTAAAACGGAAAATAACGACTATTTTACCCAAAAACGGAAAAATTCGTATAACGATTTCTAAAACGTTACAGTAAATTGGTCAAAGATACTTCTAGAAGGTGACATTTCATATTAGTATTTTTCATTTTAGTTTAAATGGAAATATATTATGACACGGAGATGCTGAGGTGTAAATTGCATAAAAATGAGCATGCCTTTGGATGACACTTGTGGGGATTATTATCCAATGACTCACCAAGTTGGAGCTTGAACTCTAATTCATTTTCTAATATGAATTATTCATATTAGAAAGGCTAGAGTTCAGTTGAGAACAAAGTGGAGTAATTCTCATTCCTTATGCAAGTTTTGTTTCACTAGCTTTTTCTCCATTATCATCTTCTTCCTCAAAACCCTAGTAACTCATGTGTTGAGTAATCTAGGGTAAGAAAAGACATTCCAATCCATCTTCACAATATACATCATCTACGACAACATAAGTAGCGATCTTGATGCCCTAGTTGCCTCGATTGAGGTAGGAGCTCTATGCACATGCACTCGGGTGGATCATCTTCGATTTGAGGAGATCGACGAGGAAGCGGCGATCTGATACGATTTATAGAGTCGATGATGAGGTGGAGGACAGCGAGGAATGAAGACCCGAAGGACCAAAATCATGAGGTATAAACTTCTGGACTTGTAGTTTAAATCTCACTAAGTTAGCTAGTTAGGGTTTAGCAACGATCCTGGAGTTCAAGTCCGTGTCGCGATCTTTGCAAAATCCGTTTTTTCAAATTCTGCCTCCCCGCGAACCCGCGAGGTGTGTGACATGGACTTACAGTGGTATTAGAGCCTACTAAACCCTTACTAGCTCGTTAGCAAGTGATTAGAACGTCGATCGTCGGAAAAACCGAAGACTATATATTTTGCGCCCTTACAGTTTCTGTCAATTTTTAAACTGTTCTAAAAATTATTGAAGAGACTTCAAAACACTGTGCACGGAATTCTAAGAACACGGAAGAAAAATGAGTCACCAACTCTTCACAACCACCGCGGAACCGCGGCGAATCAGTGGATTTGCCGCCGATCCGCGGCCGAGTTGTGGCCGAGTTGGCTCGTTCTTCTTTTGTTTGTCTTATTTTTTGGTGTATAGTTATCTGGAATATTTGGTTTCTACCCAGAATTTTTTGGATTGCTGGTTTGCATTTAGTGTAGATACGAAAAATATATTTCGATCGAAATTCTAATTGTACTTTTGTCACGACCCGAAGGTACGGAACGTGACTGGCACATAGATTACGAGACGTCTAAAGGCGTACCGTAACCTAAGTCAGCCAAAGCCCAGAAAAATCTAAACCAAAATCAAAAGAGAGTGAAGGAAAACCTTTAATGAAAACGGTTTTTAAATCAATTAAGTTGCATAGAATCCCTTTTTAAAAACATCAAAAAAAATTCCGAAAATTTCGGCAGAGTCTCCCCTGTATTTTGTATCCCCCAAAATGGGTACAACAAGATATATATAACCTGTAATCATAAATGGAATCCCCAAGCGGGAGCTAGCTCTTCGCCCAAGGCTGATCACAACCACATGCAATATATAAGTAATATGAAGAAAAGGGCATAAAAGAAACGCAAAATATCAGAAAACACAACGCCGGCTCAAGTGAGCTCGACCCAAAAGAAACCACAAATATACAAATCTCTCAGTCTCATCACTAGGTCGCATATACAATATAAAGTGGTAGATGGAGAATACTAGATACAATGATGGAGCAAAAAGAAATAAAGTGAGCTCGCAACCCACCTACGGGCAATGTCGCGAGTCTGAGCAAAAAGAGCTGATGATAAGATAGCCGCCGCTATAAGACTGATGAGTCCGACCTGCAAGACACTGTGGCACAACGGGGGTGAGTTGCCAGCTCGTGAGTAGAATATAACATCTAGTAAGGCAATCGTAAGAATGCACGCAATGCGTCACAACATGTATGTCCATATGCGATATAATATCTCTAGTATGCATGCACATGTATGCAATGTCATTACTAATCCTTTAAGTGTTTTAAATGCTAAGGGTACTACATTCTTAACTTTAGAAAATGAATATCTGTATAATAGCTAAGTACCATCAAGAAATCATCTGAAAACCCGTGTCAAGCATCGACACCAAATATGAAATCATATCTGTCTCAATATCTCACTGTATCAATGTCTCAAATATCGGGCTCCGTCAGTCCGGATCGGCCCATATCATCCAATCTCACGACAACGGTCGGTATCCTCCGGATATCCGCCGCGCCAAATATCACCGGTAGGTAGTCTTCCCCTGCCAGGCTCATCGTCTACAACTCGATCTTCTTGCCCCGGGGTACCATACCGGGCCCACCATGTACCCGAGACGGTTCATCCACTCCTCGAATCGGGTCTCGAAATCCAACAGAAAACATGAAAACTCATGGTGGACGACACATACATCACGAGAAAACCGCAACTTTGTTTTAAAAATGATAAATATAAGCTTTTGTTAAATTCTTGCGGTTTTCCCCAAAAATCCAGAAATCGCAGCAATACTGAAATCCTCAAGAAAATCATAATGTCCACATGTTATATATGATAAATGTCTATGATATCAATGTATACGATGTGAATTTTGGCTAGAAATCTATGTAAATATGATGATGATGTGAATTTTGGCTAGAAATCTATGTAAATATGATGACGATGCGAGGTATATGCATGCTATGCAATTTCATATATCATGTATGAATGCAAGTGGCGATACTAAGTTAAACAGGTTCTATAGTGCACGTGGCATGGCACTTACCAAAGGCGTGTGTGTCACATGAATAGTGCGCGTGTAGCAGATGCCAATGGTAATGGTGTTCGTGTCCTACGAAGTGTTATCGCATATGTGCTTATGAATATCCATGCAATCTAGCATACTATTAACTATAAGGTATGCTGTGTAAATGAAGGGGTAAGCTAACTAACAATATAAATCTTGCAAGAAATAGTGTAATCCTCACTAGGGGGCGACTCGCGCCATCTAGACGATTTCCCCCATAGATGAATACATCTACTCACCTGAAATCCTCGCTATTCCGATCCGACCACCGCCTTGCCTTTACGCGCCGTGTCCGATGTTTCCCCGACCGATCCTTTATTTGCACAACACCAAGCATAAGATTACATATCCTAAACCGATGCAAGTGACAATATACAAATATCGCCGCTCTCGAATTAAACATAACGTGCACTCGGTGCGCGGAAAAACACACGAAAATCGCTAAATCTTTAACTAGAATCGTCATTTCGGGGAAATCGACAAAACTAAAACCCGACTAGACAAAACCCCGCGTTCGCGCACTCTAATAGTCATATATGAAGCTAATTACATCGCTAATATAACGCAATTAAATCACATTCTAATTTTTATAAAAATCTAGTAAGCAATTTCATACCGATTCGACGCAAATATCGCAATTTTATCGATCTAGCGAGCGCAAAATCGCACAATTAACCACTCTAACCAATTAGATAACCAAACCCTAACTTAACTCCATCAACCATGCTACAAACCCTAATTTGAAATCAAATCCCTCTCCTGATTTTCATGAACAAGTAATTACAACTAAATTAATACTTCAAAATTCAATTTTTAGCACATTCAATCTACAATTTAACAACTAGTTTAGAAATTTCACCTCACAAGTTGAATCCTAGCACGCTCAAGCCACCAAAGAAGTCTCCTTTCTTCAAGTTTTGAACTAATTAGGGTTTGGAAAGAGGTGGAATAAGGATTAGGTTTGAATTTGTGAAGAAATTTGTTGATTTCGGTGGATTTTTGAAGATTTTTGAAGGAATTATGAAGCAAGAAGTGAGGGGAAAAATGAGAACTGAAGCAAGGGAGCTCGGCCTGAGGTGTAGGAGGTGAGTGGCGAGGGAATTGTGTAGAAATTTCTACACAAAAGCTATCTTCCAAAGTCAATTAATGAATGTTACATCATTTTTTACAAAAAAAACCCTTTTTAATGCATTTTTAAACCATAGAACCAAAATTCTTGGAATGTTTTGGTAAAATTTTTGTTACTAATATATTTCAGTTTATAATGGTTCCTAAGTGTGTAATTTACCTAATTAAATTTGTATTTATCACTAATTTAATGTATTTTTAAAAGCTTAAAATAATATTAAAAATAATTAATTACGATTTTTTTTTTATTTAACTAGAAAATTATAAGTGACATTTTAGTGACAAAATTATAGTAATATCTTATCTAAATTTTGTATAATTAGGTCTACAATGAAAAATACCTATTTTGACTTTTTACAGAAAAAGTCGAAAAATTAGCCGATTACCGAAAAACTGCCTAAACGATTTTCGAAGGGTTACAATCTTCCCCCCTTAAAGAAATTTGGTCCCTGAATTTAGAATTCAACTACGCGTACCTTCAAAAAGATGGGGATATCTTTTCCTCATCTCGACCTCGGTCTCCCAGGTGACCTCCTCGCTGTTCGGGCTACGCCAAAGGACCTTGACGGAAGTTATAACCTTCGACCTCAATTTCTTCACCTGCCGATCCAGAATGACCACCGACTGCTCGGTGAATGAAAGATCACGCTCTAGCTGGATTGTCTGGTGCTGAATCGCATGGGAAGGATCATGAAGGTACTTGCGGAGCATCGAGACATGGAATACGGGGTGAACATCGGGGAAGTTGGGCGGAAGAGCTAACCGATAAGCGACTGGACCAACACGCTCTAGGATCTCGAAAGGACCAACATATCTAGGACTCAACTTCCCTTTCCGCCCAAATCTCATCACACCTTTCATCGGAGAGACCTTCAGGAAAACATGATCGCCAACAGCGAACTCGAGTCGGCGACGACGCCTGTCAGCATATGATTTCTGCCTGCTTTGTGCCGCTCTCATCCTGTCCCGAATCAGCTGTATCTTCTCGGTCGTCTCCTGTACAATCTGTGGCCCCAAAACACTGCTCTCCCTAAGCTCTGTCCAACATACAGGCGATCGACATCTCCTCCCATATAAAGCCCCGAAAGGTGCCATCTGAATCGTCTCCTGGAAGCTATTATTGTAGGAAAACTCGATCAAAGGCAAATGACGATCCCAGCTACACCCGAAATATAAAACACAAGCTCTGAGCATGTCCTCAAGAGTCTGAATAGTACGCTCTGACTGACCGTCAGTCTGCGGATGAAAGGCTGTGCTAAAACTCAATCGGGTGCCCAATACTTCCTAGAGTTTCTGCCACAATCGGCTGGTAAACTGGGTGCCCCGGTCGGACACGATGCAAGTCGGAACACCATGCAGTCGCACGATCTCATCAATATAAACCTGGGCGTACTGAGAAAATCCAAAAGTGGTCTTCACTGGAAGGAAGTGAGCCGCTTTCGTCAGTCGATCCACAATCACCCAAATAGAGTCATACCCTCGACTGGTCCTGGGTAGACCCACGATGAAGTCCATGGAGACCTGCTCCCACTTCCACTCAGGGATAAGCAAAGGCTGTAACTCGCCGGCTGGCCTCTGGTGCTCGGCCTTGACTTGCTGACAATTCAGGCATCTTGACACAAAGTCTGTAACATCCTTCTTCATCCCGTCCCACCAGTAAACCTCTCTCAAATCACGGTACATCTTGGTGGAACCTGGGTGAACACTGTATACCGATCTATGTGCCTCCTCGAGAATATCACGCCTCAGTCCCTCTGAATCCGGCACGCACAGTCGAGTCCCAAATCGAAGTATCCCTGATCATCAATCACGAACTCAGAAACTCTGCCCTGCCGAATCTGCTCAATAATCTCCAAAATACGGGTATTGCCGGACTATGCCTCGCGGATACGGTCAAGTAACTGTGGGCGTGCTCTGAAATGGGCCAGCTGTCCCCCTGTAGGAGTAAACTCGAACTGCACTCTGCTATCACATAAAACCTACCAATCCGCCGTCGACTGCATCTGTACTGTGCTCAAACAAGATAAGCTACCTCCGGGCCTCCTACTCAACGCATCTGCCACCACATTCGCCTTGCCCGGATGGTATAAAATCTTGCAGTCATAATCCTTCACCTACTCCATCCAACGGCGCTGTCTCAGGTTCAGGTCTCGCTGCTGGAAGATATACTTCAAACTCTTGTAGTCAGTGAATATCTGGCATGACTCACCGTATAGGTAATGTCTCCAGATCTTAAGTGCAAATACCACTGCAGCCATCTCTAAATCATGGGTGGGGTAGTTCTGTTCGTGTTTCCTCAGCTGCCGAGAAGCATACGCGATAACTCTGTCGTGCTGCATCAATACACAGCCCAGCCCCACTCGAGAAGCATCACAATATACCACGAACCCGCCTGATCCTGAAAGCAATGCTAACACTGGTGCAGTAGTCAGACGAGTCTTCAACTGCTGGAAACTATCCTCACATGCCTGGGTCCAATCAAAAGGAACCCCCTTCCGGGTCAATCCGGTCAACGTTGCAGCAATGCGGGAGAAATCCTGGACAAAACGTCGATAATAGCCAGCCAGACCTAGAAAACTGCGAACCTCTGTAACTGATACTGGTCTAGGCCAACGCTGAACTGCCTCGATCTTCTTCGGGTCCACACAAATACCATCTCTCGTCACCACATGACCCAAGAAGTCGACACTGTCTAACCAGAATGCGCACTTGGAAAATTTGGCGAACAGCTGATGCTCCCTCAAAGTCTGCAATGTGATACGTAAGTGCTGCTCATGCTCCTCCCGGCTCCGAGAATAAACCAAGATGTCGTCAATGAACACAATAATGAACTGATCGAGATACGGCCTGAATACACGGTTCATCAAATCCATAAATGCTGCCGGGGCATTAGTGAGCCCGAACGACATCACCAAGAACTCAATCTCGCGCTCTGGTGGCAGACCAGGCAGCTCGTCGGGAAATACATCAGGGAACTCTCTCACAACAGGAACCTGGTCCAACGGAACCTCTGTAGAACTAGTATCACAAATATAGGCTAAGAATCCCTGACACCCTTTTCTTAAGAGCTGACCAGCGCGAAGAGAAGAAATCAAGCTGGGAAGGGTAGCGCTACGATCTCCCTGAATAACAAGTACCGGCTCACCAGGAAAACTGAATCTGACTGCTTTTTCACGGCAGTCCACGGATGCATAACAGGTGGCTAGCCAGTCCATACCAAGACGAACGTCAAAGTCTAGCATATCGAGGAGAATCAAATCAACTGAAGAATCTCTCTCCCCGATACGAACGGAACACGATCGGTACACAAAACGGGCAACAAAAGACTTGCCTACCGGGGTAATAACAACAAGCGGCTGATCTAACGGAGAAGTCTCTCGGCCCAACCTCGGTGCAAAGTACGTGGATACATAGGAATGTGTGGGGCCTGGATCAAATAATACCCGTGCATCAAAAGAACATACTGGCAGAGTACCTGTCACGACGGCATTGGATGCCTGTGCATCCTGAGGAGTCAACGCGAACACTCGGGCCTGTCCACCACTAATAGCTGGCTGTCCTCTTCCTCTACCTCGGCCTCGGCCTCTGCCTCTGTCGCCTCGTCCTCTCGGAACCGGACCGCCACGCCCACGACCTCTAGAAGCATCTGGCTGGCGTGGAGCATCATCAGGAATAGGTAGTAGAGCTCTCTGAGGAGGTGGTGAGGGTGGTAAGGTCACATGCGGGACTATCGCCGTGCCCTGGCATCCCATGGTACAGTCTCTGACACGGTGGTACTGACTCCCACACCGAAAACATCCTGGAGACGACTGCTGGGTCTGTGGATATGAACCAAATAACTGACCTCGTCTCAATCCTCTGCCTCCACCATCTCCCGGAAATAATCTATCATGATGTCTACCCATCTGCCGCTGAGCTGGCGTATCAGTACGGATCCTCTTCAGCCCAGAAACGACCGGAGTCTCAGAAATACGCTCCTCCAAAAGTAAGGCTGCATCCATCGCGGCTGCGTATGTATCAAAGTGCTGGGTGCCGATGGCAAGGAATAGCTTTGTATCAAGCCCTCGCACGAACCTCTTTATTCTCTTCTCTTCTGTGTGTACTAGGTACGGAGCATATCGAGACAACTGGGTAAACTGTATATCATACTCCGACACCGTCATCCCAGGAGTCTTGCGCAAAGACTCAAAACTACGGGCTCGAGCATCTCGGACACTCTCCGGAAGACAACGGGCAAGAAATGCAGCTGTAAACTCGTCCCAGGTCATAGAAGGTAGACCTGCAGCTCGGCCTCTCTTTACTGAATCGTACCATGTCTGGGCAAGACCCTCCAGACGAAAACTCGCAAACTCCACCAATCTATCATCAGAACACCTCAACGAACGGCAAATCCGAGCCATCCTATCGAGAAATGCCTGTGGGTCCTCTGTCGCATCTATACCGGTAAAAGCTGGAGGTCTCAATCTCATGAACTCCTGTAGTGAAACAGGGATAGTCTCCGTAGTAGCAGGAGCGACCATCTGTGCAGCAGGTACAATCGTGGTCTGTGCGGTGGAAGGAACGTCCTCGGATCTCTGTGTCCGACTGGACTCAACTAAAGATCCCATCATCTGTCGCAACTCCTGCTTACCGGCCTCTAATCTGGCAATACGGTCTGGATAAGGTGGATCAATATGACCCTGAGGGGTAGGCGTATCATCCCGCTCGATCCTCGCCTCAGACGAGCCCGCTCGAATCTCATCCCTAGCGGCAGCCCGCTGAGCTCTCGTAGTCTTTGGCGGCATCGAAGCTGGAATAAGAAACAGGACTGATAAGAGCATTGCAATTGAATCAAGGAATGCAATGAATCAAGAAAGGAAATACAAGCAATTATGTCCTAAGGTCACTTAGGCGGAGTACCGTATCGTAAGTATGCCGCGGATCATACCTACGCTACGCCACTCTGCTTAAGTCACCTACTCCATCTACCAAGGTCGTCCTACACTCAGAAAGGTAAATCCTACGCTCTGATACCAACTTTGTCACGACCCGAAGGTACGGAACGTGACTGGCACATAGATTACGAGACGTCTAAAGGCGTACCGTAACCTAAGTCAGCCAAATCCTAGAAAAATCTAAACCAAAATCAAAAGAGAGTGAAGGAAAACCTTTAATGAAAACGGTTTTTAAATCAATTAAGTTGCATAGAATCCCTTTTTAAAAACATCAAAAAAATTTCCGAAAATTTCGGCAGAGTCTCCCCTGTATTTTCTATCCCCCAAAATGGGTACAACAAGATATATATAACCTGTAATCATAAATGGCATCCCCAAGCGGGAGCTAGCTCTTCGCCCAAGGCGGATCACAACCACATGCAATATATAAGTAATATGAAGAAAAGAGCATAAAAGAAACGCAAAATATCAGAAAACACAACGCCGGCTCAAGTGAGCTCGACCCAAAAGAAACCACAAATATACAAATCTCTTAGTCTCATCACTAGGTCGCATATACAATATAAAGTGGTAGATGGAGAATACTAGATACAATGATGGAGCAAAAAGAAATAAAGTGTGCTCGCAACCCACCTACGGGCGATGTCGCGAGTCTGAGCAAAAGGAGCTGATGATAAGATAGCCGCCGCTATAAGACCGATGAGTCCGACCTGCAAGACACTGTGGCACAACGGGGGTGAGTTGCCAGCTCGTGAGTAGAATATAACATCTAGTAAGGCAATCGTAAGAATGCACGCAATGCGTCACAACATGTATGTCCATATGTGATATAATATCTCTAGTATGCATGCACATGTATGCAATGTCATTACTAATTCTTTAAGTGTTTTAGATGCTAAGGGTACTGCATTCTTAACTTTAGAAAATGAATATCTGTATAATAGCTAAGTACCATCAAGAAATCATCTGAAAACCCGTGTCAAGCATCGACACCAAATATGAAATCATATCTGTCTCAATATCTCACTGTATCAATGTCTCAAATATCGGGCTCCGTCAGTCCGGATCGGCCCATATCATCCAATCTCACGACAACGGTCGGTATCCTCCGGATATCCGCCGCGCCAGACATCACCGGTAGGTAGTCTCCCCCTGCCAGGCTCATCGTCTACAACTTGATCTTCTTGCCCCGGGGTACCATACCGGGCCCACCATGTACCCGAGACGGTTCATCCACTCCTAGAATCGGGTCTCGAAATCCAACAGAAAACATGAAAACTCATGGTGGACGACACATACATTACGAGAAAACCGCAACTTTGTTTTAAAAATGATAAATATAAGCTTTTGTTAAATTCTTGCGGTTTTCCCCAAAAATCCAGAAATCGCAGCAATACTGAAATCCTCAAGAAAATCATAATGTCCACATGTTATATATGATAAATGTCTATGATATCAATGTATACGATGTGAATTTTGGCTAGAATTCTATGTAAATATGATGATAATGCGAGGTATATGCATGCTATGCAATTTCATATATCATGTATGAATGCAAGTGGCGATACTAAGTTAAACAGGTTCTATAGTGCATGTGGCATGGCACTTACCAAAGGCGTGTGTGTCATATGAATAGTGCGCGTGCAGCAGATGCCAATGGTAATGGTGTTCATGTCCTACGAAGTGTTATCGCATATGTGCATATGAATATCCATGCAATCTAGCATACTATTAACTATAAGGTATGCTGTGTAAATGAAGGGGTAAGCTAACTAACAATATAAATCATGCAAGTAATAGGGTAATCCTAACTAGGGGGCGCCTCGCGCCATCTAGACGATTTCCCCCATAGATGAATACATCTACTCACCTGAAATCCTCGCTATTCCGATCCGACCACCGCCTTGCCTTTACGCGTCGTGTCCGATGTTTCCCCGACCGATCCTATATTTGCACAACACTAAGCATAAGATTACATATCCTAAAATGATGC
Organism: Agapanthus africanus; assembly: GCA_030015575.1. NCBI lineage: Eukaryota > Viridiplantae > Streptophyta > Magnoliopsida > Asparagales > Amaryllidaceae > Agapanthus > Agapanthus africanus. Next base: position 425,281,250 of record CM057337.1, read on the forward strand.
AAGTGACAATATACAAATATCGCCACTCTCGAATTAAACATAACGTGCACTCGGTGCGCGGGAAAACACACGAAAATCGCTAAATCTTTAACTAGAATCGTCATTTCGGGGAAATCGACAAAACTAAAACCCGACTAGACAAAACCCCGCGTTCCTGCACTCTAATAGTCATATATGAAGCTAATTACATCGCTAATATAACGCAATTAGATCACATTCTAATTTTTATAAAAATCTAGTAAGCAATTTCATACCGATTCGACGCAAATATCGCAATTTTATCGATCTAGCGAGTGCAAAATCGCACAATTAACCACTCTAACCAATTAGATAACCAAACCCTAACTTAACTCCATCAACCATGCTACAAACCCTAATTTGAAATCAAATCCCTCTCTTGATTTTCATGTACAAGTAATTACAACCAAATTAATACTTCCAAATTCAATTTTTAGCACATTCAATCTACAATTTAACAACTAGTTTAGAAATTTCACCTCACAAGTTGAATCCTAGCATGCTCAAGCCACCAAAGAAGTCTCCATTCTTCAAGTTTTGAACTAATTAGGGTTTGGAAAGAGGTGGAATAAGGATTAGGTTTTAATTTGTGAAGAAATTTATTGATTTCGGTGGATTTTTGAAGATTTTTGAAGGAATTATGAAGCAAGAAGTGAGGGGAAAAATGAGAACTGAAGCAAGGGAGCTCGTCCTGAGGTGTAGGAGGTGAGTGGTGAGGGAATTGTGTAGAAATTTCTACACAAAAGCTATCTTCCAAAGTCAATTAATGAATGTTACATCATTTTTTACAAAAAAAACCCTTTTTAATGCATTTTTAAACCATAGAACCAAAATTCTTGGAATGTTTTGGTAAAATTTTTGTTACTAATATATTTCAGTTTATAATGGTTCCTAAGTGTGTAATTTACCTAATTAAATTCGTATTTATCACTAATTTAATGTATTTTTAAAAGCTTAAAATAATATTAAAAATAATTAATTACGAATTTTTTTTTATTTTACTAGAAAATTATAAGTGACATTTTAGTGACAAAATTATAGTAATATCTTATCTAAATTTTGTATAATTAGGTCTACAATGAAAAATACCTATTTTGACTTTTTACGGAAAAAGTCGAAAAATTAGCCGATTACCGAAAAACTGCCTAAACGATTTTCGAAGGGTTACAACTTTGCTAACCGGTTCTTCTGTATTGTTTATATGTGTTTTTAAACATCATCTAATTGCTATATGTCGGTTAGTTTGAAGTTGCCCATATCTGTTGGTTTGTGTATATGGACCTTATTGGATCATCATGGATGAATAGCCGGGGATGTGAGATGAGTGTTTTTATCTTTCATTCTATGCAATTATTGTAAATTGATGTAATATTATTTTGTGGGGATAATCCGGGTTGAGGATGTAGCCGCCGTTGTATTATTTCATTTTACTGTTTTCTGCTCCTAGGAAAGACCCAAGGCGGGGTGCACAAACTGCCGGATTCTTTGAATTGCTACGTGGCTTACTCAGTTTGTTGAAGGAGGCTGCTTCACTTCTGGAATTTGGCGGGTAGTTTGCCGCACCCATAGGGGTCTGGGGTAAGTTTTGGTTATTCATCACGACCATTGAATCCGTCTTTCGTTACAGGCTTAAACGAAACGCGGAATTCCTAGTATATCGAATATGTTCATCTGTGATCTGGAATGCCTATTATTGTGTCAGATGAATGCCTATTATTATATATGATATATAATAGACGTTACTTATGTTTTGCATCCACGCTAGTCCAGCCCCCACTTTGGCGTTAGTTAAGTAACCTAACGGTGTTAGACGGGGCCCAGTGGCGAATGCGGATGGCATAAGTGGACGTTGTATTTTCGTCTTTTTCTGTGATGATAGGTGTAATTGATGAGACTGCATTAAATTAATGCAAAGAAAATAAACAAAAGCTGAATCGTTGGAACACCTTTTAAAACCACTCGGTTATTTTAAAATAGGAGACTTTTTAATGCGGAGCTTAAGCCACTCCTTTTAAAAGCTATCAGGTTCCTTCGATTATATCAAGTTCACTACATTCATGGTTTCGCCAAAACCATTCATAGCCCTCTGTCATTTCAGTTGAATATTCAGTATTATTCAAGCTGTGTATTTTGACCTTTGCCAAGGTATAGTGTTTGGTAGCTGCTGGATATTCATCTGTAGCATATATAGATGCGTTGGTTTATGACAGTCGTACTACTATTTTGGCCTTCATTAAGGGTATGTACGGGTGGGTTCAAATTAACCTAGAAAATGACGGGCATAACTTGATATGTTGGCCTTCGTCAAGGTCATAAGAGGATGGGGCAAAAATTTACATCGTGAGTTTCTAAAGAAACTGAAACTTTCTAGTGCTGCATACCATTTGGAGTGTGATAAATTGGTAGGATTCCTTCAGCTTTATCACACAATGATATTTGGATCCTGATCCTACTGTGAGAATATGCTACTCCTCGGGAGATTTCTTCGCTAAACACAATTAATGCTTTAAACCAAGTAGGTGTTCAGAATGGTGTTAGCGGGGCTACGCATCACGGGAAAAGAGGTTTTGTAATTAAGGAACTTCGCGAAAGCGTTGGAAAACCTCCCTCGAAGTACCAACACCAGCCTGGCTGAACGGTTAAACAAGTATTGTAGGGTGAGATTAATCCTGACTTATTCTTCTTTTATGGTTTGAAGAGGGATTCGAGAAACAGTGGGAGCCATACTGTTTAGATAAAATAAAAACCAATCAAAAACTGTAGGGTTCCTAGGCACTCTAATGAGGTCTCACAAGTCATCAACCATGCCAATTTCAACTTTTTCCGGTGCCGAGAAACCCTAATACGGATCGTTAACTAGAATTTTAGGCGAAATACGAAACTAGTTAACATCTTAACTAAAGTAGAGAGGCTACAACCTTTGTAGATCCGTTTCTCCACTTCCTTAGCTCCACGTAGGCATCCTCTCGCTGTCCATCTCGAATCCCGGACTCAATCGTCGGCTTCATCGGAGAAATGGGCGGGCTAGGTCGTCGGCTTCGTGCCGAAGATGATCTCGTCGAGGCATCATAAGTTCAATCTCCAACCTCATCAAGTTGTGAAACTTGTGAAGAAAACACCCTATACTACTTGGAAAGAGGTAGAGGGTGAAGAAAAAGGAGGTGGGTTCACTTTAGAATTGGATTTCTCACACTTTTGCTCAAGTTTCCATTATTGGTAGCAAGCTTTTCTTCATCAAGATGAAGAAGAAGAAGGAGCTAGTATATGATAAGTGTTAAAGAAAATAGAAAAGATAATAGATACTTATCATATACTAACTATGGTAGAGTGTAGAGAATAGACCATGGTTACTTGGAATGGTTAGGGTTAAGCATGAAGACAAGAATGGTTACAAAGTCAAAGTTTCATGAAGCTTCAACTAGAAACAAAGAAAGCCACCATTCTCTCCAAAATCTTTTCCAAATAAATGAATAAATAAATAAATGAATAAGCAAAACCCTAATCATCTACTTAACCATGGTTTGATTCTTTACACTTAACCAATTAAACATGCATCATCAAACATGATACAAACATGTGCACAAAAGTATATCACATATACAACTCGCACATCAAGTGAGAAAATCCATTTAAAGTGAACCAATACTAGATAATGCAAAGTAATATATCAAATATATAATTATACATTAAATCATTAAATCAACACTTGATTTAACGATCCGGTCATATCGCATATAACCGACTAGTATCCTATGTATCGGCTTATCGAATCAATCCTTGATTCGATATCTAGGTTATATCGAATATAACCAATCGATACATTCATCGCGAGAATGGAATACGGTATCACATACACACATTATTCTCGGTCCTGCACATATCTCATATGCGCTCCTATTTCGTTTCGCTTGAGCCAGGAAACCTCTGTGTAGGACTCTAAAGACTCGTCAATACGCCGGTAGCAAATGATGATCATATCAAGCACGTACAAGCCGTAAGCGGTCTGCTAAGCGTAACGGCCATCCGGGTATTGAGCGATCAGAAGATCGACGAGCTAGCCCGCTCACACTCCTGTGAATCCAACCAGTAACACTTACCGTACAGTCCGGTCTGTTCGTCTGATATGTCGCATATCAAGTCTAGGGGTGGTAAACGTCAGACCCAATAACCGATAAGTCGTGCCGATGTGAGTCTCATAACGGGTCGAGAAACTACTGGTAACACTTACCAGCAAAACTCTGATCAGCCCTGGCCAGGGACTTCCCTGTTACGGCCAATCGAGCACAGCACAACATCAACCCCCAATACCGGGAGAGACGAAACCCCTCCTATCGCTCACTGCCTCCATGTGACTCGGGACTGTACCCAAAAACCACCGTTTTGCACGCCCTCATGGACGTGGTAAGGTGGAGATCAAAGCACAGTGGGAATCACACAAGTCTCTATGACGATCTCGGGTCTACAGACTAACCTGCACAAGTGTCACCTGAGAACTGCCATCTGACGTGAGGTATAATACCATCTAGGAGTTCTCGGCGAGCCCGTCCAGTGTACCCAGTCTCCACTGAGCACCCGTATACCATCTCTAATGTCAAACACCAATGGATATGGGATCATCTATCGCCCATCTCATGGGTCGAGAAGCGTATACGCTAGTCTACACTGGTATATCGATGCCCCGTCTCGATACACCCACGACTAGGGAAATTGAAGGATGTACTTATGAACTACCATGTCCCCACTAGTATGATCTGCATCATAGTCCAGGTAGTCAAGTACACATCCTAAGGGCTTTATCAACATGTAACTATAAGACATTTTAAAGAGACAAGTGTATATGTTAAGATAAAGAGCAACCAGATAGCATACTATCATATCGAGCAAGAAAGTCATCTCTATATATGTTCAAGCATCCAATATAATATACATCATCTGTACAATACTGGCCTCTAGGGCATACATACAACTAACAAAAACTTGCAAGCGCGTCATGCTAAGTGTTTCTTCTCTCTCTCCTAATTGCAGCAACCATGTGACCAGCATAGGTTACAACTAGATAATAATTTGACTGAACCAGACTATATTGGCAAAGGTTTGTCCAGCTGTCTGTAACTTATGACAAGCTGGGCCACCTCTTTACTACTTTAAGCCCCGCCATCCCAGGTCCAGTTTCCACCGTCACGGATAGGAATATCCGTATGACAATGGGAAAAGGAAAGTGCAAATGCCAAAGTGTCTCGTGTTGGCCTCAGTAGATGGTGTAAACCAGAAGCAGCATGAGAAGATGGACTTAGTTTTCTATCTTCCTCCATAACAAAGTTTTATATGGAGAGCAATCTCGTATTGCAAGATGTAAGACCTCGAAGGAAATTGCTTCAAGTGAGGTTGGCTGTCAGATCATTTGTAGACGACTACGTCCCTACAATGACCAGCTGTATTAAACAGCTCACGGACATGGAGACCACATTGGAGAACGAGTCGAGCACTGACTTGATTCTACAATCCAAACCTTCTATTTCCGCCCAGGGGAAGAAAGTTATACTTCCAGTAAAGGGCACCCTGAAGGAAACCAGGGAGAGCTCTGCTTACTGAGGAAATCATCCTCTTTTAGATCCAAGGCGAAAGCAAAGGGTAAGGAGAAGAAGACTTCTACAAAGCCGATAGGCGGTGTCAGTAAAGTAGGAAGAAATGGAAAGGCAAAAGTTTTAGGGCTAACAGTAGGGAAGGAGGGTTGTTCCTATTATCACGGGATAGGGCATTGGCAGAAGAGATGCAGGGCTTGGAAAGCCAGAATCCAGGATCCGAAGCACGTTGTGGCTTTGACTTCGGGTGTATTAGTAATTGAAAACTGTATGTCAATTAACTCTACTTCCTGGGTACAAGATACCGGATCCGGATCTCATTCCTTATGCGGTTTGAGAAACGTAGAGTTATCAGGGCAGGTGATATGACTCTCAGGGATTGTTAACGGAAGGAGCGTGGACGTTGTATCCATAGGGGAATATTGTAAGTCGATGCTATGCACCCCGCAGAATCGCGGGGAGGCGGAAGGTGTAAAAAACGATAATTTTAGCATCATAACATCGACTGTAAGCCATGATCGTAATCTAAATCGTATCTAGCAAAAACAAATGAAGTATAAATAAAAGTACAGAGGTTTATACCTCAAGAAATCTGGTCGTTCTTATCCTTATCTCGCTGTCCTCCTCACCTGCACGAACTCTTCGAAGTGGTACGGATGTCGTCTCCTCGTCGGCTTGCTCGAATCCTCGATGATCCACCCGAACGTTTGTGCACCAAGATTTTCTTCTAAACCAAACAAACTAGATCAAGTAGTTTGCTAAACTAAATGATCTAGGGTGTGTAGATGATGTAGATGGATTGAGGAGTCTAATTTAGCTCAAGGTTACTCAACTCATGAGTGTTCTTGAGCTTGAGGGAATTGGAGATGGTGAAAAGAAATGGTATGAACTAAGAAATAAAGAGTGATAGAGTTTTTCTCTCTCTTGTTCTAAACAGAACTCTACACTATTATTCATTAGAAAAACTAATTCAATAATAGATAATAGGTTCAATGGTCAAACAAATGACTCATGGGTCAATTAACCAACATGTGTCCATAAAACCCAAGTCCTTATTCATGCATAATACACATATTTCTTAATTACCTAAAATGTATTAATTATTTAAAACTAAATGATTAATACAATTAGGTCATGCCATCTACAAATACATTTTGTAGAAATTACGAAAACGCCCCTCGTCCGTATATACATACCTCTATTCGTATTTTGAAAAATATGAATACCGAAGACGATAATCCATCAGTACAATACTAGGATCCGGCTTAAACCAAAGCCCAGTAGTATTGTCCGTCCGACTCATCGTGCGTGCACGAGTGTACGCACGTGATCGAACCCTTTCGTAAAACCATACGATATCTACACGTTTTGCCCGATTCAGGGAAACGCTCAGTGTGGGACTCTAAAGACTCGACTCTACGCTGGCAGTGGGTTTAACCACAGGCCGCAAGCGGTACTAGCTGCACGTAACGGTCCCCAAGTATTGTCGATAAGAAAGACGATGAGCATAACTCATCCGAACTCCTACTGAATCTGTATGTGACAATCTCCGTACAGTCCGGTCTGTCCGTCTAAGAGTATCGCATATCTAGCCTAGGGGGCGGTAAACGTCAGAACCCTAATGGAGGTATAAGTCGTGTCGGAGTATGGTCCAATACACCCTGAGAAACTACTGGAGTACCTACCAGTAAATCTCGCTTTCCTTGGCCAGGGACTATGTGTAATGGCGTTCTGAACACAGTGCGATATCAACCCCCAATACCGGGACAGACGAATCCTATCTAACCGCCATTGCCTTCAAGTGCTTCGGGACTGCACCCAACTACTACCTGTTTGCACGACTCAGTAGAGCCATGGTAGGGTAGTAATCTAAGAATAGTGGGAACACACTTGAGTTGAAGCAGCAGTGTCAAGTCAACGTACTAAGCTGTACTCATGTCATCTGGGTACTGCTATCTGACGATAAGTATATTACCAACCGGCAGTTCCCAATGAGTCCGTCCAGTATAACTCACAACCTAATGAGCACCTGTATACTATCTCCAGTACGACGTACCAATGGCTGTGGGACAGACCATCTCCCTAGCTGGGCAGGGAAGTGTATACACTAGTCTACTCTGGAGTATCGATACCCTGTATCGATAATCCCGCGACTAGGGACCTGTATAAGGATGTGGATGTAGATTACCCTAATACGGATACCACTGTAGTGTTCCTAGGCACTCTAATGAGGTCTCACAAGGCATCAACCATGCCAATTTCAACTTTTTCCGGTGCCGAGAAACCCTAATACGGATCGTTAACTAGAATTTTAGGCGAAATACGAAACTAGTTAACATCTTAACTAAAGGAGAGAGGCTACAACCTTTGTAGATCTGTTTCTCCACTTCTTTAGCTCCATGTAGGCGTCCTCTCGCTGTCCATCTCGAATCCCGGACTCAATCGTCGGCTTCATCGGAGAAATGGGCGGGGTAGGTCGTCGGCTTCGTGCCGAAGACGATCTACGTCGAGGCATCATAAGTTCAAGCTCCAACCTCACCAAGTTGTGAAACTTGTGAAGAAAACACCCTATACTACTTGGCAAGAGGTAGAGGGTGGAGAAATAGGAAGTGGGTTCACTTTAGAATTGGATTTCTCACACTTTTGCTCAAGTTGCCATTGTTGGTAGCAAGCTTTTCTTCATCAAGATGAAGAAGAAGAAGGAGCTAGTATATGATAAGTGTTAAAGCAAATAGAAAAGAAAATAGATACTTATCATATACTAACTATGGTAGAGTGTAGAGAATAGACCATGGTTACTTGGAATGGTTAGGGTTAAGCATGCAGACAAGAATGGTTACAAAGTCAAAGTTTCATGAAGCTTCAACTAGAAACAAAGAAAGCCACCATTCTCTCCAAAATCTTTTCCAAATAAATGAATAAATAAATAAATGAATAAGCAAAACCCTAATCATCTACTTAACCATGGTTTGATTCTTTACACTTAACCAATTAAACATGCATCATCAAACATGATACAAACATGTGCACAAAAGTATATCACATATACAACTCGCACATCAAGTGAGAAAATCCATTTAAAGTGAACCAATACTAGATAATGCAAAGTAATATATCAAATATATAATTATACATTAAATCATTAAATCAACACTTGATTTAACGATCCGGTCATATCGCATATAACCGACTAGTATCCTATGTATCGGCTTATCGAATCAATCCTTGATTCGATATCTAGGTTATATCGAATATAACCAATCGATACATTCATCGCGAGAATGGAATACGGTATCACATACACGCATTATTCTCGGTCCTGCACATATCTTATATGCGCTCCTATTTCGTTTCGCTAGAGCCAGGAAACCTCTGTGTAGGATTCTAAAGACTCGTCAATACGCCGGTAGCAGATGATGATCATATCAAGCACCTACAAGCCGCAAGCGGTCTGCTAAACGTAACGGCCATCCGGGTAATGAGAGATCAGAAGATCGACGAGCGAGCCCGCTCGCACTCCTGTGAATCCAACCAGTAACACTTACCGTACAGTCCGGTCTGTTCGTCTGATATGTCGCATATCAAGTCTAGGGGTGGTAAACGTCAGACCCCAATAACCGATAAGTCGTGCCGATGTGAGGCTCATAACGGGTCGAGAAACTACTGGTAACACTTACCAGCAAAACTCTGATCAGCTCTGGCCAGGGACTTCCCTGTTACGGCCAATCGAGCACAGCACAACATCAACCCCCAATACCGGGAGAGACGAAACCCCTCCTGTCGCTCACTGCCTCCATGTGACTCGGGACTGTACCCAAAAACCACCGTTTTGCATGCCCTCATGGACGTGGTAAGGTGGAGATCAAAGCACAATGGGAATCACACAAGACTCTATGACGATCTCGGGTCTACAGACTAACCTGCACAAGTGTCACCTGAGAACTGCCATCTGACGTGAGGTATAATACCATCTGGGAGTTCTCGGCGAGTCCGTCTAGTGTACCCAGTCTCCACTGAGCACCCGTATACCATCTCTGATGTCAAACACCAATGGATATGGGATCATCCATCGCCCATCTCATGGGTCATGAAGCGTATACGCTAGTCTACACTGGTATATCGATGCCCCGTCTCGATACACCCACGACTAGGGAAATTGAAGGATGTACTTATGAACTACCATGTCCCCACTAGTATGATCTGCATCATAGTCCAGGTAGTCAAGTACACATCCTAAGGGCTTTATCAACATGTAACTATAAGACAGTTTAAAGAGACAAGTGTACATGTTAAGATAAAGAGCAACCAGATAGCATACTATCATATCGAGCAAGAAAGTCATCTCTATATATGTCCAAGCATCCAATATAATATACATCATCTGTACAATACTGGCCTCTAGGGCATACATACAACTAACAATCTCCCACTTGCACTAGGGCCAGCTGCTGTAGTATCGCATACCGAGCATCCCGAAGAGTCTCTCAAACTGTATCTGGGGAATGGCCTTCGTGAGTGGATCCGCCGTGTTATTCTTCGTGTCAACCCTCCTGACCTCAATCTCCCGGCGATCAACTATCTCCTGGATCAGGTGATACCGTCTCAGAATATGCCTGGATCGCTGATGGGACCTAGGTTCCTTGGCCAAAGCCACTGCTCCATTGTTATCGCAATACAAAGGTATTGGATGCTCAATGGATGGAACCACACCAAGTTCAGTAATGAACTTCTTGATCCAGACAGCCTTTTTGGCAGCATCGTTGGCAGCGATGTATTCAGCCTCCATCGTCGAGTCTGCCACGGTTTCCTGCTTGGAACTCTTCCAGCTAACCGCCCCTCCGTAAAGGGTAAAGAAAAATCCTGACTACGACTTAGAGTCGTCCTTATCACTCTGGAAGCTCGAATCGGTAAAGGACTCCACTTGGAGTTCTCTATTACCATACACCAAGAGCATTTCTTTAGTCCTTCGTAAGTACTTGAGAATGCTCTTCAGAGCTGTCCAGTGACTCTCTCCAGGATCAGCTTGATACCTGCTCACTATACTTAGTGAGTATGCTACATCGGGTCTGGTACATAGTATCGCATACATGATAGAGCCTACAGCCGAAGCATAGGGTATCCCTTGCATGCGAGCTCTCTCCAAATCAGTCTTGGGAGACATCTCTTTGGAGAGAGTGACTCCAGAGTTCGTGGGCAAGTTCCCACGCTTGGATTCTTCCATACTAAACCTCTTTAGTATGGTGTCAATGTACCTGGATTGGGACAATCCCAATATCCGTTTGGATCTATCTCTATAGATCCTGATTCCCAATATGCAGGAGGCATCACCAAGATCTTTCATCGAGAATCTTTGTGATAAGAAGAGCTTGACCGATTGCAGCATAGGAATATCATTTCCTATCAAGAGTATGTCGTCCACGTACAATACGAGGATGGCAACCTTACTCTCTGCTACCTTCTTATAGATACAAGGTTCATCTGGGTTTTTGACGAAATCAAACTCTTTGATAACGACGTCAAAGCAGATGTTCCAACTCCGCGATGCTTGCTTTAATCCATAAATGGATTTAAGCAGCTTGAACACCTTCCCGCTGCTCCCACTGTCTACGAAGCCCTCTGGCTGAGTCATGTACACGCACTCTTCTAAATCACCGTTTAGAAAGGCGGTCTTAACATCCATTTGCCAGATTTCGTAATCATGATATGCAGCGATGGCAAGCATGATCCGGATGGATTTAAGCATAGCCACTGGAGAAAAAGGTTTCGTCATAGTCCACACCTGGTCTTTGACGAAAACCCTTTGCAACAAGTCTAGCTTTGAAAGTCTCCACTTTCCCATTGTAGGGTTCCTAGGCACTCTCAAGAGGTCTCACAAGGCATCAACCATGCCAATTTCAAAATTTACGGTGCCGAGAAACCCTAGACTACGGATCGTTAACTAGAAATCTAGGCGACCAAAGCAACTAGTTTACAACTAAACTAAAAGAACGGAAATACAACCTTTGTAGATCCGTTTCTCCACCTCCATAGCTCCATGATGAAGTCCTCTCCGCTGTCCAAATTGAACCATGACTCTAGCATCGGCTTCAACGGAGAAAAAACGGGCTAGGTCATCGACGACGATGCCGAAGATGATCTACGTCGAGGCATCACTAGATCAAGCTCCACCTTCACCAAGCCATGAAAACTTGTGAAGGAAACACCCTATACTACTTGGCAAGCGGTAGAGGATGAAGAAATAGGAAGTGGGTTCACTTTAGAATTGGATTTCTCACTCATTTTCATCAATCACCATTGATGAAGCAAGCTTTCTTCAAGTGAAGAAGAAGAAGAAGAAGATGAATATTATGATAAGTATTATGTAAAATGAATAATAAAATCAATACTTATCATATGCTAACCTTAGTTAGGTGTAGAGAATAGACTAGGGTTAAGTGGAATGGTTAGGGTTAAGCATGAGACAAAATGGTCACTAAGTCAAAGCTTCATGAAGCTTCATAATACAACCAAAGTTAGCAACCATTTTTCTCTTTATGCTTTTCATTTTCCATAAAGAATAAATCAATAAATAAATGAATAAGAAAATGAAAGGAAAACCCTAACCATTACACAACCATGGTTTAATCTTTACACATGCTCAAGTTAGCATGTATCATCAAACATGATACAAACTTGTGTACAAAAGTATATCACATATACAATGTGCACAATCCAAGTGAGAAAATCCATTTAAACTGAACCAATACTAGTTAATGCAAAGTAATATATCAAATATATAATTATGCATTAAATCATTAAATCAACACTTGATTTAATGATCCGGTCATATCGCAGATAACCGACTAGTATTCAATGTATCGGCTTATCGAATCAACCCTCGATTCGATAACTAGGTTATATCGCATATAACCATTCGATACATTCATCGCGAGAATAGAATACGGTATCACATACAAGCATTATTCTTGGTCCCGCACATATCTCATATGCGCTCCTATTTCGTTTCGCTTGAGCCAGGAAACCTCTGTGTAGGACTCTAAAGACTCGTCAATACGCCGGCAGCAGGTGATGATCATATCAAGCACCCACAAGCCGCAAGCGGTCTGCTAAACGTAACGGCCACCCGGGTATTGAGCGATCAGAAGATCGACGAGCAAGCCCGCTCACACTCCAGTGAATCCAACCAGTAACACTACTGTATAGTCCGGTCTGATCGTCTGATATGTCGCATATCTCGCCTAGGGGTGGTAAACGTCAGACCCCAATAGCTCGATAAGTCGTGTCGATATGAGGTCTATAACAGTTCGAGATACTACTGGTAACACTTACCAGTAAATCTCAGCAACCCTGGCCAGGGATTTTCGGTTATAGCCAATCGAACACAGCGCAACATCAACCCCCTATACCGGGAGAGACGAATCCCCTCCTATCGCTCATTGCCTCCATGTGACTCGGGACTGTACCCAAAAACCACCATTTTGCACGCCCTCTTGGGCATGGTAAGGTGGAAATCAAAGCACAGTGGGAACCACACAAGACTCTATGACGATCTCGGGTCAACAGACTACTCTGTACCAGTGTCACCAGAGAACTGCCATCTGACGTGAGGTTTAATACCATCTGGGAGTTCTCGGCGAGTCCGTCCAGTGTACCCAGTCTCCACTGAGCACCCGTATATCATCTCTGATGTCAAACACCAATGGATATGGGATCATCCATCGCCCATCTGTATGGGTCGAGAAGGTATACGCTAGTCTACTCTGGTATATCGATGCCCCGTCTCGATACACCCACGACTAGGGACTTTGAAGGATGTACTTATGGACTACCATGTCCCCACTAGTATGATCCGCATCATAGTCCAGGTAGTCAAGTACACATCCTAAGGGCTTTACCAACATGTATCAGAGAGACAATCAGTGTACACGTTAAGGTAAAGATCAACCAGATAGCATACTATCATGTCGAGCAAGAAAGTCCTCCCTATATATGTCCCAGCATCCACTACAATATACATCCTATGTATAGTAATGGCCTCTAGGGCATACATATAACTAACAATCTCCCACTTGCACTAGGGCCATCTGATAGCAGTGGTTGTAGTATCTCATACTCAACCATCCCATAAAAATCTCTCTCTGGGAACAGGCCTTTGTGAGTGGATCCGCTGTGTTGTCCTCTGAGTCTACTCTCCAAACCTCGATCACCCTGGAGATCAACCATCTCCATGATCAGGTGACACTGTCTTAGAATATGTTTGGATCACTGATGGGACCGGCGTTCCTTGGCATAAGCCACAACTCCATTGTCACACAATGGGAGGAACTAAGTTCATCTTATGAACAAATATACATCCAGACTGCCTCTTTGGTAGCATCTCAAGTAGCGATGTATCCTGCCTTTATCGTCTAGTTAGCCACGGTATCTAGCTTGGAACTCTTCCAACATACCGTCCCTTTACTGAGGGTAAAGACAATGCCTGCGACTGACTCTCAGTCGTCCTTATCACTCTGAAACTCTTCCAGTGATTCTCACCAGGATCGGTTGATACTATCTCACTACAACTAGTGAGAATCCTAACATCCAATTAGATCTATCTCATAGATCCAAAACCTAGGATTTAGGAGGTATCATTTTGATCCTATATGGAGAATGATTGTGATAAGCGGAGATTGACCGAGCGTAGCATAGGAAACTCCTTCCCTATCAGGAGTATGTCATCCACGTACTCTACGAGGATCACCACCATACTCCCTACTAACTTTTTGTTATATACAAGGTTCATCTACCATTTTGATGATGTCAAACTATTTGACTACTACATCAAAACAGATGTTCCAACTCCGCGATACCTGCTTTATCCTATAAATCATCTTGCACACGTTTCCGCTGCTCCCACTATCTACGAAGCCCTCTGGATGTGTACTTATAGACGTTCTCTTCTAAAACATCATTTAGAAAAGCAGTCATGACACCCAACCGCCAGATATCGTAGTCATGGTATGTAGCCGTGGCAAGTAGGATCTGGATGGACTTAAGCATAGCCACTTGAAAAGGTTTCATCATCATCCACGCCTGGTCGATGACGAAAAGCTTTAACAAGTCTAGATTTGAAAGTCTCAACTTTTCGATCTACACCAAGTAATCTTCTCAAGATATACTTGCTCCTGATGGGGATTTAACCCTTCAGATATCGCAACCAAAGTCCATACTTTGTTGGTGTATAAGGATTCCATCTCAGATCACTAAGCATCCAGCCATTCTTACAGAGTCCCACTCCTGATGGCCAGCTCGAAACTAGTTGGGTCATCATCTCATGATGCAATCCTCGCTCCCACTGTCATAGAGAAACCGAAGTATCTCTCAGGTGGGTGAGGAACCCTACTAGATCGGCGGAGAGGCTGAGGTTCATTGGAAACTATTGAATCCTTTGGTTCTTTCAAATCATCAGCCGTAGTTTGTATAGCTGGAACATTTCCAGTTCTACATAACGGACCTTGCCTCGAGCTTGTCCGGATTTTGCTTTTAGACATAGGCCGGACAACCCCAAATCTTAACTAACTTAAGATATGGGCTCTTCCCTTTCCATATCACATATGAAGTGGTAGGCAACTGATTTGATTGGAACCCTATTCAATAGGTATGCAACTTCATAAGTGCATAACTCCCAAAAAGGAAATAGGAAACTCAGTAGTACTCATCATAGAGCACACCATATCACATAAGGTGTTATTGCTCCGCCCCGATATACCATCGTGCTATAGTGTATACGGAGGAGTAATGCTGAGAGAGAATCTCATTCTCCTTTTAGAATAGTCCAGGATTTCCGTGCTCAAGTATTCTCCTTCTTGATCACATCAAAGGACATAATACTTATACCCGTATTGGTTCTCTACTTCTAGCTTATATTCTGTGAATATCTCAAAAGGTTCAGACTTGTGTTTCAACAGGAACATATGTCTGAATCTTGAGAGATTATCAGAGAATGTAACGAAGTACAAAGAACCGGTCCTGGCATATGTAGACAGGGGACCTTACATACATCAACATGTATCTTTCCAAGAGTTTACTAACTCTTTCTCTGTTTCCAATAAACAGAGCTATGGTCATCTAATCTTTGTGACATGACTGGCAAGTTGCACAAGATGTAAATTCAAACTGATTTAAATATGCATCTACATGTAACTTCAGCTAGTCGGGTCGCATTGATATGACCTAGTCTACAATGCCACAAGTAGGATTCGTTCATTCCTGAACTCTTCCTCTTGTATGTGTTCCGTATACTAAAGAACAGTAGTTTGATTTAGAACATTAATGCTTTTAGATAACGTGCCTGAACCGATCAACTTTTGATATAGGAAATGTTCAAAACATTATCCATCAATACAAAATTTTATCATTTCTTTACTTCTAACGAGACTGATATGATTTTGTATATCAGGTTCGGTATCTAATAACATTCGTTCAGAATCAATGTACTGATAATACAGGGTGACAGTGACCAACAGACTTGGCTGCAACACTTGCCCCGTTTTCTGCCTTATGAAATTTATCACCCGTTCTCAGTTTTTTACCTTTCTGTAGCCCTATGTAACATATTACATATTTGGGATCCTGATCTGGTATCACATACCCAGGACGTAAAGGATACGGAGAAACAGTTCTGTATAAAGAACACACCCGAAGATGATGCATCAGCATGCACTCTCTTCGTTTGGGCGGCACGGGAAATCTGGTATTCCTCAATTTCCTGCTCTGTCTTATAACAATTATAAGTTGAGGCGGGACCAACGTTCCCCAGCTCTGTATAACAAGCGGGTTCGGTCAATATTCCGTATTATTATCTTGATTAAGGCGTGATATGGTCGCTACCTGGAGAGAGAGAGAAGAAAACACTCAGCGTGCGCTCTTTCAAGAATAGATTGGTTATTATTTTATCTAATCAGGATGGCTCCCACTGCTTTTTGTCAAATCTTCCTTCAAACCCTAAAAGGAAAGACTAGCCGGGATTAATTACACACTACAAGTTCGCCAATCTTTCAGCCAGGCCAGTGTCGGTACTTTGAGGGAGGTCCCCCGTGCTTTCGCACGAACCTAATTAATGTAAACCTCCTTTTCCCAGAGGCGTAACCTCATTAACACCTTTCTAGACACCTACTTGATCGGCTAATTGTAATGTGTAAAACTCTCCGAGGAGTAACTCTTACTCGCAGCGGGTATCGGGATCCAACTATCTCATAGAAGGTATGCAATCTCATTGCAAATTTCAACACTTGAAATTCCTGATAATATTTTGCCCCTAGCACCCTATGACCTTGACGGAGGTCAACAAACCATAGGCTACTAGTCAAGTTCAACCCGTCATTTCTTGATCGAATTAAACCCACCCGCACGACCCTTGACGGAGGTCAACAAGGCCGCACGACTACCCTAATCCAATCTGCATCATATGCATAAGCAGATAAATACTAGTTAGCTACCGCACACTACGCATTGACGGAGGTCAACAAACGTAGCACGAATACTAAATAGGACTTATCTGAAATGACGGAGGGCCACGACAGGTTTTTTTCTGAAAACCTATTGCGTAATGAACTTGATATCGTTGTAGGATCGAATGAATTTTAAAATGTAGTGTCTTTGAGGCTTTTCTAGTTTTGCTAAAGGAGTCACTCCCGGTGAAGGGATCGTCGGTCCTTTCCTCGTCGAATGAGGTGCGGGATATATCATATATATCACTGTGCAAAGCAAAATCACTTAAAAGCAATCAAAAGACAAACCGAGTGTGTAGCATCTGCAAGTTATTGCTAAAGGAGTCACTCCCGGTGAAGGGATCTCGGTCCTTTCCTCATCGAATAAGGTGCAGGATATATCACATATACCGCTGTGCAAAGCAAGAACTGTAGCTACCTTTTTTATTTTTGAAATTCGATTCTACAACATCTTATGTTTCTTTTACTTCATTAATCTCATTAATGAAGTCCCATCATTTAAGTACCTAAACATCACAGATAAATATGACGTACACTTATGCCATCCGCATTCGCCTCGATGTTCCCTCATGCACCGTTAAGTTAGGTAACTAACGGCAGAGCAGGGCAGGGCTAGCGCGGGTGTAAAACATAAGTAGCGTCTATATAATATATCATATATACTATATACTATATCTATCACAGAACATCACATGATCACATCACAGATATCGCAGCAGAAGAAACATATGAAATATGGATATACTAGGACGTCCGTGTTTTCAATACGAGCCAGTATAAAACACGGATTCCACGGTCGTGATGAATAGCCAAACCCACACCCCTAGACCCCTACGAGAGCGGCAAGCAACCCTACCAATTCTGGAGTTAGGAGACCCGGACTCGACTTCTCGAGTTGGTCTCCCACTGGACTCCAGAACCCGGTTACTTGTGCTCCCCTCCTTGGGTCTATCCTAGTGCGGAAAAGTAAATAATATACAAAAGGTGACATCTTCGGCAACCTGGAAGTGCCCCAATAAAAGAATATTACATACAAGTTTTTACATGAATGAAAATGAAAAACACTCATCTCACATAAAACCCCCCGGCTATTCAAACACGACGATCCAATATAACATATCCAGCAACACATAACATCACATGTCATCAACGTAAGTAAATATGCGCATCCCAATTGTCGTTGACATATAGCAACGAAACCGGCGATATCACATATTACACTTACGGTCACAGAAAAGAAAGTGTAAAACTACAACAGTTGGAATCCGCAACCTGCATAGACATCGCATGCCTAATCAAATGAATTCCTTAGACATCGCATGCCTAACAATTATAAACCCCGCATTTTTGTCTCATTATCGAAAACACTTTTCAATATCAAGTCGGGCAATTCAACAGGATTCCCGACATCCTGATCGAATGCTCGTCGCAAACTTTACTAGACGGCCGCACCCCCGATGCCGTCGACGAAGTGCACCAAGGCGGAACACTGCTACCGCGAGCACCCGAATGGATGCTTTCGGCGACGGGGTTCTCCTGCAGTCACTTGGTCGGGGCTATGGAGTGAGGCTGTCTATTAAGTTTACCCGGCGAGTATCCGCGTACGCTACGTGATTGCGACGGACTTTTGATCACATCAAAATTCTGTGGCAACCGATCAAGTGAGACTAAACTGCTTGATTTATAACATTCATTCAGTTATCTCATAACTACTTGTGAATTCCAATTATTGTATCCCATTCCAGATAAATAGAAAATGTTAAACTTTCCGATCGAACATTCAAACACCCAAGTTTTCCGAAATAGATCAACACATGAAATAAGTTTAAAAACATTCACTTCATGCCTCAGTACCAACGGTCCAGCCGTAGAAGGGTCAAGCCAACGCCTCACATGTGGCACGCCGTACTGCACCAAACCCGAAGGTTCAAAGGGCAGTTCAAGACGGTCACATAATCGAGTTAAGGTTTGTTGTCTTCTAGAGCGTCCATCGCGTTACTTGCACTACTTAGAACGTCTTTAAACACCGGAAAAATCCAACACTTGGAAATTTCCCGACAGGGGAAAAATTGGGTATTTGTATCCGGTCGAACTTTTTAACAGTTTCTAAAATATCCGGAAAAACACAGTGACAAAATTAGACAATCCGATTGATACACCGAGTCCCCAATACAACCCAGAAAATTCAACTCTTGAAAAAACATTAAAAATTCCCAGGAAAACCAGCACTGCAAACTAGGATTATTGTGCAAAATTGATTGCAAGAAGAGACAAAAGGGCCGCGGAACTGCCGCATTAGCATGCTAATGCCGCGGTTCCGCCGCGCTTTTATGGATTCAGGGGCCCTGTTTTATACAGTAATTCTTAGAATCTTCTACTGAGTTTTCTGCATATTTTTAATTCTCAAAAATCCACGATTTTCAAAAATGTACAGAGAGCAATATTAGGGTTACGGTTTCGGTTCGATCGGATTTCTAACTCCGTCTACGCATCGCCTAAGGCTCTAGCTAGGCTCTGATACCACTGTAGGGTTCCTAGGCACTCTCAAGAGGTCTCACAAGGCATCAATCATGCCAATTTCAAAATTTACGGTGCCGAGAAACCCTAGACTACAGATCGTTAACTAGAAATCTAGGCGACCAAAGCAACTAGTTTACAACTAAACTAAAAGAACGGAAATACAACCTTTGTAGATCCATTTCTCCGCCTCCATAGCTCCATGATGAAGTCCTCTCCGCTGTCCAAATCGAACCATGACTCTAGCATCGGCTTCAACGGAGAAAAAGTGGGCTAGGTCATCGACGACGATGCCGAAGATGATCTACGTCGAGGCATCACTAGATCAAGCTCCACCTTCACCAAGCCATGAAAACTTATTAAGGAAACACCCTATACTACTTGGCAATAGGTAGAGGATGAAGAAATAGGAAGTGGGTTCACTTTAGAATTTGATTTCTCACTCATTTTCATCAATCACGATTGATGAAGCAAGCTTTCTTCAAGTGAAGAAGAAGAAGAAGAAGATGAATATTATGATAAGTATTATGTAAAATGAATAATAAAATCAATACTTATCATATGCTAACCTTAGTTAGGTGTAGAGAATAGACTAGGGTTAAGTGGAATGGTTAGGGTTAAGCATGAGACAAAATGGTCACTAAGTCAAAGCTTCATGAAGCTTCATAATACAAACAAAGTTAGCAACCATTTTTCTCTTTATGCTTTTCATTTTCCATAAAGAATAAATCAATAAATAAATGAATAAGAAAATGAAAGGAAAACCCTAACCATTACACAACCATGGTTTAATCTTTACACATGCTCAAGTTAGCATGTATCATCAAACAAGATACAAACTTGTGTACAAAAGTATATATCACATATACAATGTGCACAATCCAAGTGAGAAAATCCATTTAAAGTGAACCAATACTAGTTAATGCAAAGTAATATATCAAATATATAATTATGCATTAAATCATTAAATCAACACTTGATTTAATGATCCGGTCATATCGCATATAACCGACTAGTATTCAATGTATCGGCTTATCGAATCAACCCTCGATTCGATAACTAGGTTATATCGCATATAACCATTCGATACATTCATCGCGAGAATAGAATACGGTATCACATACACGCATTATTCTTGGTCCCGCACATATCTCATATGCGCTCCTATTTCGTTTCGCTTGAGCCAGGAAACCTCTGTGTAGGACTCTAAAGACTCGTCAATACTCCGGCAGCAGGTGATGATCATATCAAGCACCCACAAGCCGCAAGCGGTCTGCTAAACGTAACGGCCACCCGGGTATTGAACGATCAGAAGATCGACGAGCAAGCCCGCTCACACTCCAGTGAATCCAACCAGTAACACTACCGTACAGTCCGGTCTGATCGTCTGATATGTCGCATATCTCGCCTAGGGGTGGTAAACGTCAGACCCCAATAGCTCGATAAGTCGTGTCGATATGAGGTCTATAACAGTTCGAGATACTACTGGTAACACTTACCAGTAAATCTCAGCAACCCTGGCCAGGGATTTCCGGTTATAGCCAATCGAACACAGCGCAACATCAACCCCCTATACCGGGAGAGACGAATCCCCTCCTATCGCTCATTGCCTCCATGTGACTCGGGACTGTACCCAAAAACCACCGTTTTGCACGCCTTCTTGGACGTGGTAAGGTGGAAATCAAAGCACAGTGGGAACCACACAAGACTCTATGACGATCTCGGGTCAACAGACTACTCTGTACCAGTGTCACCAGAGAACTGCCATCTGACGTGAGGTTTAATACCATCTGGGAGTTCTCGGCGAGTCCGTCCAGTGTACCCAGTCTCCACTGAGCACCCGTATATCATCTCTGATGTCAAACACCAATGGATATGGGATCATCCATTGCCCATCTGTATGGTTCGAGAAGGTATACGCTAGTTTACTCTGGTATATCGATGCCCCGTCTCGATACACCCACGACTAGGGACTTTGAAGGATGTACTTATGGACTACCATGTCCCCACTAGTATGATCCGCATCATAGTCCAGGTAGTCAAGTACACATCCTAAGGGCTTTACCAACATGTATCAGAGAGACAATCAGTGTACACGTTAAGGTAAAGATCAACCAGATAGCATACTATCATGTCGAGCAAGAAAGTCCTCCCTATATATGTCCCAGCATCCACTACAATATACATCCTATGTATAGTAATGGCCTCTAGGGCATACATATAACTAACACCCATCTACACCAAGTTTTTTCTTGAAGATCCACTTGCTCCCAATGGGTTTACCCCTTCAGGAGCAACTTCCAAAGTCCATACTTTGTTGGTGTACATGGATTCCATCTCGGACCGCATAGCATCCAGCCATTTCACTGAGTCCCCTCTCGTGATGGCCTACTCGAAGCTAGTTGGGTCATCATCCTCCATGATGCAATCCTCGCTCCCACCATCCATGAGAAAACCGTAGTATCTCTCAGGTTGGCGAGGAACCCTACAAGATCGGCGGAGAGGCTGAGATTCATTGGGAGCTTCTGAATCTTCTGGTTCCACTAAATCTTCAGTTACGGTTTGTGTATCTGGAACTTCTTCCAACTCTACCACTTTGCCACTAATTTCTTTTTCAAGGAATTCCTTTTCTAAAAAGGTGGCATGTTGAGCAACAAACACTTTTTGTTCCTCACTGTGGTAGAAAAAATACCCATATGAGTTCTTTGGATATCCCACAAACTTGCAAAGAACTGACCGTGCCTCGAGCTTGTCCGGATTTTGTCTTTTGACATAGGCTGGACAACCCCATATCTTAACTCGTTTAAGATATGGCCTCTTCCTACTCCATATCTCATATGGTGTGGTAGGTACAGATTTAGATGGAACTTGATTCAATAGGTATACTGCTGTTTCCAGCGCATATCCCCAGAAGGAAATAGGTAACTCAGCCGTGCTCATCATAGAGCGCACCATATCTAATAGGGTGCGGTTCCTCCGTTCAGATACACCGTTGTGCTGTGGTGTATATGGAGGAGTCAGCTGAGAGAGAATCCCATTCTCTTTTACGAAGTCCAGGAATTCATTGCTCAAGTATTCACCTCCTCGATCAGATCGAAGGATTTTAATACTTTTTCCGGTTTGGTTCTCGACTTCTTGTTTATATTCTCTAAATTTCTCAAAAGCTTCTGATTTGTGTTTCATCAGGAACACATATCCGAATCTAGAGAGATCGTCAGTGAATGTAATGAAGTACGAAGAACCTTCCCTGGCATGTGTGGACATAGGACCGCATACATCACTATGTATCAGTCCCAAGAGTTCGGTAACTCTTTCTCCGTGTCCCGTAAACGGAGTTTTGGTCATCTTGCCTTTGAGACATGACTGGCAAGTGTCATAAGATGAAAATTCGAATGGTTTCAAATATCCATCCTTATGTAACTTAGCCAGTCGTGTCGCATTGATGTGACCCAGTCTACAATGCCACAAGAAGGATTCATTCAGTTCAGAACTCTTCCTCTTGTGTGTGTTTGTTATGCTCAGAACTGTTGATTGATTTAGAACATAAATGCCATTGCACAACGTGCCTGATCCAACCAACTTTTGGTTACGGAAAATGTTCATAACATTGTTCTGTAATACAAAATTATATCCCTCTTTACTCAATAAATAAACTGATATAATGTTGCATATCAGGTTCGGCATGTAATAGCATTCGTTCAGAACCAATGTATTACCAGTTGGTAATACAAGGTGATATTCCCCGACAGTCTTAGCTGCAACAATTGCACCATTTCCAACTCTAATGTCTTTATCACCTTCTCCAAGTTCTCTACCTTTTCTAAGCCTATGTAACTGATTACATATATGGGATCCTGACCCGGTATCTAATACTCAGGACGTAGAGCAAATGGAGAAACAGTTCTCAGTAACGAACACACCCGAAGAAAATGCATCAACATGTACTTTCTTCATTCGGGTGGCATGGGAATCCTGGTATTCCCCTATATCCTGTTCAGTTCTATAACTCTTATAGGAAAGAACGGAACCAACGTTCCCCAGCACAGTATAACATGCGGGTTCGGTCAATACATCCATATTATTATCTTTATTAGGGCATGACATGGTCGCTACCTGGAGAGAGAGAGAAGAAAACACTTTAGCGTATGCTCTTGCAAGATCAGATTGGTTATTATCTTATCTAATTAGGATGGCTCCCACTGGTTTTTATCAAATCTTCCTTCAAACCTTAAAAGGAAAGACTAGCCGGGATTAATTACACACAACAAGTTCGCCAATCTTTCAGCCAGGCCAGTGTCGGTACTTTGAGGGAGGTTCCCCGTGCTTTCGCACGGACCTAATTAAAGTAAACCTCGTTTTCCCAGAGGCGTAACCCCATTGACACCTTTCTAGAAACCTACTTGATCGGCTAATTGTAATATGTAAAACTCTCCCAGGAGTAACTCTTACTCGCAGTGGGTATCGGGATCCAACTATCTCATAGAAGGTATGCAATCTCATTGCAAATTTCAACACTTGAAATTCCCGATAATGCTTTTGCCCCAAACGATCTATAATCTTGACAAGGTCAGCAAACCATAGACCGTAAGTCAAGTTCAACCCGTCATTTCTTGATTGAATTAAACCCACCCGCACGACCCTTGACAAGGTCAACAAGGCCGTACGACTACCCTAACTCAATCTGCATTATATGCATAAGCAGATAAATATTGGTTAGCTACCGCACACTGCGCCTTGACAAGGTCAACAAACGCAGCACGAATACTAAACAGGACTTATCTGAAATGACGGAGGGCTACGACAGGTTTGTCTGAAAACCTATTGCGTAATGAACTTGATATCGTTGTAGAATCAAATGAAGTTTTGAAATGGAATGATTTTGAGGCTTTTCTAGTTTTGCTAAAGGGGTCACTCCCAGTGAAGGGATCGTCGGCCCTTTCCTCGTCGAATGAGGTGCGGGATATATCATATATATTGCTGTGCAAAGCAAAACTCCAAAAGCAATCAAAAGCAAACCGAGTGTGTAGCGACTGTCAGTTATTGCTAAAGGAGTCACTCCCGGTGAAGGGATCTCGGTCCTTTCCTCATCGAATAAGGTGCAGGGTATATCATATATACCGCTATGCAAAGCAAGAACTGTAGCTACCTATTTTGTTTAAAATTTGATTCTACAACATCTTAGGTTTCTTTTCTTTCATTAATCACATTAATGAAGTCCCATCATTTAAGTACCTAAAACATCACAGATAAATACGACGTACACTTATGCCATCCGCATTCGCCTGGATGTCCCCTCGTGCACCGTTAGGTTAGGTAACTAACGACAGAGCAGGGCAGGGCTAGTGCGGGTGCAAAACATAAGTAACGTCTATATAATATATCATATATACTATATACTGTATCTATCACAGAACATCACATGATCACATCACAGATATCGCAGCAGAAGAAACACATGAAATATTGGATATACTAGGACGTCCGTGTTTTCAATACGAGCCAGTATAAAACACGGATTCAACGGTCGTGATGAATAGCCAATCCCACACCCCTAGACCCCTACGAGAGCGGCAAGCAACCCTACCAATTCTAGGGTTAGGAGACCCGGACTCGACTCCTCGAGATGGTCTCCCACTGGACCCTAGAATCCGGTTACTTGTGCTCCCCTCCTTAGGTCTATCCTAATGCGGAAAAGTAAATAATATACAAAAGGTGACAACTTCCGCAACCTGGAAGTGCCCCAAATAAAAGAATATTACATACAAGTTTTTACATGAATGAAAATGAAAAACACTCATCTCACATAAAAAACCCCGGCTATTCAAACACGACAATCCAATATAACATATCCAGCAACACATAACATCACATGTCATCAACGTAAGTAAATATGCGCATCCCAATTGTCGTTGACATATAGCAACGAAACCGGCGATATCACATATTACACTTACGGTCACAGAAAAGAAAGTGTAAAACTACAACAATTGGAATCCGCAATCTGTTTAGACATCACATGACTAATCAAATGAAATACTTAGACATCACATGCCTAACAATTATAAATCCCGCATTTTAGTCTCATTATCGAAAACTCTTTTCAATATCAAGTGAGACTAAACCGCTAGATTTATAACATTCATTCAGTTATCTCATAACTGTTTGTGAATTCCAATTATTGTATCCCAATCCAGATAAATAGAAAATATTAAACTTTCCGATCGAACATTCGAACACCCAAGTTTTCCCGACTCTGATCAACACATGAAATAAGTTCAAAGACGTTCATTTCATGCCTCAGTACCAACGGTCCAGCCGTAGAAGGGTCAAGCCAACGCCTCACATGTGGCACGCCGTACTGCCCCAAACCCGAAGGTTCAAAGGGCAGTTCAAGACGGTCACATAATCGAGTTAAGGTTTGTTGTCTTCTAGAGCGACCATCGCGTTACTTGCACTACTCAGAACGTTCTTAAACCACAGAAAAATCCAACACTTGGATATTTTCCGGCAGGGGAAAGATTGGGTATTTACATCCGGTCGAAATTTTTAACATATTCCAAAATATCCGGAAAGCCACATAGACAAAATCTGATAATCCGATCGAAACATCGAAGCTCTAAAACACCTCAGAAAATTCAACTCTTGAATAAATATTAAAAATACCCATAAAACTCAGCTACTGAAATGATGAATTACTGTGCAAATATTACAGGAAAATCCCATTAGTTGGCCGCGGAACCGCCGCAGAAGCCAAGCTTCTGCCGTGGTTCCGCCGCACCTTTGACTGTTCATGAGGTAAATTTTGCACCGTAGTTCATAGAATTCCCTGCTGAATTTTTTAAGCATTTTTAATCTGGAAAAATCCCAGTTTTTAGAAAAAGTCCAGAGAGCTTGATGTGTTAGGGTCTCGATGTGTATTCGGGTTTCAGACGTCGTCTAGACTTCGCCTAAGGCTCTAGCTAGGCTCTGATACCACTGTAGTGTTCCTAGGCACTCTAATGAGGTCTCACAAGGCATCAACCATGCCAATTTCAACTTTTTCCGGTGCCGAGAAACCCTAATACGGATCGTTAACTAGAATTTTAGGCGAAATACGAAACTAGTTAACATCTTAACTAAAGGAGAGAGGCTACAACCTTTGTAGATCTGTTTCTCCACTTCTTTAGCTCCATGTAGGCGTCCTCTCGCTGTCCATCTCGAATCCCGGACTCAATCGTCGGCTTCATCGGAGAAATGGGCGGGGTAGGTCGTCGGCTTCGTGCCGAAGATGATCTACGTCGAGGCATCATAAGTTCAAGCTCCAACCTCACCAAGTTGTGAAACTTGTGAAGAAAACACCCTATACTACTTGGCAAGAGGTAGAGGGTGGAGAAATAGGAAGTGGGTTCACTTTAGAATTGGATTTCTCACACTTTTGCTCAAGTTGCCATTGTTGGTAGCAAGCTTTTCTTCATCAAGATGAAGAAGAAGAAGGAGCTAGTATATGATAAGTGTTAAAGCAAATAGAAAAGAAAATAGATACTTATCATATACTAACTATGGTAGAGTGTAGAGAATAGACCATGGTTACTTGGAATGGTTAGGGTTAAGCATGCAGACAAGAATGGTTACAAAGTCAAAGTTTCATGAAGCTTCAACTAGAAACAAAGAAAGCCACCATTCTCTCCAAAATCTTTTCCAAATAAATGAATAAATAAATAAATGAATAAGCAAAACCCTAATCATCTACTTAACCATGGTTTGATTCTTTACACTTAACCAATTAAACATGCATCATCAAACATGATACAAACATGTGCACAAAAGTATATCACATATACAACTCGCACATCAAGTGAGAAAATCCATTTAAAGTGAACCAATACTAGATAATGCAAAGTAATATATCAAATATATAATTATACATTAAATCATTAAATCAACACTTGATTTAACGATCCGGTCATATCGCATATAACCGACTAGTATCCTATGTATCGGCTTATCGAATCAATCCTTGATTCGATATCTAGGTTATATCGAATATAACCAATCGATACATTCATCGCGAGAATGGAATACGGTATCACATACACACATTATTCTCGGTCCTGCACATATCTCATATGCGCTCCTATTTCGTTTCGCTTGAGCCAGGAAACCTCTGTGTAGGACTCTAAAGACTCGTCAATACGCCGGTAGCAAATGATGATCATATCAAGCACGTACAAGCCGTAAGCGGTCTGCTAAGCGTAACGGCCATCCGGGTATTGAGCGATCAGAAGATCGACGAGCTAGCCCGCTCACACTCCTGTGAATCCAACCAGTAACACTTACCGTACAGTCCGGTCTGTTCGTCTGATATGTCGCATATCAAGTCTAGGGGTGGTAAACGTCAGACCCAATAACCGATAAGTCGTGCCGATGTGAGTCTCATAACGGGTCGAGAAACTACTGGTAACACTTACCAGCAAAACTCTGATCAGCCCTGGCCAGGGACTTCCCTGTTACGGCCAATCGAGCACAGCACAACATCAACCCCCAATACCGGGAGAGACGAAACCCCTCCTATCGCTCACTGCCTCCATGTGACTCGGGACTGTACCCAAAAACCACCGTTTTGCACGCCCTCATGGACGTGGTAAGGTGGAGATCAAAGCACAGTGGGAATCACACAAGTCTCTATGACGATCTCGGGTCTACAGACTAACCTGCACAAGTGTCACCTGAGAACTGCCATCTGACGTGAGGTATAATACCATCTAGGAGTTCTCGGCGAGCCCGTCCAGTGTACCCAGTCTCCACTGAGCACCCGTATACCATCTCTAATGTCAAACACCAATGGATATGGGATCATCTATCGCCCATCTCATGGGTCGAGAAGCGTATACGCTAGTCTACACTGGTATATCGATGCCCCGTCTCGATACACCCACGACTAGGGAAATTGAAGGATGTACTTATGAACTACCATGTCCCCACTAGTATGATCTGCATCATAGTCCAGGTAGTCAAGTACACATCCTAAGGGCTTTATCAACATGTAACTATAAGACATTTTAAAGAGACAAGTGTATATGTTAAGATAAAGAGCAACCAGATAGCATACTATCATATCGAGCAAGAAAGTCATCTCTATATATGTTCAAGCATCCAATATAATATACATCATCTGTACAATACTGGCCTCTAGGGCATACATACAACTAACAAAAACTTGCAAGCGCGTCATGCTAAGTGTTTCTTCTCTCTCTCCTAATTGCAGCAACCATGTGACCAGCATAGGTTACAACTAGATAATAATTTGACTGAACCAGACTATATTGGCAAAGGTTTGTCCAGCTGTCTGTAACTTATGACAAGCTGGGCCACCTCTTTACTACTTTAAGCCCCGCCATCCCAGGTCCAGTTTCCACCGTCACGGATAGGAATATCCGTATGACAATGGGAAAAGGAAAGTGCAAATGCCAAAGTGTCTCGTGTTGGCCTCAGTAGATGGTGTAAACCAGAAGCAGCATGAGAAGATGGACTTAGTTTTCTATCTTCCTCCATAACAAAGTTTTATATGGAGAGCAATCTCGTATTGCAAGATGTAAGACCTCGAAGGAAATTGCTTCAAGTGAGGTTGGCTGTCAGATCATTTGTAGACGACTACGTCCCTACAATGACCAGCTGTATTAAACAGCTCACGGACATGGAGACCACATTGGAGAACGAGTCGAGCACTGACTTGATTCTACAATCCAAACCTTCTATTTCCGCCCAGGGGAAGAAAGTTATACTTCCAGTAAAGGGCACCCTGAAGGAAACCAGGGAGAGCTCTGCTTACTGAGGAAATCATCCTCTTTTAGATCCAAGGCGAAAGCAAAGGGTAAGGAGAAGAAGACTTCTACAAAGCCGATAGGCGGTGTCAGTAAAGTAGGAAGAAATGGAAAGGCAAAAGTTTTAGGGCTAACAGTAGGGAAGGAGGGTTGTTCCTATTATCACGGGATAGGGCATTGGCAGAAGAGATGCAGGGCTTGGAAAGCCAGAATCCAGGATCCGAAGCACGTTGTGGCTTTGACTTCGGGTGTATTAGTAATTGAAAACTGTATGTTAATTAACTCTACTTCCTGGGTACAAGATACCGGATCCGGATCTCATTCCTTATGCGGTTTGAGAAACGTAGAGTTATCAGGGCAGGTGATATGACTCTCAGGGATTGTTAACGGAAGGAGCGTGGACGTTGTATCCATAGGGGAATATTGTAAGTCGATGCTATGCACCCCGCAGAATCGCGGGGAGGCGGAAGGTGTAAAAAACGATAATTTTAGCATCATAACATCGACTGTAAGCCATGATCGTAATCTAAATCGTATCTAGCAAAAACAAATGAAGTATAAATAAAAGTACAGAGGTTTATACCTCAAGAAATCTGGTCGTTCTTATCCTTATCTCGCTGTCCTCCTCACCTGCACGAACTCTTCGAAGTGGTACGGATGTCGTCTCCTCGTCGGCTTGCTCGAATCCTCGATGATCCACCCGAACGTTTGTGCACCAAGATTTTCTTCTAAACCAAACAAACTAGATCAAGTAGTTTGCTAAACTAAATGATCTAGGGTGTGTAGATGATGTAGATGGATTGAGGAGTCTAATTTAGCTCAAGGTTACTCAACTCATGAGTGTTCTTGAGCTTGAGGGAATTGGAGATGGTGAAAAGAAATGGTATGAACTAAGAAATAAAGAGTGATAGAGTTTTTCTCTCTCTTGTTCTAAACAGAACTCTACACTATTATTCATTAGAAAAACTAATTCAATAATAGATAATAGGTTCAATGGTCAAACAAATGACTCATGGGTCAATTAACCAACATGTTTCCATAAAACCCAAGTCCTTATTCATGCATAATACACATATTTCTTAATTACCTAAAATGTATTAATTATTTAAAACTAAATGATTAATACAATTAGGTCATGCCATCTACAAATACATTTTGTAGAAATTACGAAAACGCCCCTCGTCCGTATATACATACCTCTATTCGTATTTTGAAAAATACGAATACCGAAGACGATAATCCATCAGTACAATACTAGGATCCGGCTTAAACCAAAGCCCAGTAGTATTGTCCGTCCGACTCATCGTGCGTGCACGAGTGTACGCACGTGATCGAACCCTTTCGTAAAACCATACGATATCTACACGTTTTGCCCGATTCAGGGAAACGCTCAGTGTGGGACTCTAAAGACTCGACTCTACGCTGGCAGTGGGTTTAACCACAGGCCGCAAGCGGTACTAGCTGCACGTAACGGTCCCCAAGTATTGTCGATAAGAAAGACGATGAGCATAACTCATCCGAACTCCTACTGAATCTGTATGTGACAATCTCCGTACAGTCCGGTCTGTCCGTCTAAGAGTATCGCATATCTAGCCTAGGGGGCGGTAAACGTCAGAACCCTAATGGAGGTATAAGTCGTGTCGGAGTATGGTCCAATACACCCTGAGAAACTACTGGAGTACCTACCAGTAAATCTCGCTTTCCTTGGCCAGGGACTATGTGTAATGGCGTTCTGAACACAGTGCGATATCAACCCCCAATACCGGGACAGACGAATCCTATCTAACCGCCATTGCCTTCAAGTGCTTCGGGACTGCACCCAACTACTACCTGTTTGCACGACTCAGTAGAGCCATGGTAGGGTAGTAATCTAAGAATAGTGGGAACACACTTGAGGTGAAGCAGCAGTGTCAAGTCAACGTACTAAGCTGTACTCATGTCATCTGGGTACTGCTATCTGACGATAAGTATATTACCAACCGGCAGTTCCCAATGAGTCCGTCCAGTATAACTCACAACCTAATGAGCACCTGTATACTATCTCCAGTACGACGTACCAATGGCTGTGGGACAGACCATCTCCCTAGCTGGGCAGGGAAGTGTATACACTAGTCTACTCTGGAGTATCGATACCCTGTATCGATAATCCCGCGACTAGGGACCTGTATAAGGATGTGGATGTAGATTACCCAGCCCCCACTAGTGTGACTGCCATCACAACGCTGGTAATCAAGCATAGATCCTAAGGGCTCTTCCAATATGCATATGCGATATGTTAAAAGAAACATATGTACATATTGAAGTAGAAACAAACCAAGTAGCATACTACAATTTTTTGCATGAATGTTATTACAACTGTGAATATCCCAAGCTTCCATTAAGTAATATACAAACTAGTATGATACAGTAATGGCCTCTAGGGCATATACACTAACAATCTCCCACTTGCACTAGGGCTATGTACTGGCATATCGCAGACCTATCATCTTGAATAGCCTCTCGAACTGCATCTGAGAAATAGCCTTTATGAATGGATCTACAGTGTTTTCCTCTGTAGCAACTCTTCGAACCTCGATATCCCGGCGATCCATGATCTCCCGATCAGGTGATACCGCCTCAAGATATGTCTGGACTTTTGATGGGACCTGGGTTCCTTTTCTAAAGCTATAGCCCCGTTGTTGTCAAAATACAGAGTTATTGGACCAATAATAGACGGAACCACTTGAAGATCTGTTAAGAACTTCCTCATCCAGACTGCTGTTCATATCAGATTTTTGCATTTTCATACCGCCCAATTTTTATCACATTGCATATCGGTAGATACTCTTGAGCCGTGTTTGCTAGTCAATTGCAGGATACAGGTTCTCGGTTCTAAAACGGTGAAATTCATGGAAAACACGACAAAATCCGGGTTCCTGCCAACCATAGATAAAACACGGTCTCCGCTCTTCATCCGTATGTTGCCAAATACCAGTTTAGGGAGACGAAATGTCAAATCAATGTCGTTTTCATGCACAAGGCTCAATGGCAACAACAAGTTCCAAGAAATCTACGCGGAGCTCGAGGCAATCATGACAAAAACATCCACAAAAAGTCCACCTTTCCTCAACAGAAATTCTGGAAGAAATGTGAAAATATTTTCAGAAAATACATATACCAGATAAGAGGGGACTGAAGACCAGGGAAGTACACAGAAGCCGACACCCCAACTCACCCATAGGGCCGCGGATCCGCGGCCAATAGGGGGTCTAGGCCGCGGATCCGCGGCCGTACTGGCGCCGCAGACAGAGACTTTTCAGGGGTATTCTGGTCTTTTTGTTTGGGTTCTGGTGGTTGCCCTAGGTTTTCATTTTTTGGCCTATAAATAGCCCAGAACTTTGTGAAGGAAAGGGTCCATTCTTGTATTTTCTTTTTGCTAGGTTTTAGATTACATGTTCTTCTTCTTCTCATCTCTTCTCCATTAAACTTGAGTGAGCTTTGTGAGTGAAGAATGGTGAATAAAGAAGATCATTTTATTATCATGCTTGTCTTACTTTTGCTATAATTGTTGTAATTTTAATTCGTTAAGTAGTTGTTGTTATTTTCTTGTTGTTTCTTTCTTCTCTCTTTTTCGTTATCCTTAATACGACAATGATGCTTACGCTCGATCCTCGCCAAGGTGAGGTCGCAAATAGCTAGTCGTATTCTTCTAATCTCCTTCTTTCTATCTTCCTCTTTTGCTTTGTTTTATTTTTCCGTATCATGATGTATGAGTAGTTCATACTTGTTAGGGTAGGATAAGGGAAGTTTGAGAGAAGGAAATCTCTCTCACTCTTTCCTTGCCCAACAGCTTAAATCGACTCCCGTTAATTGAACCACAATCCGCTCCTTACGGCACCCTATCCTACATGATAGCGGTGATCCCGTAGTGAGACCGGTTGTGGTTGAATTAACCGGAGGTTATGGCTAAGAGCCAAGAACGGACGGACAAGCACCAAAAGGAAGGACTTATGCGCTGGAAAGCCTAGCTTATACTCGCAAGTTCCTTCCTAGTCGTGCTAATCCCCGTTGTTGCCGATTACCGTAACACTAATATTAAGAGGGGCAACGAAAGATGTGGTGACTCCTAACTCAAACTAACCTAATCCTAACCCTAACAAGCTCTCTTTAAATATCAACTCAACACTTAGATAATCACAACAAAATCTGAACTCTCGGACTTAACTCGTTAAAACACATAGAAAAAGACTCCCATCTCCCTACGGACGACCCGTACTCAACCGGCTAGCTACAAGCGAAACCGTCTTGATTGCGGTATTAAACTGAAACTTGAACACGCAGAATCGCTAACAATCAAATGGCGCCGTTGCCGGGGAGACGGTAGTTTATTTCCTTGTGTAATTTCGGGTTAATTTGTGAATATAACCGAAAAAAAAAAACAAAAAAAAAATACTTTGTAAAAAACCATCTTGTTGTTTTTTGATTAGCTTTTGTGCAAGTGTGCAGGAAAATACGAAGTTCAAGATCGACGCCAAAGACGTCGGATAATACGGAGTTCAAGTACAGTGCCAAAGACGTGGGAAGATAGACCCACATTTCGCGGCTACACCGCGACGGACAAAAACGAAGCATCCGGTCTACTGTAAAAATCTGGAGCAGATACAGTGAGCAAATCAGAATTCCACACATCCAGACAAGCAGAGGACACCAAACAGAGCCCACACCAGAAAAATGAAGCATCAACTCCTCTTTTCCGCCGCGGAACCGCGGCATTAGGGCTCTTTTGCCGCGGAACTGCGGCTACTTGGTGGGGTCAGTGTGCCATCTTCTCTGTTAGTGTTCCTCTCCTCTCTCCTACTCCTCTGGACTCCACTGAATTGTGTTTTCTGCAGCCTTCTTTGCGCAAATTCTTCTCCCCCTTCCAATAAACTGTTCTTGTGCAGGATTCTTTGCGCCGCAAAATAAAAAAATTGTTTGCAGTTGATTTGTTACTGCTTTGCATTTCTTTAATACGGACTTAAGGGGCTTGAAACCAATCCAGATTGGGTGGGGATTTCATCACCCTTCCCAGGACCCCAAAAATCACTAAAGCATATGCATTGTCCATTGTAAATTAAAAAATACTAGACTTCAGCCCTAAGGACTTCGCGCTCATTAGGAGAAGATAAACCGTGTTTAGAACCTCGCTTAACGGTATATTGTTTACGGGGTGTCTAGGAAAGTGTTAAAGGCGCAACCGCCGAAAGAGAAAGGGTTATTTAATTAAGGAACTTCGCGAAAGCGTTGGACAACCTCCCCTTATCTCTGCACTTACCTGGCCTCATGATCAGTGTATTTTTAAGCCCGTTTCTCGACATTGTTTAACTTCGACAATCAAGTTCAGGAGCAGGTCTAGTAGACCTAGGTTACCCTAGATCTAGGTGTGATTGTGCATATCTTGTTTGTGACTGCTTAAGCCGTATTTCCGTACATATTTCTGTAAAAAATCTTTCTAAAAAAAAAAAAAATCAAAAACTTTTATAAAAACTTGCCCTTTGCCGCCAAATCCATTTTTTCACCCACCACCCATCACCTTCTCCGCTTTGACTATACTAAACTTGTTTACTGTATGTCCGCTTGGACTCGGGACACTAGCGCCCGTCTAGTCCGCGTTATGTTAGTCTCTACCGACTACGCGATCGACTCCGAAGTCGATACTCCGTCCACTCCTCTTTCACCCCTTCCTTTGCCGGCCAACTCTGACGTTGACCGGAATTCTGTTCGTACATCTTCACCTTCACCTTCACCAACCTCTTCTTCCGCGATGTCGGGATTTAATCCGAACATCTCTTTGACCACCGCTGGATTGGCTCCACCTCCTACGGAGACCAATCTCCCACCACCTCCGCCTGTTGTAGCGCCGCAGCGAATCGCGTTCCAGGATCGTTTCTATCCCACCCATTCTGCACTTCCCACCTGCCTTTCTCTTCCTCCGGCCAATGGGGAAAACTTTGAAATTAAGCCCCATTTCATCAACATGCTTCCACGTTTTCATGGGCTTGAATCTGAAGATGCCTATATCTTCATCAATAAATTTCAAAACGTCTGTGCCATGATGAAAACCACCCAGCTGTCGGACGATGCTATACGTCTACGGGTCATTCCGTTCACTTTATGCGATCTCGCTGAAAAATGGTTGTATAGCACCGCTTCCCACTCAATCAACAGCTGGGACGAGTTTGTTAAAGCGTTTCTAAAAAAATTCTATCCGAATCATAAGACCGCAAGGATTCGAAATGAAATCAACCAATTCTCCCAGCTTCCTTCTGAACCCTTCTGGAAGTGCTTTGACCGATACAAAGACCTTCTTGTTCAGTGTCCTCACCATGGTATAGAGAAATGGCAGCTCTGCCAAACCTTATACGAGGGCCTGAACCCAGCAACGAAGCAGTTGTTGGAAACCATCTGTCAGGGCCACTTCCTATCCAAATCTGACGAGGAAGCGTGGCAGTTCTTTGACAACCTTGCGGAGCAAACGCTACAGTGGGAGAGCACCAGACCGACTTCTTCTTCTTCTACCTCCACTTCTACCGGTCAGTCTAGGGTAGGAATCCACTAACTTGACGTCTCTATTGCGATGAAAGCTGAAATGGCTGCTATAACAAGAAAGCTTGAAGCGATAGAAAGCAAATTCTCTGCTCCTGCTCCTGCCCCTGTTCTCCCCCTTCGTACCATCTGCGCTTGTTGTTCCGATCCTTCCCACTTGACCGAAGAGTGTCCTTACAATCCACCCTCGTAAGGACAGGATCAGGTTAATGCTGCCTTCCAGCAAAGACCGAGGAATGATCCATACTCTTCCACCTACAATCCCGGTTGGAGGAACCACCCCAATTTCTCCTGGAATCAGAATCAGAATCAATTCCAGGGCAACAATTTCCAAAGGGCCCCTCCACCGCAACAACAAGCGCAACAGCAAACTCAACATCAATATCAGCAACCGTTCCAACCCCAACCTTTCCAAAATCAGACGAACAACTTTGCACCCAACAATTCTTTTCCACCCAACAACTTTGTTCCGTCAAACAACGATAAGGTTTCCTCGCTCGAGCGAAGTCTGGAGGCGTTCTTTAAACAGTCGACTCAGTCCACCGCCAACATCCAGTCTTCCATTCAATCTTTAGTGCAACACACTGCCGCACACGGGCAAAGCATCAAGACCATCGAGGCCCAGATTGCACAGCTGAACGCGGCCTTGAGCGAGCGAGAAAAAGGGAAGCTCCCATCCCAGCCACTTCCAAATCCCGGTCACCCACATAACGCACATGTTGCTCTTGAACAACAAAACCATAATGTGAGTGCCGTGACCACACTGAGATCGGGGAGGATGCTGCAAAACAACATTGGCAAACGGATCAACGATGACACCCCGGCCGCTTCTTCTTCTTCTTCTTCTTCTTCTTCGTCTTCTGAGCCTATTCTCCATTCTTCACGAGGCTCCCCTCCCTCTTCTTCTGCTCTGAACGGACACACTTCTCACTCCACGAAGACACCTATTCTGGGATCCGTTCCAACTCCACAATCTCCTCCTCCAGCATTAGACTCAACCAATTTTCAAAATGTTCCATTTCCAAACTGGTTGAGGTCTAACAAACAAAATCCACAAATGGAGAAGATTCTGGAGTTATTCAAGCAGGTTAACATTAACATTCCTCTTTTAGATGCTGTCCAACAAGTCCCGTCCTACACGAAAATCTTAAAGGACTTGTGCACGAAAAAGAGGAAGTCTCAGGTACCCAAGAAAGTTTTCTTGGCTAGTGCTGTGAGTGATACCCATACCCAATCTTTACCACAAAAACGGAAGGACCCTGGCTGTCCTACGATTTCAATTACCATTGGGGATAAGAACATCAATCGCGCACTATTAGATCTTGGTGCCAGTGTTAACTTGCTTCCGTATTCAGTATACGAGCAATTAGGCGTCGGAGAGCTGAAACCCACGCACTGCACTCTCCAAATGGCCGACCGATCGATCACCCATCCTAGGGGTGAGCTAGAGGATGTGTTAATCAAAGTCGGGGACTTCATATTCCCCGTTGACTTCATTGTATTAGATACACAGCCTGTAGCTAACCCCCGGAATCAAATTCCGGTGATACTCGGTCGCCCATTTCTCGCAACCTCAAATGCTGTGATCAATTGTCGTAATGGTTCGATGAACCTCTCTTTTGGAAATATGACGATTGAACTCAACATTTTTAGGTTGGGGAATCAGCCCGCCGAACCTAATGCTCATATACTGGACGTCTGCTCGATCCAGGAGATCACCCCAGAAGAGTGTGAATTCGAGGAGTTTCTGTTTGATCACGATAATCTTGACGCCACTAGTGCGTTTCTCTTCGAACCTGCTGCTGTTTCTGCGCCCGACAACGACTACGAGTGTTTCACGTTTTCGAACGACCTTAGCCGCGCACAACCCGAGTTTGAATCCTTCGACTTTCCGGATGAGTTACCTGAACCATCCAATTCGGTTGCTTACACTCGCTTTGAACCTTTGCTGGAGTCCTTTGAGTTCGAGACCTTTGCACCAGTCTTGCCTTCCATCGTTTCACCTCCAACGCTCGAACTCAAGCCTTTTCCGTCTCACCTTAAGTACGCTTACTTAGGTGAGAACGAGACCCTCCTTGTCATCATCTCGGCTTCTCTAGCTCCCGAGCAAGAGAAAGCCCTTCTCGCGGTCTTGCACAGCAACAGGCAAGCTTTTGGCTGGTCCATGGCGGACATCAAGGGGATTAGTCCCCTGATCGTTGAGCATCACATTCATCTGATGGATGATGCCAAACCAGCTCGGGATCCACAAAGACGTCTCAATCCAGTCATGAAAGAGGCTGTGAAGAAGGAGATCGTAAAATGTCTAGATAGTGGTATCATTTACCCTATCTTTGATAGCCAGTGGGTTAGCCCCATTCATGTTGTCCCCAAGAAGTCGGGCATCACGGTCATAACCAACGAGGCGAATGAGTTAATCCCTATTCGCACCCAAACTGGGTGGCGAGTTTGCATTGATTACAGAAAACTCAACGCCGCAACGCGGAAAGACCACTTTCCGCTACCTTTCATTGACCAGATGCTTGAACGATTGGCTGGACACGAGTACTACTGCTTTCTTGATGGCTACTCCGGCTATAATCAAATTCCCATCGCCGAAAAAGACCAGGACAAGACCACTTTCACTTGTCCTTTCGGCACGTTTGCATATCGTCGCATGCCCTTTGGGTTATGCAATGCGCCCGCTACTTTCCAGCGGTGTATGATGGGAATTTTCTCAGACATGGTGGAAAAATTTCTGGAGATTTTCATGGATGACTTCTTCATCTTCGGCGATTCCTTCAACGAGTGTTTGCTGCATCTTGACGCTGTCCTTACCCGATGTAAGGACAAGAATCTCACTTTGAACCGGGAGAAATGCCACTTCATGGTGCGCGAAGGTATTGTCTTAGGACATATCATCTCGCAAAATGGCATAGAGGTTGACAAAGCAAAGATTGAGGTCATTTCCAATCTGCCTCCTCCCCGATGCGTCAGAGATATCCGAGCTTTTCTTGGCCATGCTGGTTTCTATAGAAGGTTCATCAAGGACTTTAGCAAGATTGCTAGGCCCTTGACTCTTTTGCTGGCCAAGGATACGCCTTTCGACTTCAACTCGAGCTGTGTGACTGCATTCGAGTCACTGAAACGCTCACTCACTTCTGCTCCCGTTCTTTCCTCACCTGACTGGACACACCCATTTGAGATTATGTGCGATGCATCCGACTTTGCCATTAGTGCTGTCCTTGGACAACACATCAACAAGATGCCGCACGTAATCTATTATGCGAGCCGAACCCTGAACGACGCACAACTCAATTATACAACAACTGAGAAGGAATTCTTAGCTGTTGTATTTGCTTTAGAAAAGTTCAGGCCCTACCTCATCGGCTCTCCAGTCATTGTCTACACGGACCATTCTGCTCTGCGCCATCTCTTTGCGAAGAAAGATGCAAAATCTCGGTTAATCCGTTGGATCCTCTTGCTTCAAGAGTTTGAGCTTGTCATTAAGGACAAACGAGGATGTGAAAACGTGGTTGCCGACCATCTCTCACGACTTCCTTCTTCGCCTTCGCTTCCAATTCCGATCAACGACGTTTTCCCGGATGAACAGCTCTTGACAGTATCATGCGAACCCTGGTTCACAGATATTGTGAACTATTTGGCCACAGGATTACTACCGACTGAATGGTCGAGTCAGGAAAGACTTCGCTTCTTATCCCAAGTAAAGCACTTTTACTGGGACGAACCCTATCTGTTCAAGTACTGTCCCGACCAGATTATTCGTCGGTGTGTCCCTGATGAGGAATTCAAGAGTGTGCTGTCGTTTTTCCACGACCAAGCATGTGGCGGGCATTTTGGCCCCAGAAAGACAGCTGAGAAGATCTTTCAATGTGGTTTCTACTGGCCACAACTTTTCAAAGACGCTCATGACTATTGCAAGACTTGCTCCCGGTGCCAACACATGGGCCGGATATCCCGGAGGAACGAGATGCCGCTCCAACCGATCTTGGTTGTGGAGATTTTCGATGTTTGGGGGATAGATTTCATGGGGCCGTTTCCCAGCTCTTTTGGGAACTTGTACATCCTTCTAGCTGTTGATTACGTCTCTAAATGGGTCGAGGCTGTGCCCAGCCGAACTAACGACAACAAGGTTGTCGTTAGGTTCCTTAAAAAAAACATTTTCTCTCGTTTGGGCACCCCCGAGCGATCATTAGCGACAATGGAAGTCATTTCTGCAACAAGACTTTCGAGGCCTTGATGCGGAAATATTCCATTAATCATAAGCTTTCTACGCCCTACCACCCCCAAACCTGCGGGCAGGCCGAAGTGTCAAATCGGCAAATCAAGCAGATACTGGAGAAGACGGTTTCCAAGAACCGTAAGGATTGGTCGCTGAAACTCACTGATGCCCTTTGGGCATTTCGAACCGCTTATAAGACCGACCTTGGCATGTCTCCCTATCGGCTTGTGAACGGAAAAGCCTGCCACCTACCTGTCGAAATAGAGCATCGCGCATTTTGGGCGATAAAGGAGCTGAATCTGTCTCTCGAGGATGCGGGCAGCCATCGGAAGCTGCAGTTGAACGAACTGAACGAGCTTAGGGATGAGGCTTACGATAACGCGGTTGTCGTTAAGAATCGAACGAAGGTGTTTCACGATAAACACCTTTTATGCAAAACCTTCGTACCTGGTCAGCAGGTCCTGCTTTACGACACCCGACTTCATTTCCATCCAGGAAAGCTCCGATCTCGCTGGAAAGGGCCGTATTTTGTGCGGAATGTGTATCCGCAGGGCGCTGTGGATTTGGAGAATCCAAAGGACGGTTCATTTTTCAAAGTAAACGGACACCGATCCAAACCGTACCTTAGCGCCGAACAAACAGAGGAGCTCCTGTTCCTACAGGAGCCGGTTTGCCCTGAATGATCTTCCTCTGCCTACCTCCAAACTTCGGTTATCCAGCCAAGAACAGTGGACACTGTTCCAAATAAGTTTGTGGGTATGTACAAACCATTTTTGTATATATTTGTGTATATTCTTTTTCTTTTCTTTAAAAACAAAAACAAATAAAACTTTATGTATCGCTAACCGACAATTTTGACCCTTCAAATGATATCTTCATGCAATGACAGTGAGGACACTGTCCAGTTTAAGTTTGGGGGTACGCTCGGTACGCATTTCTTACCTTCGCATTCATATGTATATTTTGTATCTGCATATTAAAATCCATAAAATCCATAAAAATTTGAAAATTTTCTAAAAATATAAAAACCTTTTTGTCAAGTTGGCTTGTGGAAGAACTCTGAGTCAACATTCGACGGTTTTTGTTTGAAAAAATAGGACTAAATAAATCTTATGTTTGGATTTTGAAAACCTGAAAGATAACTCTCCTTTGAAGTTAACTATAGCTGATATACGTCTTTACATCACACTACACGTGTCGTGAATTTTGGGAATTAGATGACAAGTCTTTCATGTTCAAACTTTTAAACAGATAAATGATTTTCTGAGGATCAAATAGGTTTGTTCTGAAATAAGTAATGTCAAGAATAGTTTATAAAGTAAAGTGAATATGAAGGAATGTTATTGATGCCGTAATTGGAGCTAAGTCTAAAAAATAACCCATCTGAAACTTGATTGGAATGATTACACACCAAACCCACTAAACACATCTTTTATCCAAAAAAATAATTGAACTGCCGGTTATATCTCCGTTCGTATTAAATCATCTGATTTTCACGCCAAACTGTCTTTTGTTTTTGGACCTAGGTAACTTGAGTAATTAAGTCCGCTGGGGTGTTTCTACACCTAATGCCCTAAAACCAACTGGTTTGGGTGCATTGGCTCAAAGCTCGCTAAGATGCCTAGAAAGTCCAGTTTAAAACAAAGTCAAGCAAGTGTTCTCTCCGAGTTAAAATTCCTAACGGTTCTTTGTGTGAGAATAATCTTGATAAAAGACAGGCTTTTATAAAAATTTTAACGGAGATATGAAGCTTTTATTCTATGATAAAGACTATTGCACGTTCACAGAGGTGTGTATGAAATGAAAACAAGAAAAAGGTGGAGTGAAAAATACGACTTAGTTTCCTGTTATGGAAGATAGAAATTCTGAAGTTGAAACCTTACTGGAAAACGAAACTTGAAAAATGCTTAACTCTTTATAAAACTTATGTGATCCTTTTAAAATTGTTATCTGGGCTTTATTGTGCGACATGGTGACTTTATTCGACCTTTCGGGAACTTAACGACACTGTTTGCACTGCACGTAAAGACATATAAAATCTGTAGTTAAATAAGAAGCGAGGTGTGAAAAATAAAGGTTCGATAGTCTAGACTTAGGATTATAGAATTGTTATTTTCTAAAACAAAACTTTAGGATTTGAATCTTAGTTATTTTACAAAACCAACTTGACCGGATTTTGTGGGTAGTATCCGCTGAAAACCCTCAGGAGACAACACTCCTCCTACTAGGGACACCTAGAGGTTTAACTCCTCCTGCGAAAGTGAGGTTAGGAAATTTTTTGTGAATAAATGGGCTTTGCTCGGGACGAGCAAATGATAAGTTTGGGGGTATTTGTTCATATCAGATTTTTGCATTTTCATACCGCCCAATTTTTAT
The DNA here is from genome assembly GCA_030015575.1 of Agapanthus africanus. Taxonomy (NCBI): domain Eukaryota; kingdom Viridiplantae; phylum Streptophyta; class Magnoliopsida; order Asparagales; family Amaryllidaceae; genus Agapanthus; species Agapanthus africanus. The sequence continues at coordinate 425,323,821 of CM057337.1, forward strand.
CACATTGCATATCGGTAGATACTCTTGAGCCGTGTTTGCTAGTCAATTGCAGGATACAGGTTCTCGGTTCTAAAACGGTGAAATTCATGGAAAACACGACAAAATCCGGGTTCCTGCCAACCACAGATAAAACACGGTCTCCGCTCTTCATCCGTATGTTGCCAAATACCAGTTTAGGGAGACGAAATGTCAAATCAATGTCGTTTTCATGCACAAGGCTCAATGGCAACAACAAGTTCCAAGAAATCTACGCGGAGCTCGAGGCAATCATGACAAAAACATCCACAAAAAGTCCACCTTTCCTCAACAGAAATTCTGGAAGAAATGTGAAAATATTTTCAGAAAATACATATACCAGACAAGAGGGGACTGAAGACCAGGGAAGTACACAGAAGCCGACACCCCAACTCACCCATAGGGCCGCGGATCCGCGGCCAATAGGGGGTCTAGGCCGCGGATCCGCGGCCGTACTGGCGCCGCAGACAGAGACTTTTCAGGGGTATTCTGGTCTTTTTGTTTGGGTTCTGGTGGTTGCCCTAGGTTTTCATTTTTTGGCCTATAAATAGCCCAGAACTTTGTGAAGGAAAGGGTCCATTCTTGTATTTTCTTTTTGCTAGGTTTTAGATTACATGTTCTTCTTCTTCTCATCTCTTCTCCATTAAACTTGAGTGAGCTTTGTGAGTGAAGAATGGTGAATAAAGAAGATCATTTTATTATCATGCTTGTCTTACTTTTGCTATAATTGTTGTAATTTTAATTCATTAAGTAGTTGTTGTTATTTTCTTGTTGTTTCTTTCTTCTCTCTTTTTCGTTATCCTTAATACGACAATGATGCTTACGCTCGATCCTCGCCAAGGTGAGGTCGCAAATAGCTAGTCGTATTCTTCTAATCTCCTTCTTTCTATCTTCCTCTTTTGTTTTGTTTTATTTTTCCGTATCATGATGTATGAGTAGTTCATACTTGTTAGGGTAGGATAAGGGAAGTTTGAGAGAAGGAAATCTCTCTCACTCTTTCCTTGCCCAACAGCTTAAATCGACTCCCGTTAATTGAACCACAATCCGCTCCTTACGGCACCCTATCCTACATGATAGCGGTGATCCCGTAGTGAGACCGGTTGTGGTTGAATTAACCGGAGGTTATGGCTAAGAGCTAAGAACGGACGGACAAGCACCAAAAGGAAGGACTTATGCGTTGGAAAGCCTAGCTTATACTCGCAAGTTCCTTCCTAGTCGTGCTAATCCCCGTTGTTGCCGATTACCGTAACACCGATATTAAGAGGGGCAACGAAAGATGTGGAGACTCCTAACTCAAACTAACCTAATCCTAACCCTAACAAGCTCTCTTTAAATATCAACTCAACACTTAGATAATCACAACAAAATCTGAACTCTCGGACTTAACTCGTTAAAATACATAGAAAAAGACTCCCATCTCCCTGCGGACGACCCGTACTCAACCGGCTAGCTATAAGCGAAACCGTCTTGATTGCGGTATTAAACTAAAACTTGAACACGCAGAATCGCTAACAATCAACTGCTTCTTTAGCGGCGTCTGAAGCAGCAATATACTCCGCTTCCATAGTTGAGTCAACAACGGTATCCTGTTTGGAACTCTTCCAACATACCGCCCCTCCGTTGAGGGTGAAGACATAACCCGACATGGACTTGGAGTCATCCTTATCACTCTGGAAGCTGAAGTCAGCAAACGCCTCAATCTGTAGGTCTTTTCCGCCATACACTAAGAACATATCCTTAGTCCTTCTCAGGTACTTGAGAATGTTGTTTACTGCTATCCAGTGGTTCTCTCCTAGGTCTAACTGATACTGGCTTACCACTCTTAGTGCTACATTTGGTCTGGTACACAACATCGCATACATTATAGAGCCTACTGCAGAAGCGTAAGGTATAATAGACATGCGATCCCTTTCTAAATCAGTTTTGAGAGACATCTCTTTAGAAAGGGTGACTCCGTGAGAAACCGGTAGGTTACCGCGTTTAGAATTTTCGATACTGAATCTTTTCAGTATGGTGTCAATATACCTGGACTGTGAAAGTCCCAACATCCTCTTTGATCTATCAGGATAGATCCGGATCGCCAGAATGTAAGAGGCATCACCCAGGTCTTTCATAGAGAACCTTTGTGACAAGAAACTTTTGACAGATTGTAGGGCATGAATGTCATTTCCTATCAAGAGAATGTCGTATACGTATAATACGAGGAACACAATAGTTCTCCCTACAATCTTACTATATAAGCATGGTTCATCTGGATTTTTGATAAAGTCAAAGTTCTTGACTGTTTTATCAAAATAGATGTTCCAACTCAGCGGTGCCTGTTTTAGTCCATAAATAGACTTAAGTAGCTTGCACACTTTCTCGCTTCTCCCACTCTGATTAAAACCTTCTGGCTGATCCATATAGACGCACACATCCAAATGTCCATTTAGGAAAGTTGTCTTTACGTCCATCTGCCTGATCTCATAATCGTAGAAAGCAGCAATGGCAAGAATAATTCGAATGGATTTGAGCATAGTCACTGGAGAAAAGGTTTCATCATAGTCCAAACCAGTTCTTTGACGAAAACCTTTTGCAACAAGTCTAGCCTTATAGGTTTCAACCTGTCCATCTACACCAATCTTCTTTTTGAAGATCCATTTGCAGCCAACGGGTTTTACCCCTTCTGGAGCAAGGTCCAAAGTCCATACTTGGTTAGTGTACATGGACTCCATCTCTGTCCGCATTGCATCCATCCATTTTACCGAGTCGCTGCTCTGAATGGCTTGCTGGAAGCTAGTTGGCTCGTTATCGTTAATAATGCAATCCTCTCTATCCCCGTCTATGAGAAATCCATAGTATCTCTCCGGCGGATGAGAAAGCCTACTACTCCTGCGGAGTGGTGCAGGAATGTCCTGTTCTTTTGAAACTTCTGGTTCTACCATGCTTTCGGTAATAGTTTGTGGTTCTGGAATTTCTTCCAGTTCTATTGCGCTCCCACTTATTTCTTTTTCTAAGAACCGATGTTCCAGAAAGTGGGCATGACGAGAAACAATGACTTTTTGTTCCTCTGCGTAATAGAAAAGATACCGCTTGGAGTTCTTTGGGTATCCCACAAACTTACACAGTACTGAGCGTGCTTCGAGTTTGTCCACATGCTGCTTTTTGAAGAAATCTGGACATCCCCATATCTTTAGATATTGAAGATAGGGTTTCTTCCCACTCCATATCTGATATGGTGTGGTAGGCACTATCTTCGTAGGAACTTTGTTTCAAAGATATGCAGCTGATTCTAGTGCATAACCCCAGAAAGATCGCGGTAACTCAGCATTACTCAACATAGAACGAACCATATCCAATAGGGTTCTATTCCATCTCTCCGATATACCATTGTGTTGTGGAGTGTATGGAGGGGTAAGCAGAGAGAGAATTCCATTCTCTTTTAGGTATTCCAGGAACTCGGCACTCAAGTATTCACCACCTCGATCAGATCTTAGTGTCTTAATACTTTTGTCGGTTTGGTTTTCCACTTCATTCTTATATTCCCGGAATTTCTCAAAAGATTCGGATTTATGCTTTATCAAGAAGACATGTCCGTACCTTGAGAAATCATCCGTAAAAGTAATGAAGTAAGAATAACCGCTTCGTGCATGTGTAGACATTGGACCACATACATCGCTGTGTATGAGTCCCACGAGCTCGCTTGCTCTTTCTCCTTGTCCAGTGAAAGGAGTCTTTGTCATCTTTCATTTGAGACAAGATTGACAAGTTGCATAAGATTGATATTCGAACGGATCAAAATATCCTTCTTTATGCAACTTAGTAAATCGTGTCTCATTGATGTGACCCAGTCTACAATGCCATAAGAAAGCATGATTAATTCTTGGAGACTTTGTTTTGTGCGTATTCTGGACATTGAAAATCTGCGGTTGGTTTAATACGTATATAACGTTGCTTAATGTACCCGACCCAATCAAGTTATGATTAAGATGGATGTTTACGACATCGCTTACAAATGCAAAATCATAACCTTCTTTAGATATTAAAGATACAGATATTGTAAGTCCATATTGCGACCCCCGGTGCTTACGGGGAGGCGGAAACGGTATAAAATCAAAATTTTAACGCAAGAGGCAACATGGACTAAACTATGGTCGGGATCGTTGTCTAAACTAAAACTAGCAAACTATGCTAAAGAGAGTTAGCTACTCGGATGAAGATGGTTATACCTAGACTTGAACTCCTTCGTCTTCAAACTTTGTAGAGGTTGATGGTTCTCCTTTGTCGCCTTCTTCCGTCGAAGATGGATCCACCTCGAAGGCTCGACCTTTGGGCTCTTTCTCGTACTTGGAGTGAACTAGAATCGCCGGCTTGCTAGACCCTTGATCCTAGAGTGAGTAGAGAGTGTCTAAGGGTTGCTTTTGTTTTTCAAGAGAAGGATTCTCAACTCATGAGAAGGTTTCTCTTGACTAAAGGAAGAAGAAGATGAAGTGAAGAGAGAGAGTGAGAATGATAGAATGAGCTATATTTTTTCTTTCTTGCAACCATAATGCAAAAGAAAAGAATTATCTAATAATAATAATTGAAAATGAGAATAGTTGATGGCAATTTGGAATGACCACAACCATGCTTCATTTAAAAATGTAAGCATAAATCAAGGAAGACTTTTGAAGCATGATGGTGGTCAACTTTCAACCATGGTCAACAAGTCAACCATGGTCAACAAGTCAACAAAATCAACCATAACAAAATTCTCATTTAATTACTATTATAAATAGATAATCCATAAATCCATTAGGGTTTGGAAAAAGATAACTGTCAACTGTGCATACGCACCCGTTCCGAAACCCTAATGAAATACCTCATCCTCCGCCTCAAGCAACTGTGCATACACACCTGCATTCTCGTTCCGAGGAACAAGAATACCAAGATATAAAAGCAACCCCAAATATATATACCAGTATCTGGCTCAAACTAGAGCCTGCCAGTATAATCCGTCCGGACTCCAAACGTGCACAAGTGCGCGGATGAGAACGAACCCTGTCGCAAAACCATGCGACCTCTACTCTGTTTTGCCCAGAGGCGAATACCCTCTGTGTGGGACTCTAAAGACTCGACACTACGCTGGCAGTGGGTTTAACCACAGACCGCAAGCGGCACTAGCTGTGCGTAACGGTCTCCAGGTAGATGCCGACAAGAAGGCTGACGAGGTGAAACCCCATCTGAACTCCTACTGAGTCTGAATGTGACAGTCTCCGTACAGTCCGGTCTGTTCGTCTGATACATCGCATGGCGGGCCTAGGGGGTGGTAAACGTCAGTCCCCCAATAGCGGTACAAGTCGTGCCGGAGCGAAGCCCAAAACACCCTGAGATAACACTGGAAACCTACCAGTATATCTCGTTTGCCCTGGCCAGGGACTACTCGTGTAATGGCTCTCCTAGACACAGCGCGATGTCAACCCCCAATACCGGGAGAGACGAATCCTGTCTAACCGTCACTGCCTCCAAGTGCTTCGGGACTGCACCCAACTACCACCCGTTTGCACGACTCCTTTGAGCCGTGGTAGGGTAGTGATCAAAGTGCAGTGGGAACACACTTGAGGCGAAGTGCCAGTGTCAAGTCAGCGGACTAAGCTGTACTCATGTCACCTGGGAACTGATAACTGACGATAGGTATAATACCAACCTGTCAGTTCCCGACGAGTCCTGTCCAGTGTACTCGTAACCCAACGAGCACCCGTATACTATCTCCAGTACGACGTACTGATGGCTGTGGGACAGACCATCTCCCACACTGGGATGAGAAGCGCATACGCTAGTCTACTCCGGAGTATCGATGCCCTGTCTCGATAGTCCTGCGACTAGGGACCTGTATAAGGATGTGCCTATAGATTACCCAGCCCCCACTAGTGTGACTGCCATCACAACGCTGGTAATCAAGCAAAGATCCTAAGGGCTCCACTAATGCGTATAAGTGATATACTGAAATAAACACAAGTACACATTGAAGTAGAAACAAACCAAGTAGCATACTACTATTTTGAGCAAGATTGTATATACAAGGTGAATATCCCAAGCATCCATTAAGTAATATACAAACTAGTATGATACAGTAATGGCCTCTAGAGCATATACACTAACAATCTCCCACTTGCACTAAGGCCATGTACTGGCGTATCGAAGACCTATCATCTCGATCAGCCGCTCGAACTGAGTCTGGGGTAGGGCCTTGGTGAATGGATCTGCAGTGTTCTCTTCTGAAGCAACCCTCCGAACCTCGATCTCCTTGCGATCCACGATCTCCCTGATCAGGTGATACCGCCTCAAGATGTGCCTGGATCTCTGATGGGACCTGGGTTCCTTCGCTAAAGCTATAGCCCCGTTGTTGTCGCAATACAGAGGTATTGGGTCAACAATGGACGGAACCACCTGAAGTTCTTTCAGGAACTTCCTCATCCAGACAGCTTCTTTTGCGGCATCAGATGCAGCGATGTATTCCGCTTCCATCGTCGAGTCTGCAACGGTTTCCTGTTTGGAACTCTTCCAACACACCGCCCCTCCATTGAGGGTGAAGACAAAACCCGACATGGACTTGGAATCATCCTTGTCACTCTGGAAGCTGGAGTCAGCAAAGGCCTCGATCTGGAGGTCTTTTCTGCCATACACCAAGAACATCTCCTTAGTCCTTCTCAGGTACTTGAGAATGTTCTTTACTGCTATCCAATGTTTCTCCCCAGGGTTTGACTGATACCGGCTTACTACACTCAGTGCATAAGCTACATCCGGTCTGGTACACAACATCGCATACATTATAGAGCCTACCGCAGAAGCGTAGGGTATAATAGACATGCGATCCCTCTCCAAATCAGTCTTGGGAGACATCTCTTTAGAGAGGGTGATCCCGTGACAAGCCGGTAGGTTACCGCGCTTGGAATCTTCCATACTGAATCTTTTCACTATGGTGTCGATGTACCTGGACTGAGAAAGTCCCAATATCCTCTTGGATCTATCACGATGGATCCGGATCCCTAGGATGTATGAGGCATCACCCAGGTCTTTCATGGAGAACCTTTGTGACAAGAATCCCTTGACAGATTGTAGCATAGGAATGTCATTTCCTATCAAGAGAATGTCATCCACGTATAAAACGAGGAATACTACAGTTCTCGCTACAAATCTACTATAGATGCATGGTTCATCTGGATTTTTGATAAAGCCAAATTCTTTGACTGTCTCATCAAAACAGATGTTCCAACTCCGCGATGCCTGCTTTAGTCCATAGATGGACTTAAGCAACTTGCACACCTTTCCGCTGCTCCTACTCTGAATGAAACCCTCTGGCTGATCCATATAGACACATTCCTCTAAATTTCCATTTAGAAAAGCTGTCTTTACGTCCATTTGCCAGATCTCATAATCGTGGAAGGCAGCAATGGCAAGAAGGATCCGAATGGATTTCAGCATGGCTACTGGAGAAAAGGTTTCGTCGTAGTCCAAGCCAGGTCTTTGACGAAAACCCTTTGCTACCAGCCTAGCTTTATAGGTCTCAACCTGTCCATCTACACCAATCTTCCTTTTGAAGATCCACTTGCATCCTACGGGTTTTACCCCGTCTGGAGCAATGTCCAACGTCCATACCTTGTTGGTGTACATGGACTCCATTTCGGTCCGCATTGCATCCAGCCATCTCACGGAGTCAACGCTCTGAACGGCCTGCTGGAAGCTAGTAGGCTCATCATAATCTATGATGCAATCCTCTCGATCCCCGTCTATGAGAAAACCGTAGTATCTCTCGGGCGGATGAGACTGCCTACTACTCCTGCGGAGCGGCGTAGGAATGTCCTGTTCTGTTGAACCCTCTGGTTCCACCAAGCTTTCAGTAACAGTCTGTGGTTCTGGAATTTCTTCCAGCTCTACTGCGCTCCCACTTATTTCTTTTTCTATGAACTGGTGTTCTAGAAAGTGGGCATGATGAGAAACAAGAACTTTTTGTTCCTCTTCACAGTAGAAGAAATATCCCTTTGAATTCTTTGGATATCCCACAAACTTGCACAGTACTGAGCGTGCCTCGAGCTTGTCCGCATGCTGCTTTTTGACAAAAGCTGGACTTCCCCATATCTTAATGTGATTAAGATGGGGTCTCTTCCCACACCACATCTCAAATGGCGTGGTAGGCACAGTCTTAGTGGGGACTCGGTTCAAAAGGTATGCGGCTGATTCTAGCGCATATCCCCAGAATGATCGCGGTAACTCAGCGTTACTCATCATGGACCGCACCATATCCAATAGGGTGCGGTTCCGTCTCTCCGATACACCGTTATGTTGCGGGGTGTAAGGAGGAGTAAGCTGAGAGAGAATTCCGTTCTCTTTTAAATAGTCCAGGAATTCGGCACTTAAGTATTCTCCACCTCGATCCGATCTTAGAATCTTAATACTTTTGCCGGTCTGTTTCTCTACTTCATTCTTATACTCCTGGAATTTTCCAAAGGCCTCGGACTTATGTTTCATTAAGAAGACATAACCGTAGCTTGAGAAGTCATCCGTAAAAGTAATGAAGTAAGAATGTCCGCTTCGGGCATGTGTAGACATTGGACCGCACACGTCACTGTGTACGAGTCCCAAGAGCTCGCTCGCTCTTACTCCATGTCCAGTAAACGGAGTCTTTGTCATCTTTCCTTTGAGACAAGATTGACAAGTGGCATATGATTGATATTCGAACGCATTCAAATATCCTTCTGTATGCAACTTAGTCAACCTTCTCTCATTGATGTGACCCAATCTACAATGCCATAAGAAAGTCTGATTTATTTCTGGAGACTTTCTTTTGTGCGTATTCTGGACATTGAAAATCTGTGGTTGGTTTAACACGTATATACCATTACTCAGAGTACCTGACCCAATCAATACTTGATTAAGGTGAATGTTTACAACATTACTTACAAACGCAAATTCATAACCTTCTTTAGAAACTAAAGATACAGAAATGATATTACAAGTTGCGTTGGGTACAAAAAAGCAATTACGCAAAACCAAAACATGTCCATCTGACATTCCCAGGTGATAGTCCCCCACGGCTTTAGCATCCATGCTAGCTCCGTTCGCAACTCTGAGGGTCATGTCACCTGCCTTCAAATCCCTACGGTTTCTCAACGCCTGCAAAGAATTACAGATATGAGATCCTGATCCGGTATCCAATACCCAGGAAGTAGAGTTTATTGAAAGACAGTTTTCAATAACATACACACCTGAAGCTGAAGCTGCAACCTGCTTCAATTCCTGTGTTCTGGCCTTCCAGGCCCTGCAATCATTCTTCCAGTGTCCTTTCTTATGACAAAAGAAGCATTCTTCCTTATCCACAAGCTTCCCCGCTATCTTTGTTGCTTTACCTTTTCCCTTCGTATCCACTTTACTAACACCGCCCCTTGGTTTGGCGGGGGCCTTCTTCTTCTTTCCCTTGGCTTTCGCCTTGGACCTAGAAGAAGATGATCCTCCTACAAACAAAGTGGATGTATCCCTACTTTTCTGTAGGGTGCCCTCTGCGCTCCTCAGCATGTTGAGGAGCTCTGATAGTTCAACCTCTTTTTCTTGTAGGTTGAAGTTCAGTATAAAATGGGCGTAAGTGGAAGGAAGGGACTGGAGAACTATATCCGTATATAGCTCACTCTCCAATGTGATCCCTAGGTCAGCGAGCTCCTCAATGTAGCCGATCATCTTTAGCACGTGCTCGGCTACTGATGATCCGACGGCCATCTTTGTCGAAAACAACTTTTTCGACGCTTCGTATCTTGCGATACGTGATTGCTCTCCATACAGTTCTTTTGTATGGAGCAATATGGACTCCATGTCCATATTCTCATGCCTCCTCTGATGTTCGTTGTCCATCGAGGCAAGCAGGAGGCACTTGGCCTTCGCGCTATCAATCTCCCAAGTCTTGCGGATTTCCTTATCCGCGACGCTGGAAGTTGGACCAGGGACAGGGGGAGCTTTGGTGGTAAGAAGATACCCCAGCTTGTCATAAGTGATTGCTATCTTGACATTCCTGAGCCAATCTTTGTAGTTTGGCCCTGTCAGTTTGTTTTTATCTAGGAGTAACTTAAGTCCAGTCATGTTGATTGGTCGCTGCAATTAGGAGAGAGAAGAAGAAACACTCAGCATGATGCTCTTGCAAGTTTAGAGTGGTTTTTAGTTTGTCTAAACAGGATGGCTCCCACTGTTTCTCGAATCCCTCCTCAAACCATAAAGGAAGAATTAGTCAGGATCAATCCCACCGTACAATACTTGCTTAACCGTTCAGCCAGGCTGGTGTCGGTACTTCGAGGGAGGTTTTCCAACGCTTTCGCGAAGTTCCTTAATTAAAGAACCTCTTTTCCCTGGGGGCGTAACCCCGCTAACACCTTTCTAGGCACCTACTAGGTTTATAGCATTGATCGTTAAGTGAGAAATTTCCCGAGGAGTAGCATATACTCACAGTAGGATCGGGATCCAAATATCATCGCGTGACGAAACTGAAGGAATCCTACCAGAATCACCACACTCCAAATGGTATGCAAATCTAGCAAGTTTCAGTACTTATGAAACTCCCGATGTGGATTTTTGCCCCATGCTCTTATGACCTTGACTTTGGCCAAAATATCATAAGTCACATGTCAAGTTCTGCCCGTCACTATCCAGGTTAATTTGGATCCATCCGTACCTACCCTTGACTTTGGCCAAAATGGCAGCACGACTGTCCCAAACCAACGCATCTATCTATGCTACACATGAACACCCAATAGCTACCAATCACTATGCCTTGACTTTGGCCAAAATACATAGCTTGAATACTATTGCCTATTCATGCGAAGCGACGGAGGGCTACGAATGGTTTTGGCGAAACCGTGAACGTAGTGAACTTGATTTAATCGATGGAACGAGATAGCTTTTAGAAGGAGTGGCTCAATCTCCGCATTTAAAAGTTAGTTTTGAAAAGAACCGAGTGGTTTTTCGAAAGTGTTCCATCGACTTAAACTTGGTTTATTATCTTGCATTAGTTCTTTTAATGCGTGATATTCTTGCATTAGTACTTTTAATGCGTCCCATCATTTAATCCTACCATTGCAGAAAACAACCAAAATATGACGTACGCTTATGCCATTCGCATTCGCCACGGGGCCCCGTCATTACCCGTTAGGTTACTTAACTAACGACAGAGCAGGGGCTGGGCTAGCGCGTCTGTAAAACATAAGCAACGCCTAAATAGAAAGCAATGATAGACATTTCAGATCACAGATAAATACATTGGATATACTAGCAATCTGTAATTTGTACGAGCCTGTAACAAAAACAGATAACACGGTCGCGGTGAATAGCCAAAACCCCACCCAAGACCCCTACGGGTGCGGCAAACTACCCGCCAAGTCCTCGGTAGTTTGTGCACCCCTCCATGGGTCTATCCTAGGAGCAAAAACAGTAAAAAGAATTATACAATGACGGCTACAACCCCGACCCGGTTGTGCGGCCAAACAAATAATATAATTACATCAATTTACATTTACAATGAATTGCAAGAAAAGAAAACTCTCATCTCACAACCCCCGGCTATTCACCCGCGACAATCCAACATATTTATATACACATTCCAGCACATTACAGATCATGTATAACCCCGACTAATCGTCTTATAGCGATTAGCCGACGTTCAATACATGCAAACATCACAGATATAACCATCATAGTCAAAGTGTAGTGAAGTTCGGAAAAAATACGGAATTATAGGACCCCAAAAGGAAATTTCTTTTCTGCAAAATCTGGGCACATATAATATATTTCAAAAATCCCAAAACCAACACACAAACACACTGCACGAAAAACGATGCAGAGAAGACACCAAGTCGCGGCGGTTCCGCGGCGGCTAAGAAGGATCACGCGGCGGAAGCGCGGCACTTTAGGCGAATCACTGTATCGTTTTTCTTGGGTGTTCACAAAAAACCCTGAGCCGAATTTACAAGTGTAAAGTTTTTCATTTTGAGCAGAAAAAATTTCAACAGAAACTCAGTTTTTGTGATTTTCCGGTTTTGTGATTTTTTTTTCGGTTCCGAACTTCGTTACACTTCACTACCAAGCTAGTTTAAGTTTAGTTAGTCTCTGATACCACTGTAAGTCCATATTGCGACCCCCGGTGCTTACGGGGAGGCGGAAACGGTATAAAATCAAAATTTTAACGCAAGAGGCAACATGGACTAAACTATGGTCGGGATCGTTGTCTAAACTAAAACTAGCAAACTATGCTAAAGAGAGTTAGCTACTCGGATGAAGATGGTTATACCTAGACTTGAACTCCTTCGTCTTCAAACTTTGTAGAGGTTGATGGTTCTCCTTTGTCGCCTTCTTCCGTCGAAGATGGATCCACCTCGAAGGCTCGACCTTTGGGCTCTTTCTCGTACTTGGAGTGAACTAGAATCGCCGGCTTGCTAGACCCTTGATCCTAGAGTGAGTAGAGAGTGTCTAAGGGTTGCTTTTGTTTTTCAAGAGAAGGATTCTCAACTCATGAGAAGGTTTCTCTTGACTAAAGGAAGAAGAAGATGAAGTGAAGAGAGAGAGTGAGAATGATAGAATGAGCTATATTTTTTCTTTCTTGCAACCATAATGCAAAAGAAAAGAATTATCTAATAATAATAATTGAAAATGAGAATAGTTGATGGCAATTTGGAATGACCACAACCATGCTTCATTTAAAAATGTAAGCATAAATCAAGGAAGACTTTTGAAGCATGATGGTGGTCAACTTTCAACCATGGTCAACAAGTCAACCATGGTCAACAAGTCAACAAAATCAACCATAACAAAATTCTCATTTAATTACTATTATAAATAGATAATCCATAAATCCATTAGGCTTTGGAAAAAGATAACTGTCAACTGTGCATACGCACCCGTTCCGAAACCCTAATGAAATACCTCATCCTCCGCCTCAAGCAACTGTGCATACACACCTGCATTCTCGTTCCGAGGAACAAGAATACCAAGATATAAAAGCAACCCCAAATATATATACCAGTATCTGGCTCAAACCAGAGCCTGCCAGTATAATCCGTCCGGACTCCAAACGTGCACAAGTGCGCGGATGAGAACGAACCCTGTCGCAAAATCATGCGACCTCTACTCTGTTTTGCCCAGAGGCGAATACCCTCTGTGTGGGACTCTAAAGACTCGACACTACGCTGGCAGTGGGTTTAACCACAGATCGCAAGCGGCACTAGCTGTGCGTAACGGTCCCCAGGTAGATGCCGACAAGAAGGCTGACGAGGTGAAACCCCATCTGAACTCCTACTGAGTCTGAATGTGACAGTCTCCGTACAGTCCGGTCTGTTCGTCTGATACATCGCATGGCGGGCCTAGGGGGTGGTAAACGTCAGTCCCCCAATAGCGGTACAAGTCGTGCCGGAGCGAAGCCCAAAACACCCTGAGATAACACTGGAAACCTACCAGTATATCTCGTTTGCCCTGGCCAGGGACTACTCGTGTAATGGCTCTCCTAGACACAGCGCGATGTCAACCCCCAATACCGGGAGAGACGAATCCTGTCTAACCGTCACTGCCTCCAAGTGCTTCGGGACTGCACCCAACTACCACCCGTTTGCACGACTCCTTTGAGCCGTGGTAGGGTAGTGATCAAAGTGCAGTGGGAACACACTTGAGGCGAAGTGCCAGTGTCAAGTCAGCGGACTAAGCTGTACTCATGTCACCTGGGAACTGATAACTGACGATAGGTATAATACCAACCTGTCAGTTCCCGACGAGTCCTGTCCAGTGTACTCGTAACCCAACGAGCACCCGTATACTATCTCCAGTACGACGTACTGATGGCTGTGGGACAGACCATCTCCCACACTGGGATGAGAAGCGCATACGCTAGTCTACTCCGGAGTATCGATGCCCTGTCTCGATAGTCCTGCGACTAGGGACCTGTATAAGGATGTGCCTATAGATTACCCAGCCCCCACTAGTGTGACTGCCATCACAACGCTGGTAATCAAGCAAAGATCCTAAGGGCTCCACTAATGCGTATAAGTGATATACTGAAATAAACACAAGTACACATTGAAGTAGAAACAAACCAAGTAGCATACTACTATTTTGAGCAAGATTGTATATACAAGGTGAATATCCCAAGCATCCATTAAGTAATATACAAACTAGTATGATACAGTAATGGCCTCTAGGGCATATACACTAACAGATATGATATCACAAGTCAAACTAGGTACATAATAACAGTTGCGCAAAACCAAAACATGTCCATTAGTCAATCCTAAGTGATATTCCCCCACGGACACAGCATCCATGCTTGCTCCGTTTGCAACTCTGATGGTCATATCACCCGCCTTTAAGACCCTACGGCTTCTCAGTGCCTGCAAAGAATTACAGACATGAGATCATGAACCGATATCCAATACCCAGGAAGTAGAGTTGATTGACAGACAGTTTTCAATTACATACACACCTGAAGTCGAAGCCACAACCTGCTTCGCTCCCTGGTTCTGGGCTTTCCAGGCCCTTCAATCCTTCTTCCAATGGCCCTTCTTGTGACAGTAAAAGCATTCTTCATTTCCTACAGTCTGCCCCCAACTTTTGCTTTTCCCTTTGCTTCCACCTTACCAACACCGCCTCTCGCTTTGGTGGGGGCCTTCTTCTTCTTTCCTTTGGCTTTTTCCTTGGACCTGGAAGAAGTACCACAAACAAATAGAGCGGGTGTTTCCCTTGCTTTCTGCAGGGTGCCCTCAGCAGTCCTCAACATGTTGAGAAGTTCCGAAAGTTCAACTTCTATACTTTAAATATTAAAATTCAAAATAAACTGGGCGTAGTTGGAAGGAAGGGATTGGAGCTCCTCAATGTAGCCAATCATCTTAAGTCCGTATACAGCTCGTTCTCTAACATGGTCCCGAGTTCTGCGAGCTCCTCAATGTAGCCAATCATCTTAAGGACGTGTTCACCGACGGATGATCCGGCGGCCAACATTGCTTGAAACAGTTTCTTCGAGATCTCGTATCTTGCGATACGAGATTTCTCTCCATATAATTCCTTTGTATGGAGGAATATGGATTCTAGGTCCATATTCTCACGCCTCCTCTGATGTTCATTGTCCATAGAGGCAAGCACGAGGCACCTGGCTTTCTCGCAGTCAATCTCCCAGGCCTTATGGATTTCCCTGTCCACGACACTGAAGTCTGGGCCTGGGAGGGCGGGGGATTTTTTAGTAAGTACATAGCCCAACTTGTCATAAGTAATAGCCATCTTGACATTCCTGAACCAATCTTTACAGTTTAGCCCTGTCAACATGTTTTTATCTAAAAACAACTTAAGGCCCGTCATGTTTGGTTTCTGCAATTAGGAGAGAGAGAAGTAACACTTTAGCATGATGCTCTTGCAAGTTTTGAATGGTTTTTAGTTTATCTAAACAGGATTTCTCCCACTGTTTCTCGAATCCCTCCTCAAACCAAAAAAAAGGAATTAGTCAGGATTAATCTCACCGTACAATTCTTGCTTAACCGTTCAGCCAGGCTAGTGTTGGTACTTCGAGGGAGGTTTTCCAACGCTTTCGCGAAGTTCCTTAATTACATAACCTCTTTTCCCTGGAGGCGTAGCCCCGCTAACACCGTTCTAGACACTTACTTGGTTTATAGCATTGATCGTTTAGTGAAAAAATCTTCTGAGGATTAGCATATACTCACAGTAGGATCGGGATCCAAATATCATTATGTGATAAAGCTAAAGGAATCCTACCAAAATTATCACACTCCAAATGGTATGCAACACTAACAAGTTTCGGTTTCTTTAGAAACTCCCGATGTGGGTTTTTGCCCCATGTTCTTATGACCTTGACGAAGGCCAACATATCATAAGTCACATGTCAAGTTCTACCCGTCATTCTCCAGGATAATTTAGACCCACCTGTACATACCCTTGACGAAAGGCAAAAATAGCAGTGCGACTGTCCCAAATCAACGTATCTACTTATGCTACAGATAAATATTTAGTAGCTACCAATCACTATACCTTGGCGAAAGTCAAAATACATAGCTTGAATACTACTGAACATTTAACTGAATTCACGGAGGGCTACGAATGGTTTTGGTAAAACCGTGAACGTAGTGAACTTGATATAATCGAAGGAACATGATAGCTTTTAAAAGGAGTGGTTTATGTTCCGCATTAAAAAGTTTGCTGTTTAAAAAAAAACTGAGTAGTTTTCAAATTTGTTCCAAAGATTTAACTTTGGTTTATTTGCTTTGCATTAATCTAATGCAGTCCCATCATTTACTCCTATCATTACAGAGAGAATTGAAAAAAAAATATGACGTCCTCTTATGCATCCGCATTCGCCACTGGGCCCAGTCATCACCCATTAGGTTACTTAACTAACGACAGAGCGGGGGATGGGCTAGCGCAGATGTAAAACATAAGTGACGCCTACTATATACCATATATAGATATTTTACAATCATCTCATGCAATAATAATCATTCCAGTCACAGATAAACATTTCAGATATGCTAGGATTGCCGCGTTTCATTCAAGCCTGCAACGAAAAACGGATCCCACGGTCGCAATAAATAGCCAAACCCCTCCCCAGACCCCTACGGGTACGACAAACTACCCGCCAAATTCCAGAAGTGAAGCAGCCTCCCTCAACAAAGTGAGTAGGCCACTTGGCACTTCAAAGAACCCGGTAGTTTGTGTACCCCACCTTGGGTCTATCTTAGGAGCAGAAAACTGTAAAAAGAAAATAATACAACGGTGGCTACAAGCTCAACCCGGATGTGCCCCGCGAAACAATATTACATCAATTTTACAATTTACATGAATGGAAGATAAAAAAATGCTCATCTCACATCCCCGAGTATTCATCATCGACAATCAGAAAATGTTTATATACACAAACCAACAGATATGTGCAACCTCGACTAACCGTCGTATAGAAATTAGTAGACGTTTAAAACACATATAACAATACAATAGAACCAATTAGCTATGTACGATAGGAATTCGAACGAAACATATTTTCCGTATCTACCTCAAATGCAAACCAGCACTCAGAAACTTAATGGGTAGAAACCAAATATTCCAGAAATCATAATACCAAAATTAAGATACAACAGAATAAATCCGAGTGGAATCGGCCTCGACTCGGCCGCGGTTCCGCCGCAGAAAGACGATTCTGCTGCGGATCCGCGGCTGTCTTGGCGATTCAGAGGCTCGAATTTCTTGTGTTATCTTAGAAAACCCTGCATGTATTTTTCATGATACTGAAATAATTTTACAGACAGTTTTGAAAAACGACAGAAACTGAGGTTTTTGGTATTTAGTTTTCTGGTTTTTCCGATGATCGAAATTCTACTACTTGCTAATCTGCTAGATTAGGTTTAGTTGGCTCTGATACCACTGTAAGTCAATGCTATGCACCCCGCGGAATCACGGAGAGGCGGAAGGTGTAAAAACGATAATTTTAGCATCATAACATCGACTGTAAGCCATGATCGTAATCTAAACCGTATCTAGCAAAAACAAATGAAGTCTAAATAAAAGTACAGAAGTTTATACCTCAAGAAAATTGGTCCTTCTTCTCCTTATCTCGTTGTCCTCCTCACCTGCACGAGCTCTTCGAAGTGGTACGGATGTCGTCTCCTCGTCGGCTTGCTCGAATCCTAGATGATCCACCCGAATGTTTGTGCACCAAGCTTTTCTTCTAAACCAAAGAAACTAGATCAAGTAGTTTGCTAAACTAAATGATCTAGGGTATGTAGATGATGTAGATGGATTGAGGAGTCTAATTTAGCTCGAGATTACTCAACTCATGAGTGTTCTTGAGCTTGAGGGAATTGAAGATGCTGAAAAGAAATGGTATGAACTAAGAAATGAAGAAGAATAGAGTTTCTCTCTCTCTTGTTCAAAACTGAACTCTACACTGTTATTCATTAGAAAAACTAATTCATTAATAGATAATAAGTTCAATGGTCAAACAAATGACTCATGGGTCAATTGATCAACATGTGTCCATAAAACCCAAGACCTTATTCATGCATAATACACATCATTTCTTAATTACCTAAAATGTATTAATTATTTAAAACTAAATGATTAATACAATTAGGTCATTCCATCTACAAATACATTTTGTACAAATTACGAAAACGCCCCTCGTCCGTGTATACATACCTGTATTCGTATTCCGAAAAATATGAATACCGAAGACGACAATCCATCAGTACAATACTAGGATCCGGCTTAAACCAAAGCCCACTAGTATTGTCCGTCCGACTCATCGTGCGTGCATGAGTGTACGCACGTGATCGAACCCTTTCGTAAAACCATACGATATCTACACGTTTTGCCCGATACAGGGAAACGCTCTGTGTGGGACTCTAAAGACTCGACTCTACGCTAGGAGTGGGTTTAACCACAGGCCGCAAGCAGTACTAGCTGCACGTAACGGTCCCCGGGTATTGTCGATAAGAAAGTCGATGAGCATAACTCATCCGAACTCCTATTGAGTCTGTATGTGACAATCTCCGTACAGTCCGGTCTGTCCGTCGAAGAGTATCGCATATCTACCCTAGGGGGCGGTAAACGTCAGACCCCTAATGGTGGTATAAGTCGTGTTGGAGTACGGTCCAATACATCCTGAGAAACAACTGGAGTACCTACCAGTAAATCTCGCTTGTCCTGGCCAGGGACTATGTGTAATGGCGTTCCGAACACAGTGCGATATCAACCATCAATACCGGGAGAGACGAATCCTATCTAACCGCCACTGCCTCCAAGTGCTTCGGGACTGCACCCAACTACTACCTGTTTGCACGACTCAGTAGAGCCATGGTAGGGTAGTAATCTAAGAATTGTGGAAACACACTTGAGGTGAAGCAGCAGTGTCAAGTCAACGTACTAAGCTGTACTCATGTCATCTGGGTACTGCTATATGACGATAGGTATATTACCAACCGGTAGTTCCTAATGAGTCCGTCCATTGTAACTCACAACCTAATGAGCACCTGCATACTATCTCCAGTACGACGTACCGATGGCTGTGGGACAGACAATCTCCCTGGCTGGGCAGGGAAGCGTATACACTAGTCTACTCTGGAGTATCGATACCCTGTATCGATAATCCCGCGACTAGGGACCTGTATAAGGATGTGCTTGTAGATTACCGAGCCACCACTAGTGTGACTGCCATCACAATGCTGGTAATCATGCATAGATCCTAAGGGCTCTACCAATATGCATAGGTGATATGTTAAAAGAAACATATGTACATATTGAAGTAGAAACAAACCAAGTAGCATACTACTATTTTTAGCAAGAATGTTATTACAACTGTGAATATCCCAAGCTTCCATTAAGTAATATACAAACTAGTATGATACAGTAATGGCCTCTACGGCATATACACTAACAAATATCACCTAAGATTGACAATTGAGCAGATGTTGATTTTTAAATAAATTTTTTTGTGTACCTAGTCAAGTTTGTAATATCATATCTGTATCCTTAAGTTCTAAGGAAGGATATGATTTTACATATGTAAGCGATGTCCTCCACATCCACCATAATCATAGTTTTGATTGGGCCGGGTACACTAGATGACAGTATATACGTGTTAAATCAAGCTCAGGTTTTCAATCGTCCAGAACACACTTATAAGAAAGTCTCCAGAATTATATATGGCTTTTTTATAGCATTGTAGACTGGGTCACTTCAATGAAATACGGTTGACGAAGTTATATAGAGAGGGATATTTGGATCCCTTCGATTATCACTCTTATGCAACATGTCAATCTTGTCTCATAAGAAAGATGACAAATGCTCCGATTCACTAGAGACAGAGTAAAATCGAGCGAGCTTTTGGGACTCAAACAAAGCGACGTGTATAGTCCAATATCTACAGATGCACGAAGTGGTTATTCATATTTCATTACTTTTATGGATAATATCTCTTGGTTAGGACATGTCTTCTTGATGAAGCATAAATACGAACCCTCTGAAAAATTCCGGGAATAAAAGAATGAAGTGGAAAAACAAACAGGCAAACGTATCAAGACACTGAGATCTGATCGATATGATGAATACTAAATTGCCGAGTTCCTGGATTACCTAAAAGTGAATGGAATTTTCTCTCTGATTACTCTTCCATACACATCTCAACACAATGTTGTATCGAAAAGACGGAACAGAACCATATTGGATATGGTTCATTCCATAATAAGTAAGGCTGAGTTTTGAGGGATCCTTCCAAAGTTTTGCACTAAAGAATTATCTGCATATATTTTGAATTAGGTTCCTACCATGACTGTGCCTACCACACCATATCAGATATGGAGTAGGAAGAAACCCTATCTTCAGTATCCGAAGATAAAAGGATGTCTAGCTTTTGTCGAAAAGCAGTATGCGGACAAGTTCGAGGCACTCTCAGTACCGTGTTAAGTTTGTGGGATACCCAAAAGAACTCCAAGGGGAATATTTCCTATTACGCAGAGGAACAAATAGTTATTTGTTTATTGTTATGCCCACATTTTGGAAAATCTTATTTTTTGAAAGAAAATAGTGGGAGCGCAATGGAAACTGGAAGAAATTCCAGAACCACAAATTATTACTGAATGTTTGGTAGAACCAAAGGTCTCAAAAGAAAAGGACATTTCCACGCCACTCCGCAGAACTAGTAGGCAGTCTCATCTGCCTGAGTGATACTACGGTTTTCTCATAGACAGCGATCGAGAGGATTGCATCATTAACAATGATAAACCAAGTAGATTCAAGATAGCCATTTATAGCGGCGACTCGGTAAAATGGCTGGATGCAATGCGGACCGAAATGGAGTCCATGTACACCAACAAAGTATACACTTTGAACACTGCTCCAGAAGGGGTAAAACCCGTAGGCTGAAAATGGATCTTCAGAAGGAAGATTGGTGTAGATGGATAGGTTGAAACCTATAAGGCTAGACTTGTTGCAAAAGGTTTTCGTCAAAGACTTGCTTTGGACTATGATGAAACATTTTTCTTCAATGGCTATGCTTAAATCCATTCAGATCCTTCTTTCCATTGCTTCCTTCTACGATTATGAAATCTGGCAGATAGACGTAAAGACGGCTTTCTAAATGGATATTTGGAAGAGTGCATCAATATGGATCAGCCAGAGGGTTTCATTCAGAGTGGGAGCAGCGGAAAAGTGCGCAAATTTCTTAAGTCCACTTATGGACTAAAGAAGGCATCACGGAGATCGGAACATCTGTTTAAAGATAAGACGGTCAAAGAAATCGACCATATCAAAGATGAACCATGAAAATATAGTAAAATTGTAGCGAGAACTAAGGAATTCCTCGTCTAGTACGTGGATGACATTCTCTTGATAGGGAAAGACATTCCTATACTACAACCAGTCAAAGGATTCTTCTCACAAAGGTTCTCCATCAAAAACCTGGGTGATACCAACAAAATTCTGGGATCCAGATCTATCGTGATATACCAAAGAAGATAGTTGGACTTTACAGTCAAGGTACATCAACTCCATACTAAGAAAAATTAGTATGGAAGATTCAAAGCACGGTAGTCTACTGGCATATCACCCTCTCCAAACAGATGTCCTCAAAAGACTGATTTGGAAAGGGCTCACATATCGTTTATATCATACGCTTCCGCGATAGGCTCTATAATGTATGCGATGTTGTGTACCAGATTAGATGTTACTTACGCACTTAGAGTGGTAAGCCGGTATCAGTTAAACCTATAGGAGAAGAACTGGATAGAAGAAAAGAACATTCTCAAGTACCTGATAAGGACTAAGGAGATGTTCTTAGTGTATAGCGGAAAAAGACCTCCAGATCGAGGCCTTTGCTGACTCCAGCTTCCAGAGTGACAAGGATGACTCCAAGTCCATATCGGATTAAGTCTTCACCCTCAGTGGAGGGGCGGTCTGTTGGAAGAGCTCCAAGAAGAACAACGTTACAGACTCGACGATGGAAACAAAGTGTATCGCTGCATGTGACACCGCAAAAGAAGCAGTCTGGATAAGGAAGTTCTTAACTGAACTTCAAGTGGTTCCTTTCATTAATGGTCGAATACTTTAGTATTGCTACAACAATGGCGCTATAGCTTATGGAAGGAACCCACGTTCCATCAGAGATTCAGAAAAATCTTAAGACGGTACCACCTGATCAGGGAGATCATTGATCCTCAGGAGAGATCCCCAGGAGATCGAGGTTAGGAGAGTAGATTTGGAGAACAGCACCACAGATCTACTCATTAGAGACATCTCTCAAACATGTTCGAGAGGCTATTCGAGATCATTGGTCTGCGATACGCCAATATATAGCCTTAGTGCAAGTGGGAGATTGTTAGTAGTATATGCGCTAGAGGCCATTATTATATCATACTGGCTTGTATATAACTTAATGGAAGCTTAGGATATACACAGATATAGTAGCATTCTTGCTCAAAATGGTAGTATGCTACATGGTATGTTTCTACCTTAATATGTGCATGTGTTTCTTAGCATATCGCTTATACATATTAGTAGAGCCCTTAGGATCTTTTGCTTGATTATGAGCGTTGTGATGGCAGTCACACTAGTGGGGGCTGGGTAGTCTATAAGCACATCCTTATGTAGGTCCCTAGTCGTAGGATTATCGAGACAGGGTATCGATACTCTAGAGTAGACTAGTGTATACGCTTCTCATCCCAGCAGGGGAGATGGTCTGTCCCACAGCAATTAGTACGTCGTACTGGAGATAGTATGCAGGTGCTCATTAGGCTATGGGTACAACGGACAGGACTCGTCGGGAACTATTGGTGGTTATTATACCTATCGTCGGGTAGCAGTTCCCAGGATACATTAGTACAGCATTGTCTGTTGACTTGACACTGCTGCTTCGCCCCGAGTGTGTTCCCACTGTACTTTGATTACTACCCTACCACGGCTCTAAGGAGTCGTGCAAGCAGGTAATAGTTGGGTGCAGTCCCGAAGCACTTGGAGGCAGTGGCAGTTAGATAGTATTCGTCTCTCCCGGTATTAGGAGTTGATGTTGCGCTGTGTTCGGAAAGCCATTACACAAATTCCTTAGCCAAGGCAAGTGAGATTTACTGGTAGATACTCCAGTAGATTCTCAGGATGTTTTTGGGATACTCTCTGACATGACTTATTGCGCTATTAGGGGTCTGATGATTATTGCCCCTAGGCCCGATATGAGATACCTTAGACGAACAAACCGGACTATACGGAGATTTTCGCAGATAGGCTCAGTAGGAGTTCGGATGAGTTTTCTCATCGGCCTTCTCATCGACACATACCTAGGAGCCGTTACATATAGCTAGTGCCGCTTGAGGCCTGTGGTTAAACCCACTGCCAGCGTAGTTTCGAGTTTTTAGAGTCCTACACAGAGGGTTTTGTAAGTCGATGTAGTACACCCCAGTACTTGTGGGGAGGCGGAATTTTCAAAAACGATCATGTTTAAAGAACGAACATCGACTAACCGCTTGAATCGAAGCTAAACTATAAATAACCGAACACAAAGAGTTTCTTATCAATTGTGTTTAGGGATTATACCTAATGAAACCGGTCCTTCGTCTTTGTGTCCTCCTTTGTTCTCCTCGACCTTCTCTAGGTAGTAGACGATCCACCCGAGAGCAAAACACCAAGCTACACCTCTAACTTGAGGTAACTAATCTACTTTGATTGCTAATCAAAGAAGAAAGGATGATATAGAGTGAAGGTAATGGATGTTTAAGTCTAACTAATCCTTTGATCTCAACACATGAGGATTAAGGATTAGGGTTTGAAGATGAGAGCTTGAGGAGAGAGAAGATGATAATGATAATGAGATGAGATTGTGAGTGTATCATAATATATTATGAAGCATTCTTATTTTAGAATAATGAATAATAGAAATGAATAAGCATGCTTCATAAATGCAAAGTGGTGATTCATTAAGCATGTGTCATTATCATTTATGGTGCAATAATGATAAAGATGAATCACCCTCATCACTCACAATCTTATCCAAAGTAACCTCCTTAGTCATATCTTCTAGAAGCTTCTCGCACAATTACGAGAACGCCCCTCCGATCCGCAAAAATACGGAAAAACTTTAGACTGTAAAAATCCAATAACCGGATACCAGTAACTGGCTTAAACCAAAGCCGACTGGTAAAAACTGTCCGAAAGTCGTACGTGCGTAAACGCACGTATGCGTCCGAACCCTTTGTCGCAAAACCATGCGACCTCTATATCCTTTCGCCTGGAGTAGGAAACTCTCTGTGTGGGACTCTAGAGACTCGACTACTACGCTGGCAGTGGGTTTAACCACAGACCGCAAGCGGCACTAGCTGTACGTAACGGTCCCCAGGTAGTTGTCGATAAGAAGGCCGATGAGGAAACCCATCTGAACTCCTACTGAGTCTGATGTGACAATCTCCATACAGTCCGGTCCGTTCGTCCAAGACTATCGCATATCGGGCCTAGGGGGCGGCAAGCGTCAGTCCCCTAATAGCGGTATAAGTCATGTCGGAGGGAAGCCCATTACACCCTGAGAAACTACTGGAACCTACCAGCAAATCTCGCTTGCCCTGGCCAGGGACTTTGCGTAATGGCTCTTTGACACAGCACGATATCTACTCCCAATACCGGGAGGGACGAATCCTGTCTAACCGCCACTGCCTCCAAGTGCTCGGGACTGCACCCAACTGCTACCTGTTTGCACGACTCCTATGAGCCGTGGTAGGGTAGCAATCTAAGAACAGTGGGACACACTCGAGGCGAAGTAGCAGTGTCAAGTCTGCAGACTATGCTGTACTCATGTCACCTGGGAACTGCTCACTGACGACTGGTATCAAACCAACCAACAGTTCCCTGTGAGTCCTGTCCGGTGTACCCGTAACCTAACGAGCACCTGCATACTATCTCCAGTACGACGTACTGACGGCTGTGGGACAGACCATCTCCCCAACTGGGATGAGAAGCGTACACACTAGTCTACTCCGGATATCGATGCTCTGTCTCGATAATCCAACGACCAGGGACCTGAATAAGGATGTGCTTGTAGACTACCCAGCCCCCACTAGTGTGACTGCCATCACAACGCTGGTAGACAAGCAAGATCCTAAGAGCTCTATCAATACGTACACTCACATATTAAGATAGAAAAACCAAGTAGCATACTACCATGTTTAGCAAGACTGTTATATACATGTGAATATCCCAAGCTTCCATTAAGTAATATACAAACTAGTATGATACAGTAAAGGCCTTCTAGGGCATAAACACTAACAATCTCCCACTTGCACTAGGGCCATGTACTGGCATATCGTAGACCAATGATCTCGAGTAGCCTCTCGAACTGAATCTGAGGAAGGGCCTTCGTGAATGGATCAGCAATGTTCTCTTCAGAAGCAACTCTCCGAACCTCGATCTCCTGACGATCAATGATCTCCCTGATCAGGTGATACCGCCTCAAGATGTGTCTGGACTTCTGATGGGACCTTGGTTCCTTCGCTAAAGCTATAGCTCCGTTGTTGTCGCAATACAGAGGTATTGGATCAACTATGGTAGGAACCACCTGAAGTTCTGTTAAGAACTTCTTCATACAGACTGCTTCTTTTGCGGCATCGCAAGCAGCTATATACTCCGCTTCCATCGTCGAGTCAGCAACGGTGTCCTGCTTGGAGCTCTTCCAGCACACCGCCCCTCCATTGAGGGTAAAGACATAACCTGACATGGACTTGGAATCGTCCTTATCACTCTGGAAGCCGGAATCAGCAAAGGCCTCCAACCTGAGGTCTTTTCCGCCGTAAACCAAGAACATCGCCTTAGTCCTCCTCAGGTACTTGAGAATGTTCTTTACTGCTATCCAGTGTTTCTCCCCTGGGTCTGACTGATACCGGCTTACCACGCTCAGTGCGTAAGCAACATCTGGTCTGGTACACAACATCGCATACATTATAGAGCCTACCGCAGAAGCGTAGGGTATACTAGACATGCGTTCCCTTTCCAAATCAGTCTTGGGAGACATCTCTTTAGAGAGGGTGATTCCGTGACAAGCCGGTAGATTACCGCGCTTAGAATCTTCCATACTGAATCTTTTCAGTACAGTGTCGATATACCTGGACTGCGAAAATCCCAACATCCTCTTGGATCTATCACGATAGATCCGGATCCCCAGAATGTACGAGGCATCACCCAGGTCTTTCATGGAGAACCTGTGTGACAAGAATCCTTTGACAGATTGTAGCATAGGAATGTCATTTCCTATCAATAGAATGTCATCCACGTACAAGACGAGGAATACGACACTTCTGGCCACAACTTTACTATATATGCACGGTTCATCTGGATTTTTGATAAAGTCATACTCTTTGACTGTCTCATCAAAACAGATGTTCCAACTCCGCGATGCCTGCTTTAGTCCATAAATAGACTTAAGCAGCTTGCATACTTTCCCGCTGCTCCCACTCTGATTGAAACCCTCTGGCTGATCCATATAGACGCTCTCTTCTAAATTTCCATTCAGAAAAGCCGTCTTTACGTCCATCTGCCAGATTTCATAATCATGGAAGGCAGCAATAGCAAGAAGGACCCGAATGGATTTGAGCATAGCCACTGGAGAAAAAGTTTCGTCATAGTCCAAACCAGGTCTTTGACGAAAACCCTTTGCAACAAGTCTAGCCTTATAGGTTTCCACCTGTCCATCTACACCAATCTTTTTCTTGAAGATCCATTTGCATCCTATGGGTTTTACCCCATCTGGAGCAAAGTCCAAAGTCCATACTTTGTTGGTGTACATGGACTCCATTTCGGTCCGCATTGCATCTAGCCATCGTACCGAGTCGCCGCTCTGGATGGCCTGCCGGAAGTCAGTAGGTTCATCATCATCTATGATGCAATCCTCTCTATCCCCATCTATGAGAAAACCGTAGTATCTCTCAGGCGGATGAGACGGCCTACTACTCCTGCGGAGGGGTGCGGGAATGTTCTGTTCTTCTTGAACTACCGGTTCTACCAAACTTTCAGTAGCAGTTTGTGGTTCTGGAATTTCTTCCAGTTCTATTTCGCTCCCACTTATTTCTTTTTCTAAAAACTGATTTTCCAGAAAATGGGCATTACGAGAAACAAAAACCTTTTGTTCCTCTGCGTAATAGAAATAATATCCCTTGGAGTTCTTTGGATATCCCACAAACATACATTTTACTGATCGTGCCTCGAGCTTGTCCACATGCTGCTTTTTAACAAAAGCTGGACATCCCCAAATCTTTATATGTTGAAGATGGGGTATCTTCCCAGTCCACATCTGATATGGAGTGGTAGGCACAGTCTTGGTAGGAGCCCTGTTCAAAAGATATGCCGCTGATTCTAGCGCATAACCCCAGAAAGATCGCGGTAACTCAGCATTACTCATCATGGATCGTACCATATCCAATAGGGTTCGATTCCGTCTCTCCGATACACCGTTATGCTGTGGAGTGTATGGAGGAGTAAGCTGAGAGAGAATTCCTTTCTCTTTTAGGTAACCAAGGAACTCGGCACTCAAGTATTCACCACCTCGATCAGATCTTAGTGTTTTAATACTTTTGCCGGTTTGGTTTTCTACTTCATTCTTATACTCTTGGAATTTCTCAAAAGCCTCGGATTTATGTTTCATCAGATAAATGAATCCGTATCTTGAGTAATCATCCGTGAAAGTAATGAAATAGGAAAAACCACCTCTCGCATGTGTAGACATTGGACCGCATACATCGCTGTGTATGAGTCCTAAGAGCTCGCTCGCTCTTACTCCTTGTCCAGTAAATGGAGTCTTTGTCATCTTTCCTTTGAGACAAGATTGACAAGTGTCATAAGATTGATATTCGAACGAGTCCAAATATCCTTCTCTATGCAACTTAGTCAACCTTCTCTCATTGATGTGACCCAGTCTACAATGCCATAAGAAAGCTTTATTTAAATCTGGAGACTTTCTTTTTAGTGTGTTCTGGACATTGAAAATTTGGAGTTGGTTTAACACATATATGCCGTTATTTAGAGTACCGGACCCAATCAAACCATGATTAAGGTGGATGTTAACAACATCTCTTACAAACGTGAAATCATAACCTTTATTTGATAACAAGGAAACTGATATGATATTACACGTTAAGCTTGGTACAAAATAACAGTTATGCAAAACCAAAATATGTCCACTCGTCAATCCTAGGTGATAATCCCCGACGGACGCAGCTCCCACGCTAGCTCCGTTAGCAACCCTGAGGATCATATCACCTTCCTTCAGCACTCTACGGTTTCTCAGTGCCTGCAATGAATTGCAAATATGAGATCCTGATCCGGTATCCAATACCCAGGAAGTAGAGTTGATCGACAGACAATTCTCAATTACAAACACACCTGAAGTCGAAGCCACAGCTTGCTTCGGTTCCTGGTTCTTGGCGTTCCATGCCTTGCAATCCTTCTTCCAGTGCCCTTTCCTGTGACAATGGAAGCACTCATCCTGGCCAACTATCGGTACTGCTATCTTTTTCTTTCCCTTCTTTCCCACCTTACTAACACCTCCTCTAGGTTTGGGTGCGGCCTTCTTCTTCCTTCCTTTGGCCCTAGCCTTGGACCCGGAAGAAGATGCACCGCCAACAAACATAGCGGGTGTTTCCCTTGCCTTCTGCAAGGTGCCCTCTGCACTGCTTAACATGTTCAGGAGTTCCGCAAGTTCAACTTCTTTTCCTTGAAGATTGAAGTTGAGGATAAACTGGGCGTAGGTGGGAGGAAGGGACTGGAGAATAAGGTCTGTATACAGCTCATTATCCAAAGTCGTCCCAAGGTCTGCGAGCTCTTCAATATAGCCGATCATCTGTAGGACATGTTCACCTACCGATGACCCGACAGCCAACCTCGCTCGAAACAATTTCTTAGAGGTCTCGTATCTTGCTATACGAGATTGCTCTCCATAAAGTTCCTTTGTATGGAGAAATATGCCATCTAAGGACATATCCTCGTGCCTCCTCTGATGTTCATTGTTCATAGAGGCAAGCACGATGCACTTGGCTCTCGCGCAATCTAAATCCCAGGTTTTGCGGATTTCCTTATCCGCATTGCTGGATTTGGGACCAGGGACAGCAGGTGCCGTAGCGGTGAGGACGTACCCCAGTTTGTCATAGGTCAAAGCTATTTTGACATTCCGCAGCCAATCTTTATAGTTTGGCCCCGTCAGTATATTTTTTTCTAAAAGTAACTTAAGTCCAGTCATTTTCAGGGTCGCTGCAATTAGGAGAGAGAGAAGAAAACTCTTTAGCATGATGCTCTTGCAAGTTTAGAGTGGTTTTTAGTTTATCTAAACTGGATGGCTCCCACTGTTTCTCGAATCCTTCCTCAAACCATAAAAGAAGAATTAGCCAGGACTATTCTCACCGTACAATACTTGCTTAACCGTTCAGCCAGGCCAATGTCGATACTTCGAGGGAGGTTTTCCAACGCTTTCGCGAAGTTCCTTAATTAAATAACCTCTTTTCTCTGGGGGCGTAACCCCGCTGACACCTTTCTGGACACCTACTAGGTTTATAGCATTGATCGTTAAGTGACGAATATCCTGATAAGTAGCATATACTCACAGTAGGATCGGGATCCAAATATCATCGTATGATAATGTTGAAGGAATCCTACCAACATTCATCAAACTCCAAATGGTATGCATCTCTTTGCAAATTTCAGTTTCTTTAGAAATTCCCGATAAAAGTTTTTGCCCCATGCTCTTATGACCTTGGCTTTGGTCAAAATGTCATAAGTCACATGTCAAGTTCTACCCGTCATTATCTTGTCAATTTGAACCCATCCGTATATACCCCTGACTTTGGTCAAATGGTAATACGACTGTCCTAAACCAACTCATCTATCTTATGCAACAAATGAAAACCCAGCAGCTACCAAACACTATGCCTTGACTTTGGCCAAAATGCATAGCTTGAATACTACTGAATACCCAAATGAAATGACGGAGGGCTACGAATGGTTTTGGCGAAACCGTGAACGTAGTGAACTTGATATAACCGAAGGAACCTGATAGCTTTTAAAAGGAGTGGTTAAAGCTCCGCATTTAAAAATATCTGTTTTAAAAATAACCGAGTGGTTTCTTTTAAATTGTTCCAACGATTTAAACTTGGTTTATTTTCTTTGCATTATAGATAATGCGTCCCATCATTAACCTATCATTGCAGAAAACAACGAAAATACAACGTCCTCTTATGCCATCCGCATTCGCCACTGGGTCCCGTCATCACCCGTTAGGTTACTTAACTAACGACAGAGCGGGGGCTGGGCTAGCGCGGGTGTAAAACATAAGTGACGTCTAAATAGCTATCATAAATATAGATATTTTACATTCGTCTGACGCAATGATATACATTCCAGAACACAGATAAACAATATTGGATTTGCAAGCAATCTGTATTTCTTTTGAGCCTGCAGGAAAAGACAGATTACACAGTTGTGATGAATAGCCGATACCCCACCCTCGACCCCTACGGGTACGGCAAACTACCCGCCCGGCAGTTTGTGTACCCCACCTTGGGTCAGTCCTAGGAGCAAAAACAGTAAAATGAAATAATACAACGGTGGCTACAACCGCAACCTGGAAGTGCCCCACAAAAATAATATTACAACAAATTACATTTACAACAAATGAATTAAACAATAACCCATTGCAAAACCCCGGCTAAACACCACAACAGTCCAATACAGTTTATATGCACAAACAGATATAACCATTTCAGAAATGTGCAACCCTCTGCCAACCGACATACTAGCAGTTAGGGGAGGTTTACGAACACATTAAACAATCACAGATATAATCCAACATGCAAATACTGTACAATTTCGATCGATTAAACAACATTAATATTGCTCCAAAAACTGCTCTGTTAAACTGAAACCTGAGCAAATATTAAATATTCCAGAAAACCCCAAATTTCACAGAGAAGCAACAGAAGAAAACTGGGTTCCTGACTCGCCAACTCGGCGGCGGAAGCGCGGCGACTCAGTAGGCTGAGGCCGCGGTTCCGCGGCGAGTTAGGCGATTCAGGCGACTGTTTTTCTTGGGTGTTCTACTGTGGTCATTTCAAGCTTTCTGCACTCACCTGAAAAATTTTTGGACACCATTTTAAATTCGACAGAAACTGAATTTTTCGGGACTTTCCGGTTTCGTTTTTTCCGTTCGAAATTCGTACAAATTTGCAATTAAGTTATTTATTGTTTAGCGAGGCTCTGATACCACTGTAAGTCGATGTAGTACACCCCAGTACTTGTGGGGAGGCGGAATTTTCAAAAACGATCATGTTTAAAGAACGAACATCGACTAACCGCTTGAATCGAAGCTAAACTATAAATAACCGAACACAAAGAGTTTCTTATCAATTGTGTTTAGGGATTATACCTAATGAAACCGGTCCTTCGTCTTTGTGTCCTCCTTTGTTCTCCTCGACCTTCTCTAGGTAGTAGACGATCCACCCGAGAGCAAAACACCAAGCTACACCTCTAACTTGAGGTAACTAATCTACTTTGATTGCTAATCAAAGAAGAAAGGTTGATATAGAGTGAAGGTAATGGATGTTTAAGTCTAACTAATCCTTTGATCTCAACACATGAGGATTAAGGATTAGGGTTTGAAGATGAGAGCTTGAGGAGAGAGAAGATGATAATGATAATGAGATGAGATTGTGAGTGTATCATAATATATTATGAAGCATTCTTATTTTAGAATAATGAATAATAGAAATGAATAAGCATGCTTCATAAATGCAAAGTGGTGATTCATTAAGCATGTGTCATTATCATTTATGGTGCAATAATGATAATGATGAATCACCCTCATGACTTACAATCTTATCCAAAGTAACCTCCTTAGTCATATCTTCTAGAAGCTTCTCGCACAATTACGAGAACGCCCTTCCGATCCGCAAAAATACGGAAAAACTTTAGACTGTAAAAATCCAATAACCGGATACCAGTAACTGGCTTAAACCAAAGCCGACTGGTAAAAACTGTCCGAAAGTCGTACGTGCGTAAACGCACGTATGCGTCCGAACCCTTTGTCGCAAAACCATGCGACCTCTATATCGTTTCGCCTGGAGTAGGAAACTCTCTGTGTGGGACTCTAGAGACTCGACTACTACGCTGGCAGTGGGTTTAACCACAGACCGCAAGCGGCACTAGCTGTACGTAACGGTCCCCAGGTAGTTGTCGATAAGAAGGCCGATGAGGAAACCCATCCGAACTCCTACTGAGTCTGATGTGACAATCTCCATACAGTCCGGTCCGTTCGTCCAAGACTATCGCATATCGGGCCTAGGGGGCGGCAAGCGTCAGTCCCCTAATAGCGGTATAAGTCGTGTCGGAGGGAAGCCCATTACACCCTGAGAAACTACTGGAACCTACCAGCAAATCTCGCTTGCCTTGGCCAGGGACTTTGCGTAATGGCTCTCTGACACAGCACGATATCTACTCCCAATACCGGGAGGGACGAATCCTGTCTAACCGCCACTGCCTCCAAGTGCTCGGGACTGCACCCAACTGCTTGCACGACTCCTATGAGCCGTGGTAGGGTAGAAATCTAAGAACAGTGGGACACACTCGAGGCGAAGTAGCAGTGTCAAGTCTGCGGACTTTGCTGTACTCATGTCACCTGGGAACTGCTCACTGACGACTGGTATCAAACCAACCAACAGTTCCCTGTGAGTCCTGTCCGGTGTACCCGTAACCTAACGAGCACCTGCATACTATCTCCAGTACGACGTACTGACGGCTGTGGGACAGACCATCTCCCCAACTGGGATGAGAAGCGTACACACTAGTCTACTCCGGATATCGATGCTCTGTTTCGATAATCCAACGACCAGGGACCTGAATAAGGATGTGCTTGTAGACTACCCAGCCCCCACTAGTGTGACTGCTATCACAACGCTGGTAGACAAGCAAGATCCTAAGAGCTCTATCAATACGTACACTCACATATTAAGATAGAAAAACCAAGTAGCATACTACCATGTTTAGCAAGACTGTTATATACATGTGAA
The DNA here is from genome assembly GCA_030015575.1 of Agapanthus africanus. Taxonomy (NCBI): domain Eukaryota; kingdom Viridiplantae; phylum Streptophyta; class Magnoliopsida; order Asparagales; family Amaryllidaceae; genus Agapanthus; species Agapanthus africanus. The sequence goes on from CM057337.1 coordinate 425,356,886, forward strand.
TATCCCAAGCTTCCATTAAGTAATATACAAACTAGTATGATACAGTAATGGCCTTCTAGGGCATAAACACTAACAGGTTTCCCTACATCGAGCGAAAGATGTAGAGGTCGTATGTTTTTACGACAGGGTTCGATCGTGTATAAGTACTTGTGCACGGATGATGATTCGAACGGACAATACTAGTGGGCTTTCATTTAAACCGGATCATAGTATTGTATTGATGGATTATTTTGGTCTTTTGTATCCGCATTTTTCAGAATACTGATACAGGTATGTATATACGGACGAGGTGCATTTTTGTAAATTGGTCAAAGATGTTTCTAGAAGGTGACATGTCATATTAGTATTTTTCATTTTAGTTTAATTGGTAATATATTATGACAAGGAGATGTTGAGGTGTAAATTGCATAAAAATGAGAATACCTTTGGATGGCACTTATGGGATTATTAGCCCATGACTCACCAAGTTGGAACTTGAACTCTAATTCATTTTTTAATATGAATTATTCATATTAGAAAGGCAAGAGTTCAGTCGAGAACTAAGTGGAGTAATTCTAATTCCTTATGCAAGTTTTCCTTCACTAGCTTTTTCTTCATTATCATCTTCTTCCTCAAGACCCTAGTAACTCATGTGTTGAGTAATATAGGGTAAGAAAAGACATTCCAATCCATCTTCACACTCTACATCGTCCACGACATCATGAGTAGCGATCTTGATGCCCTAGTTTCCTCGGTTGAGGTAGGAGCTCGAAGCACATTCACTCGGGTGGATCATCTTCGATTTGAGGAGACCGATGAGGAAGCGGCGATCCGATACGATCCATAGAGTCGACGACTAGGTGGAGGACAACGAGGAATGAAGACCCGAAGGACCGAAATCGTGAGGTATAAACTTCTGGACTTGTAGTTTACATCTTACTAAGTTAGCTAGTTAGGGTTTAGCACCGATCCTGGAGTTCAAGTCCGTGTCGCGATCATTGCAAAATCTGATTTTGAAATTCCGCCTCCCTGCGAACCCGCGGGGTGCGTGACATGTACTTACAACTAGTATTATGAAAAGAGTTTAGAGAGGTTATACCGATCGATCCGTGTCCTTCGGTATTCAACCTCTGTCCCAAGCTCCTCGCGGCTTCCTCGATCAAGTTCGTTCTCCGGTCACCCCCATCGAAGACGATCCACGTCGAGGATTAGTAATACGGGCGCCCGCCTCAAAACAGAAGCAACTCGGGTATCTAATTTGCTAACCTAGATAACCAAGATGAAGTAGAGAGTGTGTAGGACTATTTTTTCTCAATACACCCAAGAATTCTCAACTCATGATAGGGTTTAGGTGGAGGTTGTAGAAGAAGCCATGAAGGAAAATTGTGAACTCAAGTTTTGGCCAAGCGATGAAAATGGGCTTGTTGCCTTTCTTTCTTCTTGAGTTGTTTTGTTAAGTGTTTTGTTTGTGTTCTATATTGTTGTGAGCAAGAGCAACTAAAGAAAAAGCTGACTAGAAATTGAGCTGCCTCTTACCACCAAAAAATCTCACACAAAATATCCTAACAAAACCAAACAATCCCATGACCCAATACCATGAGTCACTAAGTGCACATACTACATCAATGCATCAAAGGCAAAACATGCACTCACACTTTCCACCAATTAAACATTTAAACTAAATGCTTAATAGAAAAAGAAATGGCAACTTCTAAAGTAAACGTGTAATGAATTACAAGAATACACCTAATCCATATATACATACCCGCATCTGTATCCCGATTGAATAAGAATACAACAAGACGAAAATAATTCAACAATATAATACTAGGATCCGGCTTAAACCAAAGCCTACTAGTATTATCCGTCCGACCATGATCCATGTGCAAGTGCACGTATCTGATCGAACCCTGCCATAAAACCATATGGCCTCTACAACGTTTCGCCCGAAGCAGTGAAACCCTCTGTGTGGGACTCTAAAGACTCGTCAATACGCTGCCAGTGGGTTTAACCATAAGTATGTCAGTGGCACAAGCTGTACATAACGGCTACCAAGGTATTGAGCGAAAGGGAGGCTGACGAGTAAACTCATCCTGAAATCTTACTGAGCCTGACAGTGACAATATCCATACAGTCCAGTCCGTTTGTCTATGAGTATCGCATATCGAGTCTAGTGGGGTGGATAAAGTTAGACCACTAATAACTTGACATTTAGTGTTGGCATGAAACCCATCACCAACTGAGAAACTACCGATCCTAGATCGGTAATTCTCATCTAACCCGACCGAGGATTTCTGGTGATGGCTACCCGTGCACACCGCGACATCAACCCCCAATACCGGGAAAGACAAATCCTCTGACGATCCGCTTACTGCCTCCATATGGCTCGGGACTGTACCCAACTAAAACCTGTTTGCACGACTCCTTTGAGCCATGGTAGGGTAGTAATCAAAGTATAGAGGGAACTCACACGAGGTAAATGACGATCTCAGGTCGATAGACTAACCTGTACACATGTCACCTGAGAACCACTTTGTGACAATAGGTATAATACCAACTAGCATGTTCCCGGCGAGTCCATACGGTGTACTCATACCCCCAATGAGCACCTGTATACATCTTAGGTGAACCAACTGACACCAATGGCTTGTGAGACCGGCCACCGCCCCTCGTCGGGGTCTCGATCCGTATACACTAGTCTACACTTGGAGTATCGATGCCCAGTCTCGAAACTCCCACGACTAGAGACACTTTAAGGATATGCTTATAAACCACCCAACTCCCACGTATATGATCGCCATCATACTACTGGTAGTCAAGCATGAATCCTATGGGCTCTATCAACATGTAATAGTGATCTGTAATGTCAACTGAAGTATATACATGATGATAAATGCAAACCAGATAGAATACTATCATCTTGAGTAAGACTGTTCTACTGGTATAGTCCTCCCTCAATTATTGCAATCACGTGCCTGCGATACAATAATTGACTTAAGGCCATTATAGGCAATAGTATTTTCGTTCTTTTCTGGTGTGATATGGATTAATTGATGGGACTGTGTTAATTTTGATTAATGTAAGGAAAAATAAACCTAGAAGATGTTGTTGGAACCAAGGTTTTAAAAACTGACATTACAGACGTTTCCTTTTGCTTTGCACAGTGATATTCAGTTCTGAATATCCGGCACCTCATTCGATGAGGCAAGAGCTGAGATCCCTTTATGGGGAGTGACCTCTTGGGTAAAAATTTGCGTCATTGTAATAACTTCACTATAGTCGATTCTTTTGCTTTTCATCGTTGTATTCAGTTAGGAATATCCTGCACCTCATTCGATGGGGAAAGGGCCGAGATCCCTTCACAGGGAGTGACATCGTAAGCAAAAGTTTACGTCACTATATATTTGTAGAACCACTCGGTTCTTCAACGATATCAAGTTCATTACGTTAAAGGGTTTTTCGCCAAAAACTCAATTGTAGCCCTCCGTCATTTCTTACAAGTGTAGTATTCGTGCTGCGTGTTTTAACCTAGTCAAGACGTAGTGTTCGGTAGCTGAGTGGTGCTTGTTTGTTGCTAGTGCTGCGATTATTTAGGACAGTCGCATAACCATTTTTACCTAGTCAAGGGTATATGCGGGTGGGAATTTTGACCTAGTCAAGGGAACTTGCCAGGCATGCGCATACCTTCTGGACTGTAGTGACTTGAGTGGCTTCCATCAAGTTATCATGCGATGATAGTTGGGTCCTGATTCCCACTGATGAGTAGGTGTTACTTCTCGGGTGATTTTTAGATGATCTTGACTAATTCTCCTTTTAGGGTTTGAAGGAGAATTCGAGAAAACAGTAGGATCCATCTGATTAGAGAATGTGATTAACCAATCTAATCTAGGTTAGAGTGCATGCTGAGTATTTCTTTTTTCTCTCTTTGGCAGCGACCATGACCTGACCTTAAACTAAAACTCATAAACCAAGTTAACCGAACCTTCTTAAACACTTTGGCTTTCGGATTGTCATAGTCGCATATATCCTGCCGGTCCTACTTTCCCTTTGCATTTTTTCAGAACACTCCGTATTACTATGAAGATCCATATTGCTTGGATATTCCACCGTATAGTTGTTGGATATATGTATGCCTTAGAGGCCATTATATGTATAGTGGATGCTTGGACATGTATATATGTATATTTGATATATGACTTTCTTGCTTGACATGATAGTATGCTATCTGGTTTTACTTTATTTGACATGTTTACTTGATACTGTTCATTTGTTACATGTTGATAAAGCCCTGAGGATATATGCTTGACTTCCATGGCTATGATGGAGATCATACTAGTGGGGCATGTGTAGTCTATAAGCATATCCTTAAATGTTCCTAGTCGTAGGTATATCGATATTCCAGAGTAGACTAGCGTATACGTTTCTTGACCCATATGATAGGCGATGGATGATCCCATATCCATTGGTGTTGTGACATCGAAGATTGTATACGGGTGCTCAGTGGAGACTGGGTACACTGAACGGACTCACCGAGAATTCCTATATGGTATTATATCTATCATCGGATAGCAGTTCTCTGGTGACACTGGTACAGGTTAGTCTGTAGACCCGAGATCGTCATAAAGTCTTTTGCGTTCTCCAACTGTACTTTAATTTCTACCCAACCACGGCTCTACCGAGTCGTGCAAACAGGTGGCTTTTGGGTATAGTTCCGAGACACATGGAGACAGTGAGCGATAGGAGGTGTTTCGTCTCTCCCGGTATTGCGAGTTGATGTTGTGCAATGTGCGATTGGCTCTGACTTGAAGTCCCTGACCAGGGCTGATGAGATTTACTGATAAGTGTTATCAGTAGTTTCTCGACCGGTCATAGACCATATTGACATGACTTATTGAGTTATTAGGGCTCGACGATTCCATCCCTAAACTTGATATGCAACATATCAGATGAAGAGACCGGACTGTATGGTAAGTGTTGCCAATGGCTCGACGGGAGTTTTGACGGGTTCGCTTGTTTTTCTTCTGATCGCTCAATATCCGGGTGGCTGTTATGTTTAGCTGACCGCTTGCGGTTTGTTGGTGTTTTGATATGATCATCACCTACTGCCGGCGTATTGACGAGTCTTAGAGTCCCACACAGGATTTTTCTAGCTCAGGAGAAATGTTGTGGTGTGCATATGTGATATGCGCAGGAGTTCGGTTAAATACGAATATGTGATACCGTATTTTAATCGGACGTTCAATATTGGTCGGGTCGCATTTGATGTGACCGATTTATTAAATCAAGTGTTGATTTAATATTAACTTTTAGCTCATTTTTAATTAAACCTTTTCCTTTGGATGTATGCGGATATGTTTATATATACACATGATGATGTGCATGCACACATACATATAAACAAATGTGTCATGGTGGATGATACATAGAAGATGGCAATACAAGACTTACATGGTTGATAAATATCTAGATTATTGTTAATGAATTAAAGAAAAAGGAAATTAGCATAATGACTCATTTTCTACACATTTCTTCTTTGACCATTGACTTTAACCATGGTTTGATTTCCTTTGTTATTTAACCCATCTACAAAATATCTAGATATTTAGTTAACTATGGTTATATTTGAGAGTGTCTCATATATATTATTTTCTTTTTCTTTTTGGAAATAAGTTTTCATTATATTTTACAAAAGCTTTTGCCATCTTCATCTTCCTCCTTCTTCAAGCTCTCTTGGGTTTTGTTTAGAGTGAGGAACATAAAAAGAAAGGGTTTTTAAGTGAGTTTACAAACCACACAACCATTCTACACTACCCTAGCTCTTTAGTGTAGAGTGTTTGCTTCATTTCGGGTAGCGTAGAGCTTGATCTAGAAATCTCCGGGTGGATCATCGTAGACGACGAAGGATCTTGAGCGGAGTCGTTCCAAGCTTCGAGCAAAGCCGTAGGAGTCCTAAAGACCGAAGGAGTTGGCTACAAAGGTTGTATTTCCTTTTCCTTTAGTTTAGACTTCTCATAATGTTGTTTTTACCCTAATCTCTAGTTACGATTCGTAGTTCGTTTGTAATAGCCCTCTAGAATTTAAAAGTTCACTATTTCATGATGATGCAACCTTACTAGAGGCGCTACTACACACCAACATGGTATCAGAGCCTAGCTAGAGCTTTAGGGTAAACCAGACGACGTTTTAAAACTCAATCGAACATAAAAAAATGAGATTTTTACATGCTCACTGGAAAATTTTTTCAAAAGTTAGAATTTTTGTAATTAAAAATATTCAGAAAATAGAGCAAGATTTTCTATGGATGCCCAAGAAAAACGAGCGCCTAACTCGGCATAACGACCACGGAACCGCGGCCAAATATGTGTATTTGCGGCGATTCCGTGGCGCCGTTGGTGAGGTATGGACCGTGTGCTCTTGTGTTGATCCGTAGGTACTATATATGCTCTCGGGGAATTTTTTTATGCAGGTTCAAGTGTTGAGATCTATTACAACAGTGGGTTTGTTGATGTGTTGATTGATATATTTTAACGTCGTCTATGCTTTTTAATTGTTGATGTAATATGATCTATTGGATCGTCATGATCGAATGGCCGGGGGTTTTATGTGAGATGAGAGTTTATCTTTTTATTCATGTAAAATTCATTGTATATATAATTCTTTTATTGGGGCACATCCGGGTTGAGGATGATGTCTCCATTGATGTATATTTTACTTTTCCGCATTAGGATAGACCCAAGGAGGGGAGCACGAGTGACCGGGTTCTGGAGTTCAGTGGGAGGCCATCTCGTGGAGTCGAGACCGGGTCTCCTAAACTCCAAAATTGGAAGGGTCACTTGCCGCTCTCGTAGAGGTCTAAGGGTGTGGGCTTGGCTATTCATCATGACCGTGGAATCCGTATTTTCTATCTTAGGCTAAGTAGAAAATAGGGAGTTTCTAGTATATCTTATATTTTCATATATGTGTTTCTGCTGCTAATTATATTGTGATGCGATTGCTTAATGTCTGAGACGAATGTGCTATTGTTATATATGTGATATGTAATACCGTTTTTTGTTTCTTTCTATAATGGCTTAGGAACTTAAATGATGGAAATACATTAATGAGATTAATGTAAAAGAAAAGGAACCTAAAGATTTTGTAGAATCGGATTTGAAACCCACTTGGCTCCTTTTTATGAAAAAGCAAGTTTCAAAAGATGCGGAGCTTAAGCCACTCCTTTTCTTAAAACAATTTAGATTCTACAACGAAATGAAGTTCAAAGTGTTAAAGGTTTTCATAAAAACCATCGGCATCCCTCCGTCATTTTAGGAAGCAGAGTACTTAGTATTCGTGCTACGTAAGTTGATTATAGTCAAAGCGCAGTGTACGGTAGCTAAGTGATGTCTTTCTACAAGCATATGATGCGATAAGTTAGGACATTCATGTGATTATGTTGATCATAGTCAAGGGCCATATGGGTGGGTCTAGTTAATCATGAAATGATGGGTAGAACTTGACTAGTGCTTTTGATATGTTGACCATAGCCAAGGTCATAAGCATTTAGGGGTAAAAACTATATCGGGAGTTTCAAGAGTTGAAATTTGCAATGAGATTGCATACAACCTATATGATATTTGGATCCCGATCCCACTGTGAGTAAGAGTTACTCCCGGGAGAATTTTGCACTTTATAATTAGGTAATCTAGTAGGTGTCTAGAAAGGTGTTAACGGGGTTTGACCTCTGGGAAAAAAGAGGTTTATTTTAATTAGGTCCGTGCGCAAGCACGGGGAACCTCCCTCAAAGTACCGACACTGGCCTGGCTGACCAGTTACCGAAACTGCAGAATGCAATTAATCTTGGCTAGTTTCTTTTCAGGTTTGAAAGAAAATTTGATAAAAACAGTGGAAGACATCAATTAGATAAGATAATAACCAATCTGATCTTTGCAAGAGCATTTCGCTGAGTGTATTCTTTTCTCCCTCCTAATGGCAGATACCAATGATGGGACTTAAGCTTCTTTTAGAGAAAAACAAACCGACTGGACCAAATTATAAAGAATGGTTGAGGAACTTGAACATTGCACTCATATATGATAAAGTATCATATGTCCTCACTGTTGGAGATAGTGCCCTCAGAGTCAATTATTGGATCACCGGCACGTGATTGCAATGATTGATGGTGGACCTATACCGGAAGGATAGTCTTACTCAAGATGATAGTATGCTATCTGGTTTATCTTTATCATCGTGTACTACTTTAGGTGACCTTACCGGTCACTATTATGCGTTGATAGAGCCCTTAGGATTCTTGCTTGACGGCCAGCAGTATGATGGGGATCATATACGTGGGAGCTGGGGTCTATAAGCACATCCTTAAAAGGTCCCTAGTCGTGGGAGTTTCGAGACAGGGCATCGATACTCCAGAGTAGACTAGTGTATACAGTCGAGAACACGACAAGGGGCGGTGGCCGGTCTCACAAGCCACTGGTGTCAGTTAGTTCACCTAAGATATATGCAGTTGCTCATTGGGTTATGAGTACACCGGACAGGACTCGCCGGGAACATGCTAGTTGGTCTTATACCAGACATCAGATAGCAGTTCCCTGGTGACTTGTGTACAGGTTAGTTCATCGACCTGAGATCGTCATTTGTCTCATGTGAGTTCCCACTGTACTTTGATTACTACCCTACCACGCTCAAAGGAGACGTGCAAACAGGTTTTAGTTGGGTACAGTCCCGAGCCACATGGATGCAGTGAGCGGATCTTCAGGGGTTTGTCTCTCCCGGTATTGGGGGTGAGGTCGCGCAGTGTCTAGGAGAGCCCTAACACGAAGTCCTTGGCCAAGGCAGGAGATTTACTGGTAGGTATTCCAGTAGTATCTCAGCGTGTTCTGGGCTACACTCCGACACGACTTGTACCGCTTTTAGGGGTCTGACTTTTACCAACCACCTAGGCCCGCCATGCGATTCTCATAGACGAACGGACCGGACTGTACGGATATTGTCACTGACAGGCTTAGTAGGGTGTCAGTATGAGTTCGCTCATTGACGTCCCTTTTGGTCAATACCTGGTAGCCCGTTACGTATGGCTAATACCTCTGACGTGCTAGTGGTTAAATCCACAACCAAAGTATTGACGAGTCTTTAGAGTCCCCCACAGACCGTTTTCTCAAGTTTCGGGCGAAACGCTGTTGAGGCCGTATGGAGATATGGTAGGGTTCGATCAGATACGTGTGGTATTGCACGTATCATGATGGGACGGATAATACTAGCGGGCTTTGGTTTAAGCCGGATCCTAGTATTGTACTGTGTAGATTTTGTCTCATTGCATTTGTATTCGGTCGGAATACAAATGCGGGTATGTATATACAGTAGCAGGGTTTTCCTGTAATTTATTACGGGATCGTTTCTCTGAAGTTGCCAGTTTGCTTTCCGTTTCGGCCATTTTCCATTGTTCTTTCCTTGGCTGAAAATCGGTGGAGGAGGGCTTATTTGCAAGCATGCAAATTTGTATTTTGGAGGGTTGTTTTTGCAAGTAGTATCTTCATGATGGTTCTTGCTTCCATTGACTTCTTTTTTCATCATTGCTTGACTTTTGTTTTGACGAGATTGGTGATGGGCTTAAGAGTATGGATTATTGTTGTGATGATGATTGTTAATCATCACTCTTCTCTCTCTTTCATGTATGATTGCTTCCCCCCTTGGTTTTTTCTACTCTCTCTCATTTTCCTTAGAGCAAGGGCCGGCCATTCTCTATAGGGGCTGTCCAAAAATATGGGTGGGTTTTTTTTTATCTCTTTTTCTTGCTACAAAATTCATTAGCCATCACAAAAGTTCACTACATCTCCTTCTCCACCAAAAAGGCAACTTCTTACAACCCTATGAGACATAGAGTTCCACATTATTCTACAGCAATTCTTGGACATGTCGACTCGCCAACTTCATGCCCGAGTTGCCTTGGTCCAAGGGTGGGAGCCCATAAAAGAACCAGGTGATGTGGCGCCTTTCCGACGAGAAGATAAAGACCGGAGATTCCGCGGGGAGATCGGGACGACGACGAGAAGACCGAAGCACCCGGATCGCTCGGTATATCACTTTATCCCTTCTCTTGTTAGCTAGGAGTAGGTTAATGGCCCGATCCGGGATTTTAGTGCGCGGTTGTGCCGGTTTACAAGTTTTGTAAAAGTATCGTTTCCGCATTTTGGCCTCGTTCAGACGGCCGGGGCGCCGCCGTGCACTTACACTGGTATCAGAGCCACGCCATTAACCTAGTCTAGCTTGCTCTAACGTGTTTACAAGTTCGATCGAACGGATTTTCCGAAAACCCGCATTTTCTGGTTCAGTTCTCTATCGAATTTTTTTTTCTCGAAAAATTATTTGGAGCATTGCAGAAATTCATGCAGGAAATTTTAAGCATACTGTAAAAATTCGATACAGTGATTCCTTAGAAGGACCGCGGAACCGCGGCCAAACCCCTGTTCTGGCCGCGGTTCCGCGGCAAGAAAATGTAATCATCGTACCAAATTTCTACAGTGGCTTGCTGTGTTGGAAATGGGGTTTTTGGTATATTATTTTTGGGCCCAGATTTTCTTTGAGTGCTACAGTAATGCTTGGGGCCCACTTCGGTAAATTTGATCGATCGAAAATTTTAAACATGTTAGTTCACAGTATTTACATTATATCTGCGACCGTGAATTTCATTTGATCGGTAAATCCTGTCTAACTGCTATAGCCCTTTTAGACGGATTTGCGAACATGACATTCACGTTGATGTTCTGTGTTGTACTGTGTTGTTGCGGATTGTCGTGGTGGATAGCCTGGATGCAATGTTAGTACAGTTTGGTTTATTATGTACATTTGATATTGCGGGGCGAGCGTCCGACATGTGGATTGCCGTTACTGCGTGTTTGTATATTATTCTTTTGGGGCACGACCGGGCTAAGGTCGATGTACCCGTTGTATGTATATTTTACCTTCTGTACTAGGATTACCCCGCGGAGGGGTGCACGGAAAGCCGGGTTCTAGAGGGAAACGGGCCCACATCTCATGGCGTTGAGACGGAGGGGGCTTCACTCTAGAATTGGCGGGCTATTCGCCGCACTCGTAGGGGGTACAGGTTGACCCAAGGAGGGGTGCCCAAGTTACCGGATTCCGTGAAGTGCTGGGTGGTCCATTCACATTTCTGAAGGGGGTTGCCTCGCTTCAGGTTTTGGCGGGTAACTTGCCGCGCCTGTAGGGGTCTAGGATTTCATTGCACAGGCTATCCACATGACCAGGGGATCGTCGGGTTTCAGTAGTGGCTCTATGAAACCCGGGGATCCCAGATATCTGTATTGTTCTGTGATGCTTATTACATTTCTTTGATGTTGCATTTTATCATGCCTTGAGCGAAAATTATATATTGATATATATACTAGTAGATGTTATATATGTTTTGCATCCGCGCTAGTCCAGTCCCCGCTGTTTCGTTAGTTAAGTAACCTAACGGGTGATGACGGGACCCAGTGGTGAATGCGGATGTCATATACGTAGATCATTATTTTCGTTCTTTATTGGTGTGATCAATTGATGGGACTGCGTTGATTCGGATCAATGTAAGCTAAACAAACCTATTATGATGTTGTTGGAACAATTTTTCAAAAAGCTGCTATTGCAAGGACGTTCTCTTTTGTTTTGCACAGTGGTATTCGGTTATGAATATCCCGCACCTCAGTCGACGAGGCAAGGGCCGAGATCCCTTCATCGGGAGTGACCCCTTGGACAGAAGTTTGCGTCAGGGCAATAACTTAACTATAGCCGATTTCCTTTTGCTTTGCATCGTGGTATTCAGTTGGAATATCCTGCACCCCATTCTACGTGGAAAGAGACGAGATCCCATCTCCGGGAGTGACCTCTTTAGCAAAGGTTTTCGTCACTCTATTTTTATAAAAAGCTATCCGGTTCCTTCAACGATATCAAGTTCATTACGTTAAAGGTTTTTCGCCAAAAACCATTCGTAACCCTCCGTCATTTCAGAAAGGTGGCACTTAGTATTCATGCTATGTATGTTGGCCTTCGTCAAGGCATAGTGTATGGTAGCTGTTTGTTACTTTTCTGCAGCATAGATAGATGCGCTGGTTTAGGACAGCCGTACTACTATTTTGGACTTCGTCAAGGGTATTTACGGGTGGGTTCAAATTAACCTGGATAATGACGGGTAGAACTTGACATGTGACTTATGATATGTTGGCCTTCATCAAGGTTGTAAGTCTACGGTAGCGCCCCGGCCGTCTAACAGACGCCAAATGCGGAACAAAAACTTTTAACTTGCGCTATCGTATACTATAACCCGGATCTGCTATTATTGCTAAACTAACAAACTGTAAAGAGAGTAGAAAGGTTATACCGAACGATCCGAGTCCTTCGTTCTTTAACAATCATCCCACGTTCCGTTGCGGCTGCTCCAATCTCGTCGATCTCCGATCTCCTCTTCCAGGTGGCACCACGTCAACGATTCTTTAAATGGGCTCCCGCCTCTGACTCGAGGAAACTCGATCGTCAAGTTTGCTAAAAAAGAAGACCAAGATTGATGTAGAGAATGAGTAGAATACTTTCTCTCGCTTCGTCCAAAGCCATGGACGAACGGTTAATGAAATTGCCAATTAAGTCGGGTGATGGAATGAAAGAGCTATGAAATTTCAATACGCCCCAAAACTATCATAATCTTTTTACCAAATTGATCAAGCATATGAGAGAGAGAGAGGAGGGGGTCGGCCATCATATAGACGTGGGGAGGTGAGTGTAGGAGAGGGGGAGGTGACAACAAAAACAAATATCTAGATCAAATATCCTAAGGATAATAAGAACCATTAAAGCTAAAGCATGAGTCACTAATACACCTCATCAACTCATTAATCCAACAATTAATGTCAAGATGAGTCATTAGCCACCTCATCACCCTAGTCATCATTTCTAGAAACTTCTCGAAGCATCTACACTCATCTCAAGAAAAGATAAATCCGCCTTTAACCGAATGTTAAAAGACGGGCGATAGAAAACTGGAAACTGGCAACTTCCAAAAGCGACCCGAAACGAATTTCAGGATAACCCCGTAACAGTATAAACATACCCGCATTTGTATTAGGACCGAAAACAAATGCAACTGAGACAAAGATATTATATCTACACAATATAATACTAGGATCCGGCTTAAACCAAAGCCGACTAGTATCATCTGCCCGAAATATGACACGTGTGTAAACGCACGTGTATTTCCGAACCCTACCATAAAACCATACGGCCTCTACAACGTTTCGCCCGAACTTAGGAACTGTCTGTGGGGGACTCTAATGACTCGTCATTACCCTGGCAGTGGGTTTAACCACAAGCCGTCAGCGGCACTAGCTGTGCGTAACGGCTGCCCATAGACTGACCTCAAGGGATGCTGATGAGCAAACTCATCCGGAAGCCCTACTGAGCCTAACAGTGACCATGTATATACAGTCCGGTCCGTTCGTCTATGAGTATCGCATATCTGCCTAGGGGGCTAGTAACGTCAGACCCCCAGTAGCAGTATAAGACGTGTCGGAGTGTAGCCTAAAAACACCCTAAGATAGTACTGGAGTACCTACCAGTAAATCTCCTGCCAGGGCCGTGGGCTTTGTGTAATGGCTCTCCTAGACACTGCGCGATCTCACCCCCAATACCGGGAGAGACGAATCCCCTGCCGATCTGCTCACGTGCCTCCATGTGGCTCGGGACTGTACCCAAAAACTACCTGTTTGCACGACTCCTTTAAGCCGTGGTAGGGTAGAAATCAAAGCACAGTTGGAACTCACACGAGACAAATGACGACCTCAGGTCGATGAACTAACCTGTACACATGTCACCAGGGAACTGCTATCTGACGATATGTATAATACCAACTAGCAGATTCCCGGCGAGTCCTGTCCGGTGTACTCATAACCCAATGAGCACCTGTATACATCTTAGGTGATCCAACTGACACCAGTGGCTTGTGAGACCGTCCACCGCCCCTCGTCGGGGTCTCGACTGTATACACTAGTTTACTCCGGAGTACCGATGCCCTGTCTCGAAACTCCCACGACTAGGGACCACAATTAAGGATATGCTAATAAACCACCCAACTCTCACGTATATGATCGCCATCATACTGTTGGTAGTAAAGCAAGATCCTAAGGGCTCTATCAAAGTGTAACAGTGATCAGTCACCTGAATCTGTACACGACTGATAAAGGCAAACCAGATAGCATACTATCAACTCGAGTAAGACTGTCCTACCGGTATAGGTCCTCCGCAATCATTGCAATCACGTACCTGCGATCCAATAATTGACTCTGAGGGCACTGTATCCAACAATCTCCCACTTACACTTAAGGCTAATTATTGCGATGTCGACTACTCACAGCCCGTGTGAAACCGAACATCTAACTCCTCTACTAATCAGATTCGCAAAGCTCGTTTGTAAAACTATTGTGTTCGAGAAATAGCGTCAGTGAGTGGATCCGCCCAGAAGTTTCTTTCTATATCTCTCTATATCTCAAGTTCGCGGAGAAAACCATCTCCCGAATTGAGTAATACCTGTCTTAGAATATGTCTGGATATCTGATGGGACCTAGTTCATAAATGAACTCTAAATCCAAACTTCTTAGACAGTATCGATCACAGAACCTAATCAGTATCCGACACCATGCCTCCCACAGTATCCTGTTGGACCACCTGTCCATAATACTGTCCCTCGTCAGAGGGAAAACTATAACTCTGACAATCACTCTGTCAACCATGTCACCTTTGAAGCCTGGAATGATAACCGTCTCCCGAAGGAGGCTGCCGTCATCAAATTCGTAGAACATGCACTTATGTTCTGAAACTGCTTCCTTATGTTTCTCCAGGATTGGATTAATACAAACTTATCGCATCTAGTGCAAAAACAACATCTGGTGTGGTACTTGACATCTCATGATTGAGTCAATTGCCTAAGCAAGTGATCTGCCAATCATGCACAGCCCTCTCCCCTTTAGTCTATACGACATCTTTAGAGAGGGTGACTCCATCACCTGCAGGTACACCACTATGCCAGGAGTCAACTATTCTAAAAACCATTTGAATACATTCAAAGTACCCACATTGGGAAACTACCCAAATCCTGATCTAAAACCATAAATCTAGAAACCAGTATGTCAAATATTATATCCATATCCTGTCTGGAGAAACAACTGTGTGACGACCACAGTACAACCGATCGTAGTATAGGAATTTTACTTCCTACTCTGTGTATGTCATCCAGATACCATGACATCACACCCTACTACCTTCTTAACAGATCCATCCCCTATTCTGATGAAGTCAAACCCATGACTGTCACATCAAAATTAGATGATCTATCTCCGCTATAACTGCTCTAGTATATAAATAGACATAAGGTACTTGCCCACTTTGCTTCCGCTGCTCCTACTGACTACGACAACCCTCTAGCAGAATAATATACACGTGCACTTCTAAAGCTAGTTTAGAACGACGCTATACTTATCCTCCTGCCTAGTCTCATAGTCTGGAACAACAGTAGTGTCAAGTCTGGGTAAACAAGAACCTCCCTGTCACCGTCCTTGAGGCTACCGAAGTACCTCTCGGGCGTCTGAGGTTACCCACCATATCTGCGGAGTGGCTAATGGAATGTCAAACCTGATTGAATATATAGGTCCTATTAAATTTTCCGTAATCGTTTGCGGTTCTGGAATCACTTCCAGTTCTACCATACTCCCACTACTGTTTTCTGAAAAAATCCATTTTACTAAAACTGTGGCGAGTTAAGAACAATATCACTATTGATCTTCCAGATGGTAGAAAGTCAACCCTCGACTTAGCCTGGGCCAACCCACAAACTGCCATTACAGAAACGTTCCCTGAGTTATCCAGAGTCTGCTTTTAAGCATAAGCCGGACAACTCCCCGTACCTTAACATCGTTAAGATATGAACCATTCTATATCCAATATAGAAACTTTGGCACTTATTTAATTGGAACCAGATTCAATCATGCAGCTGTCTCCTGTGCATATCAACTTAATAGAAAGAGGCTAATCAGCATTACTCAACCTAGGAATCCATCCAATTGTGAGTAACCTGAAAGAGAAACAAGTTTCTCAAAACCATTACTATCATCTGAATACAAATCATAAGAATCTACATCTTCGATCTCTTTGAAGAATCCCGATATTTGTGACACCTGGTTCTCTACTTTATTCTTATACCCACAACTTGTCAAAACTTAGACCTTGTATTTCTACGAAACACTTGTCTAAAAACTAGAGAAGTTATAAGTAAATAGAACATAGTACAGGGACCTACCCCTTTGTCCTGATGGACACTGGACAGCATACAATAATCTGTATAAGTCCTCTGAGTTGAACAACTCAAAACCTGTGCGTCGTAGATTGAAAAACTATACCCAGGTGATTTCCTCAAATATCACCAATTACAACGAATTCCGATATAATGAGGATAATTACCTAATTCCCAATAACTTACTCCCACTCATCATCTGTAAAACCATACAGATATGAGAATGAAACCTGGTAAATACATACCCTTGGAGTAAGTATCTAATCTGGAAAACGGTTTTCGTTTAACAATGCACTGAAACATGAAAATGTTTCGTAGGGGTATCCTGGTATTCCTAGTAATGCCTCTTCCATAATCCAATTCATGACTTTAACCGTATACTTCATTGCTTTCTCTCCAAATCCCTTTATTTGTCTTTAATCGTTACCTTCTGTACACCATCGTTAGGCTAAATGGTTTTCTTCCTTCCCTACCGTTCGGTACCAGCCTATGGTTTGGAAGAAGACTATCCAGTAAGCATAATAGGTGTACCCTCCTAAACTAAGGAGTTCTCGCAACTTGAGAGGAGGTGATGATAAAAGACAACTGAATAATACCTTATTCTATTGAAGGTGAAATAGGAGTGGCGATGAAGTACGCGGTTTGGTCCTGAATGATAGCAGTCACAATTTACTTTGCCCTCTTTCTAATCCTTTTATTTTGTTTTTAGTTATTAACTTCTGTACACCCTACTTAGGCTAATTGGTTTTCTTCACTACCTACCTTTCGGCACCAGCCTATGGTTTGGAATAAGACTATCCAATAAGCGTAATAAGTGTACTCTCCTAAACCAAGGAGCCCTCGCAACCTGAGAGAAGGTGATAATAAAAAACAACTGAATAAACCAATTCTTTTTCTCCTGAACCTGGATCCATCCTCGAAGAAGTCCCTTCGAGTTCGTATATAACCATACGATAGATTTATCCAATGGAAGTGGATGTCCGTAGTAATACGGGGTGTTCTGAGAAATCCAAAGGGTAAAAGAAGGAGTGGCAATGACTTATGCAACACGAACAATCCAAAAGCCCGTATTTTAAGAAAGTTCGGTCAACTTGGTCACTGAATCATAGTCTAGGGTCGGTCAAAGGTCGCTGCCAAAGAGAGAGAGAAAAGAAACACTCTGCGTGCACTCTAACCTAGATCAGAATGGTTATCACTTTATCTAATCCGGAAACCTCCCACTGTCCTGTCAAATTCTCCTCCAAACCTGAAAGAAGAATCAATCGGGATCACCCGAAGAGTAAACCAACTCATCAGTGGGAATCGGGATCCAACTCTCATCGCATGATAACGTGACGGAATCCACTCACGTTACTCACACTCCAGAAGGTATGCGCATAATTGGCAAGTTTCAGTTTCTTTAGAAACTCCCGATATGATTTTTGCCCCATGCTCTTATGACCTTGGGTTTGGTCAAAATGTCATAAGTCACATGCCAAGTTCTACCCGTCACTATCTTGTCAATTTGAACCCACCCGCACATGCCCCTGACTTTGGCCAATCGGCAGAACTACTGTCCCAAACCAACTCATCTATCTATGCAACAATTAAATACCCAGCAGCTACAAAACACTATGCCTTAACTTTGGCTAAAATGCATAGCTTGAATACTACTGAATACCCAAAAGAAATGACGAAGGTCTACGACTGGTTTTTAGCGAAAAACCTTTAACGTAGTGAACTTGATATCGCTGAAGGAACCTGATAGCTTTTTATAAAAATATAGTGGCGAAAACCTTTGCTAAAGAGGTCACTCCCGATGAAGGGATCTCGGCTCTTTCCTCGTGGAATGAGGTGCAGGATATTCCACTGAATACCGTGATGCAAAGCAACTTGTAATCGACTATAGTGAAGTTATTACCCTGACGCAAACTTCTGCCCAAGGGGTCATTCCCGGTGAAGGGATATCGGCCCTTGCCTCGTCGAATGAGGTGCAAGATATTCACACCGAATACCGCTATGCATAACAAAAGGAAACGTCTTTGTAATAACTCCTTTTTAAAATTGTTCCAACAACTCAAAATAGGTTTGTTTTATCTATGCATTGATCAGAATCAACGCAGTCCCATCAATCAATCACACCAGAAAAGAACGAAAATAAAATGTACGTATATGCCATCCGCATTTGTCACTGGGTCCCGTCATCATCCATTAGGTTACTTAACTAACAACAGAGCGGGGACTGGACTAGCGCGGGTGCAAAACATATACAACATCTAATGGTATAAATACCAATATACAATAATCGCTCCAGGCGTGATAATATGGAACATTACAGAAAAGTAATAAGCATCACAGAACAATACAGATAACTGGGATCCCCTGGTTTCACAGAGCCGCTGCTGAAACCCGATGTTCCCCTGGTCGTGTGGATAGCCTGTGCAATGAAACCTAGACCCCTACGGGTGCGGCAAGTTACCCGCTAAAACCTGAAGCGAGGTTGTCCCCCACAGCATAGTGAATGGAACACCCGGCACTTCACGGAATCCGGTAAATTGAACACCCCTCCTTGGGTCAACCTGAACCCCCTACGAGTGCGGCGAATAGTCTGCCAATTCTAGAGTGAGGCCCCTCTGCCTCTCAAAGCCATGAGATGCGGACCCGTTGCCTTCCAGAACCCGGCTATCCATGCACTCCGTCGCGGTGTAAACCTAGTACAGAAATGAAAAATAGTACAACAGGTACATCGACCTCAACCTGGTCGTGCCCCAAAAGAATATTATACAACAGGCAGTGACGGCAGTCCACATGTTGGACGCTCGCCCCGCAATATCAAATGTACAAATAAATCCAAACTGCACTATCATTGCACACTGCTATCCACCACGACAAATCCGCAACAACACAGCACAACACAGAACATCAACGCGAATGTCACGTTCGCAAACCCGTCTAAAAGAACTATAGCAACCATACGCGGTTTACCGATCAAATGACATTCCCGGTCGGAGATATAATGTAAGTACTGTAAACTAACATGTTTAAATTTTGATCGACTAAATATCATGAAGTGGGCCCCACGAACATCTGCTGTACAGTAACAAAATCTGGACCCAAAAGATATATACCAAAAATCCCAATTTAACCAAGAGAAGCAACTGTATAAATTTAGATCACTGATTCAGCATAACGGCCGCGGATGCGCGGTCAAACCCAAGGTTTGACCGCGATTCCGCGGCTCTCTTGTTGAGTCACGTGCCAATATTTTTACCACGTGCTTAGAAAACCCTGCACAACTTTCTGTGATATGTAAAATAATTTTTTGACTTGATTTAAAATCGACAGAAACTGTGAATGGAAAAATTGTAGTTTTTGTTATACGGTCCGATCGATATTTTAAACGCGTTAGCATAAGTTAGTAAAGCAAAATGGTGAGGCTCTGATACCACTGTAAGTCTACGGTAGCGCCCCGGCCGTCTAACAGACGCCAAATGCGGAACAAAAAATTTTAACTTGCGCTATCGTATACTATGACCCGGATCTGCCATTATTGCTAAACTAACAAACTGTAAAGAGGGTAGAAAGGTTATACCGAACGATCTGAGTCCTTCGTTTTTTAACCATCATCCCACGCTTCGTTGCGGCTGCTCCGATCTCGTCGATCTCCGATCTCCTCGTCCAGGTGGCACCACGTCAACGATTCTTTAAACGGGCTCCCGCCTCTGACTCGAGGCAGCTCGATCGTCAAGTTTGCTAAAAGAGACGACCAAGATTGATGTAAAGAATGAGTAGAACACTTTCTCTCGCTTCATCCAAAGCCATGGACGAACGGTTAATGAAGTTGCCAATTAAGTCGGGTGATGGAATGAAATGAGCTATGAAATTTCCATACACCCCAAAACTATCATAATCTTTTTACCAAATTGATCAAGCATATGAGAGAGAGAGGGGGGAGGGGGCCGGCCATCATATAGAGGTGAGGGGTGAGTGTAGGAGAAGGGGAGGTGACAACAAGAACAAATATCTAGATCAAATATCCTAAGGATAACAAGAACCATTAAAGCTAAAGCATGAGTCACTAATACACCTCATCAACTCATTAATGCAACAATTAAGTCAAGATGAGTCATTAGCCACCTCATCATCCTAGTCACCATTTCTAGAAAGTTCCAGAACCATCCACACTCATCTCAAGAAAAGATAAATTTGTCTTTAACCGAATGTTAAAAGACGGGCGATAGAAAATTGGAAACTGGCAACTTCCAAAAAGCGATCCCGAAACGAATTTCAGGATAACTCCGTAACAGTATAAACATACTCGCATTTGTATTATGACCGAATACAAATGCAACTGAGACAAAGATATTATATCTACACAGTATAATACTAGGATCCGGCTTAAACCAAAGCCGACCAGTATCATCTGCCCGAAATATGACCCGTGCGTAAACGCACGTGCATTTTCCGAACCCTGCCATAAAACCATACGGCCTCTACAACGTTTCGCCCAAACTTGGGAAACGGTCTGTGGGGGACTTTAATGACTCGTCAGTACCCTGGCAGTGGGTTTAACCACAAGCCGTCAGCGGCACTAGCTGTGCGTAACGGCTGCCCATGGACTGACCTCAAGGGAAGCCGATGAGCGAACTCATCCGGAAACCCTACTGAGCCTAACAGTGACCATGTATATACAGTCCGGTCCGTTCGTCTATGAGTATCGCATATCTGCCTAGGGGGCTAGTAACGTCAGACCCCCAATAGCAGTATAAGTCATTTCGGAGTGTAGCCTAAAAACACCCTGAGATACTACTGGAGTACCTACCAGTAAATCTCCTGCCACGGCCATGGGCTTTGTGTAATGGCTCTTCTAGACACAGCGCGATCTCACCCCCAATACCAGGAGAGACAAATCCCCTGCCGATTCGCTCGCGTGCCTCAATGTGGCTTGGGAATGTACCCAAAAACTACCTGTTTGCACAACTCCTTTGAGCCGTGGTAGGGTAGAAATCAAAGCACAGTGGGAACTGACACATGACAAATGACGACCTCAGGTCGATGAACTAACCTGTACACATGTCACCAGGGAACTGCTATCTGACGATATGTATAATACCAACTAGCAGATTCCCGGCGAGTCCTGTCCGGTGTACTCATAACCCAATGAGCACCTGTATATATCTTAGGTGATCCAACTGACACCAGTGGCTTGTGAGACCGGCCACCGCCCCTCGTCGGGGTCTCGACTGTATACACTAGTCTACTCCGGAGTACCGACGCCCTGTCTTGAAACTCCCACGACTGGGGACCACAATTAAGGATATGCTAATAAACCACCCAACTCTCACGTATATGATCACCATCATACTGTTGGTAGTAAAGCAAGATCCTAAGGGCTCTATCAAAGTGTAACAATGATCAGTCACCTGAACCTGTACACGACTGATAATGGTAAACCAGATAGCATACTATCAACTCGAGTAAGACTGTCCTACCGGTATAGGTCCTCAGCAATCATTGCAATCATGTACCTGCGATCCAATAATTGAGTCTGAGGGCACTATATCCAACAAAGGTCATAAGAGCATGGGGTAAAAATCACATCGGGAGTTTCTAAAGAAACAGAAACTTGCCAGATATGCGCATACCTTCTGGAGTGTGATAACGTGAGTGGATTCCATCACATTATCATGCGATGATAGTTGGATCCCGATTTCCACTGATGAGTTGGTTTACTCCTCGGGTGATCCCGACTAATTCTTCTTTCAGGTTTGGAGGAGAATTTGACGTTACTGTGGGAGGTTTCTAGATTAGATAAATTGGTAACCATTCTGATCTAGGTTAGAGTGCACGCTGTGTGTTTCTTTTCTCTCTCTCTTTGGCAGCGACTATGACCCGACCTTTGACTATGACTCAGTGACCAAGATTAACCGAACCTTCTTAAAACACTGACTTTTGGATTGTCAGAGTTGAATACCTTATTGCCACTCCTACTTTTACCCTTTTCTCCAGGACATCCCGTATTACTACGAACGTCCACTTCTATTGGATAAAACCATCGTATGGTTATATACGAACTCGAAGGAATTTATTCGAGGATGGTTTCCGGTTCTGAAGAAAACGAATAGGACTATTCAGTTGTCTTTTCCTTTTACCTTCTCTCAGGTTGCGAGTGCTCCTTGGATTAGGGGATAGTACACCCGTTACGCCTATTGGATAGTCTTCTTCCAAACCTTAGGCTGGTGCCGAACGGTAGGGAATGAAGAAAACCAATTAGCCTAACGATGGTGTACAGAAGGTATTATGTAAAGATAAATAAAGGGATTAGAAGGAGGGCAAAGTAAATTGCGACTGCCATTCACGACCAAACCAAGTATTTCATTACCACTCCCACTTAACCTTTGTATTTCTCCAAGACACTCCGTATCACTACGAAGATCCACAGTTATTTGGATACTCCATCGTATGGTTATATACGAACTCGAAAGGAACTTGTTCCAGTTCGGGGATGGATTCTGGTTCAGGAGAAATAGGAATAAGGTTTATTCGGTTGTCTTTTATCTTCACCTTCTCTCGCACTGCGAGTGCTCCTAGGATTAGGACAGTAAACCCATTATGCTTATTGGATAGTCTTCTTCCAAACCATAGGCTGGTGTCGAACGGTAAGGAAGGAAGAAAACCATTTGGCCTAAAGGGGTGTGCAGAAGGTAATGAATAAAGAAATATAAAGGGATGTGGAGAGATGGCATAGAAATATACGGTTACAGTTGTGAATCTGGATAATGGAAGAGGCATTACTAGGAATACCAGGATAACCCTACGAAACATTTCAATGTTTCAGTTTCACTGTGTACTGTTAAAGAAAAACTGATTTCCCTATTGGACACTTGCTCCAGGGTATGTATTTACCAGGTATGAATCTCACATCTGTATGGTTTTACAGATGATGAGTGGGAGTAAGTTATTGGGAATTAGGTGATTGTCCTCATTATCGGAATTCGTTGTAATTGGCGATATTTGTGGAAGTCACCTGGGTAGTTTGCCGGACAGAAAATATTTGGTTTTGAATATCCGATGTTGTGCACCAATTTCAAATTGATATATCTGTACGTCTATTTTTATGGAGTGAGATACACCTTTTTTAAATTATGTCTATGACATTTACCTATATCAGTGTATGGTTAGGTAAGGAGCACTAAACAGCGGTGTAATTCTTCCTAACCATAAGTACAGTTTTCAACCTGCGACACACAGGGAATGAGTTATTAGACTCATGGGACTTATACAGAGTATTGTATGTTGTCCACCGTCCATGAGGACAGAGGTGTTGGTGCTCGGACTGTATTCTGTTTACTTGTGACTTCTCTTGTTCTTAGACATGTATTTTCGTAGAAATGCAACGTCTAAGTTTTGAGAAGTTATAGGTATATAAATAAAGTAGAGAACCAGGTGTTGCAAGTATCAGGATTCTTCAAGGTGATCGAAGATGTAGATACTTGTATTCAGTTGATAGTAATGGTTTTAAGAGATCTTGCTTCTCTTTCAGGTTACTCATATTTGGATGCATTCCTAAGTTGAGTAACGCTGATAGGCCTCCTTCCATTTGGTTGACATGCACTGGAGACAGTTGCATGATTTGAATCTGGTTCAATTAAATAAGTGCCTCTGTTTCTATATTGGATATAGAACAGTTCATATCTTGACATTGTTAAGGTACGGGAAGTTGTCCAGCTTATGCTTAAAACCAGACTCTGGATAACACAAGGCACGTTTCTGTAATGGCTGTTTGTGGGTTGACCCAGGCTATGACGAGGGTTGACTTTCTACCATCTGGAAGATCAATAGTGATATTGTTCTAGACTCGCCACAGTTTTAAGTAAAATGAATTTTTTTTTCAGAAAACAGAAATGGGAGTATGGTTGAACTGGAAGTGATTCTAGAACCGCAAACGATTACTGAAAATTTGATAAGAACATAAAGATTCAATCTGGTTTGACATTCCATTGGCCACTCCGTAGATATGGTGGGTAACCTCAGGCACGCGAGAGGTACTTCGGTAGCCTCAACGACGGTGGCAGGGAGGTTCTTATTTACATAGGCTTGCCATTGCTGTTGTTCCAGACTGTGAGACCCAGCAGGAGGATGAGTATAGCGTCGTTCTAAACAAGCTTTAGAAGTGCACGTGTATATTGTAAGTCCATGTCACGCACCCCACGAACTTGCGGGGAGGCGGAATATATGAAAAACGATTATCAATGCTTCATAACACGGACTTGAGTTCATGAATCGTTATCTAAACCATTGCTAACTATCAACTAGAGGTTTAACTACTCGGATTCAAAGTTATACCTCATGTTACATGTCCTTCGGGTCTTCATCGTTGTCCTCCACTCCTCGTAGGCTCCATTGAATATCGGCACCTCAACGGCCTCCTTGAATCAAAGACGATCCACCCGAAAGCTCCTACGCCAAGCTTAATCTCAAACTTTAGATAACTAGGTTGCTTAAAGTGCTAATCTAAGCTACCTAGGGGATATAGAGTAAGGTTATGGATGTATTAGTCTAGCTAACCCTTGATCTCAACTCATAAGAGGTTAGGGTTAGGGTTTGAAAAGAGAGTGAGCTTGAGGAGAGAGAAGTTGAAGATAATAATGAAATGAGATAATGAACTCTCATAATATATATGAAGCATTATTTATTTATCCAAAAATCAAATAAAAGAATCAACAACCATACTTCATAAATATCTATGAGTGATTCATCCCCATGAGTCATTAAGCATTTATGATGCATTAATGACATGGATAAATCACACAAATGAGTCACTAATCTCATTTAATGCAATGCCACCTTACCCCCCAAGTCACCACTCTTTTAGAAGCTTCCCGACAAATTACGAGAATGTCCCTCCATTCCGTGAAAACACGGAAATACTTTAGACTGTATAAATCCAATAACCTGATACTAGAATCTGGCTTAAACCAAAGCCGGCTAGTAAAAACTGTCTGAAAAGTCGTACGTGCGTAAACACACGTACGCGTCCGAACCCTTGTCGTAAAACCATACGACCTCTATATCGTTTCGCCTGGAGCAGGGAAACTCTCTGTGTGGGACTCTAAAGACTCAACACTACGCTGGTAGTGGGTTTAACTACAGACCGCAAGCGGCACTAGCTGTACGTAACAGTCCCCAGGTAGATGTCGATAAGAAGGCCGATGAGGAAACTCATCCGTACTCCCACTGAGCCTGATGTGATAATCTCCGTACAGTCCGGTCTATTCGTCTAAGCCTATCGCATCTCAAGCCTAGGGGGCGGCAAGCGTCAGTCCCCTAATAGCTGTATAAGTCGTGTCGGAGCATAGCCCATTACACCCTGAGAAGCTACTGGAACCAACCAGTATATCTCGCTTGCCCTGGCCAGGTACTTTGCGTAATGGCTCTCTCCCAATACCGGGAGAGACGAATCCTGTCTAACCACTACTGCCTCCAAGTGCTCGGGACTGCACCCAACTGCTACCTGTTTGCACGACTCGTTTGAGCCGTGGTAGGGTAGCAATCTAAGAACAGTGGGACACACTCGAGGCGAAGTAGCAGTGTCAAGTCTGCGGACTATGCTGTACTCATGTCACCTGGGAACTGTTAACTGACGACGGGTATTATACCACCTAACAGTCCCCCTGTGAGTCCTGTCCGGTGTACCCGTAACCTAACGAGCACCTCTATACTATCTCCAGTACGACGTACTAATGGCTATGGGACAGACCATGTCCCCAACTGGGATGAGAAGCGTACACACTAGTCTACTCTGGAGTATCGATGCCCTGTCTCGATAATCCTATGACTAGGGACCTGTATAGGATGTTGCTGATAGACTAACCAGCCCCCACTAGTGTGACTGCCATCATAACGCTGGTAATCAAGCAAAGAACCTATGGGCTCTACTAATATGTATAAGTGATACACTACAAGAAACATATGCACATATTAAAGTAGACACAAACCAAGTAGCATACTACCATTTTTAGCAAGACCGTATATATAACTGTGAATATCCCACGCTTCCATTAAGTAATATACATACAAGTATGATACAATAATGGCCCCTAGGGCATATACACTAACAATCTCCCACTTGCACTAGGGCCATGAGCTGGAATATCGTAGACCTATCATCTCGAATAGCCTCTCGAACTGCGTCTGAGGAAGGGCCTTTGTGAATGGATCAACAATGTTATTCTCCGTCTCTACTCTCTTCACCTCGATCTCCCGGCGATCGACGATCTCCCTGATCAGGTGATACCGCCTTAAGATGTGCCTGGATTTCTGATGGGACCTGGGTTCCTTCGCTAAAGCTATATCGCCATTGTTGTCACAATACAGAGGTATTGGACCAACACTGGAAGGAACCACCTGAAGTTCTGTGAGGAACTTCTTCATCCAGACAGCTTCTTTTGTGGCATCGCAAGCAGCTATGTACTCTGCTTCCATCGTTGAGTCAGCAACGGTCTCCTGCTTGGAACTCTTCCAACAGACCGCCCCTCCATTGAGGGTAAAGACATAACCCGACATGGATTTGGAGTCATCCTTGTCACTCTGGAAGCCGGAGTCGGCAAAGGCCTCCATCTGGAGGTCTTTTCCGCCAAATACAAAGAACATCTCCTTAGTCCTTCTCAGGTACTTGAGAATGTTCATTACTGATATCCAGTGCTTCTCCCCCGGGTTTGCCTGATACCGGCTTACAACGCTCAGTGCGTATGCTACATCTGGTCTGGTACATAACATCGCAAACATTATAGAGCCTACCGCAGAAGCGTAGGGTATAATCGACATGCGATCCCTTTCCAAATCAGTCTTGGGAGACATCTATTTGGAGAGGGTGATTCCATGACAAGCCGGTAGGTTACCGTGCTTAGAATCATCCATGCTGAATCTCTTCACTATGGTGTCTATGTACCTGGACTGTGAAAGTCCCAACATCCTCTTTGATCTATCACGATATATCCGGATCCCCAGAATATAGGTGGCATCACCCAGGTCTTTCATGGAGAATTTATGTGACAAGAATCTTTTGACTGACTGTAACATAGGAATATCATTTCCTATTAGGAGAATGTCATCCATGTACAAGACGAGGAATACTACAGCTCTCCCAACAATCTTACTGTATATGCATGGTTCATCTGGATTTTTGATAAAGTCAAATTCTTTGACAGCATCATCAAAACAGATGTTCCAACTCCGTGATGACTGCTTTAGTCCATAAATGGACTTAAGCAGCTTGCATACTTTACCGCTGCTCCCACTCTGAACGAATCCCTCTGGCTGATCCATATAGACGCTCCCTTCCAAATTACCATTTAGAAAGGCCGTCTTTACGTCCATCTGCCAGATTTCATAATCGTGGAAGGCAGCAATAGCAAGAAGGACCCGAATAGATTTAAGCATAGCCACTGGAGAAAAGGTTTCATCATAGTCCAAACCAGGTCTTTGACGGAAACCCTTTGCAACAAGTCTAGCCTTATAGGTTTCAACCTGTCTATCTACACCTATCTTCTTTTTGAAGATCCATTTGCATCCTACTGGTTTTACCCCATCTGGAGCAATGTCCAAAGTCCATACTTTGTTAGTGTACATGGACTCCATTTCGGTCTGCATTGCATCCAGCCATTTTACTGAGTCACCGCTTTGAATGGCTTGCTGGAAGCTAGTAGGCTCATCTTAATTAATAGTGCAATCCTTTCTATCCCCGTCTATGAGAAAACCATAGTATCTCTCGGGCGGATGAGATTGCCTACTACTCCTACGGAGTGGTGTCGGGATGTCCCGTTCTCCTGAACCTTCTGGTTCTTCCAAGCTTTAAGTAATAGCTTATGGTTCTGGAATTTCTTCCAGTTCTACTACGCTCTCACTTGTTCCTTTTTCTAAAAACTGATGTTCCAGAAAGTGGGCATGACGAGAAATAAAAACTTTTTGTTCCTCTGCGTAATAGAATAGATACCCCTTGGAGTTCTTTGGATATCCCACAAACTTACAATGTACTGATCGTGGCTCGAGCTTGTCCGCATGCTGCTTTTTAACAAAATCCAGACATCCCCAAATCTTTAGATACTGAAGATAGGGTTTCTTCCCACTCCACATCTGATATGGTGTGGTAGGCACAGTTTTGGTAGGAACTAGGTTCAAAAGATATGCAGCTGATTCTAGTGCATATCCCCAGAATGATCATGGTAACTCAGCGTTACTCATCATGGAACGAACCATATCTAATATGGTTCAATTCCTCCTTTCCGATTCACCGTTGTGTTGCGGTGTGTATGGAGGAGTAAGTTGAGAGAGAATTCCATTCCCTTTTAAGTAACCCAGGAACTCGGCACTTAAGTATTTACCACCTCGATCGGATCTCAGTGTTTTTATACTCTTGTCTGTTTGTTTTTCCACTTCATTCTTGTATTCTTGGAATTTCTCAAAGGCCTCGGATTTATGCTTCATTAAGAAGATATATCCATAACTAGAGAAATCATCCGTAAAAGGAATGAAGTAGGAATAACCACCTCGCACATGTGTAGACATTGGACCGCACACGTCACTGTGTATGAGTCCCAAGAGCTCGCTTGCTCTTACTCCATCTCCAGAAAATGGAGTCTTTGTCATCTTTCCCATGAGACAAGATTCACAAGTAGCATAAGATTGATATTCGAACGGATTCAAATATCCTTCTCTATGTAACTTAGTCAACCTTCTCTCATTGATGTGACCTAGTCTACAATGCAATAAGAAAGACTGGTTTAATTCCGTAGACATTCTTTTAAGTGTATTCTGGACATTGAAAACCTGAGCTTGACTTAATACGTATATGCCGTTATCTAATGTACCTGACCCAATCAGAACTTGATTTAGGTGGATGTTAACTACATCGCTTACGAATGTAAAATCATATCCCTCTCTCGAAAGTGAGGACACTGATATGATATTACAAGTCATACTAGGTATATATAAACAGTTACGTAAAATCAATATATGCCCACTTGTCAAACCTAGGCGATATTCTCCCACGGATTCAGCATTCACTGTCATTCTGTTTGCAACTTTGAGAGACCAATCACCTACCTTTATAACTTTACGGTTTCTCAAAGCATGTAATGAATTACAGATATGAGATCCTGCTCCGGTATCTAATACCCAGGAAGTAGAGTTAATTGACAAACAGTTCTCAATAACAAACACACTTGAGGCTGAAGCCACAACATGCTTCGTATCTTAGCTACTTGCTTCCAAAGCTCTGCAATCATTCTGCCTATGCCCAATCCCATAATAATAGGAACTAACCTCTTTTACTTCATTCAGTCCCAAAACTTTTGCCCTTCTCTTTCCTTCTACTTCCCTGGTTTCCTTCAAGGAAGAAGGTAGAGACTGTAGAATCAAGTTAGTATCTGACCTGTTTCCCAACGTGGTTTTCAGGTCCTGGAGCTCATCAATATAGCTAGTCATTGTAAAGACGTTGTCCCCTACAGATGACCCGACAGCCAACCTCGCTTGAATTAATTCGGTCGAGGTCTCATATCTTGCGATATGAGACTGCTCTCCATATAAATCTTTGTTATGAAGAAAGATAGAAACTGAGTCCATCTTCTCGTGTTGCTTCTAGTATACACCATCAACTGAAGCTAACACGAGGCATTTGGCTTTCGCTTTATCCTTTTTCCTTGTCTGGCGGATATCCATATCCGTGACGGTGGAAATTGGACCTGGGACTGCGGGATCTTGAGTAGTAATAGGGTGGTCCAGCTTGTTATAGGCAATGGACATCTGCACAGACTTTTGCCAGTCATATAAGTCAGATTCAGTCAATTTGTTATCTAGATGTAACCTATGTGTGGTCACAAGGTCGCTGCAATTTAAGAGAGAGAGAGAAGAATTAGCATGATGCTCTTGCAAGTTTAGAGTGGTTTTTAATTTATCTAAACAGGATGGCTCCCACTGTTTCTCGAATCCTTCCTCAAACCATAAAAGAAGAATTAGCCAGGACTATTCTCACCGTACAATACTTGCTTAACCGTTCAGCCAAGCCAGTGTCGATACTTCGAGGGAGGTTTTCCAATGCTTTCGCGAAGTTCCTTAATTAAATAACCTCTTTTCTCTGGGGGCGTAACCCCGCTGACACCTTTCTAGGCACCTGCTTGGTTTATAGCATTGATCGTTAAGTGACGAATCTCCTGATAAGTAATATATACTCACAGTAGGATCGGGATCCAAAATATCATCGTATGATAATGTTGAAGGAATCCTACCAACATTCATCAAACTCTAAAATGGTATGCATCTCTCTGCAAATTTCAGTTTCTTTAGAAATTCCCGATGTATATTTTTGCCCCATGCTCTTATGACCTTGGCGTTGGTCAAAATGTCATAAGTCACATGTCAAGTTCTACCCGTCATTATCAAGGTTAATTTGAACCCATCCGTACATATCCTTGACGTTGGCCAAAATGATAATACGACTGTCCCAAACTAACTCATCTATCTATGCAACAAATGAATACCCAGCAGCTACCAAACACTATGCCTTGGCGTTGGTCAAAATACATAGCTTGAATACTACTGACCATCCATAAGAAATGACGGAGGGCTATGACTGGTTTTGGCGAAACCGTGAACGTAGTGAACTTGATATAATCGAAGGAACCTGATAGCTTTTTAAAAGGAGTGGTTAAAGTTCCGCAATTAAAAATTCTGCTCTTTTAAAATAACCGAGTGGTTTCTTTTAAATTTGTTCCAACGATTTAGCTTTGGATTATTTTCTTTGCATTATAATAATGCGTCCCATCATTTATCCTATCATTGCAGAAAACGACGAAAATACCATGTCCTCTTATGCCATCCGCATTCGCCACTGGGTCCCGTTATCACCCGTTTGGTTACGTAACTAACGACAGAGCGGGGGCTGGGCTAGCACGGGTATAAAACATAAGTGACGTCTAATAGCTATCATATATAGATATTGTACATTCGTCAGACGCAATAATAAGCATTCCAGATCACAGATGAACTTTATTGGATTTATTAGCAATCAGCATTTGCTTTGAGCCTGCAATAAAAGACGGATTACACAGTTGTGATGAATAGCCATTACCCCACCCTAGACCCCTACGAGTACGACAAACTACCCGTCAAGTACCCGAAGTGAAGCGGTCTCCCTCAACAACGTGAGTAGGCAACTAAACACTTCGACGTACCCGGTAGTTTGTGTACCGCACCTTGGGTCTATCGTAGGAGCAAAAAAAACAGTAAAAAGAAATAATACAACGGTGGCTACAACCGCAACCTGGATGTGCCCCGCAAAAGAATATTACAAAAAATTACAGTTACATCGAATGAATGAATATTAAACCCATCTCAAAACCCCGGCTAATCATCACAACAGTCCAATACAGTTCATATACACAAATAGTAAACATTTCAGAAATGTGCAATCTCCTGCCAACCGACATACTAACAGTTAGGGGAGGTTTACGAACACACTAAACATTACAGATAAAAACCCAATTAGCAAATATCTTAGAACATCGATCGAATACCATATTCCGTGTCTACCCCAAAAGCAAACCTGCACTGAAGCAACCTGGGTAGAAACAGAGCACACAGGAAAGCAAAACACCAATAAATATGAATAACAGAGCAAATCCGAGTCAACTCGGCGTTGACTCGGCGGCGGATCCACGGCCAAAAGCACCTTCTTGCCCCGGATCCACTGCCGTCTTGCCGAGTTAGGGGCTCGTATTTTCCCAGTATTCTTATATTTCCCTGCTGTGAATTTTAAGGCATATCAAATAATTTTTCAGACATGTTCAAAATTAACAGAAACTTAGGGATCCCGGGGTTTTGTTTTCTTGTTTTCCGTCGATCGAACTTCTAATTAGTTGCTAACAAGCTAGTAATGGTTTAGTTGGCTCTGATACCACTGTAAGTCCATGTCACACACCCCATGAACTTGCGGGGAGGCGGAATATATGAAAAACGATTATCAAAGCTTCGTAACACGAACTTGAGCGCATGAATCGTTATCTAAACCATTGCTAACTATCAACTAGAGGTTTAACTACTCGGATTCGAAGTTATACCTCACGTTACATGTCCTTCGGATCTTCATCTCTGTCCTCCACTCCTCGTAGGCTCCTTGGAACATCGGCACCTCAACGGCCTCCTCGAATCAAAGACGATCCACCCGAAAGCTCCTACGCCAAGCTTAATCTCAAACTTGAGATAACTAGGTTGCCTAAAGTGCTAATCTAAGCTACCTAGGGGATATAGAGTAAGGTTATGGATGTATTAGTCTAGCTAACCCTTGATCTCAACTCATAAGAGGTTAGGGTTAGGGTTTGAAGAGAGAGTGAGCTTGAGGAGAGAGAAGGTGAAGATAATAATGAAATGAGATATTGAACTCTCATAATATATATGAAGCATTATTTATTTATCCAAAAATTAAATAAAAGAATGAACAACCATTCTTCATAAATATCTATGAGTGATTCATCCCCATGAGTCATTAAGCATTTATGATGCATTAATGACATGGATGAATCACACAAATGAGTCACTAATCTCATTTAATGCAATGCCACCTTACCCCCCAAGTCACCACGCTTCTAGAAGCTTCCCGACAAATTACGAGAATGCCCCTCCAATCCCTGAAAACACGGAAAAACTTTAGACTGTATAAATCCAATAACCTGATACTAGAATCTGGCTTAAACCAAAGCCGGCTAGTAAAAACTGTCCGAAAAGTCGTACGTGCGTAAACACACGTACGCGTCCGAACCCTTGTCGTAAAACCATACAACCTCTATATCGTTTCGCCTGGAGTAGGGAAACTTTCTGTATGGGACTCTAAAGACTCGACGCTATGTTGGCAGTGGGTTTAACCACAGACCGCAAGCGGCACTAGCTGTACGTAATGGTCCCCAGGTAGATGCCAATAAGAAGGTCGATGAGGAAACTCATCCGTACTCCCACTGACCCTGATGTGACAATCTCCGTACAGTCCGCTCTATTCGTCTAAGACTATCGCATATCAAGCCTAGGGGGCAGCAAGCGCCAGTCCCCTAATAGCTGTATAAGTCGTGTCGGAGCGAAGCCCATTACACCCTGAGAAGCTACTGGAACCTACCAATATATCTCGCTTGCCCTGGCCAGGGGCTTTGCGTAATGGCTCTCTAACACAGCGCGATATCATCTCCCAATACCGGGAGATACGAATCCCGTCTAACCTCTACTGCCTCCAAGTGCTCGGGACTGCACCCAACTGCTACCTGTTTGCACGACTCTTTTGAGCCGTGGTAGGGTAGCAATCTAAGAACAGTGGGACACACTCGAGGCGAAGTAGTAGTGTCAAGTCTGCGGACTATGCTATACTCATGTCACCTGGGAACTGTTAACTGACGACGGGTATAATACCATCAAACAGTTCCCCTGCGAGTCATGTCCGGTGTACCCGTAACATAACGAGCACCTGTATACTATCTCCAGTACGACGTACTGATGGCTATGGGAAAGACCATGTCCCCAACTGGGATGAGAAGCGTACACACTAGTCTACTCTGGAGTATCAATGCCCTGTCTCGATAATCCTACGACTAGGGACCTGTATAGGATATTGCTTATAGACTACCCAGCCCCCACTAGTGTGACTGCCATCACAACGCCGGTACTCAAGCAAAGAACCTATGCGCTCTACTAATATGTATAAGTGATGCAGTACAAGAAAAATATGCACATATTAAAGTAGACACAAACCAAGTAGCTTACTACCATTTTTAGCAAGACTGTATATATAACTGTGAATATCCCAAGATTCCATTAAGTAATATACATACAAGTATGATCCAATAATGGCCCCTAGGGCATATACACTAACATATATGATTCTACCAGAGGGTTGTCGTAGTTAGTGGGAGCAGCGGAAGCATTGGTGGACAAGTGGCTTATGTCTATTTATAGACTAAAGCAGATATAGCGGAGATAGATCATCTATTTCTGATGTGACAGTCATAGGTTTGACTTCAACAGAATAAGGGATGGATCTGTTAAGAAGGTAGTAGGGTGTGATGTCCTGGTATTTGGATGACATACACAGAGTAGGAAGTGAAATTCCTATACTACGGTCAGTTATACTTTGGTTGTCACACAGTGGTTTCTCCACAAAGGAGATGGATATTATATCAAACATTCTGGTTACTAGATCTATTGTTTTTGATCTAGATTTGGGTAGTTTCCCAATTTGGGTACTTAGACAGCATTCTAAAGGTGTTTTAGAATAGACGACTCCTGGCACGGTAGTATACCTGCAAGTGATGGAGTCACCCTCTCTAAAAGTGTCTTACAGACTAAAGGGGAGAGGGATGTGCATGATTGGCAGATCACTTGCTTAGGCAATTGAGTCAATCATGAGATGTCAAGTACCACACCAGATGTTGTTTTTGCACAAGATGCAGTAAGTTAACATTCATCTAATCCTGGAGAAACATTAGGAAGCAGTTTTAGAACATAAGTGGATGTTCTAGGGATATGATAACGACAGCCTCATTCGGGAGACAGTTATCATTTCAGGCTTCCAAGGTCACCTGGATGACAGAGTGACTGTCAGAGTTATAGTTTTCCCTCTGACGAGGGGCAGTATTTTGGACAGATGGTCCAAGCGGATACTGAGGGAGGCATGGCGCAGGATACTGATTATGTTCAGTTGACGATACAGTCTAAGAAGTTTGGATTTGGAGTTCTTTTATGAGCTAGGTCCCATCAGATATCCAGACATATTCTAAGACAAGTATTGCTCATTTCGGGAGATGCCTTTCTCCGCGAACTTGAGATATTGAGAGACATAGAAAGAAACATCAAAGCGGATCCACTCAATGAGGCTATTTCTCGAACGCAATAGTTTCGTAAACGGGTTTTGTGAGACTGATTAGTAGAGGAGTTGGGTGTTCGATATCACACGGGCTGTGAGTATGCGACATCGCAATAATTTGCCTTGAGTGGAAGTGGGAGATTGTTGGAGATAGTGCCTTCAGAGTCAATTATCGGATCACAGGCACATGATTGCAATGATTGAGGGAGGACCTATACCGATAGGACAGTCTTACTCAAGATGATAGTATGCTATCTGGTTTATCTTTATCATCATGTACTGCTTTAGGTGACCTTACAGGTCACTATTGCGCGTTGATAGAGCCCTTAGGATTCTTGCTTGATGGCCAGCAGTATGATGGCGATCATATACGTAGGAGCTGGGGTCTATAAGCACATCCTTAAAAGGTCCCTAGTCGTGGGAGTTTCGAGACAGGGCATCGATACTCCAGAGTAGACTAGTGTATACAATCGAGACCCCGACGAGGGGCGGTGGCCGGTCTCATAAGCCACTGGTGTCAGTTGGTTCACTTAAGAGTAAAGAGGTGCTCATTGGGTTATGAATACACCGGACAGGACTTGCCGGGAACATGCTAGTTGGTCTTATACCAGACGTCAGATAGCAGTTCCCTGGTGACATGTGTACAGGTTAGTTCATCGACCTGAGATCGTCATTTGTCTCGTGTGAGTTCCCACTGTACTTTGATTACTACCCTACCACGCTCAAAGGAGACGTGCAAACAGGTTTTAGTTGGGTACAGTCCCGAGCCACATGGAGGCAGTGAGCGGATCTTCAGGGGTTCGTCTCTCCCGGCATTGGGGGTAAGGTCATGCTGTGTCTAGGAGAGCCCTTACACGAAGTCCTTGGCCAAGGAAGGAGATTTACTGGTAGGTATTCCAGTAGTATCTCAGGGTGTTCTGGGCTACACTCCGACACGACTTGTACCGCTTTTGGGGGTCTGACTTTTACCAACCACCTAGGCCCGCCATGCGATTCTCATAGACGAACGGACCGGACTGTACGGATATTGTCACTGACAGGCTCAGTAAGGTGTCAGGATGAGTTCGCTCATCGACGTCCCTTTTGGTCAATACCTGGTAGCCCGTTACGTATGGCTAATACCTCTGACGTGCTAGTGGCTAAATCCACAACCAAAGTATTGACGAGTCTTTAGAGTCCCCCACAGACCGTTTTCTTAAGTTTCGGGAGAAACGCTGTTGAGGCCGTATGGAGATATGGCAGGGTTCGATCAGATACGTACGGTATTGCACGGATCATGATCAGACGGATAATACTAGCGGTCTTTGGTTTAAGCCGGATCCTATTATTGTGCTGTGTAGATTTTGTCTCATTGCAATTGTATTCGGTCGGAATACAAATGCGGGTATGTATATACATTAACGGGGTTTTCCTGTAATTTATTACGGGATTGTTTTTCTAAAGTTGCCAGTTTGCTTTCCGTTTCGGCCATTTTCCATTGTTCTTTCCTTGGCTGAAAATTGGCGGAGGAGGGCTTATTTGCAAGCATGCAAATTTGTATTTTGGAGGGTTTTTTTTTGCAAGTAGTAGCTTCATGATGGTTCTTGCTTCCATTGACTTCTTTTTCCATAATTGCTTGACTTTTGTTTTGATGAGATTGGTGATGGGCTTATGAGTATGGATTATTGTTGTGATGATGATTGTTAATCATCACTCTTCTCCCTCTTTCATGTATGATTGCTTCCCCCCCTTGGTTTTTTCTTCTCTCTCTCATTTTCCTTAGAGCTAGGGCCGACCATTCTCTATGGGGGCTGTCCAAAAATATGGGTGGGTTTTTTTATCTCTTTTGCTTGCTACAAAATTCATTAGCCATCACAAAAGTTCACTACATCTCCTTCTCTACCAAAAAGGCAACTTCTTACAACCCCATGAGACATAGAGTTCCACACAATTCTACAGCAATTCATAGACATGTCGACTCGCCAACTTCTTGCTCGAGTTGCCTCGGTCCAGAGGTGGGAGCCCGTAAAAGAACCCGGCGATGTGGTGCCCTTCCGACGAGGAGATGAAGACCGGAGATTCCGCGGGGAGATCGGGACGACAACGAGAAGACCGAAATACACGGATTGCTCAGTATATCTCTTTACCCCTTCTCTTGTTAGCTAGGAATAGGTTAATGGCCCGATCCGGGATTTTAGTGCGCGGTGGTGCCGGTTTACAAGTTTTGTAAAAGTATCGTTTCCGCATTTTGGCCTTGTTCAGACGGCCGTGCCGCCGCCGTGCACTTACACTCACTACCAAAGCCCCACCCGTCCCAGGACCTGAATCATCTGTTTCGGATAAAGAGATCCAAAAAACATGGGATATTGATTGCAACACGGCCACGTGCCTCGCGCTTGCTTCTATGGACAATATCCATCAGAAAGAGCATGAGAAGATGGATATACAATCCATCTTTCTTCATACAAAGTAGTTGTATGAAGAGCAATCTCGTACTTTACGATACGACGCATCTCGAACGCTGTTTCAGATGCGGTTGGCCCCCGGTGCATCAGTAAGAGACCAAGTTCTGAAGATGATTGGTTCTATAGAAGAACATGAGGAACTGGGATGGACTATGGATAATGAGCAATATACAGATATTGTTCTATAGTCTCTCTCCCCCGCCTTTGCTCCATTCATAGTGAATTTCAATATGAACGATTTGGAGAAATCATTGTCTGAACTTCTCAATATGTTGAGAAATGCAGAGAGCACACTTAAGATAGTGAAAACTCCCGCTCTGCTTTATGGGCCATCTTCCTCTTCAGTCCCGAAAGCCAAGGCCAAGGGAAAGTAGAAGAAGAATCCCACCAAGCCGAGAGGAGGAGTTGAAAAGGCGAAGGGGAAAGACAAGTCTGGGACCGCGGGAAGTGGAAAAGGAGAATGTTTTTACTGCCACAAGTCGGGATACTGGAAATGCAATTGTGCTTTGTACCTTGCAGATCTCAGGAAGAAGAAGCATGTTGATGCTTCCGCTTCAGGTGTGTTTGTAACTGAAAACGGTTTTTCATTAAACTCTTCATCTTAGGTATTAGATACCGGTTCTAGTTCTCACATCTGTAATTGTATGCAGGAATTGAGAAACATTAGAGTTTTGAAGACCGGGGACCACACTCTACGGGTTGGAAATGGTTCCAATGTACATTCCTTACCCGTATGAGAGTATCATCTGGGGTTGCTTTCAGGATGTATTTTGGTTTTGAACCCTTGTTATTTTGTACCTGGTATGCTATGTAATATAATATATGTATCTTTGTTGGACAATGAAGGATATCATTTTGTGTTACAAAATAATGTTATGAACATTAACTTGAATCAACAATTGATTGGTTATGGTACACTAAGTAACGGAATTTACGTTCTAAACCAACACACAGTTTTTAATATACAACATACAAATAAAAGAAAGATTTCAGATATAACTGAATCTTTTCTTTGGCATTATAGACTTGGTCATATTAATGAAACAAGACTCAACAAGCTACATAAAGATGGATATTTAAAACCTATTGAATACAAATCTTAAGCGACTTGTCAGTCTTGTATCAAAGGTAAAATGACCAAACCTCCGTTTATAGGACGCGGAGAGAGAGCTACAGAACTCTTAAGCCTCATACATAGTGATGTATGTAGACCAATGTCTACACATGCCAGAGGCGGTTTTTCATAGTTCATCACTTTTATTGATGATTTCTCAAGATTCGAACACGTGTTTTAATTGAAGCATAAATTCGAAGCTTTCGAGAAATTCAAGGAGTATAAACTTGAAGTAGAAAAACAAACTGGCTCGAGTATCAAGAAACTTCGATCAGATCGAGATGGAGAGTATTTAAGCACTGAGTTTTCAGACTTCTTAAAAGAGAATGGGATTCACTCTCAGGTCACTCCTCCGTACACACCACAGCACAACGGTGTGTCAGAACGGAGGAATCATACCCTATTAGATATGGTACGGACCATGATGAGTGATGGTAAGTTACCACTTTCCTTTTGGGGACATGTATTAGAGACATCAATTTATCTATTGAATAGGGTTCCATCAAAGACCGTGTCTACCACTCCATATGAGATATGGTGTGGAAGGAGACCATCTCTTAAAAAAGTTAGGATTTGGGGTTGTCCAGCTTATGTCAAAAAGCAGAA
Organism: Agapanthus africanus; assembly: GCA_030015575.1. Taxonomy (NCBI): domain Eukaryota; kingdom Viridiplantae; phylum Streptophyta; class Magnoliopsida; order Asparagales; family Amaryllidaceae; genus Agapanthus; species Agapanthus africanus. Next base: position 425,396,224 of record CM057337.1, read on the forward strand.
TCCGGATAAACTCGAGATACGATCGGTCATGTGTAAATTTGTGGGATATCCAAAACACTCGTATGGAAATCTATTCTACCACAAGGAGGAACAAAAGGTGTTTGTTTCTCAACATGCCACATTTTTAGAAAATGAAATCTTTACAGACAGTACTGATGGCAAAGTGGTATAACTAGAATAGGTTCTAGAGACACAAATTACTCAGGACGAATTGGTTGACACTGATGTTGCATTAGAACTTCAAGAACCTCAGCCGCTCCGGAGATCTAGTAGAACTTCTCGCCCACCAGAGAGATACTATGGGTTTCTCATTGATGGTGATAGAGAAGAGTGCATCATGGATGATGATGACCCTACTAGTTTTCAGCAAGCTATCACGAGTGGTGACTCAGTGAAGTGGCCGGATGCCATGAGATCCGAATTGGAGTCCATGTACACCAACAAAGTATGGACTTTGGACGTTGCGCCTCCAGGGATAAAACCCGTTGTGTGCAAATGGATCTTTAAGAGAAAGATTGGTGTAGATGGACAGGTAGAGACCTATAAAGCAAGGCTTGTAGAGAAAGGTTTTCGTCAAAGACCAGGACTGGACTATGATGAAACTTTCTCTCCAGTAGTAATGCTTATATCCATTCGGATCTTACTTACTATTTCTGCTCACTACGACTATGAAATCTGGCAGATGGACGTTAAGATTGCATTTCTAAATGGTGATTTAGAAGAGTGCATTTTTATGGATCAGCCAGAGGGCTTCATTGACAGTGGGAGCAGCAAAAAAGCGTGTAGGTTGCTTAAATCCATTTACGGATTAAAGCAGGCATCTCGGAGCTAGAACATCTGTTTTGATGATACAATCAAAGAGTTTGATTTTATCAAAAATATAGATGAACCATGCATTTATAAGAAGATTGTAGGGAGTACTGTCACTTTCCTCGTATTGTACGTAGATGACATTCTCTTGATAGGATATGATTTTCGTATGCTACAATCGGTCAAATTATTCTTATCACAAAGCTTCTCCATGAAGGACCTGGGTGATGCCTCTTGCATTTTGGGCATAAGGATTTATAGAGATAGATACAAGAGATTATTGGGATTGTCCCAATCAAAGCACATTGATACCATCCTAAAAAGGTTTAATATGGAAGATTCCAAGCGTGGTGCCTTGCCCGCTTGCCATGGAATCACTCTTTCTATGGATTTCTGTCCGAAGACTGATGGAGAGAGAGCTCGTATGAACATTATACCCTACGCTTCAGCCGTAGGATCTATAATGTATGCGATGATATGTACTTGCCCTGATGTAGCTTATGCACTAGCTATAGTACGCAGGTATCAATCCAACCCAGGGGAGAAACACTGGATAGCCGTGAAGAACATTCTTAAGTACTTGCGAAGGACTAAAGAATTATTCTTGGTATATGGTAAAGGGGATCTCCGAATGGAGGCCTTTACTGATTCTAGCTTCCAAAGTGATAAGGATGATAGTAAATCTATCTCAGGGTTTGTATTTACCCTCAATGGAGGGGCGGTATGTTGGAAGAGTTCCAAACAGGATACTGTTGCAGACTCCACAATGGAAGCTGAGTATATTGCTGCAAATGATAGGAAGCCGTCTGGATGAGAAAGTTCGTTGCGAAGCTAGGAGTAGTTCCAACCATTATTAATCCAATACCATTGTATTACGATAATAATGGAGCTATGGCGTTAGCCAAAGAAGCCAGATCCCATCAAAAGTCCAGACACATCCTCAAGCGATATCATTTGATCCGGGATATAGTTGATCGCCAAGAGATCGACATTCGGAGAGTACATACAAAGGATAACACCGCGGATCCACTCACCAAGGCCCTTCCACAGCCGCAACATGAGCGAATTTTTGAGATGTTGGGTATGAGATACGTCAATAATTGGCCTTAGTGCAAGTGGGAGATTGTTGGATATATGTATGCCCTAGAGGCCATTATATGTATAGTCGATGCTTGGACTTGTATATATGTATATTTGATATATGACTTTCTTGCTCGACATGATAGCATGCTATCTGGTTTTACTTTGTTTGACATGTTTAATTGATACCGTTCATTTGATACATGTTGATAAAGCCCTAAAGATATATGCTTAACTTCCATTGCTATGATGGAGATCATACTAGTGGGGCATGTGTAGTCTATTAGCATATCCTTAAATGTTCCTAGTCATAGGTATATCGAGATAGGGCATCGATATTCCAGAGTAGACTAGCGTATATGTTTCTTGACCCATATGATGGGCGTTGGATGATCCCATATCCATTGGTGTTGCGACATCGAAGATTGTATAAGGGTGCTCAGTAGAGACTGGGTACACTGAACGGACTCACCGAGAATTCCTATATGGTATTATATCTATCGTCGGATAGTAGTTCTCTGGTGACACTGGTACAGGTTGTAAGGTTAGTATAGCACCCTATGAAGAGTTTTGAAGCATCACATGACCCAAAGTTTTAATTTTTATGGTGCTAAACTAACATGCAAATGGATCGATCCTAAAAAATTAGGGTTATGAAATAAAAGGCGAACTAATCTAGGGTTTCGAGACTACAACCTTTGTAGCTCCCTTTCGCTGGACTCCTTGGTCTCTAAGGTGTTGAACGAAGGTCCTTTTGATGTCCCCTTGTGTCCACGACGATCCACCACGGAGATATCCGTCCAAGCTCGCAACTCCGACAAACCGAAGAGAACACTCTAAACAAAGCGGCTAAGCTTGTGTAGAATGATGTTGTGGTTAGGTTTCTCACTTCAAAAACCTATCTTTAAGTGGTATTTGCTCACTAGGAAGATCAAGAGAGCAAAGGAGCTAGAGGTAGAAGATGGTGGCAATTTTTAACAAGAGATAAAAGATAACCATGAGTTAAGCAAGAGAAAGAAATATATATCACTATATATATTTAATTCCTTCTTGACTTCAACCATGATTAAATGATAGATAGTTAATTTAACTTGGGTTTAGAATGATAAAGAGAAGGATAACCATAGGTTAGTGGTAGTTGAGCTAGGTTAGGTTAGAAGAAGAGTGTAGAAACTAACATGATTATCCTTTTCTTTTTCATTTAACTTTAATACCAAAATTAAATAATTATCCATTATTTAATCCATGGTGTAAGTCTTGCATTGCCACCATTTCCATATGCTAACAACCATGATGGATGGGTGTATGTATGTATGCATGTATGCACATTCACATGTGCATGAAACTAGAATGAAAATAAAGAAACACATGCATGCATGCTTACATCCATCAAACCCTAGAAAGGTTTCAAGTGAGATAACTTATGGTTAGATGATAAATCAACACTTAATTTATCAATCCAGTCATATCTCATACGACCCCACCAAAAGTAGGCCACCCGATCAATGTTCGGTATCATATACGCACATTTCAATCGGGTGCATGCGCATATCGCATACGCGCACCACAACGTTTCGCCTGGACTGGGTAACTCCTTTGTGGGACTCTAAGACTCGTCAATACGCCGGCAGAGGGTAATGATCATATCAAGTACCCTCAAGCCGCAAGCGGTCAGCTAAACGTAATGGCCGCCCGGGTATTGAGCGATCAGAAGACAACAAGCGAACCTGCTACAACTCCCGTCGAGCCATCCGGCAACACTACCGTACAGTCCGGTCTCTTCGTCAGATATGCTGCATATCGAGCCTAGGGATGGTCATGTCGACCCCAATAACTCAATAAGTCGTGTCGGTGAATGGTCTATAACAGATCGAGAAACTACTGATAACACTTATCAGCAAATCTCAGCAGCCCTGGCCAGGGACTTGCTGTTATAACCAGTCGAGCACAGCACAGCATCAACTCCCAATACCGGGAGAGACGAAACCCCTCCTATCGCTCATTGCCTTCGTGTGTCTCGGGACTGTACCCAACGGCCACCTGTTTGCACGACTCAGTAGAGCCGTGGTAGGGTGGCAATCAAAGTACAGTGGGAGAACACACAAGACTCCATGACGATCTCGGGTCTACAGACTAACCTGTACCAGTGTCACCTGAGAACTGCTATCCGACGATAGATATAATTCCATATAGGATTTCTCGGTGAGTCCGTCCAGTGTACCCAGTCAGCACTGAGCACCCGTATATGATCTTGATGTCAAACATCGATGAATGTGGGAACATCCATCGCCCATCACATGGGTCTAGTATCATATACGCTAGTCTACACTGGTATATCGATGCCCCGTCTCGATACACCTCCGACTAGGGACATTTCAGGATGTGCTTATAGACTACAAATGTCCCACTAGTATGATCTCTATCATAATCAGAGTAGTCAAGCAGATATCCTTGGGGGTTTATCAGCATGTATGAATGAATAAAAGCATGATCAAATCAACATGTCAGATAAAGAATAACCAGATAGCATACTATCATGTCGAGCAAGAATGCAAACTGAATATATATACATGTATAGATACATCCACTATCACATAATGGCCTCTAGGGCATACATATATCCAACAATCTCCCACTTGCACTAAGGCCAGTTATTGGCGTATCTCATACCCAACATCTCAAAAAGTCGCTCATGCTGTGGCTGAGGGAGGGCCTTGGTCAGTGGATCCGCGGCGTTGTTCTTTGTGTCAACTCTCTTAATCTCGATCTCGCGGCGATCTACAATCTCCCGGATCAAATGAAAGCGCCTCAGGATGTGTCTGGACCGCTGATGGGATCTGGGCTCTTTGGCTAACGCCATCGCCCCATTATTGTCACAATACAAAGGTATTGGATCAATAATGGTTGGAACTACTCCTAGCTCCGAGACGAACTTCTTCATCCAGACGGCTTCCTTGGCGGCATCATTTGCAGCAATGTACTCAGCTTCCATCGTACAGTCTGCAAGGGTATCCTGTTTGGAACTCTTCCAACTTACCGCCCCTCCATTGAGGGTAAATACAAACCCTGAGATAGATTTGCTGTCATCCTTATCGCTCTGGAAGCTCGAATCGGTAAAGGCCTCCATTTGGAGATCTGTATTACCATACACCAAGAACAATTCTTTAGTCCTTCGTAAGTACTTAAGAATGTTCTTCACAGCTGTCCAGTGGTTCTCCCCTGGGTTGGATTGATACCTGCTTACAACACTAAGTGCATAAGCTACATCTGGGCGTGTACATAACATCGCATACATTATAGATCCTACTGCCGAAGCATAAGGTATAATGCTCATGCGAGCTCTCTCTTCATCGGTCTTTGGACAAGAATCCTTGGAGAGAGTGACTCCATGGCAAGCGGGTAAGGCACCCCGCTTGAAGTCTTCCATACTAAACCTCTTTAGGATGGTGTTGATGTACCTGGTTTGGGACAATCCTAATAACTTTTTGGATCTATCCCTATAGATCCTTATGCCCAGGATGTATGTGGCATCACCCAGGTCCTTCATGGAGAACCTTAGTGATAAGAATGATTTGACCGACTGTAGCATAGGAATATCATTTCCTATCAGAAGAATGTCATCCACGTACAATACGAGGAATGTGACAGCTCTTCCTACAGCCTTCTTATAAACACAAGGTTCATCTGGATTTTTGATGAAATCAAACTCTTTGATAACATCATCGAAACAGATGTTCCAACTCCGAGATGCCTGCTTCAACCCATATATGGATTTAAGCAATCTACATGCTTTCTCGCTGCTCCCACTGTCAATGAAGCCCTCTGGCTGATCCATATAAACGCATTCTTCTAAATTTCCATTTAGAATTGCTGTTTTAACGTCCATCTGCCAGATTTCATAGTCGTAGTGAGCAGCAATAGCAAGTAGGATCCGAATGGATTTAAGCATGGCTACGGGCGAAAAAGTTTCGTCATAGTCCAAACCTGGTCTTTGACGAAAACCTTTCGCCACAAGTCTTGCCTTATAGGTCTCTACCTGCCCATCCACACCAATCTTTCTTTTAAAGATCCATTTGCACCCTACAGGTTTTACCCCAGGGGGTACAACGTCCAAAGTCCATACTTTGTTGGTGTACATAGACTCCATTTCGGATCTCATGGCATCCATCCACTTCACAGAGTCACCACTCGTGATAGCCTGCTGAAAACTGGTAGGATCATCATCATCCATGATGCAATCTTCTCCGTTACCATCAATGAGGAAACCGTAGTACCTCTCCGGTGGGCGAGAAGTCCTACCAGACCTACGGAGTGGCCGAGGTTCTTCAGTTTCTGTTGCAACAGCCGGTTCAACCAAATCGTCATTTGTAGTTTGTGTCTCCAGAACCTCTTCTAGATCTACCACATTGCCATCATCTTTATCTGTGAAAAACTCTTTTTCCAAGAATGTGGCATACTGAGAAACAAACACTTTTTGTTCCTCTTTGTGGTAGAACAGATATCCATAAGAATTCTTTGGATATCCCACAAAGTTACACATGACTGACCGTGTCTCGAGTTTGTCCGGATTCTGTTTTTTAACATAGGCCGGGCAACCCCAAATCTTAATTCTCTTAAGAGATGGTCTCTTCCCATTCCATATCTCATATGGCGTGGTAGACACGGCTTTGGTCGGAACCCTGTTTAGCAGAAACGCTGCAGTCTCCAATGCATGTCCCCAGAACGAGACGGGTAACTCAGCGTCACTCATCATGGACCGGACCATATCTAATAGGGTCCTATTCCGTCGTTCTGACACACCGTTGTGCTGTGGTGTGTAAGGCGAAGTGAGCTGAGAGAGAATCCCATTCTCTTTTAGGAAGTTTGCAAATTCTGTACTGAGATACTCTCCACCTCGATCTGATCGAAGCATTTTAATACTCAAGCCGATTTGTTTTTCTACTTCTTGTTTATATTCAACGAATTTCTCGAAAGCGTCGGACTTGTGTTTTAATAAAAATACATGACCGAATCTTGAGAAATCGTCTGTGAATGTAATGAAGTATGAAAAACCGCCTCTAGCCTGTGTAGACATTGGCCCACATACATCACTATGTATGAGGCCAAGGAGCTGAGTAGCTCTTTCTCCGTGTCCTGTAAACGGAGTTTTGGTCATTTTACCCTTGATACAAGACTGGCAAGTCGCATAAGATTTATATTCAAAAGAGTTTAAATATCCATCTTTATGTAACTTGTTTAGTCTTGTTTCGTTAATATGACCAAGTCTACAATGCCAAAGAAAAGCTACATTTAATTCTGAAAGTTTTCTTTTATTAGTGTGTTGTATACTGAAAACTGTGTGTTGATTTAGGACATATATTCCGTTATTAAGCGTACCATACCCAACCAACATTTGATTTAGGTGAATGTTCATAACATTGTTCTGCAACACAAAATTATATCCTTCATTGTCCAACAAAGAAACGGATATTATATTATATAGCATACTTGGTACAAAATAACATGGATTCAAAATCAAAATACATCCAGATGGCAACCCCAAATGATACTCTCCCACTGCGACTGTATGTACATTGGAACCATTTCCAACGCGGAGAGTATGGTCACCTGTCTTCAAAACCTTGCTATTTCTCAGCCCCTGCATAGAATTACAAATGTGAGAACCTGAACCGGTATCCAATACCCAGGAAGCAGAGTTTATAGAAAAACGGTTTTCAGTCACAAACGCACCTGAAGCAGAAGCATCACCATGCTTCTTCTTGAGACTTAGGTACTCCATGCAATTGCGCTTCCAATGTCCTGTCTTATGGCAATGAAAACACTCGCCTTTCCCTGGGTCTCCAGCCGTGGACTTTCCCTTTCCCTTCACCTTTTTGACTCCGCCCTTAGGATTAGTGGGTTTCTTCTTTTTCTTTCCCTTGGCCTTAGCTTTTGGGCGAGAAGAAGAAGACTGTCCAATGGTCATAACGGGAGTCTTTGCTGACTTCATAGTGCTCTCTGCACTCCTTAACATATTAAGGAGTTCAGGGAGGTCCTTCTCCATGCCATGCATGTTGAAGTTCACTATGAACTGAGCAAAGGTGGAGGGGAGGGACTGCAGAATAATATCTATATATTGTTCATTGTCCATTGTCCATCCAAGGTCCTCAAGCTCTTCTATAAGAGCTATCATCTTCAACACATGGTCTCCTACTGGTGTGCTAGGGGCCATTCGCATCTGAAACAGTTTCTTTGATGCTTCGTATCGTAATACGCGGGATTGCTCCCCATACAACTCCTTTGTATGGAGCAGTATCCCGTAAATGTCCATGTCCTCGTGCTGATTTTGATGTGTGTTATCCATCGATGCAAGCGCGAGGCATGTGGCCGTGGCACAGTCAGCGTCCCATGTCTTGCGGACTTCAATGTCCGCAACTGAGGATTTTGGACCTGGGACAGGCGGGGCTGAAGCCGTGAGGACATATGATACTTTATCATAAGTCAAGGCGATCTTCAGATTCCTTAGCCAGTCTTTATAGTTGGTCCCATCCAGTTTGTTTTTATCTAGTAGAAGCTTAAGTCCAGTCATTGGTATCTGCCATTAAGAGAGAGAAAAGAATACACTCAGCGAAAGCTCTTGCATAGATTAGATTGGTTTATTATCTTGTCTAATCGATGTTTCCAACTGCTTTTTATCAAGTTTTTCTTTCAAACCTTAAAAAGAAAAACTAGCCAGGATTAATTACAGTCTACAACTTCGCTAACCGTTCAGCCAGGCCAGTGTCGGTATTTTGAGGGAGGTTCCCCGTGCTTTCGCACGGACCTAATTAGAGTAAACCTCGTTTTCCCAGAGGCGGAGCCCCGTAAAAACCTTTCTAGACACCTAATGAGTTAGCTAATTGTAAACTGTAAAACTCTCCTAGGAGCAACTATTGCCCACAGTGGGATCGGGATCCAACCATCACATGGAAGGTATGCAATCTCATTGCAAATTTCAACACTTGAAATTCCCGATGTAATTTTTACCCCTAGTACTTATGACCTTAACTATAGTCAACAAATCATAAGTACCAGTCAAGTTCTACCCGTCATTTCTTGATTAATTAGACCCACCCATATGACCCTTAACTATGGTCAACAAAGTCGCATGAATGTCCTAATTAATCTGCATCATATGCAGTGTAGGAAGACATCACTTAGCTACCGTATACTACGCCTTAACTAAAGTCAACAAACGTAGCACGAATACTAAGTACTCTACTTCCTAAAATGACGGAGGGTTGCGAATGATTTTTAAGAAAATCTTTAACGCTTTGAACTTGATATCGTTGTAGAATCAAACAGTTTTCAAAAGGAATGGCTTAAGCTCCGCAGTTTTGAAATGTAGCTTTTTCGCAAATAGCCGAGTAGTTTTTAAATCCGATTCTACAACATCTTTTTAGGTTTATTTTCTTTACATTAATCATATTAATGTAATCCCATCATTTAAGTCCTTAAGCCAATCACAGAAAAGAAACGAAAATAACACGTACGCTTATGCCATCCGCAATCGCCGCAATGTTCCGTTATGCACCGTTAGGTTACTTAACTAACGGCATAGCGGGACGGGACTAGCGCGGGTGTAAAACATAAGCAACGTCTACTATATATCATATATATAATATGTCATTCGTCTCAGATATCACAGAACACAGGCAGCAGAAACATAGATATAACGTGGGATATCCTAGGACGTCCGTATTTAGTATTTAGCCAGAATAGAAAATACGGATTCCACAGTCGCGATGAATAGCCAAGCCCACACCCTGGACCCCTACGAGAGCGGCAAGTGACCCTACCAATCCTGGAGTTTAGGAGACCCGGTCTCGACTCCTCGAGATGGCCTCCCACTGAACCCCAGAACCCGGTCACCTGTGCTCCCCTCCTTGGGTCCATCCTAATGCGGAAAAGTAAATAATATACAACACTGGTGACACAACCGCAACCTGGAAGTGCCCCGAATAAAAGAATATTACATTACATTTGAATTTACATGAATGAAAATATAAAACTCTCATCTCACAAAAACCCCCCGGCTATTCGATCGCGACAATCCTGCACATCATATCTCAGCAACACATAATATCACATATCATCAACGTAAGTAAGTATGCATACTCTGATTGTCGTTGATGTATAGCAACGAAACCGACGATATCGAACATACTACACTTACGGTCACAGAAAAGAAAGTGTAAAACTGAAATATTTGGAATCCAGATTCTCTTTAGACATCATAAATACGAAATATCACATATTTCGTATTTCATGCCTAAACTATATGAATTCCACATATTGTATCACATTCCAGACAAACAGACAGTATTAAAGTTTTCGAACGAACGATCAAGCACCCAAGATTCACTAAAGCTCAACACTTGAGCAGGGTTCCAAAATCCGGAGTGTGACACAGTAGTAGCGGTCCAGCCGTAGAAGGGTCAAGCCAACGCCTCACTTGTGGCACGCCGTACTGCCCCAAACCCTAAGGTTCAAAGGGCAGTTCGAGACGGTCACATAATCGAGTTAAGGTTTGTTGTCTTCTAGAGGGACCACCGCAAAAAGACTTGCACGTATCTCCAAAGTATTTAAACCCCGTGAATAGTAAGTAAATGATACTCGTTCAAACACTTCAATACTTTCTAATTTATCCGGAAAAGCTACGAAATGAAAGTCCCGATCTAATGGACGAGTCCAACACCATCTCCAGAATTTTTCAAAACCAAATACAGATTAAAAATACCCAAAAATTTATACATGCAGAACCAAAAATTACAGAAGAAAAATTATCCACTAATTCATATATAAGGCCGCGGAACCGCGGCCTAAGCAAGCTTAGGCCGCGTTTTCGCGGCAAGAAACACTGTTCATTGAATAATTTTTCTGCCGTAATCCTTATTTTTCCCTGCTTTATTTTTTACATATTTTTAATTCTGCAAAATGTCAAAATTTAGAAAATTTCCAGAGAGCATCCCATAATATCGTATTTTTGTCCGATCGGGGTTTTCACTTCGTAAAAACGTCGCCTAATGTTCTAGGTCGGCTCTGATACCAATGTAAGGCAGGAATCCACCCCATCCAATGGGGTCGCCGTGGCACCAACGGGTCCCTCAGCAACTACTTTTTACGCATGCCCACTCACGAGGACTACAACCCGCCGGAACACCTTCCGGTCTCGGAACACCCTGGGGGTAAGAGCCTATGCTTCGCCACACTGTCACACAGTGAGAACCCCCCATAGGTCGACATCTAATGCCTAGTAGCTCTGATACCAATGTAAGGTTAGTATAGCACCCTATGAAGAGTTTTGAAGCATCACATGACCCAAAGTTTTAATTTTTATGGTGCTAAACTAACATGCAAATGGATCGATCCTAGAAAATTAGGGTTATGAAATAAAAGGCGAACTAATCTAGGGTTTCGAGACTACAACCTTTGTAGCTCCCTTTCGCTGGACTCCTTGGTCTCTAAGGTGTTGAACGAAGGTCCTTTTGATGTCCCCTTGTGTCCACGACGATCCACCACGGAGATATCCGTCCAAGCTCGCAACTCCGACAAACCGAAGAGAACACTCTAAACAAAGCGGCTAAGCTTGTGTAGAATGATGTTGTGGTTAGGTTTCTCACTTCAAAAACCTATCTTTAAGTGGTATTTGCTCACTAGGAAGATCAAGAGAGCAAAGGAGCTAGAGGTAGAAGATGGTGGCAATTTTTAACAAGAGATAAAAGATAACCATGAGTTAAGCAAGAGAAAGAAATATATATCACTATATATATTTAATTCCTTCTTGACTTCAACCATGATTAAATGATAGATAGTAAATTTAACTTGGGTTTAGAATGATAAAGAGAAGGATAACCATAGGTTAGTGGTAGTTGAGCTAGGTTAGGTTAGAAGAAGAGTGTGGAAACTAACATTATTATCCTTTTCTTTTTCATTTAACTTTAAAACCAAAATTAAATAATTATCCATTATTTAATCCATGGTGTAAGTCTTGCATTGCCACCATTTCCATATGCTAACAACCATGATGGATGGGTGTATGTATGTATGCACATTCACATGTGCATGAAACTAGAATGAAAATAATGAAACACATGCATGCATGCTTACATCCATCAAACCCTAGAAAGGTTTCAAGTGAGATAACTTATGGTTAGATGATAAATCAACACTTAATTTATCAATCCAGTCATATCTCATACGACCCCACCAAAAGTAGGCCACCCGATCAATGTTCGGTATCATATAAGCACATTTCAATCGGGTGCATGCGCATATCGCATACGCGCACCACAAAGTTTCGCCTGGACTGGGTAACTCCTTTGTGGGACTTTAAGACTCGTCAATACGCCGGCAGAGGGTAATGATCATATCAAGTACCCTCAAGCCGCAAGCGGTCAGCTAAACGTAACGGCCGCCCGGGTATTGAGCGATCAGAAGACAACAAGCGAACCTGCTACAACTCCCGTCGAGCCATCCGGCAACACTACCGTACAGTCCGGTCTCTTCGTCAGATATGCTGCATATCGAGCCTAGGGATGGCCACGTCGACCCCAATAACTCAATAAGTCATGTCGGTGAATGGTCTATAACAGATCGAGAAACTACTGATAACAGTTATCAGCAAATCTCAGCAGCCCTGGCCAGGGACTTGCTGTTATAACCAGTCGAGCACAGCACAGCATCAACTCCCAATACCGGGAGAGACGAAACCCCTCCTATCGCTCATTGCCTTCGTGTGTCTCGGGACTGTACCCAACGGCTACCTGTTTGCACGACTCAGTAGAGCCGTGGTAGGGTGGCAATCAAAGTACAGTGGGAGAACACACAAGACTCCATGACGATCTCGGGTCTACAGACTAACCTGTACCAGTGTCACCTGAGAACTGCTATCCGACGATAGATATAATTCCATATAGGATTTCTCGGTGAGTCCGTCCAGTGTACCCAGTCAGCACTGAGCACCCGTATATGATCTTGATGTCAAACATCGATGAATGTGGGAACATCCATCGCCCATCACATGGGTCTAGTATCATATACGCTAGTCTACACTGGTATATCGATGCCCCGTCTCGATACACCTTCGACTAGGGACATTTCAGGATGTGCTTATAGACTACAAATGTCCCACTAGTATGATCTCTATCATAATCAGAGTAGTCAAGCAGATATCCTTGGGGGTTTATCAGCATGTATGAATGAATAAAAGCATGATCAAATCAACATGTCAGATAAAGAATAACCAGATAGCATACTATCATGTCGAGCAAGAATGCAAACTGAATATATATACATGTATAGATACATCCACTATCACATAATGGCCTCTAGGGAATACATATATCCAACACAGGTTAGTCTGTAGACCCGAGATTCTCATAGAGTCTTGTGTGTTCTCCAACTGTACTTTGATTTCAACCCTACCACGGCTCTACTGAGTCGTGCAAACAGGTGGATTTTGGGTATAGTCCCGAGACACTTGGAGACAGTGAACGATAGGAGGGGTTTCATCTCTCCCGGTATTGGGAGTTGATGTTGTGCAATGTGCGATTGGCTCTGACTTGAAGTCCCTGGCCAGGGCTGATAAGATTTACTTATAAGTGTTATCAATAGTTTCTCGACCGGTCATAGACCATATCGACATGACTTATTGAGTTATTACGGCTCGACGATTCCATCCCTAGACTTGATATGCAACATATCAGACGAAGAGACCGGACTGTACGGTAAGTGTTGCCAATGGCTCGACGGGAATTTTGACGGGTTCGCTTGTTTTTCTTGTGATCGCTCAATACCCGGGTGGCCTTTACGTTTAGCTGACCACTTGCAGCTTGTAGGTGTTTTGATATGATCATCACCTACTGCCGGCGTATTGACGAGTCTTAGAGTCCCACACAGGATTTTTCTAGCTCAGGAGAAATGTTGTGGTGTGCATATGTGATATGCACAGGAGTTCGATTAAATACGAATATGTGATACCGTATTTTAATCGGACGTTCAATATTGGTCGGGTCGCATTTGATTTGACCGATTTATTAAATCAAGTGTTGATTTAATATTAACTTCTAGCTCATTTTTAATTAAACCTTTTCTTTTGGATGTGTGCATATATGTTTATACATACACATGATGATGTGCATGCACACAAGTTAGTTATATATATGCCCTAGAGGCCATTGTTGTACATATGATGTATATTATAGTGGATGCTTGGATATATATAGAGAGGACTTTCTTGCTCGACATGATAGTATTGTAACATTTTGAAAATTTAGAAATAAATAAAATGAATTAATTTAATAATAATATGATAAATCACAAAGTTATTAAAAACAAATAAGTCAATTTCATGAGTTGTATGTAAAACGATTTAAGTTAAAATTTTAGTATGCAACATAAATAAGTTATAAGGGTTTTAGTAATAATTTTAGCTTCTTTTTAATAAAATGTGTGTTTTGTAATAAACTAAGTTGTTAGGGGTTTTATGTAAAGTTTAGATTTTTGTGGAAATGGAAAATTGTTAAGGGTGTAAATGAAAATGGGATGGAAAATCATTTAGTTCAGAATTTAATCTCAAATTAAAACAATAATTAGAAGATAAGGCTAACACACCTCTTACTTGCATGCATACACACACACCACCTCCTCCTTGCATGAAACCAACACATCTAGCTTGATGGTGTAGGGTTCCTAGGCACACTAATGAGGTCTCACAACAGATCAAAAATGCCAAATTCAATTTTTTTCATGTGCCTACAAACCCTAATACGGATCGTTAACTAGATGATAAGGCGATGCAAGCAAGTAAACAACTTTATTGCTAAAGGAAAGTGACTACAACCTTTGTAGATCCGGTCCTCCACTTCCTATGCTCCATGATGACGTCCCTCCGCTGTACCTATCGGAATCCGGACGCTGGCGAAGGTTTCGTCGGAGAAATTATCGGGCTAGGTCGTCGACTTCGATGTCGAAGATGATCTACGTCGAGGCAACTCAAGATCAAGCTCCAACTTCACCAAGTCATGAAACTTGTGAAGAAAACAACCTATACTACTTGGCAAGTGGTAGAGGATGAAGAAATAGGAAGTGCGTTCACTTTAGAATTGGATTTCTCACTCTTTTTCTCATGTTGCCATTGATGGTAGCAAGCTTTCTTCTTGTTGAAGAAGAAGATGAAGAAGAAAAAGAATATGATAAGTATTTTCAAAATAGAAAATAAAATGATACTTATCATATTTGCAACCATGGTTTAGTATAGAGAATTAACTAGGGTTTAGTTGAATGGTTAGGGTTAGGAGATGAAGACAAAAAGGGTCACTTAGTCAAAGATGCATGAAGCATTAAGAAGCTTCTTGTATGAAAGCAACCATTTTGTTTTCCTTTTTCTTTTAAACAAAAATAAATAGATAAATAAATAAGTGAAATGAAACCCTAACCATTCACTAAACATGGTTTAAGTCTTACACAAACCCAAGTTTGCATGTATCATCAAACATGATACAAAGAAGTGCACAAAAATATATCACATATACAACTTGTGCATTTCAAGTGAGAAAGTCAATCTTGAGTGAACCAATACTAGTTAATGTAAAGTAATATATCAATTATATAATTATACATTAAATCATTAAATCAACACTTGATTCAATCATCCGGTCATGTCGCATATAACCGACTAGTATCCAATGTATCGACTTATTGAATCAATCCTCAATTCGATAACTAGGTTATATCACATACAACCATTCGATACATTCATCGCAAGAATAGAATACGGTATCACATACACGCATTATTCTCGGTCCCGCACATATCTCATATGCGCTCCTATTTCGTTTCGCTTGAGCCAGGAAACCTCTGTGTAGGACTCTAAAGACTCGTCAATACGCCGGCAGCAGATGATGATCATATCAAACACCCACAAGCCGCAAGCGGTCTGCTAAACGTAACGGCCACCCGGGTATTGAGCGATCAGAAGATCGACGAGCAAGCCTGCTCACACTCCTGTGAATCCAACCAGTAACACTTATCGTACAGTCCGGTCTGTTCGTCTGATATGTCGCATATCTCGCCTAGGGGTGGTAAACGTCAGACCCCAATAGCTTGATAAGTCATGCTGACGAGAGGTCCATAACATGTTTGAAACTACTGATAACACTTACCAGTAGATCACTACAACCCTGGCCAGGGATT
Organism: Agapanthus africanus; assembly: GCA_030015575.1. Taxonomy (NCBI): domain Eukaryota; kingdom Viridiplantae; phylum Streptophyta; class Magnoliopsida; order Asparagales; family Amaryllidaceae; genus Agapanthus; species Agapanthus africanus. The sequence goes on from CM057337.1 coordinate 425,412,328, forward strand.
TCTAGTTATGGCCCGTCGAGCATAGCGCAACATCAACCCCCAATACCGGGAGAGACGAATCCCCTCCTATCGCTCAATGCCTCCATGTGAATCGGGACTGTACCCAAAAACCACCAGTTTGCACGACTTAGTAGAGCCGTGGTAGGGTGGAAATCAAAGCACAGTGGGAGACACACAAGATTCTATGATGATCTCGGGTCAACAGACTAAGCTGTACCAGTGTCACCAGAGAACTGCCATCTGACGTGAGGTATAATACCATCTGGGAGTTCTCGGCGAGTCCGTTCAGTGTACCCAGTCTCCACTGAGCACCCGCATACCATCTCCGATGTCAAACACCAATGGATATGGGATCATCCATCGCCCATCACATGGGTCGAGAAGATATACGCTAGTCTACTCTGGAATATCGATGCCCCGTCTCGATATTCCCACGACTAGGAACATTGAAGGATATACTCATGGACTACCCAGGCCCTACTAATATGATCTACATCATAGTCCTGGAAGTCGAGTACACATCCTAAGGGCTTTATCAACATGTAACAGAGAGACTGAAAGTATACATGTTAAGATAAAGAGCAACCAAATAGCGTACTATCATGTCGAGCAAGAAAGTCCTACCTATATATGTCCCAGTATCCACTACAATATACATCCAATGTACAGTAATGGCCTCTAGGGCATACATATAACTAACAATCTCCCACTTGCACTAGGGCCATCTGTAGCAGTGGTTGTAGTATCACATACTCAACCATCCCCTATAAGTCTCTCTCTGGGAAAAAGCCTTTGTGAGTGGATCCGCCGTATTGTCCTCTGAGTCTACTCTCCTAACCTCGATCACCCTGGAGATCAACTATCTCCATGATCAGGTGATGCTGCCTCAGAATATGTCTGGGTCACTGATGGGACCAGGGTTCCTGGGCCAAAGCCACACTTTCATTGTCATACAATGATAGGAACCTAGTTCATCTTATGAACTAATATACACCCAAACTGCCTCTTTGGTAGCATCTTAAGTAGCGATGTATCCAGCCTTAATCGTCTAGTATGCCACGGTATCTTGCTTGGAACTCTTCCAACATACCGTCCCTTTATTGAGGGTAAAGACAATGCCTGTGACTGACATTCAGTCGTTCTCATCACCCTGGAACACTTCCAGTTATTCTCCTCAGGATCATTTGATACCATCTCACTTCAACAAGTGAGAATCCTAACATCCATTTTGATCTATCTCATAGATCCAAAACCCAGGATTTAGTAGGTATCATTTTGATCCTACATGGAGAATGCTTGTGATAAGCAGAGATTGACCGAGCGTAGCATAGAAAACTCCTTCCCTATCAAGAGTATGTCATCCATGTACTCTACGAGGATCGCCACCATACTCCCTACTAACTTTTTGTATATACAAGGTTCATCTACCATTTTGATGAAGTCAAACTGTTTGACTACTACATCAAAACAGATGTTCCAACTCCGTGATGCCTGCTTTATCACATAAAACATCTTGCACACATTTCCGCTGCTCCCACTGTCTACGAGGCCCTCTGGCTGTGTACTTATAGACGCACTCTTCTAAAACATTATTTAGAAAAGCAGTCATGGCACCCAACCGCCAGATATCGTAGTCATAGTATGTAGCCGTGGCAAGTAGGATCTGGATGGACTTAAGCATAGCCACTGAAAAAGGTTTCATCATTATCCACGCCTGGTCAATGATGAAAACCTTTAACATGTCTAGCTTTGAAAGTCTCAACTTTTCCATCTACACCAAGTAATCTTCTCAAGATATACTTGCTCCTGATGGGGATTTAACCCTTCAGATAAAGCAACCAAAGTCCATACTTTGTTGGTGTAAAAGGATTCCATCTCAGATCGCTAAGCATCCAGCCATTCTTACAGAGTCCCTACTCTCGATGGCCTGGTCGAAACTAGTTGGGTCATCATCTCATGATGCAATCCTCGCTCCCACTGTCATCGAGAAACCGAAGTATCTCTCAGGCGGATGAGGAACCCTACCAGATCGGCGGAAAGGCTGAGGTTCGTCGGTAACTATTGAATCATTTGGTTCTTTCAAATCATCAGCTGCAGTTTGTATAGCTGGAACATTTCCAGTTCTAAATAACAGACCTTTCCTCGAGCTTGTCCGGATTTTGCTTTTAGAAATTGGCCGGACAACCCCAAATCTTAACTAACTTAAGATATGGGCTCTTCCTTTTCCATATCACATATGAAGTGGTAGGCAACTGATTTGGTTTGAACCCTATTCAATAGGTATGCAGCTTCTCAAGCGCATAACTCCCAAAAGGAAATAGGAAACTCAGTAGTACTCATCATAGAGCACACGATATCACATAGGGTGCTATTGCTCCACCCCGTTATTTCATCGTGCTGTGGTGTATACGGAGGAGTAATGCCGAGAGAGAGAATCTCATTCTCCTTTAGAATAGTTCAGGAATTCTATGCACAAGTATTCTCCTCCTTGATCTCATCAAAGGACATAATACTTATACCCTTATTGGTTCTCTACTTCTATCTTGTATTCTGTGAATACCTCAAAAGGTTCTGACTTGTGTTTCAACAGGAACATATGTCTGAATCTTGAGAGATCATCAGAGAACGTAATCAAGTAGAAAGAACCAGTCCTGGCATGTGTAGACAGGGGACCTTACATACATCATGATGTATCAGTCCCAAGGGTTCACTAACTCTTTCTCTGTTTCGAGTAAACAGAGCTATGGTCATCTTATCTCTGTGACATGACTGGCAAGTTTCACAAGATGTAAATTCAGACAGATTTAAATATGCATCTTTGTGCAACTTAGCTAGTCGGGTCGCATTGATATGACCTAGTCTACAATACCTCAAGAAGAATCCGTTCATTTCTGAACTCTTCCTCTTGTGTGTGTTCCGTATACTAAGAACTGTAGTTTGATTTAGAACATCAATGCTTTTAGATAACGTGCCTGAACCGATCAACTTTTGATATAGGAAATGTTCAAAACATTATCCAACAATACAAAATTTTATCATTTCTTTAATAATAAAGAGACTGATATGATTTTGTATATCAGGTTCGGTATCTAATAACATTCGTTCAGAATCAATGTACTGATAATACAGGGTGACAGTGACCAACAGACTTGGCTGCAACACTTGCCCCATTTTCTGTCTCATGAAACTTATCACCCGTTCTCAGTTCTCTACCTATCTGTAGTCCTATGTAACAGATTACATATCTGGGATCCTGATCCGGTATCAAATACCCAGGACGTAGAGAATACAGAGAAACAGTTCTTTGTAACGAACACACCCGAAGATGATGCATCAACATGCACTTTCTTCGTTTGGGTGGCACGGGAAATCTGGTATTCCCCAATTCCTGCTCTGTCTTATAACAATTATAAGTTGGAGCGGGACCAACGTTCCCCAGCTCAGTATAACAAGCGGGTTCGGTCAATATATCCGTATTATTATCTTGATTAAGGCATGATATGGTCGCTACCTGGAGAGATAGAGAAGAAAACACTCTGCGTGCGCTCTGTCAAGATTAGATTGGTTATTATTTTATCTAATCAGGATGGCTCCCACTATTTTTATGAAATCTTCCTTCAAACCCTAAAAGGAAAGACTAGCCGGGATTAATTGCACTCTACAAGTTCGCCAATATTTCAGCCAGGCCAGTGTCGGTACTTTGAGGGAGGTTCCCCGTTCTTTCGCACGGACCTAATTACAGTAAACCTCATTTTCCCATAGGCGTAACCTCGTTGACACCTTTCTAGACACCTACTTGATCGGCTAATTGCAAAGTGCAAAACTCTCCCAGGAGTAACAATTACTCGCAGTGGGTATCGGGATCCAACTATCATATAGAAGGTATGCAATCTCAATGCAAATTTCAACACTTGAAATTCCCGATAAAGGTTTTTACCCCTAGCACCTATGACCTTAACTATGGTCAACAAATCATAAGTACTGGTCAAGTTCTACCCGTCATTTCGTGATTAATTAGCCCCACCCACATGACCTTTAACTAAGGTCAACAAAGTCACGCGACTGTCCAAACTAATCGCATCATATGCGGTGTAGGAAGACATCACTTAGCAACCGTACACTGTGCCTTAACTAAGGTCAACAAACACAGCACGAATACTAAGTTCTCTACTTCCTAAAATGACGGAGGGTTGCGAATGGTTTTTATGAAAACCATTAACGCTTTGAACTTGATCTCGTTGCGGAATCAAATGGTTTTAAATGGAGTGTTTTTGAGGCTTTTCTAGTTTTGCTAAAGGGGTCACTCCCGGTGAAGGGATCGTCGGCCCTTTCCTCGTCGAATGAGGTGCGGGATATATCATATTTATCACTGTGCAAAGCAGAAACTATAGAAGCAATCAAAAGACAAACCGAGTGTGTAGCATCTGTCAGTTATTGCTAAAGGAGTCACTCCCGGTGAAGGGATCTCGGTCCTTTCCTCATCGAATAAGGTGCAGGATGTTCTACAAGGAACACCGCGATGCAAAGCAAGAACTGTAGCTACCTGTTTTTATTTTAAAATTCGATTCCACAACATCTTTTAGGTTTATTTTCTTTCATTAATCTCATTAATGAATATCCCATCATTTAAGTCCACCTAAACATCACAGATAAATATAACGTACGCTTATGCCATCCGCATTCGCCTCGATGTCCCGTCTGCACCGTTAGGTTAGGTAACTAACGCCAGAGCGAGGCAGGGCTAGCGCGGGTGTAAAACATAAGCAACGTCTATATAATATATCAAATATACTATATATAATATCTATCTGAACAAATCACATGATCACATCACAGATAACGCAGCAGAAAATATCATATGAAATATTGGATATACTAGGACGTCTGTGTTTTTAATACGTGCCAGTATAAAACACGGATTCCACGGTCGTGATGAACAGCCAATCCCACACCCCTAGACCCCTACGAGAGCGGCAAGCAACCCTACCAATTCTACGGTTAGGAGACCCAGACTCGACTCCTCGAGATGGTCTCCCACTGGACCCCAGAACCCGGTTACTTGTGCCCTCCTCCTTGGGTCTATCCTAGTGCGGAAAAAAAAATAATATACATCAACGGTGACATCTTCCGCAACCTGGAAGTGCCCCAATAAAAGAATATTATATACAAGTTTTTACATGAATGAAAATGAAAAACACTCATCTCACATAAAAAAAACCCGGCTATTTAAACACGACGATCCAATATAACATATCCAGTAATACATAACATCACATGTCATCAACGTAAGTAAATATGCACATCCCAATTGTCGTTGACATATAGCAACGAAACCGGCGATATCACATATTACACTTACGGTCACAGAAAAGAAAGTGTAAAACTACAACAGTTGGAATCCGCAAACTCTTTAGACATCGCATGCCTAACCAAATGAATTCCTTAGACATCGCATGCTTAACAATTATAAACCCCGCATTTTAGTCTCATTATCGAAAATACTTTTCAATATCAAGTCGGGCAATTCAACAGGATTCCTGGCATCATGATCGAATGCTCTTCGTAAACTTTAGTAGGCGGCCGCACCCCCGATGTCGTCGACGAAGTGCACCAAGGCGGAACACCGCTGCCGCGAGCACCCGAATGGATGCTTTCGGCGACGGGGTTCTCCTATAGTCACTTAGTCGGGGCTATGGGGTGAGGCTGTCTATTAAGTTTACCCGGCGAGTATCCGCGTACGCTACGTGATTGCGACGGACTTTTGATCACATCAAAATTCCGTGGCAACCGATCAAGTGAGACTAAACTGCTATGTTTATAACATTCATTCAGTTATCTCATAACTACTTGTGGATTCCAAATATTGTATCGCATTCCGGATAAATAGAAAATGTTAAACTTTCCGATCGAACAATCGAACACCCAAGTTTTCCCGAAACAGCTCAACACATGAAATAAGTTTAAAAACATTTACTTCGTGCCTCAGTACCAACTGTCCAGCCGTAGAAGGGTCAATCCAACGCCTCACATATGGCACGCCGTACCGCCCCAAGCCCTAAGGTTCAAAGGGCAGTTCAAGACGGTCACATAATCGAGTTAAGGTTTGTTGTCTTTTAGAGGGACCATCGCGTTACTTGCACTACTTAGAACGTGATTAAACTACAGAAAAATCCCACAATTGGAAATTTCCCGGCAGGGGAAAAGTGGGTATTTATATCCGGTCGAACTTTTTAACATATTCTAAAATTACCCGGAAAAACACATAGACAAAGTTTGATAATCCGATCAAATCTACGAACTCCCAATACAACCCAGAAAACTCAACTCTTGAGTAGAAGTTAAAAATTCCCAGAAAATACAGCACAACAATATAGGAATTACTGTGCAAATTAAAATGAATGATGCGACTGTACGGCCGCGGAACCGCCGGAGAAGCCAGGCTTCTGCCGCGGTTCCGCGGCGGTTTAGATGATTCTGGAGCTCGTTTTGCACTATAATTCTTATAACTTCCTGCTGAATTTTTTAAGAACTTTTAATCTGGAAAAAACCCAGTTTTGAAAAAATGTGCAGAGAGGGGTCATGGATTATGGTTTCGGGTTCGATCGGGTTTCTAACTTCGTCTACGCATCGCCTAAGGCTCTAGCTAGGCTCTGATACCACTGTAGGGTTCTTAGGCACACTAGTGAGGTCTCACAACAGATCAAACATGCCCAATTCAAATTTTTTCATGTGCCTACAAACCCTAATACGGATCGTTAACTAAATGATAAGGCGATGCAAGCAAGTAAACAACTTTATTGCTAAAGGAAAGTGACTACAAACTTTGTAGATCCGGTCCTCCACATCCTATGCTCCGTGATGATGTCCCTCCGCTGTACCTATCGGAATCCGGACTCTAGCGAAGGTTTCGTCGGAGAAATGATCGGGCTAGGTCGTCGACTTCGATGCTGAAGATAATCTACGTCGAGGCAACTCAAGATCAAGCTCCAACTTCACCAAGTCATGAAACTTGTGAAGAAAACACCCTATACTACTTGGCAAGTGGTAGAGGTCGAAGAAATAGGAAGTGGGTTCACTTTAGAATTGGATTTCTCACTCTTTTTCTCATGTTGCCATTGATGGTAGCAAGCTTTCTTCTTGTTGAAGAAGAAGAAGAAGAAGAATAAGAATATGATAAGTACTTTCAAAATAGAAAATAAAATGATACTTATCATATTTGCAACCATGGTTTAGTGTAGAGAATTAACTAGGGTTTAGTTGAATGGTTAGGGTTAGGAGATGAAGACAAAAATGGTCACTTAGTCAAAGATGCATAAAGCATCAAGAAGCTTCTTGTATGAAAGAAACCATTTTGTTTTCCTTTTTCTTTTAAACAAAAATAAATAGAAAAATAAATAAGTGAAATGAAACCCTAACCATTCAGTAAACATGGTTTAAGTCTTACACAAACCCAAGTTTGCATGTATCATCAAACATGATACAAACAAGTGCACAAAAATATATCACATATACAACTTGTGCATTTCAAGTGAGAAAGTCAATCTTGAGTGAACCAATACTAGTTAATGTAAAGTAATATATCAAATATATAATTATACATTAAATCATTAAATCAACACTTGATTCAATGATCCGGTCATGTCGCATATAACCGACTAGTATCTAATGTATCGACTTATCGAATCAATTCTCGATTCGATAACTAGGTTATATCACATACAACCATTCGATACATTCATCGCGAGAATATAATACGGTATCACATACACGCATTATTCTCGGTCCCGCACATATCTCATATGCGCTCCTATTTCGTTTCGCTTGAGCCACGAAACCTCTGTGTAGGACTCTAAAGACTCGTCAATACACCGGCGGCAGATGATGATCATATCAAACACCCATAAGCCGCAAGAGGTCTGCTAAACGTAACGGCCATCCGGGTATTGAGCGATCAGAAGATCGACGAGCAAGCCCGCTCACACTCCTGTGAATCCAACCAGTAACACCTACCGTACAGTCCAGTCTGTTCGTCTGATATGTCGCATATCTCGCCTAGGGGTGGTAAACGTCAGACCCTAATAGCTTGATAAGTCATGCTGACGTGAGGTCCATAACATGTGTGAAACTACTGATAACACTTACCAGTTGATCACTGCAACCCTGGCCAGGGATTTCCAGTTATGGCCAGTCGAGCATAGCGCAACATCAACCCCCAATACCGGGAGAGACGAATCCCCTCCTATCGCTCATTGCCTCCATGTGAATCGGGACTGTACCCAAAAACCACCTGTTTGCATGACTCAGTAGAGCCGTGGTAGGGTGGAAATCAAAGCACAGTGGGAGACACACAAGACTCTATGACGATCTCGGGTCAACAGACTAAGCCGTACCAGTGTCACCAGAGAACTGCCATCTGACGTGAGGTATAATACCATCTGGGAGTTCTCGGCGAGTCCGTTCAGTGTACCCAGTCTCCACTGAGCACCCGCATACCATCTCCGATGTCAAACACCAATGGATATGGGATCATCCATCGCCCATCACATGGGTCGAGTAGATATACGCTAGTCTACTCTGGAATATCGATGCCCTGTCTTGATATTCCCACGACTAGGAACATTGAAGGATGTACTCATGGACTACCCTGGCCCCACTAGTATGATCTACATCATAGTCCTGGAAGTCGAGTACACATCCTAAGGGCTTTATCAACATGTAACAGAGAGACTGAAAGTATACATGTTAAGATAAAGAGCAACCAGATAGCGTACTATCATGTCGAGCAAGAAAGTCCTACCTATCTATGTCCCAGCATCCACTACAATATACATCCAATGTACAGTAATGGCCTGTAGGGCATACATATAACTAACAGATGGCACCTCCTCCTTCACCTTATCCCTTTCAATTGCCTTATATAAACCTTGTTCAGATCGTAATTAATTAAAATTCTGAAAATTTCTAAAAGAAAAACAAAACTAAAGAGAGGAAGAAAGAACAAGAGGAAGAAGAAGAAGAAGGAAGCTAGGTTCTAGGTTTTCATCACCATCAAGCTAGGACAAGGGTCTTAGCATCTTGGAAGGGTTATTCCAACAACTAATTGTGGGTAATTTCTTAATCACAGTAGGAAATTTAGGTTCTGTACTTAGTTTAGTTTGAAATGAACAAGTTCCATTATATCGTATTTTAGTTAATTACTAGGCTCTGTTTAAATCTGCTATCATTCAGAGAAAAATAAACTTAACAAAATAGTGATAAAATGATGTATGTAACACCTAGAGAAAACCATAGGATCACGAACCAGAGGGCTCAGATTTGGGCCGGCGACAAAAAAGGGGAAATCCGGCGTCGCCGGATTTGTAGGTAGCTAGGGTGTTTTGGGTGGTTGGGTAGGTTTCTGTAAATCATTTTGGCCATTTTGGTGTTGTTTAAACAAATTAGTTTCACTGCTGATAGAATCTGAAAGCGTATATCGGAAAGGATATCTTAAAACACAAAATACGACACGGTTAAAGCGTATCGCGAACTGTTTTCTGTCGCGATACAGGTTAGAGTTAAAAATCCAGAAAGGTTAAGTGTTAAATAGCTTGATATAGTCATATGTAACTTAACTAGTACGTGGGAACGGGTGTCTTTATTTTCCGTCATGTCGGAGTAGCCGTTTCCTTATACAAGTTAAATTGTGATGTTAGATTCGAATACGGGATTTTCGGAGGCAGCGAGGAAAGGGAAAGGATTGGCAATTCCTGAATACATTCGACCTTTTCCGGTGAGTAGACTAAACATCTACCGGGGAATTTTGTAAAGATGGTGTGATACGCCCGTAGTTTTATTTAACTTAATACTTTATTCTGTTATGTATAAATTGACAATATGCATTCATCATTCACATATATTAGATTAGTTTCTAGAACACTACACAAGTATCGACGAGTCATGCCACGTGCACATCTTATATGTTACACACACCTCGTCGATATTACCATATCACTTTTACACTTAGCAAAATTCTTGTTAAAGTGATTCATATCGTATCGTACACACAAATAATAGTAGTAAATTGCATCATTAATATCATGTTTAGTATCTGAGTATTTCATGTTAATAAGAGGTAAATGAATTATTGAGGATTTATGGTTTTGAATACTATTACATAAATCCAGTGATTTTCATGAATGATATGTCATGTCCACCATGAGATGTTTTATGATTTGGTTTTATTCCGGACCGAGTGGGGGAGATATACGGTCGCGGATTTTACGTTATCCATACTGAGTGGGGGAGATATACAGTTGGATACATGGTGGACCCGGTCGAGGCCGAAGGGAAGGATAGCCGCATTGAGGCGGGGGAGCCTAGCGAGGTTACTCGATACCGGAGATAGTGGTAAAAATACGGCGTATATCTAGATGATAATGACCGGTATTGTTGATTTTAGGATCATTCGAGAAATGATGCCTGTGAGAAATGGAAGTTTTGTGTCGATGATGGACACGGGGAATTGAATTTTTATTGGAAATAAATGATGAGATTTCAGTTGATTATGAGATTCGTACTGTAGATTCATGATTTCCACAGATAATCATACATTATACTTGTTCACATTTCAGTTTGTACGATCGTCATAATTACATTATTAACCGTTATATATTAGTTATATTCACTGAGTTGGCAACTCACCCCCGTTGTGCCACAGTTCCTTGCACGGGTAGAGTGGACGGTTAGCAGCGGTGCAGTTCTACTTTTGCAGGTTTAGCACATCTTTTGATAGGTGGGTTACATATGTAGTAATCTTCTCTTTTGGTATTGTATTTTGTATCTAGAGAATCTTTATCAGACCTGTATATGACTTAGAGTGAGAGATGATATGTATATTATTTGACAGTTGAGATCGTTTAGTTCTATAAATTGTTATTTCTATTCTTTATGTCTGGGATTCGTATTGATGTCCTATATACTGAGATTTTAATTTTCGCTGTTGATATTGTTGATCCCAACTAGGGATGCGACCAAACTTAACACCTTATACTTGTTTAATATTTAACTTCATAAACTGTGATTTTTACTAAAAAATAAATTTTTCTATATAAAGAATTCCGCAAAAAGGATTTTGATCTTGGTTTTCGGGTTACTTGGACTGTGTGCATATCTTTAGATATTATACAATCTATGTGCCGGTCACATCCAAACTTTGGGTCGTGACAAAGTTGGTATCTGAGCTTAGGAATAACCTTACGGAATCGAGTAGGGAATTAGAATAGGTTGACGTGAGTCCGTGATTTGGATGACCATTGGTTTGATGGAGTAGGTGAATTAGGATGAGTGCAGTACCGTACGTATGTTCCGCGGCATATTTACGTTACCATACTCAGCCTAACTAACTTTAGGATGTATATCTTGATCTATTCTTCCATTGATTCTCCGTTATTGATTGTTCCTATTCGTAAGCCTTATCAACTCTCGTTTCTTGTTCCAGTTGCTATGGCTACGCGGGCTAGGCGAGTCCGCCTGTGACGACGACTGGTACACCGGATGTTCCGGCGGTGCATGAGCATGTTGATCCTCCTCCTCCAGATCGCATGACTAGGATTGAGGAGGGCATGTTGGGATTGCAGCGAGTGGTAGGACAGTTAGCTGAGGCCACTCGAGTATTGAGACAGGATCCGGCACCGACCGTAGCAGAGTCCGAGGTACAGCCTACGCAGACGGTAGCACTTGTAGATACAAGAGTGATGGAGGTATCACTTGCGGAGTTTATGAGATTGAATCCTCCGGTATTTACAGGGACCGATGTAGTGGAAGATCTTCAGTCCTTTCTTGATAAGATGGCGAGGATTGGCAGATTATTGCGATGTTCTGATGCGAGGTCAGTTGAGCTGACTAGCTTTCGTTTGGAGGCACTTGCACAGGAGTGGTGTGAGTCGATGGAGAGAGGGCGAGCCACGAGTATTCCTCCGATGTCGTGGACTGAGTTTTCCATGGTCTTTCTTGCCAGATTTCTTCCCCAGAGTGTGAGGGACGCTAGAGCTAGCAGTTTTGAAGCGTTGCGAAAATCGGCAAGTATGTCGGTGGTAGATTATAATTTACGATTCACCCAGCTGTCGCGCTATGCCCCATACTTAGTACCTACGGAGGAGCTTCGGGTGAAAAGGTTCCTAAGGAGTCTGGACACGCAGTTGTATCTGGCTATAGGCTCCCAGCATTTTGATACGTATGCGCAGGCCATGGATGCAGCGATACGAGTGGAGGAGCGTTTGAGCGAGGCAGTGGTTGTTCCAGAGCCAAAGAGAAGTAGACCGATCGGGCCAATGACTAGACAGTTTGGCAGAGGTAGAGGCAGATATACTCCAGGCCGCAGTTTCGGACGAGGTTGGACCCAGGGCCAGATGTTCAGTTCTTATCCCGATGATCTGAGGCCTCCATCTACATATTTTAGTTGTGGATTTTCCGGACACTTTGCGTGGGATTGTAGATCCCAGGGAGGGACCGTTGTTCCAAGGATGCTTTACCCCTTCCACCTTCTACGCCGATGGCTTTACTTCCTCCCCAGTTGGCGCTACACACCAGGCAGTTGCACCACGAGGTCGAGGCTTTGCGGGACGTTCTCAGAGAGGTCGAGGAGATAGGTGTAGAGGACGACAGGATGCGGGCAGGGCCCAGGCACGGGTATTTGCGCTGACTCCATAGGATGCCCAGACATCAAATGCAGTCGTGATAGGTACTCTTACAGTATGCTCGTTAGAGGCACATGTTTTATTTGATCCCGGTTTTACACATTCTTATGTATCTTTACGATTTGCTCTTTCTTTGGGGAAGGAGTCGTCGTTGTTAGAGTTACCATTTGTGGTGATTACCCCGGTGGGAGATTCTTTTATAGCTCGGCACGTATTCAGGTCATGTTCTGTGCGTATTGGTGATAGAGATTTGCTAGTTGATCTGATTCTACTGGATATGCTAGATTTTGTTGTACTTCTTGTTATGGATTAGTTGGCCGCCTGTCATGACTATGTTGATTGTCGTGGAAAGGCGGTTAGATTTTGTTTTCCAGGTGAACCGGTGTTTGTTGTGCAGGGGGATTGTAAAATAACTCCTGCCAACATGATTTCTGCTCTTTGTGCGGGGCAACTCTTGAAGAAGGGTTGTCATGGGTTCTTGGCATTCGTTCAGGACTTAGGAGCCGCTAAGATTCAATTGGACCAGGTTCCGATCGCACGAGAATTTCCTGAGGTGTTTCCTACCGAGTTACCAGGATTGCCACCCGATTGTGACATTGAATTTTGCATTGACTTGATTCCGGGTGCGGGGTCTATATCTATACCACCCTATCGAATGACACCGACAGAGTTGAAGGAACTCAAAAGCCAGTTGCAAGAGTTGTTAGATAGAGGGCTTGTTCATCCCAGTGTATCACCGTGGGGAGCTCCTGTCCTATTTGTAAAGAAGAAGGACGGTAGTATGAGACTGTGCATCGACTACCGACAGCTGAATCACGTCGCTGTGCGAAACAGATGTCCACTGCCATGTATAGATGACTTATTCGATCAGTTGCAGAGAGCTGGTTACTTCTTGAAGATTGATTTGAGGTCGGGGTATCACCAGTTGTGGGTTCGGAAGAACGATATTTCGAAGACTGCGTTTCGCACAAGATATGGGCATTATGAATTTCTGGTGATGTCGTTCGGACTCACCAATGCTCCAGCACCTTTTATGGATATGATGAACCGTATCTTCAGACCCTTCATTGATCGATTTATTATAGTGTTTATAGATGACATTCTTGTTTATTCTCGGAGTCGGACGGAGCACGAGCAGCATTTGCGTATTACGTTGCAGACCTTGAAAGAGCATCAGCTGTTTGCAAAATTCTCTAAGTGTGCTTTTTGGCTCGATAATGTAGAATTCTTGGGTCACGTGGTCACGAGAGAGGGTATATGTGTGGACCCAAAGAAGATTGAAGCGGTACAACACTGGCCTAGACCTGTATCAGTTTCAGAGGTCCGGAGTTTCTTAGGTCTGGCAGGTTATTACCGACGCTTCGTGCAGGATTTTTCACGGATCGCTGCACCTTTGACCCGATTGACTAGGAAGGAGGTTCCATTTTAGTGGACAAATGCATGTGAGCAGAGTTTCCAGCAGTTGAAGACGCGCTTGACGACTGCACCTGTCTTATCTTTACCTTCCGGGTCAGGAGGTTTTGTTGTGTATTGCGATGCTTCTAGAGTGGGTTTAGGCTGTGTGTTGATGCAGCACGGCAGGGTTATAGCTTATGCTTCTCGACAGTTGAAGAGGTATGAACAAAACTACCCCACTCATGATCTAGAGATGGCTGCTGTGGTATTCGTATTGAAGATTTGGAGACATTACTTGTATGGAAAGTCGTGTCAAATCTTCACAGATCATAAAAGCTTAAAGTATATTTTTCAGCAGAGGGATCTGAACCTAAGGCAGCGTAGATGGATGGAACTGGTGAAAGATTACGATTGTGAGATCTTGTATCATCCAGGCAAAGCGAATGTTGTAGCAGATGCTTTGAGTCGAAGACCTGGTGGTAGCTTATCTCATTTGCGCATCTTGCAGAGACAGTCTTCTACAGACTGGCAGATCTTATGTGATAGTCGTATAAAGTTTGAGTTCACATCGGCAGGAGGCCAGCTAGCACATGTTCGCACCCGACCTCAGTTATTGGATCGCATTCGAGAGCCACAACCCGCAGATACTCGTATGATGGAGATTATAGATTAGGTTAGGCAGGGCAAGGAGACGGAGTTTTTGATTGATGATCATGGAGTATTACGTTTTAGGACTCGTCTCTGTGTACCAGATTCTGACGGATTGAGGCGTGAGATTTTAGAGGAGGCCCATAAGTCAGCATACAGTATTCATCCTGGTTCCACCAAGATGTATCATGATCTGAAGGATGTTTACTGGTGGGAAGGAATGAAGAAGGATGTTGCGGAATATGTTTCGAGATGCTTGACTTGTCAGCAAGTCAAAGCAGAACACCAGAGTCCAGCCGGAGAGTTGCACCCCTTACCCATTCCAGAGTGGAAATGGGAACAGATTTCCATGGATTTCATGGTGGGTCTACCCAGGACTAGCAGAGGGTATGATTCCATTTGGGTGATTGTTGATACATTGACGAAGGCAGCTCATTTTCTCCCAGTAAAGACGACGTATGGTTTTGCACAGTATGCTCAGATTAATATCGATGAGATTGTACGTCTGCATAGAGTTCCGACGTGCATAGATTCTGATAGGGGTACCTAGTTTACTAGCAGGCTATGGCAGAAACTTCAAGAAGCTCTGGGTACACGGTTGAGTTTTAGTACAGCTTTTCACCCATAGACAGATGGTCAGTCAGAGCGGACCATTCAGATACTAGAGGATATGCTTCAGGCTTGTAGCCTTGATTTCGGTGGTAGTTGGGATCGTCACCTACCTTTGATAGAATTCTCGTACAACAACAGCTTTCAGGAGACGATCCAGATGGCACCCTTTGAAGCTTTGTATAGGAGGAAATGTCGATCACCCGTTTGCTAGACGGAACTGAGCGAAAGTTGCATCTTGGGACCACAGATAGTACAGGAGACTACAGAGAAGATTAAATTGATACGGGATAGAATGAAGGCGGACCAATGCAAACAGAAATCGTATGAAGATCGACGACGTCGTAGACTCGAGTTTGTAGTGGGAGATCATGTATTCCTTCGGGTATCTCCAATGAAAGGTGTGATGCGTTTCGGGAAGAAGGGGAAGCTCAGCCCCAGATATGTCAGACCTTACGAGATTCTGGAGAGAGTGGGTGCTGTAGCTTATCGTTTAGCACTTCCACCGAGTTTTCCCGACGTGCATCCGGTGTTCCACGTTTCGATGCTTCGCAGGTATCTTCAGGATCCTTCTCACGCGATCCAGCATCAGACCTTACAGCTTGAGCCGGATTTATCCTACACAGTGCAGCCAGTCGCTATTCTTGACAGGCAGGCAAAGAAACTACGATCGAGGGTACTTCCATCTGTAAAGGTTATTTAGCAAGGAAAGAATCGTGAGGAGATTTCTTGGGAAACCGAGGATGCGATGCAGAAGAAATTTCCACATCTTTTTGAAGGTATGTCTATTTAATTTTTAAATTCGGGGACCGAATTTTCTTAAGGGGGAATATTGTAGCATTTTGAAAATTGAGAAATAAATAAAATGAATTAATTTAATAATAATAAGATAAATCACAAAGTTATTAAAAACAAATAAGTCAATTTCATGAGTTATATGTAAAACAATTTAAGTTAAAATTTTAGTATGCAATATAAATAAGTTATAAGGGTTTTAGTGATTATTTTAGCTTCTTTTTAATAAAATGTGTGTTTTGTAATAAATTAAGTTGTGAGGGGTTTTATGTAAAGTTTAGATTTTTGTGCAAATGGAAAATTGTTAAGGGTGAAAATGAAAATGGGATAGAAAATCATTTAGTTCAGAATTTAATTTCAAATTAAAACAATAATTAGAAGATAAGGCTAGCACACCTCTTACTTGCATGCACACACTCACCCACCACCTCCTCCTTGCATGAAACCAACACATCTAGCATGATGGCACCTCCTCCTTCACCTTATCCCTTTCAATTGCCTTATATAAACCTTGTTCAGATCATAATTAATTAAAATTCTGAAAATTTCTGAAAGAAAAACAAAACTAAAGAGAGAAAGAAAGAACAAGAGGAAGAAGAAGAAGAAGGAAGTTGGGTTCTAGGTTTTCATCACCATCAAGATAGGACAAGGGGCTTAGCATCTTGGAGGGGTTATTCCAACAACTTATAGTGGGTAATTTCTTAATCACGGTAGGAAATTTAGGTTCTGTACTTAGTTTAGTTTGAAATGAACAAGTTCCATTATATTGTATTTTAGTTAATTATTAGGATCTGTTTAAATCTGCTATCATTCAGAGAAAAATAAACTTAACAAAACAGTGATAAAATGATGTATGTAACACCTAGAGAAAAACCATAGGAACACGAACTAGAGGGCTCGGATTTGGGCCGGCGACAAAAAGGGGGAAATCCAGCGTCACCGGTTTTGTAGGTAGCTAGGGTGTTTTGGGTAGTTGGGTAGGTTTCTGTAAATCATTTTGGCTATTTTGGTGTTGTTTAAACAAATTAGTTTCACGGCAGATAGAATCTGGAAGTGTATATCCGAAAGGATATCTTAAAACACAAAATACGAAACGGTTAAAGCGTATCGCGAACTGTTTTCTGTCGCGATACAGGTTAGAGATAAAAATCCAGTAAGGTTAACTGTTAAATAGCTTGATACAATCATATGTAATTTAACTAGTACGTGGGAACGGGTGTCTTTCTTTTCCGTCTTGTCGGAGTAGCCGTTTCCTTATACAAGTTAAATTGTGATTTTAGATTCGAATATGGGATTTTTGGCGGCAGCGAGGAAAGGGAAAGGATTGGCAATTCCTGAATAGATTCGACGTTTTCCGGTGAGTAGACTAAATATATACTGGGGAATTCTGTAAAGATGGCTTGATACGCCTGTAGTTTTATTTAACTTAATGCTTTATTCTGTTATGTCTAAATTGACCATATGCATTCATCATTCAAATTTATTTGCTTAGTTGCTAGAACACTACACAAGTATCGACGAGTCATGCTACGTGCACATCTTATATGTTACGCACACCTCGTCGATATTACCATGTCACTTTTACACTTAGCAAAATTCTTGTTAAAATGATTTATATCGTATCTTACACACCAATAATAGTAGTAAATTGCATCATTAATATCATGTTTAGTATCTGAGTATTTCATGTTAATAAGAGGTAAATGAATTATTGAGGATTTATGGTTTTGAGTTTTGAAAACTATTACATAAATCCAGTGATTTTCATGATTGATGTGTCATGTCCACCATGAGATGTTTTATAATTTGGTTTTATTCCGGACCGAGTGGGGGATATATACGGTCGCGGATTTTACGTTATCCATACTGAGTGGTGGAGATATACAGTTGGATACATGGTGGGTCCGGTCGAGACCGAGGGGCAGGATAGCCGCATTGAGGCGGGGAAGCCTAGCGAGGTTACTCGATACCGGAGATAGTGGTAAAAATACGGCGTATATCTAGATGATAACGACCGGTATTGTTGATTTCAGGATCATTCGAGGAATGATGCCTGTGAGAAATGGAAGTTTTGTGTCGATGATGGACACGGGGAATTGAATTTTTATTGGAAATAAATGATGAGATTTCATTTGATTATGAGATTCGTACTGCAGATTCATGATTTCCACAGATAATCATGCATTATACTTGTACACATTTTAGTTAGACCGATGGTCATAATTACATTATTAACCGTGATATGTTTGTTATATTCACTGAGTTGGCAACTCACCCCCATTGTGCCACAGTTCCTTGCAGGGGTAGAGTGGACGATTACCAGCGGTGCAGTTCTACTTTTGCAGCTTTATCACATGTTTTGATAGGTGGGTTACATATGTAGTAACATTCTCTTTTGGTATTGTATTTTGTTTCTAGAGAATCTCTATCAGACCTGTTTATGACTTAGAGTGAGAGATGATATGTATATTATTTGACAGTTGAGATCGTTTAGTTCTATAAATTGTTATTTCTTTTCTTTATTTCTGGGATTCGTATCGATGTCCTATATACCGAGATTTTAATTTTTGCTGTTGATATTGTTGATCCCAACTAGGGATGCAACCAAACTTAACACCATATACTTGTTTAATATTTAACTTCAGAAACTGTGATTTTTACTAAAAACTAAATTTTCCTATATAAAGAATTCCGCAAAACGGATTTTGATCGTGGTTTTCGGCTTACTTGGACTGTATGCATATCTTTAGATATTATACAATCTAAGTGCCGGTCACATCCAAACTTTGGGTCGTGACAAGTATGCTATTTGGTTTCACTTTGTCTTAACATGTTGACTTGTATTAGTTGACTGTCTTGCTCTCACATGTTGATAAAGCCCTTGGGATATGTACTCGACTACTGGGACTATGATGAGATCATACTAGTGGGGCCTGGGTAGTCGATGAGTACATCCTATAACTATTCCTAGTCGAGGTTGTATCGAGACAGGGCATCGATACACCAGAGTAGACTAGCGTATACGCATCTTGACCCATATGATGGGCGATGGATGATCCCATATCCATCGGTGTTTGACATCAAAGTTGGTGTACGGGTGCTCAGTGGAGACTGGGTACACTGAACGGACTCGCCGAGAACTTCCAGATGGTATTATACCACACGTTAGATGGCAGTTCTCTTGTGACACTGGTACTGGGTAGTCTGTTGATCTGAGATCTTCATAGAGTCTTGTGTGATTCCCACCGTGCTTTGATTTCCACCTTATCACATCTATGAGGGCGTGCAAAACGGTGGCTTTTGGGCACAGTCCCGAATCACATGGAGACAATGAGCAATGGGAGGGGTTTCGTCTCTCCCGGTATTGGGAGTTGATGATGTGCTGTGTTCGATTGGCTATAACTGGAAGTCCTTGGCTAGGGCTGATATAGAGTGCTACTGGTATGTGTTATCAGTAGTTTCTCGACCTGTTATGAGCCTCACATTGACACGACTTATCTGTTACTGGGGTCTGACGTATACCACCCCTAGACTAGATATGCGACATATCAGACGAAAAGACCGGACTGTACGGTAGTATTTCTGATCGGATTCACAGGAGAATGTACAGGCTTGCTTGTTGATCTTCTGATCGATCAATACCTGGGTGGCTGTTACGTTTTGCTGACCGCTTGCAGCTTATGGGTGTTTGATATGATCATCACCTACTGCCGGCGTATTGACGATTCTTTAGAGTCCGACACAGAGGTTTCTTGACTCAGGCAAAATGGAGTAGGAGCACATATATGATATGTGCGGGATTAAGAATATTACGATATTAGATACCGTATTCTATTCTCGCGATATTAGATATCGGCCGAGTATATGTGATATAGCCGGGTCATCGGATCAAGTGTTGATTCGATGAACTGATACAGATTATATTAGTCGGTTATTTGAGAAATAGCCGGATTGTCGAATAAAGTGTTGATTCGATAATTTTATGTATAATTATATATGCGATATATTACATTACATTAAATGATATAAGCTCGCTTTATTGATTCATTTTCTCACCGGATAATACATTGATATATATGCGATATATGTTAATTGTATTATTTTCTTTTATTACAAAAATATATTATATATGTGATAAAATATTGTAACAAGTTATGATTACAAATGAAACAAGATTTGTGGAGATTAAACAAGGTTAGGATTTTATTTGGGTTAGCATTTTCATGAAGCTTCTAGAAGCTTTATGTTTTGTTTTAAGCAAAGATATTTTGTTGTTATTTTGTGGAGATATTTCCTAACCCAACCCAAACCCTTTACCCTAGTTAAATCTCTACAATGGTTAAAGCCTTTCTTTATTAACCAAGGGTTGCAATTGTAACCGTGGCAATAATTCATTATTCATCACAAAAGGAATTATTCATCTTCTTCTTCCTTGAGCTCTTGAAAAAGCATTACTAGGTTTTTCTTTTGTGATGATATTGAGTGAGTTTTTGAAATAAAAAGAGAGCTAAATTCCTACTTCATCATCCTCATCTATTCTAGCCACTTAGATTAGGGTGTTCACTTCACTAATACTTGATTAGCGAAGTGAGAGCTTGAGTTAAAGATTCTTCAAGGTAGATCATCTTCGAAAAGGAAGACTTCAAGCAAGCATGGATCATTCGGCTTGTGGAGCCTCTCGAGAGTCCGGAAGTTTATGGATCACGGCGAAGGGACTACTACTCGGAGCTTATGAAGCGAAGGAGCGGACAGCAAAGGTTGTAATCCCTTTCCTTTAGATGTAAAGTTGTTTACATGTTTTGTTAACCCTAATTATCTAGCAAAGATCCTCGCTTTAGGTTGTTCAGCACTTCTAAATTTCAAATTTGGCATGTTTGATGCCTTATAGACCCTTGTGATAGTGCCTAGTAACCCTACAACGGTATCAGAGCCTAGATTGAGCATTAGGCGACGTGTAGACGAAGTTAAAAGTCCGATCGAACCCCGAAACGTCAAATATTGACCCCTCTCTGGAAATTTTCTAAAAATATGGTTTTTTCTGCATTAAAAATACTCAAAAAAATAAGCAGGTAATTCTATGGATAACAGAGAAAGACGGTCCCCTAGTTCCTTCAAGTCGCCGCGGAACCGCGGCCATAACAGGCTTTTGGCGGCGGTTTCGCGGCCGTACTTGGGTATTAGAGGTAGTTATTTCTAGGGTTCATCCGTATGTATTACTACATGCTTCTGGGTAATTTTAATATTACTCAAGTGTTGAGTTTTCTGGAGATCTTTGGAATTCGTTGATTCGATCGGAAAGTTTAACATCGTTTAGTATTTCGGATAATTTAGAACGTGTTAAAAGGTTCGAAAGGATATCAATAACTCATTTTTTTCATGATGGAAAATTTTCAAGTGTTGGATTTTTCCTCTGTTTAAAACTTTCGGGAAATCATGCTAGCGTATCTGTGGACCCTCTAGAAGAACGTAACCTTAACTCGATTATGTGACCGTCAAAACTTCCACTGAAACCTAGGGTTTGTGGTAGTTTAGCGTTGCCACATGTGAGGCGTTGGTTTGACCCTTCTACGGCTGGTTCATTAGCGCAGTCACATGTTCTGGGTTTTTTGAACTCCGCACAAGTGATGAGCTATTTGGGAAATCTTGGGTATTTGATTATTCAATCGGAAAGTTTAACATTGTCTATTTATCTGGAATGTGATACAATATGTGGAATTCATATAGTTAGGCATGAAATGCGAAGTATGTGATATTTCGGATTTAAGATGTCTAAAGAATTTGTGGATTCCAAATGTTGTAGTTTTACACTTTTTTTTTCCTGTGAACGTAAGCGTAGTATGTGGTTTATCGTCGGCTTCGTTGCTATACATCAACGACAATTAGGATACGCATACTTGCTTACGTTGATGATATGAGATATTATGTGTTGCTGTGATATGTTATATTGGATCGTCGTGTTTTGAATAGCTGGGGGTTTTATGTGAGATGAGGGTTTTTATTTTCATTCATGTAAAATTCATTTGTATGTAATATTCTTTTATTGGGGAACTTCCGGGTTGAGGATGATGTCACCATTGTATATTATTTACCTTTTCCGCATTAGGTAGACCAAAGGAGGGGAGCACAAGTAACCGGGTTCTAGTGTCCAGTGGGAGGCCATCTCGAGGAGTCGAGACTGGGTCTCCTAACACTAGAATTAGCAGTGTTACTTGTCGCTCTCGTAGGGGTCTTAGGATGTGGGTTTGGCTATTCATCGCGACCGTAGAATCCGTGTTTTATACAGGCTCGAAGTAAAATACGGACGTCCTAGTATATCCAATATTTCATATGTTATCTTCTGCTGCAATGTTCTGTGATGAGATCATACTACTGCCTGAGACGAATGCTTATTCTATATATATGATATATAAATATTACAGCTTTCGTTTCTTCTGTGATGCTTAGGAAGCATAACTGATAGGATTTATTAATGAGATTAATAAAAGAAAAGAAACCTAAAAAAAAGATGTTGTAGAATCAAAATTTTATAAAAATGGTAGCTGCAGTCTTACTTTGCACAGCGGTATATATGATATACCCTGCACCTTATTCGATGAGGAAAGAGCCGAGATCCCTTCACCGGGAGTGACCTCTTTAGCAGAACTGGCAGATGCTACAAACTCACGGATTAGTTTTTGATTGCTTCTATAGTTTTTGCTTTGCACAGCGGTATTTATGAAATATCCTGCACCTTATTCGCTGAGGAAAGAGCCGAGATCCCATCACCGGGAGTGACCTCTTTAGCAAAAACTAAAAAAGCCTCAAAAACATTCCGTTTACAAAATCACTTGTTTCTACGACGATATCAAGTTCATTACGCTTATGGTTTTATGAAAAAAACCTGCGTAGCCCTCCATCATTTCAGATAAATAATATTTAGTATTCGTACTACGTTTGTTGACATAGTCAAGGCGTAGTGTACGGTAGCTAAATAGTGTTTATCTGCTAAAGCATGAGATGCGATTGGATTAGGGTAGTCGTACGGCCTTGTTGACTTAGTCAAGGGTCATACGGGTGGGTTTAATTCAATCGGGAAATATACGGGTTGAACTTGACTTGCGATTTATGGTTTGTTGACTTAGTCAAGGTCATAGATCGCTTGGGGTAAAAAGTATTATCGGGAATTTAAAGTGTTGAAATTTGCAATGAGATTGCATACCTTCTATGAGATAGATGGATCCTGATACCCACTACGAGTATGAGTTACTCCTGGGAGACTTTTAGGCCGAACAATTAGCCGATCAAGTAGGTGACTAGAAAGGTGTTTACGGGGTTATGCCTCTGGAAAAACGAGGTTAATTTTAATTAGGTCCGTGCGAAAGCACGAGAAACCTCCCTCAAAGTACCAACATTGGCCTGGCTGAAAAATTGGCGGACTTGTGAGGTGTAATTAATCCCGGCTAGTCTTTCGTTTTAGGGTTTGAAGGAAGATTTGATAAAAACAGTGGGAGACATCCTGATTAGATAAGATAATAACCAATCTAATCTTGCAAGAGCATACGCTAAAGTGTTTCCTTCTCTCTCTCTCTAGGTAGCGACCATGTCAGGCCTTAATCAAGATAATAATATGGATGTATTGACTGAACCCGTTTATTATACTGAGCAGGGGAACTTTGGTCCCGTTCTTTCTTAAAAGTGTTATAAGACTGAGCAGGAAATAAGAGAATATCTGGATTCTCACACCGCCCAAACGAAGAACAAGCATGCTGATGCATCTTCTTCGGAAGTGTTAGTTATTGAGAACTCTTTCTCAGTTCACTCTACGTCCTGGGTATTAGATACCGGATCAGGATCCCACATATATAATACGTTTCGTAGGCAACGGAAAGGTAGAGAACTGGGAATGGGTGATCATTCCGTAAGAGTATGGAATGGTGCAGATGTTGCAGCCAAGGCTGTTGGCGAATATCACCTTGTGTTACCAAAAGGTAATACATTGATTCTGAACGAATGCTATTACATTCCGACCCTGATAAGCAATATTATATCAGTTTCGTTATTGAATAAAGAAGGATATAATTTTGTAATACTGGATAATGTTATGAATATATTCCTGAATCAAAAGTTGATAGGATCAGGATCGTTAAATAATGTCATGTCCGTTCTAAATCAAACTACAATTCTTAATGTACAGAACACAAACAAGAGGAAAAGTTCAGAAATGAACGAATCCTTCTTATGGCATTGTAGACTTGGTCACATCAATGCAACACGACTAGCCAAATTGCATAAGGATGGATATTTGAATCCGTTCGAATTTTCATCTTATGACACTTGCTAGTCATGTCTCAAAGGCAAGATGACCAAAACTCCGTTTAGTGGACACGGAGAAAAAGTTAAAGAACTCTTAGGACTAATACTGTAACATTTTGAAAATTTAGAAATAAATAAAATTAATGGAATTTTTCTGAGTTTGCTTTTTGGCTAAAAATTTCCTTCTTTGTTTTTTTGCCAATTCTTTCTTTTGCTGCCATTTCATTTGTGGCTACTTGAATTTCGAAATTCATGTGGGCAGTGGGTTTTTGGTGGGCTTGGGAATTCTTGACTTAGTACATGCATGGCTTTTGCATGATGGGTATTGGTGACTCATTATGTGTGTAGCAGGTTGCATGCTATTGTGAGTAATTGTTTTGACACTTGGCTATCTTGGTGACACTTGTAGTTGGGTTTTTGCTTGCATGAGACATTTGGCATGTTTGTGTGCTGCAAGCATTTCGTGGCCCCCACTCTTGGAGTGTGCTGGCAATGCTTTTAGATGAGGATTTATTTTATATGTTGCATGGATCAATTTACACTCACGAGAACACTTAGAAAAAAACCCATAGCCACTTGAATTGATATGGCCACATGATCACTTGAAATTCTACAGAGCCCATTCTTTCTTTCAAAAGAAAAACCACAGAGCCAAAATTTACTTTGAGAATAGAGAGCTATCTTCATACCCAAGCTCCTTTACAACAAGCTAGGACAAGGGGCTTAGCCTCTTGGAGGGGTTATTCCAACAAATTATTGTAGGTAATATTCTTAATCACAGTAGGAGTTTGAGTTCTGTAATTAGTTTAATTTGAAATGAACAAGTTCTATAATTTCGTATTTTTAGGAAAACATAGCTCTGTAGTAATCTGCTGTTAGTCAGAATAAAATCAACTTAACAAAACAGTGTTAAAATGATATATTTGGAATATAAAGCAAACCATAGGAACACGAACCAGGGGGCTCGGATTTGGGCCCGCGACCTATAGGATAATTCCGGCGTCGCCGGATTTCTAGGGGTTTTGGATCTTGTGGATTTCAGGGTAGGTCTCTGTGAAGGTATTATGAAACTTGGTATTGTTTATTTAAGCTAAAAGTATATTAAATCTGGGAGTTAATATCTGAAATGGGGTTAAAACGTTTAAAACACGACACAGACGTTTCGTAATACGATTCTGTTCTCTGTTACGAAACAGCGTTAATTAAATCCAGTTAGTATAAGTGTTTGATAGGTTGCGATAATCATACTTAGTATAGCTAATACATAAAACTAGTATTTTCATGTTTTCGCCGTATCGGAGTCTAACCGTTTCTTATACAAGTTAATTGCGATAATAGATTCGAATACGGAAACTTCGAAGGCCGCAAGGAAAGGAAATGGATTGGTGATCTGAGTTGATTCGACGTTTTCCGGTGAGTAGACTAAACATCTACCAGGGGATTTTGTACGGATGGCGTGATACGCCCGTAGTTAAGTTAAATAAAAATGGGCTTTTGTATGTTAAATTGATCATATGCATTCATATAGATATATATACATCGCCATGTTAATAATTGTTAGAACACTGCACAGTTATCGATGAGTTATGCCGCACCTGCACATATCTACATGTTACACTACACCTCGTCGATATTAACATGTCACATATACACTTAGTACTTATTATACTAAATATCCCTTCATACCTTGAACATCAAGATTGGTCCTTATTTTCATAAACATTATCATATTTTATCTCCAAATAGGTGTAGTTATGATATAAGATGCATTGGTTTACTATGGATTTATGGCTTTGAGTTTTTATACACTATCGAAAGAATTCAATGATTTTTTATGATAAATGTGACATGTCCACCATGAAATGTCATTTTTTGATTTGGTTTTGTTTCGAACAGGGTGGGGTAGATATACGGTTGCGAAATTTCTTACGTATATCCAAGCTGGGTGGGGTAGCTATACAGCCGGATTCATGGTTGACCCGGTCGGGGCCGAGGGGCAGGGGCCGCACTTTAGGCGGTGAGCCTAACGAGGATACTCGATACCGGAGTCAGTGGTAAACACGGCGGATATCTATATGATACCGACCAGTGTTATTGATTGACGGGATCGTTCGAGGAACGATGCCTGATGAAACACCGAAGATTTGTGTCGATGATGGACACGGGAAGAAAATGAATCATATTTGGAAAATAATTGATGAGATTTCAGTTTTGGATTTGTATATTGAGTAATACAAATTTATGCTTCCACCTGTTAGTATGCATCATATTCATCATTGTTGATATTAGTTCTAGATCGGCATACTTACATTATCAGCCGATATATGTTAGTTATATTCACTGAGTTGGCAACTCACCCCGTTGTGCCACAGTTCTTTGCAGGAGTCGAGCGGACGTATAGCAGCAGACAGATCCAATTGTCAGTTTATCGCTCTTTTTGCTAGGTGGGTTACCTATGTAGTAACCTCCTCTTTTGGTATTGTATATTGAATCTAGAATTTCTCCATCAGACCCTGCATAATGACTTAGAACGATATGTGGTTATATGTATATTATTTCGACAGATTAGATCGTTTGGTTGTATTGAATAATATTTCTTTTATTTATGTCTGGGATTCTTCTTTGATTTCATATTATGATTTTGTATTGAATTCCACTGTTAATATTGTTGCTCCCAACTAGGGATGCAACCACACTTAACATTTCATACTTGTTTAATAATTTAAATTCATAAACTATGATTTTTACTTAAAACTAAATTTCTTTATAAATAATTCCGCAAAAAGGATTTTGATCTTGGTTTTCGGCTTACTTGGACTGGGTGAATATCTTTAGATATTATACAATCTAAGTGCCAGTTACATCCAACTTTGGGTCGTGACAAAGTTGGTATCAGAGCGTAGGATTAACCTTACAGAATCGAGTAGGGAATTAAAATAGGTTGACGTGAGTTCGTGATTTAGGATGACCTTTGGTTTGATGGAGTAGGTGAATTAGGATGAGTGCAGTACCGTACGTATGTTCCGTGGTATATTTACGTAACCGTACTCAGCCTAACTAACCTCAGGATGTATATCTTAATCTATTCTTCCTTTGACACTCTGATATTGATTATCCTTATTCGTAAGCCTTATCAACTCTCGTTTCTTACTCCAGCCACTATGTCATCAACGTCTACGGGGACTCAGACGACCGCTGTTAGAGATGATATTGGAGCGGGCTCGTCTGACACAGGGATAAATTTGGGTAGTATGCCTTTCTTTCAGGAACCGATTGATCCATCCTGTATTAATCGTATAGCTAGGATGGAGACAAATGTTCACAAGATGCGCCGAATGATCGGGGCCTTGCTAGAAATTAGTCGAGCACAGAGGTCGACCATAACTCCACGTACGGGTGTTCAGAGACCAAGGCAAATTCGTAATAATACTTCAGCACCAAGACGTGTTCATAGAGGCCGTAGAGGATTCTGCAGAGATCAGTTCTATTACTTATACCTATATGTTCAGCAGCCCATGCAAAGATGTTTCAGGTGTGGGTGTCCGTATCACGGTATTAGGGATTGTCCCATGAGGCGGCAGGGTGAGGCATCGGTCTCACATGTGGCTTCACCACCTTCACCACCTCCTCCGAGCACATTACCTCATACCCCTGTTGTCGTTCCACGCCAGGTCAACGTCCATGGAGGCCGGGGTCATAACGGTCGTAATTCGAGAGGACGAGGAGGTCGAGACAGATTCATTCCAGGCCGCAGTTTTGATCGAGAAGTGACTCGGGGCTAGATGTTAAGTTCACAACCAGTGGGACAGGGACCTCCATATACATGTTATAATTGTGGAAGTCCAGGGCACTTTGCTAGATAGTGTACACGCCCAGGAGGAACTATTATTCCGCATGCTGTTTTACCCCCTCCACTTTCGTCATCGATGGATTTACTTCCTCCCCCAGTTAACACTATGCGCCAGACGATTGCACCACGAGGCCGAGGTTATGCGGGACGCTTCCAGAGAGGTCGAGGAAATAGAGATAGAGGACGACAGGATGCGGGCAGGGGCCAGGCATGAGTTTTTGCACTGACTCCACGGAATGCCAGGCATCCACTGTAGTAGTGACAGGTACACTTGTAGTATGTTCCTTAGATGCGCATATTTTATTTGATTCCGATTCTACGCATTTATACGTATCTTCACGTTTTGTACTTTCTCTGGGGAGAGAGTCGTAGTGTTAGGATTAGTTACCGCAAGTTATGATTACTCCTATAGGAGATTCTTTTATACCCTGACATGTATTTAGGTAACGTTCAGTACATAATGATGCTAGGGACTGTTTAGTTGATTTGATTCTCTTGGATTGGTTGGCCATTTGTCATGCTTATGTAGATTGTCGGGGAAAGGCGGGTAGATTTTGTTCTCCTGATGAACCGATCTTTGTTGGGTAGGGAGACTGTAATATAACTCCTGCCAACATGATTTCTTCTTTTTGTGCGGGACGACTCTAGAAGAAGGGTTGTCATGGGTTCTTGGTTTTTGTTCAGGACTTAAGGGTCGCTAAGATTCCATTGGACCAGGTTCCGATCGCACGAGAATTTCCGGATGTGTTTCCTGCTGAATTGCCAGGATTACCGCCTGATCGTAACATTGAATTCTGCATTAACTTGATTCCGGGTGCGGGGCCTATTTCTATGCCACCCTATCGTATGGCACCGACGGAGTTGAAGGAAATCAAAAGTCAGTTGCAAGAGTTGTTAGCTAAAGGACTTGTCGCGTTCCATTGTATCACCGTAGGGAGCTCCTGTCTTATTTGTAACGAAGAAGGACGGTAGTACAAGGCTGTGTATTGACTACCGACAGCTGAATCGCCTCACTTTGCGAAATAGGTATCCACTATCACGTATCAATGACTTGTTCGATCAGTTGCAAGGGGGGCTGGCTATTTCTCAAAGAGGGATTTGTAGTCAGGGTACCATAAGTGGAATGTTCGGAAGGATGACATTCCTAAAACTGCTTTTTGTAACCGATATGGGCTGACTAGGAATGAGGATCCATTTCTTTGGACGAAGACGTGTTGGCAAAGTTTCCAGTAGTTGAAGACTCGCTTGACGACTGCACCAGTCTTATCATTACCTTCTGGGTCAGGTGGCTTTGTTGTATATTGTGATGCCTCTAGAGTGGGTTTAGTCTGTGTGGTTATGCAGTACGGCGGGGTTGTAGCTTATGCTTCTCGCCAGTTGCAGAGGCACGAGAAGAATGTAACGCCTTGAAAAGTTGTTTTGGTGTTTTCCCGAAAATCGGTGAAAATTTGGTATTTTTCCGTAAATCGTCTTTTTTGTTATTTTGCAGTTTAGGCCTAATTATACCTAATTTGGATAGGTAATTGCTAGTTTTTAGTAGCTAATGAGTTACTTAAAAAAATCTGGTCGTTTAAAATTTTTCCCTAATTTTTCAATTTTTAATATTATTTTAAGCCGGTAAAAATACATTAATTTAGCGATAAACACAAATTTCTTTGGGCTAATTTTAATCTTTAGAATCATGTCAACTAAAATCTAGTTTGTAATATAAATTTTTAGTATTTTATTTTAAGTTCTATTTAGTTATAATCGAAGGAAACTAAAATTTTAATTTTTTGAACAAAAACTTGTAATTTTGTACGTGTGGGGGGTCTTTTTGCATAGAATTTTTTTTGTAAAATCTCTCACACTCACCCTCACTCCCCTTGGCCTACCCCACACTGCTGGAATCAGCCACTTCCCCCTCCTTTTTACCTTAACTTATGTGAGGAAATGGATTAAAAAGGGTTTATATATATATTTATTTGAGGTAAGGGTATTATGGTAAATCGAGAGGGTTGACATGGACCTTTTTCCCCAACTCCCCCACACCTCTCCCTACTCCCTTTCAGCTGAAAATCCTGCAGAAAACAGCCCTAAATTTTCCTCTCTTTTTCCATCAAAAATTCACCCATTTCCATCAAAAATCAAAACTAAAATTCAAATGAAAGCCCTACCCATTTTCCCTCATCTCTTTTAGCATGGATCTTGGTGCAAGGATTTCATTTTGGAGGTCTAGTTTCATGTTGATCTCAAGATGGCTTTGAGGTATAAAATCTTGACCTTTTTGTTAAATTGTTGGTTATTGCTTTAATCTAACTTAATTAGGAAATGAATTGTGGTTCTAATTGAAAGATGTGGGTTTTCAAGAGAAGGATTAGATTATAGTTAAGATTTTTGCTGTGTGATTATGGTTGCAAAGTGGAATTCATCATTTTGTGAAATGTGAAACATAAGCAAATTGTTAGTTTGCAAATTGTTAAGTTAGAATTGTAATAATTAAGCCATATTGCTAACTAGGTTTTTGTAAACCATGAATTGGTTTAAGAGAAAAAAGTAATTAGGTTTTTCATGATTTCTTTAACCTTTTAAAAATTAGTTCAATGCTTTAGATCATGCGAATCCAAGCTAGATTGTTGTATGTGCATTTTTGCAATAAAATGGTCGAAATTGGTTAAAATTGCAAACAAGTTTTTTTGAACGTATATAGTTTGGTGAAATTAAATTATGGGAATGGTTTGTATGGCTTATTTAAGTTATTTAGTAAATATTACGGCCATTAGAATTGTTAAAACATCAAGTTTTGTACTAAAACGGCAAATTTTTGCTTGCTAGATTTTCGGAAAAATGGCTTTTAAAGTGAGTTGGGGTTTTTGTGAATTTTAACCTATTTTATATTATAATTAGTGTTCGTGAATGTGCAAATAAGTGTGTTTGGGTTTTTCTCGATGGTTTGGCGTTTCTACGCCGACGTCAAGGGTTTTTGGGTTGATTTATGAAAGCAACCATAGGTTTTGACCTATGTGGGATTCGTGTGTCGTTTCGGTCATGAGTCGGATTTTAATGCGATACGGTACGTTATGATATATAGGTACCCCATGTGGACTTCGAGACGACAATCAAGCGCGTGGCGACGTCGGCACCGGCGAGCGAGGACCGAGTGAGTAGATTTATATCTACGGGGAGAAGTCGGGTGGATGGCGTATAGCACCCCGCAGTTCATTGTGATGTATACGAATACGTATACAGACATATATTGATTATATATATATATATATATATATATATATATTGTTTGAGAGTATTGATGACATAGATGGATTTTGGGTTTGATCGGATTAGTTTAGTGTTGCGAGACCCTAGAGTAGAGGTTGCACCACATTTACACGCACACACCCATACTTGCATACATTCTTCTTTCATATGTGCT
Organism: Agapanthus africanus; assembly: GCA_030015575.1. Classification (NCBI taxonomy): domain Eukaryota; kingdom Viridiplantae; phylum Streptophyta; class Magnoliopsida; order Asparagales; family Amaryllidaceae; genus Agapanthus; species Agapanthus africanus. The sequence continues at coordinate 425,444,000 of CM057337.1, forward strand.
TATATGGGGTTATATTGTTATGTGTTCACATGGGTATGGTACTATGTGTTCACATACTGGATTTGAGGATAGTATTTTGGATTTGAGATGAGTCGATAAGATTTGATTGAGACTGCGAGAACGGTGATATGGCAAGATTCGTACTTGAGATACGTCCTGATGTTATAGCGGATCTTGGGACGACGATACATGTGAATAGTGTTATACATTGAATGGTTAACATGTGATCGTGATATGAGATAAGATATGTTAAGATATCCATAATAGGTCGCATTAAGCGATGTATACATCTTTATGACGATATATGATGATGATATCGGTTTGTATGAGGCTGTAGATCAGCAGTCAGATCATGACTATATTGATGATATTAGTATCGTACTAGAAGTAGATCAGTACCCAGATTATGATCTTGGATAAAGAGGATACCAGATGAATAATGTGATATTGACCCATACCCAGATTTAGGATGCCGTACAACAGATTTACGTACGAGCTATATATCGATGTTTGATCTGCACTCTTGACTTGGGAATATTTGATTATAGATATGGTATCGGATGTGATATTATCGAGGCGGGATCACCGACTAATATATATACACACATATGTATCGACTCAGACGTTAGGCGGCTTCCTTACCTTTAGTTTAGGTTGACAGCTTAGCCCTAATGTTTGGTGTAGTTGTTAGCCCATATTAGTTATCCTTGTGTCTAGTATTTAGCTCCCGCTCATTTTTGCTGTTGCTCCGCCTCGCATACTTATTGTGATTCATATTCCATTATTGATATCATGCTATTAGGACGCCAGCACCATTATCGATGATGCGTATGTACCACGTAGACTTACTTGCCGGCTCACACACATCTTCATCGGTAATTGACATGTCACGTACACTTAGAGAATATTATTGCTTGATTTAGCTTGTTAGATAGTAGTTTTGACATGATATTAGTGCACTTGCCTTATATGCCAGTTTAGACATTGTAGTTATTAGTTGTCACATCATGCATACTGTTATTCATTGTTATGCCGCATTCATTGATTCTCATGCATATATTCACTATTTTACATGCTATTGAGGTTTTGGATTCGGATTTCCATGAGATTTTCTGGATTTGGGGGAAAACCGCAAAACTTATACAAACTTCTTGTCTATCTTTTTAAATGAAAAGCACGGTTTTCCTATGATGTATGAGTCGTCCACCATTAGTTTGCTGATGGATTTCGAGACCCGATTCGAGGAGACGGATGAACCGTTTCGGGTATATGGTGGACCCGGTAAGGTACCTCGGGGCAAGAAGCGTGTGATGGTGATGATGTGAGCCTGGCCGGGGAGCACTACCTACCGGTAATATTACCCGACGCGTCGGATATCCGGAGGATACCGTCGTGGTCTTGAGATTGATGGTAGGGGCCGGTCTGGACTGACGGCGCCCTAGATAGTGAGATTGAGACATACAGAGATATTTGAGATATTGATGTACAGAGATTGCGACACAGAGATATCGAGATATTTGGATATTTGTTTTGTGTCGATGCTAGGCACTGTTTATGCTGATTTCATTTATGATACCTCGTTTTTTAAAAGATACAGAAATCTCACTAATTTATGATATATTGCTACCTGAGGCACTGACACGGTCACATGGGATTACACTCGGGTTAGATATTTACCCTAGCCATTGTTATAGGCTGCATGTTATATATTTGAGGATATATTATGATCTTATGACCTTGGATTGCGTTGTTCATGCGATTTCTGTTCGTAGATGTTTTTCTACTCACGAGTTGGCAACTCACCCCCGTTGTGCCACAGTTTCTTGCAGGTTTTGCCGTACAGGTTTTATTACGGCTTTGCTGGCATTGCTTCTTTCGGGAGACTTGCTAGTAGGTGGGTTTATTGGTATCGTACCTATCATTATACTTTGTATAATATTATTCAGTTGTATCTAGTAAATTCCATCAACCAAACAAGTATTTTATTTCAGAGATAGAGACTAGTGATGTTATTCTTTCGACCTTAGAGTCGCGCATTGTATTTCTATGGATTTCTTATTGTTTTGAGTTTCCTTTTGAGTTTTGGTCCTCACCCTTGGCGTTGTATATTATATTGCTCGTGTGGTTGTGCCTGTCGATTGACGAAGAGCTAGCTCCCGCTTGGGGATGCCATTTTATTGATTTCGTATACTATTCATGTTGTATCCCGTTTGGGGGCCAGTATTTACAAAAGAGACTCTGCCGAAATTTTCAGAAAATACTTGATGTTTTTAAAATAGCATATTTCGGCTTATGCTATTAAAACTACATGCTTTAAATTGGTTTTTCCTTCACTCTACTACTTTTCTTGGTTTGGATTTCTGGGTTTTCGGCTTACTTAGATTACGTACGCCTTGAGACGCTTCGTAGTCTAAGTGTCGGTCATATTCCGTACATTCGGGTCGTGACAAAGTTGGTATCAGAGCGTTAGGTTTTACCTTCGGAGCGTAGGATGACCTTTGGTTGATGGAGTAGGTAACTAAAGTAGAGTGACGTACCGTGGGTATGTTCCGCGGCATATTTACGATACGCTACTCTACTTAAGAAGCCTTAGGATGTACATTTCTTTGCTCAGTATTATATTCATTCCTGATCTAGCCTCATCGGTACCAGTTATGGTTTTGCTGCCACGATTACGGGCAGGGAGAGCTACGGCTAGAGTTGCGGTCAGCACGAGCTCGTTACGGAGGAGGACTGACCAGGGCGTAATTCCGGCCACATACGATTGCAGAGATGTTTCTTTTTATTGTATTTTCGCGCCACGAGCGTTTGATGGATCGCTGTATGAGATTACTCAGACGTGCATATCAGCACCAGAGGATCGAGCCACTGATAGAGGCCAGCCAGATTTTGATGACCGTTGAGGTATTGCTTACTCCTGATGATTGAGGAACTGTTCAGCGTGCAGACGAGTGAGCCAGTTATTGCTGCGAACGACGAGATATCACCCCAGATGTTGGAGCTATTGCTGTACGAGTTGTACTAAGAAATGATAGAAGGTCGCTAGTCACCGAGGATGAATGATTAGGACATGTAGTTCGTTCGCTGCCCGATGCGAGGTCATCAGATAGATTGATCCCAGCTAGAGACGACTTTACACAGAGACGTTGAGAGTCGATAGAGGCGATCGAATGTCAGCAACCTATTATTCCAAGTTTAACGTATTCGGAAAGACATGTATGCAAATCTATGGACCCTCTAGAAGAATGAAACCCTAACTCGACTTAATGACCGTGTGAACGCCTTTGAACCTTAGGGTTTGCGGCAGTTCCGCGCTGCCATTAGTGTGGCTTGGGTTTGCCCTTCTACGGCTGGACCATCGATGCTGTGGTACGTACTCGATACTGTTAAACTGTACCCAAGATGTTGAGCTCTTGGGGGTTTATGAGGTTTTGACAAATCGATCGGAGGGTTTGACTTCATTCGGATGCTAGGTGGTGAGATGCATTCTTGGGAGACTCCAGATACGAGGATAGCCATTGGAGCTCAGTCCATGCAGCCACGACGAGACGAGTTCGAAGCAGTCGACATTAGAGAAAAGTAGAGTAAGTGGTTCGTACCCAATCTGGATAAGATGACGTTCCACTCCACCGACATCAGAGATGCGATACGCATGCTGAGGCATTGTGCTTGGATATACCTTCCAGAAGGAGTCGCGATGAGAATGCAGCCGTTCCGTAGCAAGAAACTGATATAGTAGAGGACGATGACTTATGGACAGTTCGGCAGAGACGAGATTTGGGAGAGACCTCGACAAGACCTTTCTGGAATAAATTACGAGAAGACTTGGACCCAGGAGTGGTCATGTTACGCACACCAGCAGACCAGAGTTCATGATCATTGACGATACATGCTACGAGTGACCACGACAGTTGGCCAGAGATTCTTGAGGATGTGCTTGAGCGGGACTATTCCGCCATACTTGATTTCGGTATTTTGGGTGATCTATTCGCATGATTGATTTTGATGATTGAATTTCATGATATTTTTTTAATGCACCATGGTTGCACCTACTGAGTATTTACGATTTTTGCACAGTTGTTGCACATGAGATAGTTTTCGTGCCTTGGTTTTGTAATGTTTTCAAAATAATAAAATATGATTTTTGGGAAATTTTATAATTTAATATTATTTTAATGAATATTTTAATATTCTGGTATAATTAAATACAAATAAATGGGGGAAAATTATGGAAAATTCTAAAATAGGGTATTTTATGGAATTATGCCATTTTAAAGTTTTTAAGACTAGTTATATGCTAATATAGTGCTAATCGCGATTAAAAATCGCTAATTCGATTTTTAGCTTTTTTGTGCAAAAATGTGCACATATCATTTTCCACACTTGTTACACTTGTGTTACATTTCTATTGCGATATTTATTCTTTTAGGTTCACTATTGGAGTGAGAAGGAAAAGTAAAAGGAAAAGATAAGAGTGATGATGAGCGAGAGAGACACTAGGTCAACCCTCACTTTTTTGAACCATACCCATCATTTCCCCATCTCATTTCTCTCTCCCCATCCCCAAGAGCTGCTGCTGCTCCTTTTCCCTCACTCTCCCTCTTCACAAAAACCCTAGATCCACCATGAAAACAAAGCCAAAACCCCATTCCCACTTCACAAAACTTGCTCCCAAGCTCACTAGCTACACATTGAACCTAGCAAGATTGGATTTGGAGGACTTTGAGCAACTCAAGAATTTTCTTGAGTTACCAAAGGAGGTAATTTCTGCACCCCTAGTTTAGTAAATCAATTCTTATTGCATCCATTCTAGTTTTGTGTCGATATGGTGTCGTTTGGTGGATTTATGAAACTTTAAGTTAGGGTTTAGGGTAAAACTGAAATCAAAGATGAAATTGAGGATGGTGGTGCCCTTAGAAACCCTGGTGTGATGTTATTTTAGACTCAAACCTGAAGCTAGAACACAGAATACGGAATTACGGAACCGATATCGGGGAAAACTGTGAATCTGTGATCGTAATTAGGAATCTGCTATCACCCTGAGACCCCAAAAATGAAACTGAGTTGACAGTGAGATGTGCACGCACCATAGAACCACCACACCAAACCCTAGCTCCCAACTCCAAACCCCGGCCGCCAATTAATTCCTTCTGGCCATAATTTGCTGCCAGAGCAGGAGGAAACCGTCTCGATTTTGGTGCATGGCCCTATTTCCTCTAGTCTTGACCCTTGGTATGTCTAGTTTTGACAAATTCCTGTTAGGGTAAAATCTGGGATGATTTGCTTGAGTTGGGGTATGATTTACGACTTGTTTTAGCATGGATTTTGGTATTTGGTGACTCGTTTCTGTCGAGTGGCGTTTGGACGTCAACGACAAGTGGATATTGAACGTGTTTACATGCGAGACGATAGGTTTTTACCCATGCGAGTAGCGTGTGCTATTTTGGTTTCCGATGTGATTTTCATGTGCTTTAGCGTTTGTGATATCCTTGTAGGTACCCCACGTGATGTTGAGGCGAAATAGATGAAGATGGCGACATCGGCATCGGCACACGAGAAGCATGGTGATTAGATTTATATCTACGGGGAGAAGTCGGGTGGATGGCGTATAGCACCCCCGTAGTCCGTGGTGATGTATACGAATACGTACACACACATATATTTATTATGTGTTGTTTAGGATTATTGAGGGTAATAATGGTATTATTGGTGATAAGGATGTATTGGTTTAGTATAGTGCGAAACCCTAGAGTAGTGGTTGCACCCACACATACACGTACACATATACTTGCATGCATTCTTTCATTTATCTGTGCGCATATAGAGGTGTGTATATCTACACATGGGTATGGGACTATGTGTTCATATACGGGATTGAGGATGATACATGGGATTGAGTTGAGTCGATGAGGTTTGATTGAGGCCGTGAGATTCGGCGATATGACAGAGTTCGTTATTGTGATGTGATATGATGGTAGTGATACCGGATATGTGATGAGATGAATGTGATATTGACTCGTACCCAGCTATTGGGATGCCGTACGACGATTTACCGTACGAGCTTTATATTGATGTTAGATCCGCACTCATGACTCGAGGATGTTATATGATATACTGTATCGTACGTGATACTATTGTGGTGAGATCACCGACTATATATATATATGTATATCGACTCGGATTTAGGTGGTTTCCATACCCCTCCCGATTGACTTGATTGTTGGGTTCGTAGTTCGCATAGTAGGCGCTAGACTAGACCCGAGTCATACCTATTTCAAAACTAACGAATCGGGGATATTTTAAAGATAGGCAAAAGGGTTTATACGGATATTTTCAAATGACGCATCTTTTCTTAAAAACACCATAGCCCTTATTTTACCAAAAGCCCTGATTCGTCTTATTTCTAAAGGCAAGGTTGCATGATATATCTATTGAGGCAGGTTCCCTACTATTGCGTTGATTTTTCGATTCCGCATTTTCATGCTATTTGCATTGCATCGTTTGTATTGTTGATATATTTCAGTCATGCTGCTAGGACACCAGCACCATTATCGATGATGCGTATGTTCCACGTACACTTGTTTGCCGGCTCACACACTTTATCATCGATAATTGCCATGTCACTATACTGTAGTACTGTTGCATTCAGTGTATGTCGCTTACATTTCTTTACATGTCGCATACATCATGTTTTTTGATTATACGCATTGAGATATGTTGATTCCATGATATTTCTGGTTTTTGGGAACCGTGGGTGTTTCAAAAAGAGAATATGTAATTGTTTTAAAACCCGGTTACCCTTGATATGATATTTCAGTGCGTCCACCATGTGTTTTCTCGGTGCTGAGAGCGACATGTGAAACCCGATTCGAGGAGGCGGATGAGGCCGATTGCGGGTACATGGTGGACTCGGTATGGTTCCCCGGGGCAAGAAATGTTTTTCGTGGAGTAGACGATGAGCCTGGCAGGGTGGCGAGTACCTACCGGTGATTGGTTGAACCTGGCGGTTATCCGGAGGATACTGACCAGAGTCGATAGATGGATATGGGCGTACTGCCGGGGCCGATACCGCAGACAGAGCCCGTGGGCCGATCCGGACTGACGGAGCCCGATATATAAGGATTTATGTGCCGATGCTGGGCACAGTTTTCATGATGTTTTCGAGTGTCGATGCTGGGCACTCCGGTTCCATGATTTTGACGTGTCGCGAGGGACACAGATGGTTTATATCCTCATATTATTCCCATGCACATGCTTTATGATATTTACATGCATGATGGTTATTGTCATTAGGTGACGAGTGGACGTGATCCACGTATATGCAGATTTGATTACATTGATCATACCCCACATTCATGATATGCTATTACCTGAGGCACTGGCACGAGCACTTGGCACTACACTCATGCATAGAGATTTCCTTGCCAGTTTACCATGCTTCAGACTTATTTATATTGAGGTTTATTTATATCTGATTGTATTGACCTAGGATGGGTCATGCATTCGATCTCTGCTTGTAGATATTTTCTATTCACGAGTTGGCAACTCACCCCCGTTGTGCCACAGTTCTTGCAGGTTATACCGTATAGATTCCATAGCGGCATTTCTGGCACACTGCTTCCTTATGGGTGACTTGCGTTGGTAGGTGGGTTCTTTTGTATCAGAACCGCCATTGTTCATGTATTATTCATTGTATCTAGAATTCCATCAACCAAAACTTGTATATTGTTTCAGACTTAGTAAACAGTGTTGTATTATTTCCACCTTAGAGTCGCGCTTGTAGTATTACGGTTTTCTGACGGTTTTGAGTTCTTTTTTGGGTTTTGATCCTTGCCCTTTGGCGTTGTATATTATTATTGCTTGCGTGGTTGTGACCGTCGATTGACGAAGAGCTAGCTCCCACTTGGGGATGTCTTTTATCATTTCATATATATTATTCTTGTTGTACCTCGTTCGGGGCCAGTTTTTACAAAGAAAACTCTGTAGAAATTTTCAGGAAAGGTTACACATTTTAAAAATACATATTCGTCTTAGTTATTTAAAAACATTGATTTTGAAAAATGATTTCTTTACTTCTTAAAACCAGGTTTCCTTATTTACTATTTAATGGTTTTAGATTTCTGGGCTTTTGGCTTACTTGAATCAGATGGGGTCCTATAGACCTCATCTGGTTCAAGGGCCAGTCACGTGCTCTTTCGGGTCATGACAAAGTTGGTATCAGAGTGCTAGGTTGACCTTGGTTCGAGTCTAAGTTTGACTATGTGGAGCCTAGGGCGTTATATATATACGGAACTTAGGCTTGACCTTACGGAACTTAGACTTAGTCGAGGGGGTATTAGACCCGACCTTTCGTTGTGTAGGATAACCCTTGGTTGATGGAATAGGTGACTAAAGTAGAGTGACGTACCGTGGGTATGTTCCGCGGCATACTTATGACACGCCACTCCGCTTAAGAAACATTAGGTTGTACATTTCCTTGCACACCGTACTATATTCCTTCCTATGATCTATCCTCATCGATACTGATTATGGTTTTGCCGCCACGATTGCACGGGCAGAGTGAGCTACGGCTCGAGTTGCGTCAGCATGAGCTCGTCGTGGATGAGGACTGACCAGGGCGTGATTCCAGAGAAATACGATTGCATATTGAGGAGTCGTCTTGTTGTGTTTTCGCGCCATGAGCGTTGGATTGATCACTTTTACGAGAATTCCGGATGTGCTGATCGGCACCAGAGGATTGAGCCATTGATAGAGGCCAGCTAGGATGTGATGACCGTTGATATTATCGCTTATCCAGGACGATTGAGGCGCTGTTCAGCGCACGGACGAAGGAGCCAGTCGTTGCTGCTTATGATGAGATATCGCCCAGATGATTGGAGCTACTGCAGCATGAACATATTCTTGGAGATATAATAATGAGTCGCTAGTCACCGAGGATTATTGACTAGGACATGTGGTTCGTTCGCTTACCCCGATGCGAGGTCATCAGGTAGATTGATTCCAGCTAGAGGTAACTTCACGCAGATTCGTTGAGAGTCGATTGAGACGATCGAATGTCAGGAACCTATTTTCCAAGTTTAAAGTATTCGGAAAGACATGCAAGCAATTCTATGGACCCTCTAGAAGAATGAAACCCTAACTCGACGTAATGACCGTGTGAAAGCCTTTGAACCTTAGGGTTTGCGGCAGTTCCGCGGCGCCATTAGTGAGGCTTGGGTTTGCCCTTCTAAGGCTGGACCACCGATGCTGTGGTATGTACTCGATACTATTAAACTGTACCCGAGATGTTGAGCTCTTGGGGGATTATGAGGTTCTGACGAGTCGATCGGACGATTCGGCATCATTCGGATATCATGTGATGGGACACTGCTTGGGAAACTCCAGATACGAGTGTAGCCGTTGGAGCGCAGTCTGTGTAGCCACAAGGAGATGAGTCTGAATCAGTCGATATTGAAGCAGAGTGGAGTAAAGAGTTTGCATGAGATTTCGACGAGATGATGTTCCACTCCGCCGACGTTAGAGATGCGATATGCACGTTGAGGACGTGATCGGCAAGATATCTCCTACTGAGTGACGAGGATACCGAGTTCGTGATTTGGAGTCCGTGTTAGAGACTTCGGATGGACCGTAGCCGAGGACATTGCAGTGCGCAGATAAAGAAGCGACGTCAAATGGTCGATGATACAGACAAGCGGGACAAGAAGTTCGTGCGAGAGGCAGACGAACTGTTACTACACTCCGTTAAGATTAAAGGTCGGATATGCATACAGAGGCACAGGGATGCGACCAGCTTCCGAAGAGATGTTGTACTAAGGACGCAGAGGTCCAGACAGCGAGAAAAGATTATGCCAGAGTACCAGCCTCCGTACAGTTTGGCTTAGGCAAGATCAGAAGAGACCTTGAGTAGGATTCCTTCCAGTACACTGCTGCAATAAGATTTGCACCAGGAGCAGTTGCGTGCTGTGCATTCAGAGGACCCGAGGTCGGCGCCAGAGATGTGCTGCATTACGAGCGGTCGTGAGGATTGACCGAGAGATGACCAGGGAAGTGCCAGAACGGAATCGTTCCGGTTAGCACACCTGACCGGGCCGATGAGCCGATGGATTGCGAGATAGGAAATCCACAGGGAAGATGAAGACCCAGAGACAGAGGACGCCAGACCGCGAGCAAGAGGCAAGTGGATATCTTGCGTCGCTAGCATTGGATGTACCAGCACCTTCTCGACTTTGAAGTAGGATATACCGACGACGGTTTTTATGATTTATGATTTATGATTTGTGATTTTGTGATGTGACTATCACGTATCCGTCACTTGGGATTTCGGTATTTTTGGCGATCTATTTGCATGATTTGGTTTTGATGGCTGAGTTCTATGATTTCTGTTTTTGGCACCATGGTTGCACTTACTGGGTATTCATATTTTGTGCAGAGTTATTATTCTTGAGGTATTGATTGTGATTTCATGCCTATTTTATGCCGGTGATTTGATTTACGCTTTCAGCGTAGTTTTCATGTACTTTTAGTGTTTTGATTTAATTTGTGCATGCTGATGCACACGGTTGGGAGATTTTCCATCGCGGTACACTTGATCTTGATTGAGCCGCATTTTATATCGTCGATTTTGACCCTGATATTGATGATTGATTCTTGCACTCCGTTCTTTCGACTGGACTTACGCATGTTCGACGTTTGCTATTGGATTTTGTGATTCCGTGCATGTTGAGTGCGCAGGGTTTAGATTTTCATTCGTGCACGATGGATGCACCGATTTGGATATTCGCGCATGTTGGGTGCATGTTTTGAGATACGATTTTGGTGCACACCCGATGCACTAAATCGAGATTCTTCGTGCATGTCAGATGCACCGGATTTTTGGCTGTCAGGCACACACGTTGCCTATGACAGATGCTTCGTGCACGCCCGTTGCACCTAGATGTTGTTTTGTGCACCTGTATGGCACATATATGGATTTTGATTTCCGTGCGCACCAGACGCATAGGGTGGTGTTATGTGCATTTTTGGGATTTATTCATTTTGGAGCAGTACAATTTTTATGATATTTGATATTCGTTTTGTACCGAGCAGGACTAGTCAGAGGACAGTACCTGGATATATTTTGCATGCATTGATAGTTCGAAGGGATTTCCAAAGAGCTAGCTATGATCTCGATATATATATATACCTACGTGTCCGATATGACACGAAACGTTTTAAAAACAAGGAAACCCTTCTAAATTTCTTTCAAAACGGCGGAACGTACCTATTAAACAAAGGATATATATATATACGTATATAGTTATTTTCTTATGAAAAACGTCCGCCACTGTGCAGTGTTATGCGCATCGCACAGCGACTTAAAAAGATTTGGCATGCATTTACATCAGCTATTCACATGTATAGATTGGATGTCTACATGTATAATTCTGGTCTATATCATATTGGTTTTGTATTGGATTCGACATTTGTGTCTTTACCATGACTCCGATGATTGCGGGATGCTTGATGGAGTGTTGCTTTTGAGTTATCTGCTCAGTACTCGTGCGCATGCATTGCGCTATGATACATTTTACGTATTACTGATTTCGGAGCCCCGATGACTTGGAATTTGTGTTGAAATATTTTAGTATTTTGGGGTTTAAATTTAAATTCGGGGACCGAATTTCTTTAAGGGGGGTAGATTGTAACGTTTTCAAAATAATAAAATATGATTTTTGGGAAATTTTATAATTTAATATTATTTTAATGAATATTTTAAAATTCTGGTACAATTAAATACAAATAAATGGGGAAAAATTATGGAAAATTCTAAAATAGGGTATTTTATGGAATTATGCCATTTTAGAGTTTTTAAGACTAGTTATATGCTAATATAGTGCTAATCGCGATTAAAAATCGCTAATTGGATTTTTAGCTTTTTTGTGCAAAAATGTGCACATATCATTTTCCACACTTGTGTTATATTTCTATTGCCATGGTTGTTCTTTTGGGTTCACTATTGGAGTGAGAAGGAAAAGAAAAAGGAAAAGATAAGAGTGATGATGAGAGAGAGAGAGACTAGGTCAACCCTCACTTTTCTGAACCATACCCATCATTTCTCCATCTCATTTCTCTCTCCCCATCCCCAAGAGCTGCTGCTGCTCCTTCTCCCTCACTCTCCCTCTTCACAAAAACCCTAGATCCACCATGAAAACAAAGCCAAAACCCCATTCCCACTTCACAAAACTTGCTCTCAAGCTCACTAGCTACACATTGAACCTAAGCAAGATTGGATTTGGAGGACTTTGAGCAACTCAAGAATTTTCTTGAGTTGCCAAAGGAGGTAATTTCTGCACCCCTAGTTTAGTAATTCAATTCTTATTGCATCCATTCTAGTTTTGTGTCGATATGGTGTCGTTTGGTGGATTTGTGAAACTTTAAGTTAGGGTTTAAGGTAAAACTGAAATCAAAGATGAAATTGAGGATGGTGGTGACCTTAGAAACCCTGGTGTGATGTTATTTTAGACCCAAACCTGAAGCTAGAACACAGAATACGGAATTACGGAATCGATATCGTGGAAAACTGTGAATCTGTGATCGTAATTAGGAATCTGCTATCACCCTGAGACCCCAAAAATGAAACTGAGTTGACAGTGAGATGTGCAGGCACCATGGAACCACCACACCAAACCCTAGCTCCCAACTCCAAACCCCGACCGCCAATTAATTCCTTCTGGCCGCAATTTGCGGCCAGAGCAGGAGGAAACCGTCTTGATTTTGGTGCATGGCCCTATTTCCTCTAGCCTTGACCCTTGGTATGTCTAGTTTTGACAAATTCCTGTTAGGGTAAAATCTGGGATGATTTGCTTGAGTTGGCGTATGATTTACGACTTGTTTTAGCATGGATTTTGGTATTTGGTGTTTCGTTTCTGTCGGGTGGCGTTTGGACGTCAACGACAAGTGGATATTGAACGTGTTTACATGCGAGACGATAGGTTTTTACCTATGCGAGTAGCGTGTGCTATTTTTGTTTCCGATGTGATTTTCATATGCTTTAGCGTTTGTGATATCCTTGTAGGTACTCCACGTGACGTTGAGGCGAAGAAGATGAAGATAGTGACATCGGCATCGGCACACGAGAAGCAAGGTGAGTAGATTTATATCTACGGGGAGAAGTCGGGTGGATGGCGTATAGCACCCCCGCAGTCCGTGGTGATGTATACGAATACGTATACACACATATATTTATTATGTGTTGTTTAGGATTATTGAGGGTAATAATGGTATTATTGGTGATAAGGATGTATTGGTTTAGTATAGTGTGAAACCCTAGAGTAGTGGTTGCACCCACACATATACGTACACATATACTTGCATGCATTCTTTCATTTAGCGCATATAGAGGTGTGTATATCTACACATGGGCATGGGACTATATGTTCATATACGCGATTGAGGATGATACATGGGATTGAGTTGAGTCGATGAGGTTTGATTGAGGCCGTGAGATTCGGCGATATGACAGAGTTCGTTATTGTGATGTGATATGATGGTAGTGATACCGGATATGTGATGAGATGAATGTGATATTGACTCGTACCCAGCTATTGGGATGCCGTACGACGATTTACCGTACGAGCTTTATATTGATGTTAGATCCGCACTCATGACTCGAGGATGTTATATGATATACTGTATCGTACGTGATACTATTGAGGCGAGATCACCGACTATATATATATATGTATATCGACTCAGATTTAGGTGGTTTCCATACCCCTCCCGATTGACTTGATTGTTGGGTTCGTAGTTCGCATAGTAGGCGTTAGACTAGACCCGAGTCATACCTATTTCAAAACTAATGAATCGGCGATATTTTAAAGATAGGCAAAAGGGTTTATACGGATATTTTCAAATGATGCATCTTTTTTTAAAAACACCATAGCCCTTATTTTACCAAAAGCCCCGATTCGTCTTATTTCTAAAGGCAAGGTTGCATGATATATCTACTGAGGCAGGTTCTCTACTATTGCGTTGATTTTTCGATTCCGGGTTTTCGTGCTATTTGCATTGCATCGCTTGTATTGTTGATATATTTCAGTCATGCTGCTAGGACACCAGCACCATTATCGATGATGCGTATGTTCCTCGTACACTTGTTTGCCGGCTCACACACTTCATCATCGATAATTGCCATGTCACTACACTGTAGTACTGTTGCATTCAGTGTATGTCGCTTACATTTCTTTACATGTCGCATACATCATGCTTTTTGATTATACACATTGAGATATGTTGTTTCCATGATATTTCTGGTTTTTGGGAGCCGTGGGTGTTTCAAAAAGAGAATATGTAATTGTTTTAAAACCCGGTTACCCTTGATATGATATTTCAGTGCGTCCACCATGTGTTTTCTCGGTGCTGAGAGCGACATGTGAAACCCGATTCGAGGAGGCGGATGAGGCCGATTGCGGGTACATGGTGGACCCGGTATGGTTCCCCGGGGCAAGAAATGTTTTTCGTGGAGTAGACGATGAGCCTGGCAGGGTGGCGAGTACCTACCGGTGATTGGTTGGACCTGGCTGTTATCCGGAGGATACTGACCAGAGTCGATAGATGGATATGGGCGTACTGCCGGGGCCGAGGGTCGATACCGCAGATAGAGCCCGTGGGCCGATCCGGACTGACGGAGCCCGATATATGAGGATTTACGTGCCGATGCTGGGCACAGTTTGTAGGGTTCCTAGGCACCCTAATGAGGTCTCACAAGGCATCAACCATGCCAAATTAAAATTTTAACGGTGCCGAGAGACCCGACTACGGATCGATAACTAGATGTCTAGGCGAAAAAGAACTAGTTAACAAATTAACTAATGAGAATACGGAAATACAACCTTTGTAGATCGGGTGCTCCACCTCCATAGCTCCGCAACGAAGTCGTCTCCGCTGTCCAAAAGGAATCCGGGCTCTAGCGTCGTCTTCGTCGGAGAATGGGCGGGCTAGGTCGTCGATGTCCAAGCCGAAGATGATCTACGTCGAGGCATCGATGAATCAAGCTCCACCTTCACCAAGTCATGAAACTTGTGAAGGAAACACACTCTACTACTTGGCAAGAGGTAGAGGATGAAGAAATAGGAAGTGGGTAGACTTTAGAATTGGATTTCTCACTCTTTTTCATCACTTGCCATTGATGGGGCAAGCTTTCTTCACTTCAAGAATGAAGAAGAAGAAGGAAATAGTTATGACAAGTTAATTAGAAAAAGAAAAGAATAATCATAACTTATCATGACTAAACCATGGTAAAGTGTAGAGTATTAATCATGGTTGAAGCAATGGTTAGGGTTAAGCTAGAGACAAAATGGTCACTTAGTCAAAATGTTCATGAAGCTTCATGAACAAAACAAAAGAAGCCACCATTTTCTCATTTGCTTTACATTTTCCAAAATGAATAAATGAATAAATAAATAGATATGAAAATGTAAACCCTAACCATTACATAACCATGGTTTAAACTTTACACAAAACACAAGTAAACATGTATCATCAAACATGATACAATCAAGTGCACAAAACTATATCGAATATACAATGTGCACTACCGAGTGAGAAAATCCATTTAAAGTGAACCGATACTAGTTAATGCAAAGTAATATATCAAATATATAATTATGCATCAAATCATTAAATCAACACTTGATTTAACGATCCGGTCATATCGTATATAACCGACTAGTATGCAATGCATCGGTTTATCGAATCAACCCTTGATTCGATAATTAGGGTATATCGCATATAACCTAATCGATACATTCATCGCGAGAATGAAATACGGTATCACATACACGCATTATTCTCGGTCTCGCACATATCTCATATGCGCTCCTATTTCGTTTCGCTTGAGCCAGGAAACCTCTGTGTAGGACTCTAAAGACTCCTCAATACGCCGGCAGCAGATGATGATCATATCAAGCATCCACAAGCCGCAAGCGGTCTGCTAAACGTAACGGCCACCCGGGTATTGAGCGATCTGAAGATCGACGAGCAAGCCCGCTCACACTCCAGTGAATCCGACCAGTAACACTACCGTACAGTCCGGTCTGATCGTCTGATATGTCGCATATCTCGCCTAGGGGTGGTAAACGTCAGACCCCAATAGCTCAATAAGTCGTGTCGATATGAGGTCTATAACTTTTCGAGAAACTACTGGTAACACTTACCAGTAAATCTCAGCAACCCTGGCCAGGGATTTCCTGTTATAGCCAATCGAACACAGCGCAACATCAACTCCCTATACCGGGAGAGACGAATCCCCTCCTATCGCTCATTGCCTCCATGTGACTCGGGACTGTACCCAAAAACCACCGTTTTGCACGCCCTCTTGGACGTGGTAAGATGGAAATCAAAGCACAGTGGGAACCGCACAAGACTCTATGACGATCTAGGGTCAACAGACTACTCTGTACCAGTGTCACCAGAGAACTGCCATCTGACGTGAGGTATAATACCATCTGGGAGTTCTCGGCAAGTCCGTCCAGTGTACCCAGTCTGTACTGAGCACCCGTATATCATCTCTGATGTCAAACACCGATGGATATGGGATCATCCATCGCCCATCTGTATGGGTCGAGAAGGTATACGCTAGTCTACTCTGGTATATCGATGCCCCGTCTCGATACACCCACGACTAGGGACTTTGAAGGATGTACTTATGGACTACCATGTCCCCACTAGTATGATCCGCATCATAGTCCAGGTAGTCAAGTACAGATCCTAAGGGCTTTACCAACATGTAACAGAGAGGCAATCAGTATACACGTTAAGGTAAAGTTCAACCAGATAGTATACTATCATGTCGAGCAAGAAAGTCCTCCCTATATATGTCCCAGCATCCACTACAATATACATCCTATGTACAGTAATGGCCTCTAGGGCATACATATAACTAACAATCTCCCACTTGCACTAGGGCCATCTGTAGCAGTGGTTGTAGTATCTCATACTCAACCATCCCATAAAAGTCTCTCTCTGGGAACAGGCCTTTGTGAGTGGATCCGCTGTGTTGTCCTCTGAGTCTACTCTCCAAACCTCGATCACACTGGAGATCAACCATCTCCATGATCAGGTGATACTGCCTTAGAATAAGTCTGGATCACTGATGGGACCGGCGTTCCTTGGCATAAGCCACAACTCCATTGTCTCACAATGGTAGGAACATAGTTCATCTCATGAACCAATATACACCCAAACAGTCTCTAGGGTAGCATCTTAAGTAGCGATGTATCCTGCCTTTATCATCTAGTATGCCGCGGTATTTAGCTTGGAACTTTTCCAACATACCGTCCCTTTACTGAGGGTAAAGACAATGCCTGCGACTGACATTCAGTCGTCTTTATCACCCTGGAACCCTTCCAGTGATTCTCCCCTGGATCGGTTGATACCATCTCACTACAACTAGTGAGAGTCCTAACATCCAATTAGATCTATCTCATAGATCTAAAAATCCAGGATTTAGGAGGTATCATTTTGATCCTATGTGGAGAATCATTGTGACAGACGGAGATTGATCGAGCGTAGCATAAGAAAACTCCTTTCTTATCAAGAGTATGTTATCCACGTACTCTACGAGGATCACCACCATACTCCCTACTACCTTTTTGTTTATACAAGGTTCATCTACCATTTTGATGATATCAAACTCTTTGACTACTTCATCAAAACAGATGTTCCAACTCCGCGATGCCTGCTTTATTCTATAAAACATCTTGCACACGTTTCCGCTGCTCCCACTGTCTACGAAGCCCTCTGGCTGTGTACTTATAGACACTCTCTTCTAAATCATCATTTAGAAAAGCAGTCAAGACACCCAACCACCAGATATCGTAGTCATGGTATGTAGCCGTGGCAAGTAGGATCTGGATGGACTTAAGCATAGATCCTTAGAAAAGGTTTCATCATGATCCGTACCTGGTCAATGTTGCAAACCTTTAACAAGTCTAGCTTTGAAAGTCTCAACTCTTCCATGTACACCATGTAATCTTCTCAAGATATACTTGCTCCTGATGGGGATTTAACCCTTCAGATATAGCAACCAAAGTCCATACTTTGTTGGTGTATAAGGATTCCATCTCAGATCGCTAAACATCCAGCCATTCTTACAGAGTCAAACTCCTGATGGCCAGCTCGAAACTAGTTGGGTCATCATCTCATGATGTAATCCTCGCTCCCACTGTCATAGAGAAATAGAAGTATCTCTCAGGTGGGTGAGGAACCCTACTAGATCGGCGGAGAGGCTGAGGTTCGTTGGTAACTATTGAATCATTTGGCTCTATCAAATCATCTTCTGTAGTTTGCATAGCTGGAACCTTTCCAGTTGTACATAACAGACCTTGCCTCGAGCTTGTCCGGATTTTGCTTTTGACATAGGCCGGACAACCCCAAATCTTAACTATCTTAAGATATGGGCTCTTCCCTTTCCATATCACATATGAAGCGGTAGGCCACTGATTTGATTTGAACCCTATTCAATAGGTATGCATCTTCTCAAGTGCATAACTCCCAAAAAGGAAATAGGTAACTCAGTAGTACTCATCATAGAGCACACCATATAACATAGGGTGTATCTGCTCCGCCCCGACATACCATCGTGCAATGGTGTATACAGAGGAGTAATGCTGAGAGAGAATCTCATTCTCCTTTAGAATAGTCCAGGAATTCCGTGCTCAAGTATTCTCTTCCCTGATCTCATCAAAGGACATAATACTTATACCCGTGTTTTGGTTCTCTACTTCTAACTTATATTCTGTGAATATCTCAAAAGGTTCGGACTTGTGTCTCAACAGGAACATATGTCTGAATCTTAAGAGATTATCAGAGAATGTAATGAAGTATAAAGAACCGATCTTGGCAAGTGTAGACAGGGGACCTACATACATCAACATGTATCATCCCAAGAGTTTACTAACTCTTTCTCTGTTTCTAATAAACAGAGCTGGTGTCATTATATCTTTGTAACATGACTGGCAAGTTTCACAAGATGTAAATTCAAACTAATTTAAATATGCATCTTTATGTAACTCTAGCTAGTCGGGTCACATTGATCTGACCTAGTCTACAATGCCTCAAGAAGGATTCGTTCATTTCTGAACTCTTCCTCTTGTGTGTGTTCCATATACTAAGAACTGTAGTTTGATTTAGAACATCAATGCTTTTAGATAACGTGCCTGAACCGATCAACTTTTGATATAGGAAATGTTCAAAACATTATCCAACAATACAAAATTTTATCGTTTCTTTACTGATAAAGAGACTGATACAATTTTGTATATCAGGTTCGGTATCTAATAACATTCGTTCAGAATCAATGTATTTGAAATACAGGGTGACAGTGACCAACAGACTTGGCTGCAACTCTTGCTCCGTTTTCTGCCTCATGAAACTTATCACCCGTTCTCAGTTCTTTACCTGTCTGTAGCCCATGTAATATATTACATATGCGGGATCCTGATCCGGTATCATATACCCAGGACGTAAAGGACACTGAGAAACAGTTCTAGATATGAACACACCCAAAGATGATGCATCAGCATGCACTCTCTTCGTTTGGGCGGCACGGGAAATCTGGTATTCCCCAATTTCCTGCTCTGTCTTATAACAATTATAAGTTGGAGCGGGATCAACGTTCCCCAGCTCAGTATAACAAGCGGGTTCGGTCAATATTCCGTATTATTATCTTGATTAAGGTGTGATATGGTCGCTACCTGGAGAGAGAGAGAAGAAAACACTCAGCGTGCGCTCTTGCAAGAATAGATTGGTTATTATTTTATCTAATCAGGATGGCTCCCACTGCTTTTTATCAAATCTTCCTTCAAACCCTAAAAGGAAAGACTAGCCGGGATTAATTACACACTACAAGTTCGCCAATCTTTCAGCCAGGCCAGTGTCGGTACTTTGAGGGAGGTCCCCCGTGCTTTCGCACGAACCTAATTAATGTAAACCTCGTTTTCCCAGAGGCGTAACCCCGTTGACACCTTTCTAGACACCTACTTGATCGGCTAATTGTAATGTATAAAACTCTCCCAGGAGTAACACTTACTCGCAGCGGGTATCGGGATCCAACTATCTCATAGAAGGTATGCAATCTCATTGCAAATTTCAACACTTGAAATTCCCGATAATATTTTGCCCCTAGCTCGCTATGACCTTGACGCATGCCAAACAACCCATAGTCTGCTAGTCAAGTTCAACCCGTACATTTCTTGATTGAATTAAACCCACCCGCACGACCCTTGACGCATGCCAAACAACGCCGTACGAATACCCTAATCCAATCGCATCATATGCTAGCAGATAAGCACTAGTTAGCTACCGTACACTACGCCTTGACACATGCCAAACAACCGCAGCACGAATACTAACTAGTACTTATCTGAAATGACGGAGGGCTACGACAGGTTTTTCTGAAAACCTATTGCGTAAAGAACTTGATATCGTTGTAGGATCGAATGAATTTTGAAATGGAGTGTTTTTTAGGCTTTTCTAGTTTTGCTAAAGGAGTCACTCCCGGTGAAGGGATCGTCGGTCCTTTCCTCGTCGAATGAGGTGCGGTATATATCATATATATCACTGTGCAAAGCAAAAACACTTAAAAGCAATCAAAAGACAAACCGAGTGTATAGCATCTGCCAGTTATTGCTAAAGGAGTCACTCCCGGTGAAGGGATCTCGGTCCTTTCCTCATCGAATAAGGTGCAGGATATATCATATATACCACTATGCAAAGCAAGAACTGTAGCTACCTGTTTTATTTTGAAATTCGATTCTACAACATCTTAGGTTTCTTTTATTTCATTAATCACATTAATGAAGTCCCATCATTTAAGTACCTAAACATCACAGATAAATACGACGTACACTTTGTTAGTGTATATGCCCTAGAGGCCATTACTGTATCATACTAGTTTGTATATTACTTGATGGAAGCTTGGGATATTCACAGTTGTATATACAATCTTGCTCGAAATGGTAGTATGCTACTTGGTTTGTCTCTGCTTTAATATGTGCATGTGTTTCTTTTAGCATATTGCTGTAGTATGCTACTTGGTTTGTCTCTGCTTTAATATGTGCATGTGTTTCTTTTAGCATATTGCTGATATACATATTAGTAGAGCCCTTAGGATCTTTGCTTGATTACCAGCGTGGTGATGGCGCTCACACTCGTGGGAGATGGGTGATCTATAAGCACATCCTTATACAGGTCCCTAGTCGTTGGACTATCGAGACAGGGCATCGATACTCCGGAGTAGACTAGCGTATGCGCTTCTCATCCCAGTGTGGGAGACGGTCTGTCCTACAGCCGTCAGTACGTCGTACTTGAGATAGTATACGGGTGCTCGTTGGGTTACGAGTACACTGGACAGGACTCGTCGGGAACTGTTGGTTGGTATTATACCTATCGTCAGTTATCAGTTCCCAGGTGACATGAGTACAGCTTAGTCCGCTGACTTGACACTGTCACTTCGCCTCGAGTGTGTTCCCACTGCACTTTGATTACTACCCTACCACGGCTCAAAGGAGTCGTGCAAACAGGTAGTTTTTGGGTGCAGTCCCGAAGCACTTGGAGACAGTGACGGTTAGACAGGATTCGTCTCTCCCGGTATTGGGGGTTGACATCGCGCTGTGTCTAGGAGAGCCATTACACGAGTAGTCCCTGGCCAGGGCAAGCGAGATATACTGGTAGGTTTCCAGTGTTATCTCAGGGTGTTCTGGGCTTCACTCCGGCACGACTTGTACCACTATTAGGGGACTGACGTTTACCGCCCCCTAGGCCCGCCATGCGATGTATCAGACGAACAGACCGGACTGTACGGAGATTGTCACATACAGGCTCAGTAGGAGTTCAGATGGGGTTCACCTCGTCAGTCTTCTTATCGACATCTACCTGGGGACCGTTACGTACAGCTAGTGCCGCTTGCGGTCTGTGGTTAAACCCACTGCCAGCGTAGTGTCGAGTCTTTAGAGTCCCACACAGAGAGCTATTCGCCTTTAGGCTAAATGAGTAAAGGTCGCATGGTTTTGCGACAGGGTTCGTTCACATTCGCGCACTTGTGCACGTTTGCTGTCCGGACAGTTTATACTAGCGGGCTTTGGTTTAAGCCGGATCCTAGTATATGATTTGAGATTGGTTTTTCTCTTTGTGTTCGTGTTCCTCGGATCACGAATGCGGGTGCGTATGCACAGTTGCTTGAGATTGAGGGAGATGACCTTGATTAGGGTTAATGGCTATTGTCATTTTATTAACCCTAATGTTTATGTGTGTGTTATTGCTAATTAGTAATTAGTTTAATAATTGTCCATGGTTGTGGTTGTTGACCATTTGACTTCTTTGACTTGTTGACCTAGGTTGACACTTTGACCATCATCATTTCTTTTGGAAGATGCTTTTTGATCTTTGCAAATTGAAATGATAATGGTCATGTCATGATTTACCATGATAATTATCTAGCTAATTATTCAATTAAATTAATTCACACATATTAGTGAGAAGGGCTCTATTATTTTCTCATTCTCTCATATCATTTCTCTCTCTTGCTCATCCTCTCCATCAAGCTCTCTCCCTCTCATGTGTTGAGAAACAAAAAAGCTTGAGAAAAACCTTCACTTGATCTTCTCTACTCTCTTCTAGGGTTCAAGTCTTAGCATTTCTTGCACTCTAGTTACTCCTAGCTTGGAGTTGAAGCTAAAGGTCGAGGCTTTCGGGTGGATCCTTCTTTGACGGGAGAAGACAAGCAAGGTGACCTCTTTCTACCATTCCTAGGAGCAAGGAGAGAAGGACTAAAGACCAAAGGTATAACCTTTCCATCACTTAGCTACTTTGTAGTTAGCTCTAGCAAGTTTATGTTTAGCAAAGATCCTTACATGCTTGGTCCATGTTGCCTAAGTCCATAAAAATCCAATTTTTATTATGTTTTCCGCCTCCCCGTAAGCACCGGGGTGGGCAACGTGGACTTACAGTGGTATCAGAGCCTAACTAAACCTAAACTAGCTAAGTAGTTAAGTGTAACGAAGTTTCGAAGCCGGAAAATCGAAAAACCAAACTCGCAAAACCCTAGTTTCTGTTAATATTTTTTCTGGTCAAAATAAAATTTGTTATACACCAAAAATTATCTCAGGGTTTTGTGTAAAAAACCTCCAAAGACGAACCAGAGAGGCGACTAAAGGACCGCGGATCCGCGGCAATAGGAAGCTCTTGCCGCGGAAGCACGGCCGTATTGTCCCCTCTCTGCATCGTTTTTGGTGCAGTATGTTTCTGTGTTGGTTTTGGGATTTTTAGGATATGTTATATGTGCCCAGATTTTCCAGAACTAAAATTTACTTTTGGGGGCCTATAAATCCGTATTTTTTCGAAACTTCACTACACTTTAACTATATCGGTTATATATGTGATGCTTGTATGTATTGAACGTCGGCTAATCGCTATAAGTCGATTAGTCGGGGTTATACATCTCTGTGATCTATGATTGTTATTGGTTTGTGGATATGAATAGATTGGATTGTCGCGGGTGAATAGCCGGGGTGGATGTGAGATGAGCGTTATTTTTCTTTCATTCATTTGTAACCTGTAAATTGATGTAATAATATTATTTGTATGGCCGCACAACCGGGTCGGGGTTGTAGCCGTCATTGTATAATTCTTTTTACTGTTTTTGCTCCTAGCATAGACCCATGGAGGGGGTGCACAAACTACCGGGTATCTCGAAGTGCCGAGTGGCCTACTCACGGTGGTGAGGGAGGTTGCTTCGCTTCGGGTGCTTGGCGGGTAGTTTGCCGCACCCGTAGGGGTCTTGGATGGGGTATTGGCTATTCACCGCGACCGTGTAATCCTCTTTACGTTGCAGGCTCGAACGCATTGCGGATTCCTAGTATATCCAATGTATTCATCTGTGATCTGTAATGTCTATCATTGCTATATACTTATATATAATAACTATTTAGGCGTTGCTTATGTTTTACAGCCGCGCTAGCCCAGCCCCCGCTCTGTCGTTAGTTAAGTAACCTAACGGGTGATGACGGGGCCCCGTGGCGAATGCGAATGGCATAAGCGTACGTCATATTTTGGTTGTTTTCTGCAATGGTAGGATTAAATGATGGGATGCATTAAAAGAACTAATGCAAGAAAATAAACCAAGTAAAAGTCGATTGGAACACTTTGAAAACCACTCGGTTCTTTTCAAAACTAAAACTTTTAAATGCGGAGCTTGAACCACTCCTTTTAAAAGCTATCTCGTTCCATTGATTAGATCAAGTTCATTACGTTCACGGTTTCGCCAAAACCATCCGTAGCCCTCCGTCATTCCACATGAATGGTCAAAAAGTATTCAAGCTATGTATTTTGGCCAAAGTCAAGGCATAGTGATTGGTAGCTATTGGGTATTCATGTGCAGCATAGATAGATGCGTTGGTTTGGGACAGTCGTGCTGCCATTTTGGCCAAAGTCAAGGGTGGGTACGGGTGGGTCCAAATTAAGCAGGAGAATGACGGGTAGAACTTGACATGTGACTTATGATATTTTGGCCAAAGTCAAGGTCATAAGAGCATGGGGCAAAAATCCACATCGGGAGTTTCATAAGTACTGAAACTTGCTAGCTTTGCATACCATTTGGAGTGTGATGATTCTGGTAGGATTCCTTCGGTTTTATCACGCGATGATATTTGGATCCCGATCCTACTGTGAGTATATGCTACTCCTCGGGAAAACTCTCACTTAACGATCAATGCTATAAACTTAGTAGGTGTCTAGAAAAGTGTTAGCGGGGCTACGCCCACAGGGAAAAGAGGTTACTTAATTAAGGAACTTCACGAAAGCGTTGGAAAACCTCCCTCGAAGTACCGACACTGGCCTGGCTGAACGGTTAAGCAAGTATTGTACGGTGAGAGTAATCCTGACTAATCCTTCCTTTACGGTTTGAGAAGGGATTCGAGAGACAGTGGGAGCCATCCAGTTTAGACAAATTAAAAACCACTCTAAACTTGCAAGAGCATCATGCTAAAGTGTTTCTTTTCTCTCTCCTAATTGCAGCGACCATTCAAGATGACCGGACTTAAGTTATTACTAGATAAAAACATATTGACAGGGCCAAACTACAAAGATTGGCTCAGGAATGTCAAGATGGCAATCACTTATGACAAGTTGGGGTATGTCCTTACCACCAAAGCACCCCCTGTCCCAGGTCCCACCTCCAGCGTCGCGGATAAGGAAATCCGTAAGACATGGGAGATAGATTGCGCGAAGGCCAAATGCCTCGTATTAGCCTCGATGGACAATGAACATCAGCGGAGGCATGAGAATATGGACCTAGAGTCCATATTTCTTCATACAAAAGAACTGTATGGGGAGCAGTCTCGTATCGCAAGATACGAAGTGTCGAAGAAGCTATTTTCGGCAAGGTTGGCCGTCGGATCATCGGTAGCGGAACACGTGCTTAAGATGATTGGCTGCATTGAGGAGCTCGCGGACCTTGGGACCACGTTGGAGAATGAGCTCTATACTGATTTGATTCTCCAGTCCCTTCCTTCCACTTACGCCCAGTTTATTCTGAACTTCAACATGCAAGGAAAGGAGGTAGAACTTTCCGAACTTCTGAACATGTTGAGGAGTGCTGAGGGCACCCTACAGAAAGGTAGGGAGACATCCGCTTTGTTTGTAGGAGGATCTTCCTCTTCTAGATCCAAGGCGAAAGCCAAGGGTAAGAAGAAGAAAGCCCCCGCCAAACCAAGAGGAGGTGTCGGTAAAGTGGATACGAAGGGAAAAGGTAAAGCAACAAAGATAGCGGGGAAGCTGGTGGGGAAGGAAGAATGCTTCTATTGTCACAAAAGTGGTCACTGGAAACAGGATTGCAAGGCTTGGAAAGCCAGAACACAGGATTTGAAGCGAGTTGCAGCTTCAGCTTCAGGTGTGTATGTTATTGAAAACTGTCTATCAATAAACTCTACTTCCTGGGTATTGGATACCGGATCAGGATCTCATATCTGTAATTCTTTGCAGGCGTTGAGAAAGCGTAGAGTTTTGAAGGCAGGTGACATGACCCTCAGAGTTGCGAACGGTGCTAGCATGGATGCTGAGGCCGTGGGGGACTATCACCTGGGATTGTCAGATGGACATTTTTTGGTTTTGCGTAGTTGTTATTATGTACCAAATGCAACCTGTAATATCATTTCTGTATCTTTATTATCTAAAGAAGGTTATGAATTTGCATTTGTAAGTAATGTAGTGAACATTCACCTTAATCATGCTTTGATTGGGTCAGGTACATTGAACAACGGTATATACGTATTAAACCAACCACAGATTTTCAATGTCCAGAATACACACAAAAGAAAGTCTCCAGAAATTAATAAAACTTTCTTATGGCATTGTAGACTGGGTCACATCAATGAGAGAAGGTTGACTAAGTTACATACAGAAGGATATTTGGATTCGTTCGAATATCAATCGTATGCAACTTGTCAATCCTGTCTCAAGGGAAAGATGACAAAGACTCCATTTACTGGACACGGAGAAAGAGCGAGTGAGCTCTTGGGACTCGTACACAGCGACGTGTGCGGTCCAATGTCTACACATGCGCGAAGCGGTTATTCTTACTTCATTACTTTTACGGATGACTTTTCAAGGTACGGTTATGTCTTCTTAATGAAACATAAATCCGAGGCTTTTGAAAAATTCCAGGAATATAAGAATGAAGTAGAAAAACAAACAGGCAAAAGTATAAAGACACTGAGATCTGATCGAGGTGGTGAATACTTGAGTGCCGAGTTCCTGTGTTACTTAAAAGAGAATGGAATTCTCTCTCAGCTTACTCCTCCATACACTCCGCAACATAATGGTGTATCGGAGAGACGGAACCGAACCCTATTGGATATGGTACGGTCCATGATGAGTAATGCTGAGTTGCCGCGATCGTTTTGGGGATATGCGCTAGAATCAGCGGCATACCTTTTGAACCGGGTTCCAACTAAGACTGTGCCTACTACACCATATCAGATGTGGTGTGGGAAGAAACCCTATCTTAATCATATTAAGACATGGGGATGTCCAGCTTTTGTAAAAAAGCAGCATGCGGACAAGCTCGAGGCACGCTCAGTACAGTGCAAGTTTGTGGGATATCCAAAGAACTCCAAGGGATATTACTTCTATTGCGAAGAGGAACAAAAAGTCCTTGTTTCTCGCCATGCCCACTTTCTAGAACACCAGTTCATAGAAAAAGAATCAAGTGGGAGCGCAATAGAACTGGAAGAAATTCCAGAACCACGAGCTATTACTGAAAGCTTGGTTTATCCAGAGGGTTCGAAAGATCAGGACATTCCCACGCCACTCCGCAGAAGTAGTAGGCAGTCTCATCCGCCCGAGAGATACTACGGTTTTCTCAATGACGGGGATAGAGAGGATTGCATCATAGACTGTAATGAGCCTACTAGCTTCCAGCAAGCCATACAGAGCGTTGACTCGGTAAAATGGCTGGATGCAATGCGGACCGAGATGGAGTCCATGTACACCAACAAAGTATGGACGTTGGACATTGCTCCAGACGGGGTAAAACCCGTAGGATGCAAGTGGATCTTCAAAAGGAAGATTGGTGTAGATGGACAGGTTGAGACCTATAAAGCTAGACTGGTAGCAAAGGGTTTTCGTCAGCGACCTGGTTTGGACTATGACGAAACCTTTTCTCCAGTAGCTATGCTGAAATCCATTCGGATCCTTCTTGCCATTGCTGCCTTCCACGATTATGAGATTTGGCAGATGGACGTAAAGACAGCTTTTCTAAATGGTCATTTAGAGGAGTGTGTCTATATGGATCAGCCAGAGGGTTTCATTCAGAGTGGGAGCAGCGGAAAGGTGTGCAAGTTGCTTAAGTCCATTTATGGACTAAAGCAGGCATCGCGGAGTTGGAACATCTGTTTTGATGAGACGGTCAAGGAATTTGGCTTTATCAAAAATCCAGATGAACCATGCATCTATTGTAGATTTGTAGCGAGAACTGTAGTATTCCTCGTTTTATACGTGGATGACATTCTCTTAATAGGAAATGACATTCCTATGCTACAATCTGTCAAGGGGTTCTTGCCACACAGGTTCTCCATGAAAGACCTGGGTGATGCCTCTTACATTCTGGGTATCCGGATCTACCGTGACAGATCCAAGAGGATATTAGGACTTTCGCAGTCCAGGTACATCGACACCATACTGAAGAGATTCAGTATGGAAGATTCTAAGCGTGGTAATTTACCGGCTTGTCACGGGATCACCCTCTCCAAAGAGATGTCTCCCAAGAATGATTTGGAGAGGGATCGCATGTCTATTATACCCTACGCTTCTGCGGTAGGCTCTATAATGTATGCAATGTTGTGTACCAGACCGGATGTTGCTTATGCACTGAGTGTGGTAAGCAGGTATCAGTCAAACCCAGGGGAGAAACATTGGATAGCAGTAAAGAACATTCTCAAGTACCTGAGAAGGACTAAGGAGATGTTCTTGGTGTATGGCGGAAAAGACCTGCAGATTGAGGCCTTTGCTGACTCCAGCTTCCAGAGTGACAAGGATGATTCCAAGTCCATGTCGGGTTTTGTCTTCACCCTCAATGGAGGGGCGGTGTGTTGGAAGAGCTCCAAACAGGAAACCGTTGCTGACTCGACGATGGAAGCGGAATACATCGCTGCATCTGAGGCCGCAAAAGAAGCTGTCTGGATGAGGAAGTTCTTGAGAGAACTTCAGGTGGTTCCGTCCATTGTTGACCCAATACCTCTGTATTGCGACAACAACGGGGCTATAGCTTTAGCAAAGGAACCCAGATCCCATCAGAGATCCAGACACATCTTAAGGCGGTATCACCTGATCAGGGAGATCGTGGATCCCCAGGAGATCGAGGTCCGGAGAGTTGCATCAGAGGATAACACAGCAGATCCATTCACCAAGGCCTTGCCCCAGACTCAGTACGAGCGGCTGATCGAGATGATAGGTCTTCGATACGCCAGTACATGGCCTTAGTGCAAGTGGGAGATTGTTAGTGTATATGCCCTAGAGGCCATTACTGTATCATACTAGTTTGTATATTACTTGATGGAAGCTTGGGATATTCACAGTTGTATATACAATCTTGCTCGAAATGGTAGTATGCTACTTGGTTTGTCTCTGCTTTAATATGTGCATGTGTTTCTTTTAGCATATTGCTGATATACATATTAGTAGAGCCCTTAGGATCTTTGCTTGATTACCAGCGTGGTGATGGCGCTCACATTCGTGGGAGCTGGGTGATCTATAAGCACATCCTTATACAGGTCCCTAGTCGTTGGACTATCGAGACAGGGCATCGATACTCCGGAGTAGACTAGCGTATGCGCTTCTCATCCCAGTGTGGGAGACGGTCTGTCCCACAGCCGTCAGTACGTCGTACTTGAGATAGTATACGGGTGCTCGTTGGGTTACGAGTACACTGGACAGGACTCGTCGGGAACTGTTGGTTGGTATTATACCTATCGTCAGTTATCAGTTCCCAGGTGACATGAGTACAGCTTAGTCCGCTGACTTGACACTGTCACTTCGCCTCGAGTGTGTTCCCACTGCACTTTGATTACTACCCTACCACGGCTCAAAGGAGTCGTGCAAACAGGTAGTTTTTGGGTGCAGTCCCGAAGCACTTGGAGACAGTGACGGTTAGACAGGATTCGTCTCTCCCGGTATTGGGGGTTGACATCGCGCTGTGTCTAGGAGAGCCATTACACGAGTAGTCCCTGGCCAGGGCAAGCGAGATATACTGGTAGGTTTCCAGTGTTATCTCAGGGTGTTCTGGGCTTCACTCCGGCACGACTTGTACCGCTATTAGGGGACTGACGTTTACCGCCCCCTAGGCCCGCCATGCGATGTATCAGACGAACAGACCGGACTGTACGGAGATTGTCACATACAGGCTCAGTAGGAGTTCAGATGGGGTTCACCTCGTCAGTCTTCTTATCGACATCTACCTGGGGACCGTTACGTACAGCTAGTGCCGCTTGCGGTCTGTGGTTAAACCCACTGCCAGCGTAGTGTCGAGTCTTTAGAGTCCCACACAGAGAGCTATTCGCCTTTAGGCTAAATGAGTAGAGGTCGCATAGTTTTGCGACAGGGTTCGTTCACATTCGCGCACTTGTGCACGTTTGCTGTCCGGACAGTTTATACTAGCGGGCTTTGGTTTAAGCCGGATCCTAGTATATGATTTGAGATTGGTTTTTCTCTTTGTGTTCGTGTTCCTCGGATCACGAATGCGGGTGCGTATGCACAGTTGCTTGAGATTGAGGGAGATGACCTTGATTAGGGTTAATGGCTATTGTCATTTTATTAACCCTAATGTTTATGTGTGTGTTATTGCTAATTAGTAATTAGTTTAATAATTGTCCATGGTTGTGGTTGTTGACCATTTGACTTCTTTGACTTGTTGACCTAGGTTGACACTTTGACCATCATCATTTCTTTTGGAAGATGCTTTTTGATCTTTGCAAATTGAAATGATAATGGTCATGTCATGATTTACCATGATAATTATCTAGCTAATTATTCAATTAAATTAATTCACACATATTAGTGAGAAGGGCTCTATTATTTTCTCATTCTCTCATATCATTTCTCTCTCTTGCTCATCCTCTCCCTCAAGCTCTCTCCCTCTCAAGTGTTGAGAAACAAAAAAGCTTGAGAAAAACCTTCACTTGATCTTCTCTACTCTCTTCTAGGGTTCAAGTCTTAGCATTTCTTGCACTCTAGTTACTCCTAGCTTGGAGTTGAAGCTAAAGGTCGAGGCTTTCGGGTGGATCCTTCTTTGACGGGAGAAGACAAGCAAGGTGACCTCTTTCTACCATTCCTAGGAGCAAGGAGAGAAGGACTAAAGACCAAAGGTATAACCTTTCCATCACTTAGCTACTTTGTAGTTAGCTCTAGCAAGTTTATGTTTAGCAAAGATCCTCACATGCTTGGTCCATGTTGCCTAAGTCCATAAAAATCCAATTTTTATTATGTTTTCCGCCTCCCCGTAAGCACCGGGGTGGGCAACGTGGACTTACACACTTATGCCATCCGCATTCGCCTCGATGTCCCCTCGTGCACCGTTAGGTTAGGTAACTAACGGCAGAGCAGGGCAGGGCTAGCGCGGGTGTAAAACATAAGTAACGTCTATATAATATATCATATATACTATATACTATATCTATCACAGAACATCACATGATCACATCACAGATATCGCAGCAGAAGAATCATATGAAATATTGGATATACTAGGACGTCCGTGTTTTCAATACGAGCCAGTATAAAACACGGATTCCACGGTCGTGATGAATAGCCAAACCCACACCCCTAGACCCCTACGAGAGCGGCAAGCAACCCTACCAATTCTAGAGTTAGGAGACCCGGACTCGACTCCTCAAGTTGGTCTCCCACTGGACTCCAGAACCCGGTTACTTGTGCCCTCCTCCTTGGGTCTATCCTAGTGCGGAAAAGTAAATAATATACAAACGGTGACAACTTCCGCAACCTGGAAGCGCCCCAATAAAAGAATATTACATACAAGTTTTTACATGAATGAAAATGAAAAACACTCATCTCACATAAAAACCCCCGGCTATTCAAACACGACGATCCAATATAACATATCCGGCAACACATAACATCACAAGTCATCAACGTAAGTAAACATGCGTATCCCAATTGTCGTTGACATATAGCAACGAAACCGGGGATATCACATATTACACTTACGGTCACAGAAAAGAAAGTGTAAAACTACAACAGTTGGAATCCGCAACCACCTCAGACATCGCATGCCTGATCAAATGAATTACTTAGACATCGTATGCCTAACAATTATAAACCCCGCATTTTAGTCTCAAAATCGAAAACACTTTTCAATATAAAGTCGAGCAATTCAACAAGATTCCCAACATGCTGATCGAATGCTCGTCGCAAACTTCAGTAGACGGCCGCACCCCCGATACCGTCAACGAAGTGCACCAAGGCGGAACACCGCCACCGCGAGCACCCGAACGGATGCTTTCGGCGACGGGGTTCTCCTACAGTCACTTGGTCGGGGCTATGGAGTGAGGCTGTCTATTATGTTTACCCGGCGAGTATCCGCGTACGCTACGTGATTGCGACGGACTTTTGATCACATCAAAATTCCGTGGCAACCGATCAAGTGAGACTAAACTGCTATGTTTATAATATTCATTCAGTTATCTCATAACTTCTTGTGAATTCCAATTATTGTATCACATTCCAGATAATTAGAAAATGTTAAGCTTTCCAATCGAACATTCTAACACCCAAGTTTTCCCGATACAAATCAACATATGAAACAAGTCTAACAACATTCAGTTCGTACCTCAGTACCAACGGTCCAGCCGTAGAAGGGTCAAGCCAACGCCTCACATGTGGCACGCCGTACTGCCCCAAACCCGAAGGTTCAAAGGGCAGTTCAAGACGGTCACATAATCGAGTTAAGGTTTGTTGTCTTCTAGAGGGACCATCGCGTTACTTGCACTACTTAGAACGTCGTTAAACCACGGAAAAATCCAACACTTGGAAATTTCCCGACAGGGGAAAAATTGGGTATTTATATCCGGTCGGACTTTTTAACATATTCTAAAATTTATCCGAAAAGCCACATAGACAAAATTTGATAATCAGATCGTATGTACGAACCCCCTATACAACCCAAAATACTCAACTCCTGATTTCAGAAAAAAAATATTCCAGGAAAACCAACACAGCAAAATAGGAATTACTGTGCAAAATTGAATGCCTAATAAGACAAAACGGCCGCGGAACCGCCGCATTAGCATGCTAATGCAGCGGTTCCGCCGCACTTTTGAGGGATCATTAGTTACTTTTTGCACCTTAATTCTTATAATTTCCTGCTGATTTTTCTGCATATTTTTAATTCTCAAAAATCCATGAATTTCAAAAAAGTACAAAGAGCATTCTAAGGTTTGGGTTTCGGTTCGATCGGACTTCAAACTCCGTCTACGCATCGCCTAAGGCTCTAGCTAGGCTCTGATACCACTGTAGGGTTCCTAGGCACCCTAATGAGGTCTCACAAGGCATCAACCATGCCAAATTAAAATTTTAACGGTGCCGAGAGACCCGACTACGGATCGATAACTAGATGTCTAGGCGAAAAAGAACTAGTTAACAAATTAACTAATGAGAATACGGAAATACAACCTTTGTAGATCCGGTGCTCCACCTCCATAGCTCCGTAACGAAGTCGTCTCCGCTGTCCAAAAGGAATCCGGGCTCTAGCGTCGTCTTCGTCGGAGAATGGGCGGGCTAGGTCGTCGATGTCCAAGCCGAAGATGATCTACGTCGAGGCATCGATGAATCAAGCTCCACCTTCACCAAGTCATGAAACTTGTGAAGGAAACACACTCTACTACTTGGCAAGAGGTAGAGGATGAAGAAATAGGAAGTGGGTAGACTTTCGAATTGGATTTCTCACTCTTTTTCATCACTTGCCATTGATGGGGCAAGCTTTCTTCACTTCAAGAATGAAGAAGAAGAAGGAAATAGTTATGACAAGTTAATTAGAAAAAGAAAAGAATAATCATAACTTATCATGACTAAACCATGGTAAAGTGTAGAGTATTAATCATGGTTGAAGCAATGGTTAGGGTTAAGCTAGAGACAAAATGGTCACTTAGTCAAAATGTTCATGAAGCTTCATGAACAAAACAAAAGAAGCCACCATTTTCTCATTTGCTTTACATTTTCCAAAATGAATAAATGAATAAATAAATAGATATGAAAATGTAAACCCTAACCATTACATAACCATGGTTTAAACTTTACACAAAACACAAGTAAACATGTATCATCAAACATGATACAATCAAGTGCACAAAACTATATCGAATATACAATGTGCACTACCGAGTGAGAAAATCCATTTAAAGTGAACCGATACTAGTTAATGCAAAGTAATATATCAAATATATAATTATGCATCAAATCATTAAATCAACACTTGATTTAACGATCCGGTCATATCGTATATAACCGACTAGTATGCAATGCATCGGTTTATCGAATCAACCCTTGATTCGATAATTAGGGTATATCGCATATAACCTAATCGATACATTCATCGCGAGAATGAAATACGGTATCACATACACGCATTATTCTCGGTCCCGCACATATCTCATATGCGCTCCTATTTCGTTTCGCTTGAGCCAGGAAACCTCTGTGTAGGACTCTAAAGACTCGTCAATACGCCGGCAGCAGATGATGATCATATCAAGCATCCACAAGCCGCAAGCGGTCTGCTAAACGTAACGGCCACCCGGGTATTGAGCGATCTGAAGATCGACGAGCAAGCCCGCTCACACTCCAGTGAATCCGACCAGTAACACTACCGTACAGTCCGGTCTGATCGTCTGATATGTCGCATATCTCGCCTAGGGGTGGTAAACGTCAGACCCCAATAGCTCAATAAGTCGTGTCGATATGAGGTCTATAACTTTTCGAGAAACTACTGGTAACACTTACCAGTAAATCTCAGCAACCCTGGCCAGGGATTTCCTGTTATAGCCAATCGAACACAGCGCAACATCAACTCCCTATACCGGGAGAGACGAATCCCCTCCTATCGCTCATTGCCTCCATGTGACTTGGGACTGTACCCAAAAACCACCATTTTGCATGCCCTCTTGGACGTGGTAAGATGGAAATCAAAGCACAGTGGGAACCACAAAAGACTCTATGACGATCTCGGGTCAACAGACTACTCTGTACCAGTGTCACCAGAGAACTGCCATCTGACGTGAGGTATAATACCATCTGGTAGTTCTCGGCGAGTCCGTCCAGTGTACCCAGTCTGTACTGAGCACCCGTATATCATCTCTGATGTCAAACACCAATGGATATGGGATCATCCATCGCCCATCTGTATGGGTCGAGAAGGTATACGCTAGTCTACTCTGGTATATCGATGCCCCGTCTCGATACACCCACGATTAGGGACTTTGAAGGATGTACTTATGGACTACCATGTCCCCACTAGTATGATCCGCATCATAGTCCAGGTAGTCAAGTACAGATCCTAAGGGCTTTACCAACATGTAACAGAGAGGCAATCAGTATACACGTTAAGGTAAAG
The DNA here is from genome assembly GCA_030015575.1 of Agapanthus africanus. Classification (NCBI taxonomy): domain Eukaryota; kingdom Viridiplantae; phylum Streptophyta; class Magnoliopsida; order Asparagales; family Amaryllidaceae; genus Agapanthus; species Agapanthus africanus. Next base: position 425,479,149 of record CM057337.1, read on the forward strand.
TTCAACCAGATAGCATACTATCATGTCGAGCAAGAAAGTCCTCCCTATATATGTCCCAGCATCCACTACAATATACATCCTATGTACAGTAATGGCCTCTAGGGCATACATATAACTAACACAGTTTTCATGATGTTTTCGAGTGTCGATGTTGGGCACTCCGGTTCCATGATTTTGACGTGTCGCGAGGGACACAGATGGTTTATATCCTCATATTATTCCCATGCACATGCTTTATGATATTTACATGCATGATGGTTATTGTCATTGGGTGACGAGTGGACGGGATCCACGTATATGCAGATTTGATTACATTGATCATACCCCACATTTATGATATGCTATTACCTGAGGCACTGGCACGAGCACTTGGCACTACACTCATGCATAGAGATTTCCTTGCCAGTTTAGCATGCTCCAGACTTATTCATATTGAGGTTTATTTATATCTGATTGTATTGACCTAGGATGGGTCATGCATTCGATCTCTGCTTGTAGATATTTTCTATTCACGATTTGGCAACTCACCCCCGTTGTGCCACAGTTCTTGCAGGTTATACCGTACAGATTCCATAACGGCATTTCTGGCACACTGCTTCCTTATGGGTGACTTGCGTTGGTAGGTGGGTTCTTTTGTATCAGAACCGCCATTGTTCATGTATTATTCATTGTATCTAGAATTCCATCAACCAAAACTTGTATATTGTTTCAGACTTAGTAAACAGTGTTGTATTATTTCGATCTTAGAGTCGCGCTTGTAGTATTACGGTTTTCTGACGGTTTTGAGTTCTTTTTTGGGTTTTGATCCTCGCCCTTTGGCGTTGTATATTATTATTGCTTGCGTGGTTGTGACCGTCGATTGACGAAGAGCTAGCTCCAGCTTGGGGATGCCTTTTATCATTTCATATATATTATTCTTGTTGTATCCCGTTCGGGGCCAGTTTTTACAAAGGAAACTCTGTCGAAATTTTCAGGAAAGGTTACAAATTTTAAAAATACATATTCGGTTTAGTTATTTAAAAACTTTGATTTTGAAACATGATTTCTTTACTTCTTAAAACCAGTTTTCCTTATTTACTCATTAATGGTTTTAGATTTCTGGGCTTTTGGCTTACTTGGATCAGATGGGGTCTTATAGACTTCATTTTGTTCAATGGCCAGTCACGTGCTTTTTCGGGTCGTGACAGGTTTCTCATGTTTGTGATTATATGGATTTCATACAGTTGAGTTGATTTGTGCGTATATACGCCTACGATTTGGTTTTTTGCACTCAGTATAGTTCACATATGCTTGCAGTGCAGTGATACGCATTTTGTGCACTTAGATGCACTGGACTTCGATTTCGATTTTGATGCTCGATATTGGTTTTGTGCACCTGATTGGATTTTGCGCATGTTCGGCGCTTGATATTGGATTTCATGATTTCGTGTATAATGGATGCACCTGATTTGGGTTTTCGCGCATGTTGGGCGCATGTTTTGAGACGCGATTTTGGTGCACACCAGATGCACTAAATCGAGATTCTTCGTGCATTTCAGATGCACCTGTTTTTGCTGTCAAGCACACCTGTTGCCCTTGACAGATGTTTCGTGCACACCAGATGCACTTAGATGTTGTTTCTGTGCGCATGTATGGTACATATATAGATTTTGATTTCCGTGCGCACCAGACGAACGTAGTATTCATATGCATATTTCAGGATTGATTTCTTATAGAGCAGTACGTTTTTATGATATTTGCTATGTGTTTTCGTACTGAGCAGGACTAGTCAGAGGACAATACCTGAATGTACTTTGCATGCATTGATAGTTATCCAAGGGAATTCCAAAAAGTGAGCTATAGTCTCAGTATTTACCTACGTGTCTGATATGACACGAAACGTTTAAAAAAAGGAACCCTTCTAAATTGCTTTCAAAATGGCGGGACGTGCATATTAAACAAAGGATATATATATATGTAGTTATTTTCTTACAATAGACGTCCGCCACTGTGCAGTGCTGCGAGCATCGCACAGCAATTTAAAGAAGATTTGGCATGCATTGCTTCCAGATGTTTCAATGATGTATATCATATTGATTTTCATTTTGGATTTAGATATTGTGTCTTCACCATGACTCCGATGATTGCGGGATGCTGGATGGAGTTTTTATTTTGAGTTATATGCTAATTTTTCATGCGCATGCGCAGCGCTACGATTTGTTTTATGTACTTATAATTTCGGAGCCCCGACGACTTGATGGTTTTGCTTAGATGTTTTAGTATTTGGGGGGAGTTTTAATTTAAATTCGGGGACCGAATTTCTTTAAAGGGGAAGATTGTAACGCCTTGAAAAGTCGTTTTGGTGTTTTCCTGAAAATCGGTGAAAATTTGGTATTTTTCCGTAAATCGTTTTTTTTGTTATTTTGCAGTTTAGGCCTAATTATACCTAATTTGGATAGGTAATTGCTAGTTTTTAGTAGCTAATGAGTTACTTATAAAATTCTGGTCGTTTAAAATTTTTCCCTAATTTTTCAATTTTTCATATTATTTTAAGCCGGTAAAAATACATTAATTTAGCGATAAATACAAATTTCTTTGGGCTAATTTTAATCTTTAGAATCATGTCAACTAAAATCTAGTTTGTAATATAAATTTTTAGTATTTAATTTTAAGTTCTATTTAGTTATAATCGAAGGAAACTAAAATTTTAATTTTTTGAACTAAAACTTGCAATTTTGGACTTGTGGGGGGTCTTTTTGCATAAAATTTTTGTTAAAGCCTCTCGCACTCACCCTCACTCCCCTTGGCCGGCCCCACACTACTGGAATCAGTCACTTCCCCCTCCTTTTTACCTTAACTTATGTGAGGAAATGGGTTAAAAAGGGGTTATATATATATATATTTATTTGAGGTAAAGGTATTATGCTAGATTGGGAGGGTTAACTTGGACCTTTTTTCCCAAATCCCCCACACCTCTCCCCACTCCCTTTTAGCTGAAAATCCTGCAGAAAACAGCCCCAAATTTTCCTCTCTTTTTCCATCAAAAATTCACCCATTTCCATCAAAAATCAAAGCTAAAATTCAAATCAAAACCCTACCCATTTTCCCTCATCTCATTTAGTATGGATCTTGGTGCAAAGATTTCATTTTGAAGGTCTAGTTTCATGTTGATCTCAAGATGGCTTTGAGGTATAAAATCTTGACCATTTTGTTAAACTGTTGGTTATTGCTTTAATCTAACTTAATTAGGAAATGAATTGTGGTTCTAATTGAAAGATGTGGGTTTTCAAGAGAAGGATTAGATTATAGTTAAGGTTTTTGTTGTGTGATTATGGTTGCAAAGTGGAATTCATCATTTTGTGAAATGTGAAACATAAGCAAATTGTTAATTTGCAAATTGTTAAGTTGGAATTGTAATAATTAAGCCATATTGCTAACTAGGTTTTTGTAAACCATGGATTGGTTTAAGAGAAAAATGTAATTAGGTTTTTCATGATTTCTTTAACCTTTTAAAATGTAGTTCAATGCTTTAGATCATACGAATCCAAGCTAGATTATTGTATGTGCATTTTTGCTATAAAATGGTCAAAATTGGTTAAAATTGCAAACTAATTTTTTTGAACGTATATTGTTTGGTGAAATTAAATTGTGGGAATGGTTTGTATGGATTATTTAAGTTATTTAGTAAATGTTATGGCCATTAGAATTGTTAAAACATCAAGTTTTGTACTAAAACGGTAAATTTTTGCTTGCTAGATTTTCGGAAAAATGGCTTTTAAAGTGAGTTTGGGGTTTTTGTGAATTTTAACCTATTTTATATTATAATTAGTGTTCGTGAATGTGCAAATGAGTGTGTTTGGGTTTTTTTCAATGGTTTGGCGTTTCTACGCCGACGTCAAGGGTTTTTGGGTTGATTTTTGAAAGCAACCATAGGTTTTGACCTATGTGGGATTCGTGTGTCGTTTCAGTCATGAGTCGGATTTTTATACGATACGGTGTGTTATGATATATAGGTACCCCATATGGACTTCGAGACGACAATCAAGCGCGTGGCGACGTCGGCACCGGCGAGCGAGGACCAGGTGAGTAGATTTATATCTACGGGGAGAAGTCGAGTGGATGGCGTATAGCACCCCCGCAGTTCATGGTGATGTATACGAATACGTATACACATATATTGATTATATATATATTGTTCGAGAGTATTGATGACATAGATGGATTTTGGGTATGATCGGATTAGTTTAGTGTTGCGAGACCCTAGAGTAGAGGTTGCACCACATTTACACGCACACACCCATACTTGCATACATTCTTCTTTCATATGTGCATATGGGGTTATATTGTTATGTGTTCACATGGGTAAGGGACTATGTGTTCACACACTGGATTTGAGGATAGTATTTGGGATTTGAAATGAGTCGATAAGATTTGATTGAGACCGCAAGAACGGTGATATGGCAGGATTCTTACTTGAGATACGTCCCGATGTTATAGCGGATCTTGGGACGACGATACATGTGAATAGTGTTATACATTGAATGGTTGACATGTGATCGTGATATGAGATAAGATATGTTAAGATATCCATAATAGGTCGCATTAGGCGATGTATACCTCTTTATGACGATATATGATGATGATATCGGTTTGTATGAGGCTGTAGATCAGCAGTCAGATCATGACTATATAGATGATATTAGTATCATACTGACGTAGATCAGTACCCAGATTATGATCTTCGATAAAGAGGATACCAGATGAATAATGTGATATTGACCCGTACCCAGATTTAGGATGCCGTACGACGGATTTACGTATGAGCTATATATTGATGTTTGATCCGCACTCTTGACTTGGGAATATATGATTATAGATATGGTATCGGATGTGATATTATCGAGGCGGGATCACCGATTAATATATATATATATATATATATATATATATATATATATATATATATATATATATCGACTCAGACGTTAGGCGGCTTCCTTACCTTTAGTTTAGCTTGACAGCTTAGCCCTATAGTTTAGCGTAGTTGTTAGCCCATATTAGTTGTTCTTGTGTCTAGTATTTAGCTCCCGCTCATTATTGATGTTGCTCCGCCTCGCATACTTATTGTGATTCATATTCCATTATTGATATCATGCTGTTAGGACACCAGCACCATTACCGATGATGCGTATGTACCACGTACACTTACTTGCCGGCTCACACACATCTTCATCGGTAATTGACATGTCACGTACACTTAGAGAATATTATTGCTTGACTTAGCTTGTTAGATAGTAGTTTTTACATGATATTAGTGCACTTGCCTTATATGCCAGTTTAGACATTATAGTTATTACTTGTCACTTCATGCATATTGTTATTCATTGTTATGCAGCATTCATGGATTCTCATGCATATATTCACTATTTTACGTGCTATTGAGGTTTTGGATTCGGATTTACATGAGATTTTCTGGATTTGGGGGAAAACCGCAAAACTTATACAAACTTCTTCTCTCTCTTTTTAAATGAAAAGCGCGATTTTCCCATGATGTATGAGTCGTCCACCATGAGTTAGCTGGTGGATTTCGAGACCCGATTCGAGGAGACGGATGAACCGTTTCGGGTACATGGTGGACCGGGTAAGGTACCCCGGGGCAAGAAAAGCGTGGTGATGATGATGTGAGCACGGCAGGGGAGCACTACCTACCGGTGATATTACCTGACGCGTCGGATATCCGGAGGATACCGTCGTGGTCTTGAGATTGATGGTAGGGGCCGGTCTGGACTGACGGCGCCCTAGATAGTGAGATTGAGACATACAAAGATATTTGAGATATTGAGGTACAGATATTGCAACACAGAGATATCGAGATATTAGGATATTTGTTTTGTGTTGATGCTAGGCACTGTTTATGCTGATTTCATTTATGATACCTTATTTTTAAAAAGATACAGAAATCTCACTAATTTATGAAAGCAGTTTTCTTCAGTACATGCATTCTGTTTCATGCATTCATACATCATCCATATGATATATTGCTACCTGAAGCACTGACACGGTCACATGTGATTACACTCGGGTTTTACCCTACTCATTGTTATAAGCTGCATGTTATATATTTGAGGATATATTATGATCTTATGACCTAGGATTGCGTTGTTCATTCGATTTCTGTTCGTAGATGTTTTTCTACTCACGAGTTGGCAACTCACTCCTGTTGTGCCACAGTTTCTTGCAGGTTTTGCTGTACAGGTTTCATTACGGCTTTGCTGGCACTGCTTCTTTCGGGTGACTTGCTAGTAGGTGGGTTTATTGGTATCGTACCCATCATTATAATTTGTATAATATTATTCAGTTGTATCTAGTAAATTCCATCAACCAAACATGTATTTTATTCCAGAGATAGAGACCGGTGATGTTATTCTTTCGACCTTAGAGTCGCGCGTTGTATTTCTATAGATTTCTTGTTGTTTTGAGTTTCCTTTTGAGTTTTGATCCTCGCCCTTGGCGTTGTATATTATATTGCTCGTGTGGTTGTGACCGTCGATTGACAAAGAGCTAGCTCCTGCTTGGGGATGCCTTTTTATTGATTTCGTATACTATTCATGTTGTATCCCATTTGGGGGCCAGTATTTACAAAGGAGACTCTGCCGAAATTTTCAGAAAATACTTGATGTTTTTAAAAATCCATAATTCGGCTTATGCTATTAAATCTACTTGCTTTAAATTGGTTTTTTCTTCACTCTACTACTTTTCTTGGTTTGGATTTCTGGTTTTTCGGCTTACTTAGATTACGTACACCTTGAGACGCTTCGTAGTCTAAGTGCCGGTCATGTTCCGTACTTTCGGGTCATGACACAGAACTACCCCACTCAAGATTTGGAGATGGTTGCTGTAGCTTTTGCACTGAAGATTTGGGAACAATACTTGTGTGAACAATCATGCCAATGTTTCACAAATCGTAAGAGCTTGAAGTATAATTTTCAGCAGTGGGATCTAAACCAAGGCAGCATAGATGGATGGAACTCGTGAAGGATTACGATTGTGAGATTCTGTATCATCCTGTCAAAGCAAACATTATAGCACATGCTTTGAGTCGGAGGCCTGGAGGTATCTTATCTCAATTGTGCACTATGCAGAGACAGTCTTCTACAAACTGACAAATTTTATGTGATAGTCGTATGCAGTTCGAGTTCATACCGACAGGAGGACAGTTAGCACAGGTTCGCACCGTCATCAGTTATTAGGTCGTATTCGAGAAACACGGCCGCAATTGTTCATAGGTTGAGGATTATGGATCAGCTTAGGCAGGGCAGGGAGTCGGAGTTCGGGATAAATAACTAAGGAGTATTACGTTTTGGGGCTCATCTGTGTGTGCCAGATTCGGATGGATTGAAATATGAGATATTAGAGGAGGCCCATCGATCAGCATACAATATTTATCCTGGTTCCACCAACATGTATCATGATCTGAAGGATGTTCACTGGTGGAAAAGAATGAAAAGGGATGTTGTGGAGTTCGTTTCGAGATGCTTGACTTGTCAGCAAGTCAAGGCGGAACACCAGAGGCCAGCCGGAGAATTGCAGCCCTTACCCATTCTAGAGTGGAAATGGGAACAGATTTCCATAGATTTCATGGTGGGTCTACCCAGGACTAGCAGAGGGTATGATTCCATTTGGGAGATTGTAGATAGATTGCCAAAGGCAGCTCATTTTCTTCCAGTGAAGACGACGTATGGTTTTGCACATTATGCTCAGATTTATATTGATGAGATTGTACGTCTACATGGAGTTCTGACGTGCATAATTTCAGATAGGGGTACCCAGTTTAGTAGCAGGCTATGGCGGAAACATCAAGAAGCTCTGGGTACACGGTTGAGTTTTAGTACAGCTTTTCAACCACGGCTAGATGGTCAGTCCGAGCAGACCATTCGGACTTTAGAGGATATACTGCGAGCTTGCAGGCTTGAGTTTGGTGGTAGTTGAGATCGTCACCTACCTTTGATAGAATTTTCGGACGACAACAAATTTTCAGGAGACGATCCAGATGGCACCCTTTGAAGCTTTGTATAGGAGGAAATGTCGATCGCCCGTTTACTGGACGGAACTGAACGAGAGTAGTATTTTGGGACCACAGGTAGTACAGAAGACTATGAAAATGATTCAGCTGGTACGAGACATAATGAGAGCGGCCTAGTGCAGAAAAAGATCTTATGCAGATCAACGATGTCGTAGACTCGAGTTTGATGTGGGAGATCATGTGTTACTTCGTATATCTCCGATGAAAGGTGTGATACGTTTCGGGAAGAAAGGGAAGCTCAGCCCCAGATATGTCGGACCTTACGAAATTCTGGAGAGAGTGGGTGCTGTAGTTTATTGTTTAACACTTCCACCAAGTATTCCCGATGTGCATCCGGTGTTTCACGTTTCGATGCTTCGCAAGTATCTTCACGATCCTTCTCACGCAATCCAGCATCAGACCTTACCGCTTGAACTAGATTTATCCTACACAGTGCAGCCAACGGCTATTCTTAACTGGCAGGCAAAGAAACTGTGATCAAGTATACTTTCATCTATAAAGATTCTCTGGCGAGGAACAAATCGCGGGGAGAGTACTTAAGAGACCGAGGATGCCATGCGGATGAAATTTCGACATCTTTTTGAGGGTACGTCTAGTTAAGTTTTAAATTCGGGGACTGAATTTTCTTAAGGGGGAATATTGTAACATTTTGAAAATTTAGATATAAATAAAATTAATGGAATTTTTCTGAGTTTGCTTTTGGCTAAAAATTTCCTTCTTTGTTTTTTTGCCAATTCTTTCTTTTGCTGCCATTTCATTTGTGGCTAATTGAATTTCGAAATTCATGTGGGCAGTGGGTTTTTGGTGGGCATGGGAATTCTTGGCTTAGTACATGCTAGGCTTTTGCATGATGGGTTTTGGTGACTCATTATGTGTGTGGCAGGTTGCATGCTATTATGAGTAATTGTTTTGACACTTGGCTATCTTGGTGACACTTGCAGTTGGGTTTTTGCTTGCATGAGACATTTGGCATGTTTGTGTGCTGCAAGCATTTCGTGGCCCCCACTTTTGGAGTGTGCTGGCAATGCTTTTGGGTGAGGATTTATTTTATATGTTGCATGGATCAATTTACACTCACCAGAACAGTTAGAATAAAACCCACAGCCACTTGAATTGATATGGCCACTTGATCACTTGAATTTCTACAGAGCCCATTCTTTCTTTCAAAAGAAAAACCACAGAGCCAAAATTTAGTTTGAGAATAGAGAGCTATCTTCATACCCAAGCTCCTTTACAACAAGCTAGGACAAGGGGCTTAGCATCTTGGAGGGGTTATTCCAACAAATTATTGTGGGTAATATTCTTAATCACAGTAGGTGTTTAAGTTCTGTAATTAGTTTAATTTGAAATGAACAAGTTCTATAATTTCGTATTTTTAGGAAAACTTAGCTCTGTAGTAATCTGTTGTTAGTCAGAATAAAATCAACTTAACAAAACAGTGTTAAAATGATATATTTGGAACATATAGCAAACCATAGGAACACGAACCAGGGGGCTCGGATTTGGGCCCGCGACCTATAGGATAATTCCGGCATCGCCGGATTTCTAGGGTTTTGGATCTTGTGGATTTTAGGGTAGGTCTCTGTGAAGGTATTATGAAACTTGGTATTGTTTATTTAAGCTAATTTAACAGTATATGAAATCTGGGAGTTAATATCTGAAATGGGGTTAAAACGTTTAAAACAAGACACGGACGTTTCGTAATACGATTCTGTTCTCTGTTACGAAACAGCGTTAATTAAATCCAGTTAGTATAAGTGTTTGATAGGTTGCGATAATCATACTTAGTATAGCAAATACGTAAAACTAGTATTTTCAGGTTTTCGCCGTATCGGAGTCTAATCGTTTCTTATACAAGTTAATTGCGATAATAGATTCGAATACGGAAACTTCGGGGCCGTAAAGAAAGGAAATGGATTGGTGATCTGAGTTGATTCGACGTATTCCGGTGAGTAGACTAAATATCTACCAAGGGATTTTGTACGGATGGCGTGATACGCCCGTAGTTAAGTTAAATAAAAATGGGCTTTTGTATGTTAAATTTATCATATGCATTCATATAGATATATATACATCGCCATGTTAATAATTGTTAGAACACTGCACAGTTATCGACGAGTTATGCCGCACCTGCACATATCTACATGTTACACTACACCTCGTCGATATTAACATGTCACATATACACTTTGTACTTATTATACTAAATATGATTCCCATCATACCTTGAACATCAAGAATGGAAGTTATTTTCTTAAACATCATCATATTTTATCTCCAAGTAGGTGTAGTTATAATATAAGATGCATTGGATTACTATGGATTTATGACTTTGAGTTTTTATACACTATCGAAAGAATTCAATGATTTTTTATGATAAATGTGACATGTCCACCATGAAATGTCGTTTTTTGATTTGGTTTTGTTCCGAACCGGGTGGGGTAGATATACGGTTGCGGAATTTCTTACGTATATCCAAGCTGGGTAGGGTAGCTATACAGCCGGATTCATAGTGGACCCGGTTGGGGCCGAGGGGCAGGGGCCGCACTTTAGGCGGTGAGCCTGACGAGGATACTCGATACCGGAGTCAGTGGTAAAGACGGCGGATATCTATGTGATATCGACTGGTGTTATTGATTGACAAGATCGTTCGGGGAACGATGCCTGATGAAACACCGAAGATTTGTGTCGATGTTGGACACGGGAAGAAAATGAACCTTATTTGGAAAATAATTGATGAGATTTCAGTTTTGGATTTATATATTGAGTAATACAGATTTATGCTTCCACCTGTTAGTATGCATCATATTCATCATTGTTGATATTAGTTCTAGATCGGCATACTTACATTATCAGCCGATATATGTTAGTTATATACCGAGTTTGCAACTCACCCCGTTGTGCCACAGTTCTTTGCAGGAGTCGAGTGGACGTATAGCAGCAGACGGATCCACTTGTCAATTTATCGCTCTATTTGCTAGGTGGATTACCTATGTAGTAACCTCCTCTTTTGGTATTGTATATTGAATCTAGAGTTTCTCCATCAGACCCTGTATAATGACTTAGAACGATATGTGGTTATATGTATATTATTTCGATTGATAAGATTGTTTGGTTGTATTAAATCATATTTCTTTTATTTATGTCTGAGATTCTTCTTTGATTTCATATTATGATTTTGTATTGAATTCCACTATTAATATTGTTGCTCCCAACTAGGGATGCAACAACACATAACATTTCATACTTGTTCAATAACTTAACTTCATAAACTGTGATTTTTACTTAAAACTAAATTTCTATATAATGAATTCCGCAAAAAGGATTTTGATCTTGGTTTTCGGCTTACTTGGATTGTGTGAATATCTTTAGATATTATACAATCTAAGTGCCGGTCACATCCAACTTTGGGTCGTGACAGATACATAGTGATGTATGCGGTCCCATGTCCACACATACCAGGAACGGTTCGTCCCACTTCATTACATTCACTGACGATCTCTCAAGATACAGACATATTCCTGATGAAACAAAAATCTGAAGCTTTTGAGAAATTCAAGGAATATAAGCACGAAGTAGAGAACCAAACGGGCAAAAGTATTAAGATCTTTCTATCTGATCGAGGAGGAGAATACTTGAGTAATGAGTTCCTGGACTATCTAGAAGAGAATGGGATTCTCTCTCAGCTTACTCCTCCCTATACACCACAGCACAACGGTGTATCGGAGCGTAGGAATCGCACCCTATTAGATATGGTACGCTCTATGATGAGTAATGCTGAGTTGCCTATTTCCTTCTGGGAGTATGCGCTTGAGACAGCCATATACCTATTAAATCTAGTTCCATCTAAATCTGTACCCACCACACCATATGAGATATGGAATTGGAAGAGACCATATTTTAAACGAGTTAAGATATGGGGTGTCCGGCCTATGCAAAAAGGCAAAATCCGGACAAGCTCGAGGCACGATCAGTTCTTTGCAAGTTTGTGGGATATCCAAAGAATTCTCAAGGATATTTTTTCTACCACGCTGAGGAACAAAAGGTGTTTGTTGCTCAACATGCCACCTTTTTGGAAAAGGAATTTCTTGCAAAAGAAATTAGTGGCAAAGAGGTAGAGCTAGAAGAAGTTCCAGCACCACAAACTACAACTGATGAATTATTGGAACCAGAGGATTCAGTAGTACCCAATGAACCCCAGCCTCTACGCCGATCTAGTAGGGTTTCCCATCCACCTGAGAGATACTACGCTTTTCTCGTTAATGGTGGGAGCGAGGATTGCATCATGCAAGATGATGACCCGACTAGTTTCGAGCAGGCCATCACGAGTGGGGACTCTGTGAAGTGGCTTGATGCAATGCGATCTGAGATGGAATCCATGTACACCAACAAAGTATGGACTTTGGAAGTTGCTCCTGAAGTGGTAAAACCCGTTGGGAGCAAATGGATCTTTAAGAAGAAACTTGGTGTAAATGGAAAAGTGGAGACTTTCAAAGCTAGAGTTGCTGCAAAGGGTTTTCATCAACGACCAGGTGTGAATTATGACGAAACCTTTTCTCCAGTGGCTATGCTTAAGTCCATCCGGATCTTACTTGCCACTGCTGCATACCATGACTACGAAATCTGGAAAATGGATGTTAAGAACGCCTTTCTAAATGGTGATTTAGAGTAGTGTGTGTACATGACTCAGCCAGAAGGCTTCGTAGACAGTGGGAGCAGCGGAAAGGTGTGCAAGCTGCTTAAATCCATTTACGGGTTAAAGCAAGCATCGCGGAGTTGGAACATCTGCTTTGATGTTGTAGTCAAAGAGTTTGACTTCATCAAAAACATAGATGAACCTTGTATATATAAAAAGGTTGCAGAGAGTAAGGTTGCCTTCCTCGTATTGTACGTCGATGACATACTCTTGATAGGAAATGATGTTCCTATGCTACAATCGGTCAAGCTCTTCTTATCACATAGATTCTCAATGAAAGATGTAGGTGATGCCTCCTGCATACTAGGAATTATGATCTATAGAGATAAATCTAAACGGATATTGGGATTGTCCCAATCCAGGTACATTGACACCATACGTTTAGTATAGAAGAATCCAAGCGTGGGAACCTACCCACGATCTCTGGACTCACTCTTTCCAAAGAGATGTCTCCCAAGACTGATTTGGAAAGAGCTCGCATGCAAGGGATACCCTATGCTTCGACAGTAGGCTCTATCATGTATGTGATGCTATGTACCAGACCCGACGTAGCATACTCACTAAGTATAGTGAGTAGGTATCAAGCAGATCCTGGAGAGAGAAACTGGATAGCTGTGAAGAACATTTTCAAGTACTTGAGAAGAACTAAGGAGATGTTCTTGGTGTATGGTAACGGAGAACTCCAGGTGGAGTCCTTTACCGATTCAAGCTTCCAAAGTGATAAGGACGACTCTAAGTTGCATTCGGAATTTGTCTTTACCCTCAATGGATGGGCGGTGTGTTTGAAGTGTTCCAAACAGGAAACCGTTGCAGACTCGACGATGGAGGCTGAATACATCGCTGCCAACGATGCTGCAAAAGAGGCTGTCTGGATGAAGAAGTTCATTGCTGAACTTGGTGTGGTTCCATCCATTGAGCATCTAATACCTTTGTATTATGATAACAATGGAGCTATGGCTTTGGCTAAGGAACCCAGGTCCCATCAGAAGTACAGACATATTCTGAGGCGATATCACCTGATCCGGGAGATAGTTGATCGCCGAGAGATCGAGGTCAGGAGAGTTGATACGAAGGACAACACTGTGGATCCGCTCACGAAGGCCATTCTCCAGACAAAGTTTGAGAGTCTCTTCGGGATGTTGGGTATGAGATACTACAACAGCAGGCCTTAGTGCAAGTGGGAGATTGTTAGTTATATATATGCCCTAGAGGCCATTGTTGTACATATGATGTATATTATAGTGGATGCTTGGATATATATAGAGAGGACTTTCTTGCTCGACATGATAGTATGCTATTTGGTTTCACTTTGTCTTAACATGTTGACTTGTATTATTTTACTGTCTTGCTCTCACATGTTGATAAAGCCTATGGGATATGTACTCGACTATTAGGACTATGATGAGATCGTACTAGTGGGACATGGGTAGTCGACGAGTACATCCTATAACTGTTCCTAGTCGAGGGTGTATCGAGACAGGGCATCGATACACCAGAGTAGACTAGCGTATACGCATCCTGACCCATATGATGGACGATGGATGATCCCATATCCATCGGTGTTTCACATCAAAGATGGTATACGGGTGCTTAGTGGAGACTGTGTACACTGAACGGACTCGCCGAGAACTCCCAGATGGTATTATACCTCACGTCAGATGGCAGTTCTCTGGTGACACTGGTACAGGGTAGTCTGTAGACCCAAGATCGTCATAGAGTCTTGTGTGATTCCCACTGTGCTTTGATTTCCACCTTACCACGTCCAAGAGGGCGTGCAAAACGGTTGCTTTTGGGCACAGTCCCGAACCACATGGAGGAAATGAGCGATAGGAGGGGTTTCGTCTCTCTCGGTATAGGGAGTTGATGTTGTGCTGTGTTCGATTGGCTATAACTGGAAGTCCCTGGCCAGGGCTGATATAGAGTGCTACTGGTAAGTGTTATCAGTAGTTTCTCGACCTGTTATGAGCCTCACATCGACACGAATTATCGGTTACCGGGTCTGACGTATACCACCGCTAGACTAGATATGCGACATATCAGACGAAGAGACTGGACTGTACGGTAGTGTTACTGATCGGATTCACAGGAGAATGTACAGGCTTGTTTGTTGATCTTATGATCGATCAATACCTGGGTGGCTGTTACGTTTAGCTGACCGCTTGCAGCTTGTGGGTGTTTGATATGATCATCGCCTATTGCCGGCGTATTGATGATTCTTTAGAGTCCTACACAGAGGTTTCTTGACTCAGGCAAAACAGAGTAGGAGCACATATGTGATATGTGCGGGATAGAGAATATTATGATATGAGATACCGTATTCTATTCTCGCGATATTAGATATCGGCCGGGTATATGTGATATAGCCGGGTCATCGGATCAAGTGTTGATTCGATAAACTGATACAGATTATATTAGTCGGTTATTTGAGAAATAGCCGAATTGTCGGATCAAGTGTTGATTCGATAATTTAATGTATAATTATGTATGCGATATATTACATTACATTACATTAACTGATATAAGCTCGTTTTATTGATTCGTTTTCTCACCAGAAAATACATTGATATATATGCGATATATGTTAATTGTATTATTTTCTTTTGTTACAAAAATATATTATATATGTGATATATAATATTGTAACAAGTTATGATTACAAATGCAACATGATTTGTGGAGATTAAACAAGATTAGGGTTTGACTTGGGTTAGCATTTTCATGAAGGTTCTAGAAGCTTTATGTTTTGTTTTAAGCAAAGATATTTTGTTGATATTTTGTGGAGATATTTCCTAACTCAACCCAAACCCTTTACCCTAGTTAAATCTCTACAATGGTTAAAGCCTTTCTTTATTAACTAAGGGTTGCAATTGTAACCATGGCAATAATTCATTATTCATCACAAAAGGAATTATCCATCTTCTTCTTCCTTGAGCTCTTAAAAAAGCTTTACTAGGTTTTTCTTTTGTGATGATATTGAGTGAGTTTTTGAAATAAAAAGAGAGCTAAATTCCTATTTCATCATCCTCATCTATTCTAGTCACTTAGATTAGGGTGTTCACTTCACTGATACTTGATTAGAGAAGTGAGAGTTTCAGTTAAAGATTCTTCAAGGTAGATCATCTTCGAAAAGGAAGACTTCAAGCAAGCATAGATCATTCGGCTTGTTGAGCCTCTCGAGAGTCCGGAAGTTCATGGATCGCGGTGAAGGGACTACTACTCGGAGCTTATGAAGCAAAGGAGCGGAATACAAAGGTTGTAATCCCTTTCCTTTAGATGTAAAGTTGTTTACATGTTTTGTAAACCCTAATTATCTAGCAAAGATCCTCGCTTTAGGTTGTTCGGCACTTCTAAATTTTAAATTTCACATGATTGATGCCTTATAGACCCTTGTGATAGTGCCTAGTAACCCTACAACACATACATACATACAAATGTGTCATGGTGGATGATACATAGAAGATGGAAATACAAGACTCACATGGTTGATAAATATCAAGATTTTTGTTAATGAATTAAAGAAAAAGGAAATTAGCATAATGACTCATTTTCTACACACTTCTTCTTTGACCAATTACTTTAACTATGGTTAGATTTCCTTTGTTCTTTAACCGATCTATTAAATATCTAGATATTTAGTTAACTATGGTTATATTTGAGAGTGTCTCATATATATTGTTTTCTTTTTCTTTTTGGAAATAAATTTTCATTATATTTTACAAAAGTTTTTGCCATCTTCATCTTCCTCCTTCTTCAAGCTCTATTGAGTTTTGTTTAGAGTGAGGAACTTAAAAAGAAAGGGTTTTTAAGTGAGTTTACAAACCACACAACCATTCTACACTACCCTAGCCATTTAGTGTAGAGTGTTTGCTTCATTTTGTGTAGCTTAGAGCTTGATCTAGAAATCTCCGGGTGGATCATCGTAGACGATGAAGGATCTTGAGTGGAGTCGTTCCAAGCTTCGAGCAAAGCCGTAGGAGTCCTAAAGACCGAAGGAGTTGGCTACAAAGGTTGTATTTCCTTTTCCTTTAGTTTAGACTTCTCATAATGATGTTTTTACCCTAATCTCTAGTTACGATTCGTAGTTCGTTTGTAATAGCCCTATAGAATTTAAAAGTTCACTAGTTTATGATAATGCAACCTTACTAAAGGTACTACTACACACCAACAATAGTTACATACGAACTCGAAGAAACTTGTTTCTCTTCGAAGATGGATTCCGGTTCTAGAAAAATTGAATAAAATTATTCGGTTTTCATTTCTCTTTACCTTCTCTCAGGTTGCAAGGGCTCCTAATATTAGGAGAGTACACCTATTATGCTTATTAGATAGTCTTCTTCTAAACCATAGGCAGGTGCCAAAAGGTAGAGAAGGAAGAAAACTAATTAGCCTAAGTGTGATATACAGAAGGTAATAAGTAAAGACATATAAATGGATTAGAGTGAGGGCAAAGGAAATTGCGACTATTATCATTCATGACGAAGCCGCGTATATCCTTGCCACTCCTACTTTCCCTTTGCGTTTCTCCAAAGCACTCTGTATCACTACGAAGATACATATTGCTTGGGTATGCTATCGTATAGTTACAGACGAACTCGAAGAAACTTGTTTCAGTTCGAGGATGGATTCCGGTCCGGGAAAAATTGAATAGGATTATTCGTTTGTCTTTTCTCTTTACCTTCTTTCAGATTGCAAGAGCTCCTGGTATTAGGAGAGTATAACTATTATGCTTATTGGATAGTCTTCTTCCAAACCATAGGCAGGTGCCGAAAGTTAGGGAAGGAAGAAAACCAATTAGCCTGAGTGTGGTGTACAGAAGGTAAGAAATAAAGACATATAAAGGAATTGGAGTGAGGCAAAGGAAATATACGGTTACTGTCATGAATCTGGATAGTGGAAGAGACATTACGAGGAATACCCCGCCACCGCTTCGAAACATTTTCATGTTTCAGTTTTTCTGTGCGGTGTTAATTGAAAACTGTTTTCCCAATTAGATTCTGACTCCATAGTATGTATTTACCAGACTTGATTCTCACATCTGTATGGCATTACAGATGCTGAGTGGGAGTTAGATATTGGGAATTGGGTGATTATATCCTCAATATATCGGAATTCTTTGTAATTGGTGATATTTGATGAAATCACCCGGGATTTTCCTAACGGCAAATATTTGGTTTCGAATATCCGTCGTTATGCACCAATGTCAAACAGATATAACTGTACAATTATTTATAAAGTGAGATATAAATTTTTGAAATTATGTTTATGACATTTACCTATATCAGTTGATGGTTAGGTAAGGTGCATTCAACAACGGTGTAATTCTTCTTAACCATAACACAGTTTTCAACTTACAACGCACAGGGTTTCAGTTATTAAACTCAGAGGACTTATACAAAGTATTGTATATTGTCCCATATCCGTTAGGACAAAGAGGTTGGTACTCGTACTATATTCCGTTTATTTATGACTTCTCTGGTTTTAGACAAGTATTTCGTTGAAATACAAGGTCCAAATTTTGAGAAGTTATAGGCATAAGAATAAAGTAGAGAACCATATGTTCCAAGTATCATGATTCTTCAAGGTGATCGAAGTTGTAGATACTTGTGCTAGGTTTTCCTTCGAAAGTAATATTTGAGAACTTGCTTTTCTTTCAGGTTACTCATATGTGGGTGCATTCCTTGATGAGTAATGCTGCTTGGCCTCCTTCCATTTAGTTGATATGCACTGGAAACAGCTGCATGTTTTCTGAATCTGCTTCCAATTAAATTAGTGCCTTTGTTTCTATATTGGATATAGAATGGATTCATATCTTAACGATGTGAAGGTATATGGAGTTTTTCGGCTTATGCTTAAAACCAGAATTCGGATAAACTCAAGAAACGTTTCAGTAGTGGCAGTTTGTGGGTTATCCCGGGCATTGACGAGGGTTAACATTCTACCATTTGGAAGATCAATAGTTATATTGTTCTTAAATCGCCACCCATTTTAATAAAATGAATTCTTTTCAAAAAACATCAGTGATAGTATGGTAGAACTGGAAGTTATTCCAGAACCATAAACGATTACTGAAAATTTAGTAGAACCTAAAGATTCAATTGGATTCGACAATTCGTTAGCCACTCCGCAGATTTGGTGGGTAACCTCAGCCACCCGAGAGGTACTTCGGTCCCCTCAAAGACGGTGACAGGGAGGTTTCGATGACTCAAGTTTTCCACTACTGCTGTCCTAAACTATGAGATATGGCAGGTGGAAGACTATAACGTCGTTCTAAAACAGTTTTGGAAGTGCGCGTGTATATGACTCTGCCAGAGGGTTGTTGTAGTCAGTGGGAGCAGCGGAAGCATAGTGGGCAAGTAACTTATGTCTATTTATAGACTAAAGTAGGTATAGCGGAGATAGATCATCTTTTTTTGATGTGACAATCATAGGGTTTGACTTCATCAGAATAACAGATGGACCTGGAAAGAAGGTAGTAGGGAGTGATGTCCCGGTATTTAGATGACATGCTCTTTATAGGAAGTGATGTTCCTATGCTACGATCGGTTATACTGTGGTTGTCACATGGTGTTTCTCCACATAGGATCTGGATAAAATATAAGGAATTCTGGTTACTAGATCTATGGTTTTAGATCTTGATTTGGAAGTGTCCAAATTTAGGTGCTTTGACACTATTCTAAAGTGTTTTTAGAATGGATGACTCCTAGCGTGGTGGTGTACCCATAGGTGACGGAGTCACCCTCTCTGAAGAGATGTCTTCTAGACTGATGCGGAGAGGGATTTGCATGATTGGCATATCACTTGCTTAGGCTACTGAGTTAATCATGAAATGTCAAGTACCACACCAGATATTGCTTTTGCACTAGCTGCAATAAGCATATATATTAATCCAATCCTGGAGAAACGCTGGGAAGCTGTTATGAACATAAGTGGATGTTCTTGGTATATGGTAACGGCAACCTTCTTCAGGAGGCAGTTATAATTTCAGGCTTCCAAGCTGACCTGGATGACAGAGTGATTGTCAGAGTTATAGTTTTCCCTCTTTTTTAGGGGAAGTATGTTGGACAGGTGGTCCAAGCGGATACTGAGGAAAGCATGGCGCAGGATACTGATTAAATTTAGTAGAAGATACAGTCTAAGAAGTTTGTTGGATTTGGAGTTCATTTATGAACTGGGTCCCATCAGATTTCCAGACAAATTCTAAGACAGGTATCGCTCATTTCGGGAAATAGTCTTTCTCCGTGTAGTTTTGATATAGAGAGATAAAGATAGAAACATTAGAGTGGATCCTCTCACTGAGGCTATTTCTTAAACGCAATAGTTTCACAAACGAGCTTTGCGAGACTGATTAGTAAAGAAGTTGGGTGTTCGGTATCACATGGGCTGTGCGTATGCGAAATTGCAATAATTAGCCTTAAGTGCCAGTGGGAGATTGTTTGATATAATGCCCTTAAGTCAATTATTGTAATCGCAGGCACGCGATTGTGATGATTGAGGGAGGACCTATACGGGTAGAACAGTCTTACTCAAAATGATAGTATGCTATCTGGTTTGTCTCTATCAGCATGTACTTGCATTATGTGGTATTACAGATCACTATTATATTTGGATGGAGCCCATAGGATTCTTGCTTGACTAACAGCATTATGATGGCGATCATATACGTGGGGGCTGGGTAGTCTATAAGCACATCCTTAAATGTCCCTAGTCGAGGGAGTATTGAGACTGGGCATCGATACTCCGAAGTAGACTAGTGTATACTTATTAAGACCCCGACGAGGGGCGGTGGCCGGTCTCACAAGCCATTGGTGTCAGTTAGTCACTTAAAATAATATACAAGTGCTCATTGCGTTCTGAGTACACTGGATGGACTCGCCGGGAACATGCTAGTTGGTATTATACCTATTGTGAGATAGAAGTTCTCAGGTGACATGAGTACGGGTTAGTCTGTTGACGTGAGATCATCATTTGTCTTGTGTGAGTTCCCACTTTGCTTTGATTACTGCCCTACCATGGCTGAAAGGAGTCGTGCAAACAGGTTTTAGTTGGGTACAGTCCCGAGCCACATGGAAGCAGTGAGCGGATCATCGGGGATTCTTTACTCCCTGTATTGGGGGTTGATGTCGCGTAGTGCACGGGTGACCATCACCAGAAATCCTTGCCAAGGTAGACGGGAATTACCGATTTGGATCAGTAGTTTCTCAGTTGGTGATAGGCTTCATAACGACACGAAATATCGCGTTATTAGGGGTCTGACTTTATCCACCCCGTAGACTCGATATGCGATACTCTTAGACGAACAGATCGAACTGTATGGAGATTGTTATAGATAGGCTAAGTAGGGGTTCAATTGAGTTTTCTCATCGGCCTTCCTTTCGCTCAATACCTGGGTAGCCATTACGTACAGCTAGTGCCGCTGACGTGCTTGTGGTTAAACCCACTGCCAGCGTATTGATGAGTCTTTAGAGTCCCACACAGAGGGTTCCCTGGTTCAGGCGAAATGTTGTTGTAGCCATATTTTGATATGTGCAGGGCTCCGATCGAATGATTGTACTAGTTACCCGGACATTCGATCGGACAGTTGATAATACTAGCCGGCTCGATTTTGAGCCGGATTATTAAATCAGGTATTGATTTAATAATTTACGTATATGTATTTCGATATTATATTCTAGTATAATATTCTTTGTGTTATTCTATCTCTTTGAGTATTCGTATTTTGGTATGAATACAGGTATGTATATACAGTTCAGTGTAATTCCTATTTATACGGAAAACATTCTAGAAGATGGACACTTCATTTTGATTTATACATTTATTAAATTAAATGGAAATGAGGTGTAAAGGTAAAGAAGAGAGTATGGTGAGACCCATGTTTGAATAGTGTTGACAAATGAATTGTTAATTCATTTGTGCTCACGATTCAAGTATGGTTACAATATTATATTTGGAAAATTGTTTTACAAAACCTTGCTTGAGATTTTCTCTCACTTGGATGGTTCATTATTTTTGAGATGAGTTTCGTTCTCACCATTTGCTTGCTCTCTTCACTACCTTTCTTGACCTCCTCCTTCTTCTTCATTTTCTACCCTACCATCTCATGTGTTGAGAAACAAGGGTAGAAGATATATAGATAAACACCTTACGCTGCTCACTACATTCCTAGGCACTCTAGATTGGAAACCAAGAGTCCATAGTTACTTCACTAGATTCTTAGTGTGAAGCTAGAGCCATGAGCTACATCCCTTGAGTGGATAATCTTTGACGGAGAAAGACCGGCGGCCTATGACGACCCGAATGTGGAATGTGACTGGCACTTAAATCACGAACTGTCTAGAGGCATAACGTAATTCAAGTAAGCCAAAAGTCCCAGAAATCTAAACCGTGAAATGAAATAGAGTGATGAAAATATTTGTTTTAAAAGGTTCATTTTAACAAAGTAGAGTTACATCACAATCATTTAAAAGCATCAAGTTTTATAAAAATTTCGGTAGAGTCTCCTTTGTAAAAACTGGTCCCAAACCGATACATAACATGAATATATAAAGCAATGATAAAAAGGCATCCCCAAGCGGGAGCTAGCTCTTCGCCGAAATGAAGGAACACAACCACAGGCAAGATATATCATAATAGTGTGAAAAACCACTTAAAGAGATAGAAATAGAAAAGCATAAAATCCGGCTCACACAAGCTCGACACCAGATATCAAATAATACAAGTCTTACAGTCTCGTAGTCTAGGTTCAAAATACAAATGGTAGATGGAGTGTACTAGATACAAAAGTAAATATACATGGTGGGAAACAAAAGAATATCCTCAAAAAACTCACCTACAAGTATGGCACTCAAGTCAAAGCAATAGGAGGCAACATGAGTAGTAGCAGTGCGCCCGCCGTGACTATACTGACGGGTAGGTCCTGCAAGACACTGTAGCACAACGGGGATGAGTTGCCAACTCGTGAGTAGTAAGTAATATCTAATGAGTCAATAGCAAGCATGCATGCAAATGCGTCAAAAAACTATATATAAAGTATGATGCGATGTACTAATATGAATGCGACATGAATGAATGATCAATCATGAAATCGGAGTATATCTGTTATGAGAAAATTTGAGTTTTATCTTAATAAACTTTTGGTATTGTAAAACTTGAGTATCATCAAATTGAAACAACAGAAATCCGTGTCAAGCATCGACACACAATATATATCAATATCTAGGGTGCCGTCTCTCATGTCGGTTCCAATCGGTATGAATCACATGATTCTGGTCGGAATTCTCCAGATCTCTGCCGGGCCAAAATCACCGGTAGGTAGTACTCCCCTGCTGGGCTCAACGTCTCTCTATACGACCTTCTTGCCCCGGGGTACCTCACCGGGTCACATATTGTCATGACCCGAAATTTAGTTCGTGACCGGCACTTAAATCATGCCACGTCTAAAAGCGTAACGTAAATTATGTAAGCCGAAACCTAAAAATCTAAACCTTTTAAAGAAAATAAAAGGTGTGAAGTTTTGAAATAAAGGTATGATGAAATCAAATGTTTTCTTAAATGCATAGATAATGGAACATGAAAAATGCAAATGGATTTTACTAGTTGAAAAACATGTTTCGTCTGTTAAAAATTTAGGCAGCACCTCCCTTATATATTTTGATCCAAAACCACATATACATGATAATATAAAAGGCATCCCCAAGCGGGAGCTAGTTCTTCGCCAATCGGCGGAATCACAACCACGCAAGTCAAAATATATGTATACGATGCCCAACGAGGAAGATCAACACAATGGATAATGAATAAAGAAAGATATCAACCCACCAAGCGAACATATAACCCATCGCTCTAAGTCTCGCAACCACAAGTCTCTTCTATGTCTTACTACTTATACAAATACTAGTTTCTGATTGATGGAGTTGACTAGATACAACATGAATAATAATACAAGAGTGGGCACAAAACAATATGTCCCACCTACCAAAGCAATCCACCCGAAAGCAAGCTATGTGCCAGCAATACCGCTACTGATCCACACGGTGAAACCTGCAGGAACTGTGGCACAACGGGGGTGAGTTTCCAACTCGTGAGTAGAAAACATAAGCAGTTAGAAATTGTTAGTTATATGTATGCCCTAGAGGCCATTACTGTATATACGATGTATATTTTAGTGGATGCTTGGACATATATACGGAGGACTTTCTTGCTCGACATGATAGTATGTTATCTGGTTGCTCTTTATCTTAACATGTACTCTCATTGTCTTAATGTTACATGTTGATAATGCGCTTAGGATGAGTACTTGACTACCAGGACTATGATGCAGATCATACTAGTGGGAACAGAGTAGTCACTAAGTACATCCTTCAAATGTTCCTAGTCGTAGGTGTATCGAGACAGGGCATCGATATACCAGAGTAGACTAGCGTATAGCTTCTCGACCCATGTAGATGGGCAATGGATGGTCCCATATCCATTGGTGTTTGACATCAGAGACAGTATACGGGTGCTCAGTGGAGAATGGGTACACTGAACGGACTCGCAGAGAACTCCCAGATGGTATTATACCTAACGTCAGATGACAGTTCTCTGGTGACACTGGTACATGTTAGTCTGTTGACCCAAGATCGTCATAGAGTCTTCTGTAATTCCCACTGTGCTTTGATTTACACCTTACCACGTTCAAGAGAATGTGCAAAACGGTGGATTTTGGGTACAGTCTCGTATCAAATGGAGGCAATGAGCGATAGGAGGGGTTTCGTCTCTCCCGGTATTGGGAGTTGATATTGCGCTGTGCTCGATTGGCTATAACAGGAAGTTCTTGGCCAAGGCTGCTTCAGAGATATACTGGTAAGTGTTATCAGTAGTTTCTTGACCCGTTATAAGCCTCATATCGACACGACTTATCGAGTTACTGGGGTCTGACGTTTCCCACCCCTAGACGAGATATGCGACATATCAGACGAAGAGACCGGACTATACGGTAGTTTTACTGATTGGATTCGCAGAAGTGTGAGCAGGCTTGCTTGTTGATCTTCTAATAGCTCAATAACCAGGTGGTTGTTACGTTTAGCAGACCGCTTGCGGCTTATGGGTGTTTGATATGATCATCACCTACTGCCGGCGTATTGACGAGTCTTTAGAGTCCTACACTGGGGTTTCCTGGCTGAAGCAAAATGGAGTAGGAGCACATATGTGATATGTGCGGGACCGAGATTAATACGATATGTGATACCGTATTCTATTCTCGCGATTTGTGACATCGGTCAGTTAAATATGATATAGCCGGGTTATCGGATCAAGTGTTGATTCGATAAGTTGTTACACATGATATTAGTCGATTATATGTGATATAGCCGGATTATTAAATCAAATGTTGATTTAATAATTTAATGTATAATTATATATTTTATATATTACATTACATTAACTAGTATTGCTCACTTAAGATTTATTTTCTCACTAGATTATGCACATTGTATATAGGTTATGTATGCAAGTGTACATGTTTGTTTCATGCTAGGTTACACATGCAACATATATGTATGAGACTTATACCATGCTAGGGTTAAGTTAGGGTTTTATTTATTTTAAGTTAAATCAAAAGAGTGAGAATTTGTCATGGTTGAGCCCGGACAAAGCTTATTGATAACCTTTGACAAAGTCAACTCTTTTGTCTAGTTTAGGATATTTATTTAATCCAACCCTTAAACTTAGTGCATGGTTTATTCTCAACAATGGTTAGGCATGATATTATTTGACCATGGTTGCATTTTTAACCTCATGATTAATTCATTCTCACTTGATGAGTTCATTCTTCTTCTTCTTCCTCTCAAGCTTTTCAAGCTTCAATGGAGGTAAGAGAAAATATGTGAGAAAATAAAATTTAAAGTGAGCCCACTTCCTACTTCATCATCCTCTACAACTTGAAATTTAGTTTAGGGTGTTCTCTTCACAAAGTTCTTGACCTAGTGAAGAAATAATTTGGGGTAGTGTCTCCTCGATGTAGATCATCTTCGGCCTCGAAGACATCGAAGCAAGCATGTTCGTTTCTTCATGGGAGCCTCTCTAGAGTCCGGAGTTCACGATCGCAGTGAAGGGACTACTACACGGAGCTATTGAAGTGAAGGACCGGTCTACAAAGGTTGTATTTCTTGCTCACTTCTTATTGCAAAGTGTTTGCATTTCATTTTCCGTCGATTTCTAGTTAACGGTTCATAGTTAGAGTTAGCTAAGACGGCAAATTTTTCAATTTGGCATAGACGATGCCTCCTGAAACCATGCTGCCGTCTTGGGTAACCCTGCAGTGGTATCAGAGCCATACTAGAAATTTATACGGATTTTGTTAAGACTACGAAATCGAAATACATCGAAACTTGAAACGGAAAATTCAAGTTTCTGTCGAATTTAAAAGTTGTTCAAAAAAAGTTTTAAACAAGTATAGAGTGATGTATGAGATATATCATGAACACCATAAAAATTTCAGGAGATTCCAAGATTTTTTGGTTGGCCACATGTATGATGATCTCGGCCAAAACCGAGCACCCCCCTAAAAATTTTGAGTGTTCCAGTGACTTTGTTTTGATGTTTCAGGTGTTTTTTTTTTTGCTAATTTTGCATGTGATGTAATCTTACACTATAAACAATTCGGAGTGTTTCGTATTCATAGTTTTAACATTGTTTCGGGTTATTTGCATGTTGTCTAGGCAAAATTATAAAGTTTGATCGAATGTCAAAAACCCATTTTTCCAAGTTTAACGTATTCGGAAAAACATGCAAGTGATCCTATGAACCCTCTAGAAGAATGAAACCCTAACTCGACATTTTGGATTGCGGAACCGCGGTCAAACCCTAGGGTTTTCCGTAGTTCCGTGGCGACATGAGTGAGGCTTGGGTTTGCCCTTCTACGGCTGGTGCATAGGTACTGTGGCATATTCTGTGTATTATTGAACTGTGATCAAGTGTTGAGCTGTCGGAAAATTATGGGACTTTGATGAATCGATCGAAAAGTTTAACGTTCATCCGGATATTATGTGATGCAATACAATATTTGGAATCCACAAATAGTTATGAGATAACTAATTTGAATATTATAAATCTAGCAATTTAGTCTCATTTGATCGGTTGCCACGGGATTTTGATGTGATCAAAAGTCCGTCGCAATCACGTAGCGTATGCGGATACTCGCCGGGGAAACATAATTGAAAGCTATGCCCCATAACCCCGACCAAGTGACTGTAGGAGAATCCCGTCGCCAAAAGCATCCGTTTGGGTGCTCGCGGCAGCAGTGTTCCGCCTTAGTGCACTTTATCGACGGTATCGGGGGGTGCGGCCATCTACTAAAGTTTCCGACGAGCATTCGATCTGGATGTCGGGAATCTTGTTGAATTGCCCGACTAGATATTGAAAAGTGTTTTCGAGATCGAGACTAAAATGCGGGGTTTATAATTGTTAGGCATGTGACGTCGAAGGAATTAATTTGGTTATGCATGAAATCCAAAGTATGAGATACGTTGGGTTTATGATGTCTAAAATGGTTGCAGATTCCAACTATTGTAGTTTTTCACTTTTTTTTCTGCTACCGTAAGTGTAATATGTGGTGTATTGCCGGTTTCGGTGCTATATGTCAACGACAATTTGCATACGCATATTTACTTACGTTGATGACATGTGATGTTATGTGTTGCTGTGATATATTAGATCGGATCGTCGTGATTGAATAGCCGGGGGTTTTATGTGAGATGAGAGTTTTATTTTCATTCATGTAAAATTCATTGTATATAATATTCTTTTATTGGGGCACTTCCGGGTTGAGGATGATGTCACCATTGTATATAATTTACTTTTCCGCATTAGGATAGACCCAAGGAGGGGAGCATAAGTAACAGGGTTCTAGGGTCCAGTGGGAGACCATCTTGAGGAGTCGAGACCGGGTCTCCTAACTCTAGAATTAGTAGGTTTGCTTGCCGCTCTCGTAGGGGTCTAGGGGTGTGGGATTGGCTATTCATCACGACTGTAGAATCCGTGTTTTATACATGCTTAATTTAAAACCCGAAAATCCTAGCATATCCAATATTTCATATGTTTTATTCTGCTGCGATATATGTGATGTGATCAATTGATATATTGATGAGATAGATACTGGATATAGTATATGTTATATATTATATAGACGTTGCTTATGTTTAACACCTGCGCTAGCACTGCCCCGCTCTGCCGTTAGTTACCTAACCTAACGGTGCATGAGGGGACATCGAGGCGAATGCGGATCACATAAGCTTACGTTGTATTTATCTGTGATGTTTAGGTAACCTAAAATGATGGGACTTCATTAATGAGATTAATGAAATAAAAGAAACCTAAAGATATTGTGGAATCGAATTGTCGAAAACTGGTAGCTCTAGTTCTTGCTTTGCATAGCGGTATTCCTTATAGAATATCCAGCATCTTATTCGATACGGAAAGAGCCGAGATCCCTTCACCGGGAGTGGCCTCTTTAGCGAAACTAGCAGATGCTATAAACTCGGTTTGTCTTTTGATTGCTTTTATAGTTTTTTCTTTGCATAGAGGTATTTGTGAAATATCCTGCACCTTATTCGATAAGGAAAGAGCCGAGATCTCTTCACCGGGGTGACCTCTTTACCAAAACAAGTAAGAGCCTAAAAACCACTCCATTTTAAATCACTCGATTCTACGACGATATAAAGTTCATTACGTAATAAGTTTTCATAAACATTTGTCGTAGCCTCCGTCATTTCAAATAAGTAATTCTTAGTATTCGTGCTGCGTTTGTTGACCTTAGCCAATGCATAGTGTGCGGTAGCTAATTAGTACTTATCTGCAAAGCATATGATGCGATTGAGTTAGGGTAGTCGGACGACTTTGTTGACCTTAGCCAAGGGTCATGCGGGTGGGTTTAATTCAATCGGAAAATGACGGGTTGAACTTGGCTAGCGCTTATAATTTTTTGACCTTAGCCAAAGTCATAAGTTGCTAGGGGCAAAACATTATTGGGAATTTCAAGTGTTGAAATTTGCAATGAGATTGCATACCTCATATGAGATAGTTGGATCCCGATACCCACTGCGAGTAAGAGTTACTCCCGGGAGAGTTTTACACATTAAAATTAGCCGATCAAGTAGGTGTCTAGAAAGGTGTCAACGGGGTTACGCCTCTGGGAAAACGAGATTTATTTTAATGAGGTCCGTGCGAAAGCACGGGGAACCTCCCTCAAAGTACCGACACTGGCCTGGCCGAAAGATTGGCGAACTTATAGGTTGTAATTAATCCTGGCTAGTCTTTCCTTTTAGGGGTTGAAGGAAGATTTGACTAAAACAGTGGGAGCCATCCTGATTAGATAAATTAATAACCAATCTAATCTTGCAAGAGCATACGCTGAGTGTTTTCTTCTCTCTCTCCAGGTAGCAACCATGTCACGCATTAATATAGATAATAATATAGATGTATTAACCAAACCCGCTTGTCATACTGAGCTGGGGAACGTTGGTCCCGCTCCATCTTATAATTGTTATAAGACCGAGCAGGAAATAGGGGATTACCAGGATTCCCGTGCCGCCAAAACGAAGAAAGTGCATGCTGATGCATCATCTTCGGGTGTGTTCATTACAGAGAACTGTTTCTCAGTATTCTTTACGTCCTGGGTATGTGATACAGGATCAGGATCCCGCATATATAATCAGTTATATGGGCTACAGATAGGCAGAGAACTGAGAATGGGTGATAAGTTTCAAGAGTTGGAAATGGTGCAAGTGTTGCAGCCAAGTTTGTTGTCAGTTATCACCTTGTATTACCAAATACGTTGATTCAGAACGAATGTTATTAGATACCAAACCTGACATACAACATCATATCAGTCTTTTTATTTAGTAAAGAAGGATATAATTTTGTATTGTTAGATAATGTTTTGAACATTTCCTATATCATGAGTTGATCGGTTCAGGCATGTTATCTAAAAGCATATACGTTCTAAATCAAACAACAGTTCTTAACGCACAAAGCACACTCAAGGGGAAGAGTTCAGAAATGAGCGAATCCTCCTTGAGGCATTGTAGACTAGGTCATATAAATGTGACCCGACTAGCTGAAGTTACATAAAGATGCATATTTAAATCAGTTTGAATTTACATCTTGTGAAACTTTCCAGTCATGTCACAAAGATAAGATGACCATAGCTCCGTTTAATGGAAGCAGAGAAAGAGTTAGAGAAGTCTTGGTACTGATACATGTTGATGTATGCAGGTCCCCTGTCTACACAAGCCAGACTAGTTCTTTGTACTTCATTACATTCACTGATGATCTCTCAAGATTCAAACATGTGTTCCTATTGAAACACAAGTATGAACCTTTTGAGAAATTCAAAGAATATAAGTTAGAAGTTGAGAGCCAAAACGGGTATAAGTATCATGTCCTTTGATGAGATGAGGGAGGAGATACTTAAGCACGGAATTCCTGGACTATTCTAAAGGAAAATGAGTTTCTCTCTCAGCATTACTCCTCCGGATACACCACAGCACGTTGGTATATCAGGGGAGAGCAATCACAGCCTATATGATAAGGTATGCTCTATGATGAATACTTTTGAGTTTCCTATTTCCTTTTGGGGGTTATGCACTTGTGAAGTTGGATACCTATTGAATAGGGTTCCAATCAAATCAGGTGCCTACCACTCCATATGTGATATGGTATGGGAAGAGCCCATCTCTTAAGGATGTTAAAATTTGGGGTTGTCCGGCCTATGTCTAAAAGCAAAATCCGGACAAGCTCTAGGCAAGGTCAGTTCTGTGGAAATTTGTTGGATATCCTAAGTATTTGCAAGGGAATATCTTCTACCGCACTGAGTAGCAAAAGGTGTTTTGTTTCTCAGCATGCTAACTTTGGGAAAGGGAATTTCTCGTGAAAAAATTAGTGGTCATAAGGTAGAACTAGAAGGAGTCCAGCTATACAAACTACAGCTGATGATTTAGTAGAACCGAAGGATTCAATAGCTCCCGACGAACCTCAGCCTATCTGCCGATCTAGTAGGGTTCCACACACACCTTGGAGATACTTCGGTTTTCTCTATGACAGTGGGAGAGAGGATTGCATCATGAGATGATGACCCAACTAGTTTCGAGCAGGCCATCAAGAGTGGGGACTTTGTGAGAATGGTTGGATTCTATGCGGTCTGAAATGGAATCCATATACACCAACAAAGTATGGACTTTGGTTGCTTTATCTGAAGGGTTAGATCCCGTCAGGAGCAAGTATATCTTGAGAAGATTACTTGGTGTACATGGAAAAGTTGAGACTTTCAAAGCTAAGACTAGTTGCAAAAGGTTCTCGTCATCGACCAGGTGTGGATAATGATGAAACCATTTCTAGTGCCTATGCTTAAGTCTATCCGGATCCTACTTGCCATTTCTACATACCATGACTACGTTGTAAGTCTACGGTAGCGCCCCGACCGTCTAACAGACGCCAATATGCGGAACAAAACTTTTACGACAGGCGCTATCGCGTACTATAACCCGAATCTGCCATTAAAGCTAAACTAACATATTGTAAAGATGGTAGAATTGTTATACCGAACTATCCGAGTCCTTCGGTCTTTAACCATCATCCCACGCTTTGTTGCGGCGGCTTCGATCTTCTGAAACTCCGGTCTCGTCGTCCAGGTGGCACCACGTCGACGGATCTTTAAACGGCTCCCGCCTCTGAACCGAGGCATTTCGGTCATCAAGTTTGCTAAAAGAGACGACCAAGATGAAGTAGATAATGAGTAGAACACTTTGTCTCGTTACGTCCAAAGCTATGGACGAACGGTTAATGAAGTTTCCATTTGGAATCGGGTAAATGGAAATTGAACTATGAAATTTCCATACACTAAAATTCTTGTATCTTTTTTTTCAAAAATGAATCCATCCCAATTCCCACAAGGGGACGGCCATTTAAGGAGAGGGGGGAGGTGAGTGTAGGAGCTAACATTAGGTGACCATAAGCATTCATACTTATCACAACATAACATCAAAGCATGAATCACTAGAAATCATTAAATGCAAACCAATCACAATTAACCTAGTCACCTTGTCATTAAATGCACCATTAATGACCTAATGACACACAAGCCTTGTCACCCTCTCTAGAACCTTCTAGAACACTGACTCACCTCATTGAAGAAAAGATAAATCTGCATTTAACCGAATGTTAAAGACGGGCGATAGAAAACTGGAAACTGGCAACTTCCCAAAGCAATCCCGAAACGAATTTCAGGACAACCCCGTAATAGTATAAATATACCCGCATTTGTATTACTACCGAATACAAATGCAACTGAGACAAAGATATTATATCTACACAGTATAATACTTGGATCCGGCTTAAACCAAAGCCTACCAGTATTATCTGCCCGAAAAATGACACGTGCGAAAACGCACGTGCATTTTCCGAACCCTGCCATAAGCCCATACGACATCTACAACATTTCGCCCGATCTTGGGAAAGTGTCTGTGGGGGACTCTAATGACTCATCAATACAATGGCACTGGTTATAACCACTACCATGTCAGAGGTACAAGTTGTACGTAACAGTTTGCCTATGTATTGATTGGAAGGGAAGCTGACGAGCGAACTCATCCAGAAAACCCTACTGAGTCTGACAGTGACAATATCTGTACAGTCCGGTCCATTCGTCTATAAGTATTGCATATAGGGCCTAGGGGGCCGGTAAACGTCAGACCCCCTATAGCGGTATAAGTCGTGTCAGAGAGCAGCCCAGAACACCATGAGATACTACTTGAATACCTTCCAGTAAATCTCGATTACCCTGGCCAGGGATTTCGTGTAATGGCTCTTCTAAACACAGCGTGATCTCACCCCCAATACCGGGAGAGATGAATCCCCGAAGATCTGCTCACTGCCTCCATGTGGCTCGGGACTGTACCAAAAATATACGTGTTTGCACGACTCGTTTGACCCGTGGTAGGGTATAAATCAAAGCACAGTGGGAACTCACACGAGACAAATGATGACCTCAGGTCGATGAACTAATCTGTACACATGTCACCAGGGAACTGCTATCTGACGCTAGGTATAATACCAACTAGCAAGTTCCCGGCGAGTCCTGTCCGGTGTACTCATAACCCAATGAGTACCTGTATACATCTTAAGTGAATCAACTAACACCAATGGCTTGTGAGACCGGCCACCGCCCCTCGTCGGGGTCTCGAATGTATACACTAGTCTACTCTGGAGTATCGATGCCCTGTCTCGAAACTCCCACGACTAGGGACACTTTAAGGATGTGCTTATAGACCCCAGCTCCCACATATATGATCGCCATCATACTGCTGGCAGTCAAGCAAGAATCCTATGGGCTCTATCAAAGTGTAACAGTGATAAAGACAAACCAGATAGCATACTATCATCTCGAGTAAGACTGTTCTATTGGTATAGGTCCTCCATCAATCATTGCAATCACGTACCTGCGATCCAATAATTGACTTTGAAGGCACTATATCCAACAAACGTTATCTAGCGGTTGGGTGTCATGACTGCTTTTCTAAATGATGATTTATAAAAGAGCCTCTATAAGTACACAGCCAAAGGGCTTCGTAGACAGTGGGAGCAGCGGAAACGTGTGCAAGTTGCTTTATGAGTTAAAGTAGGTATCGCGGAGTTGGAACATCTTTTTTGATGTGATAGTCAAAGTGTTTGACTTCATCAAAATGGTAGATGAACCTTGTATATACAAAAAGGTAGTAGGGAGTATGGTGATGGTTCTCGTATTGTACGTGGATGACATACTCTTGATAGGAAAGGAGTTTCCTATGCTACGCTCGTTCAATCTTCTCTTATCACAAAGATTCTCCATATAGGATCAAGGTGATACCTCCTAAATCCTGGGGTTTTGGATCTATGAGATAGATCTAAGTGGATGTTAGGATTCTCAATAAGTGTAGTGAGATGGTATCAATCGATCATGGGGAGAATCACTGGATAGCTTCCAGGGTGGTAAGGTCGACTAAATGTCAGTCACAGGCATTGTCCTTACCCTCAGTGGAGAGACGGTATGTTGGAAGATTTCCAAGCTAGATACCGTGGCAAACTTGACGATAAAGGCTGGATACATTGCTACCAAAGAGGTAGTCTGGATGTATATTAGTTCATGAGATGAGCTTCGTTCCTACCATTATGAGACAATGGAGTTGTGGGTTTGGCCTAGGAACCTCCATCCCATCAGAGATCCATACATATTCTTAGGCAGTATCACCTGATCATGCAAATGGATGATCTCCCGGGAGATCGAGGACAGGAGAGTAGACACAGAGGAAAACAGGGCGGATCCACTCACAAAGGCCTATTCCCAGGAGAGACTTTTATGCGATGGTTGAGTATGGGATACTTCAACTACTGCTGATTGTTGGGTATGAGATACTACAACAGATGACCTTAGTGCAAGTGGTAGATTGTTAGTTATATGTATGCCCTAAAGGCCATTACTGTACATACGATGTATATTATAGTGGATGCTTGGACATATATATGGAGGACTTTCTTGCTCGACATGATAGTATGCTATCTGGTTGCTCTTTATCTTAACATGTACTCTCATTGTCTCTATGTTACATGTTGATAAAGCCTTTAGGATGAGTACTTGACTAACAGGACTATGATGCAGATCATACTAGTGGGTACAGATTAGTCGCTAAGTACATCCTTCAAATGTTCCAAGTCGTAGGTGTATCGAGATAGGGCATCGATATACCAGAGTAGACTAGCGTATAGCTTCTCGACCCATGTCGATAGGCGATGGATGATCCCAAATCCATTGGTGTTTGACATCAGAGACAGTATACGGGTGCTCAGTGGAGATTGGGTACACTGAACGGACTCGCCGAGAACTCCCAGATGGTATTATACCTAACGTCAGATGGCAGTTCTCTGGTGACACTGGTACAGGTTAATCTGTAGACCCGAGATCATCATAGAGTCTTGTGTGATTCTGACTGTGCTTTGATTTCCATCATACCATGTTCAAGAGAACGTGCAAATTGGTGGCTTTTGGGTACAGTCCCGAATCACATGTAGGCAATGAGCGATAGGAGGGGTCTCGTCTCTCCCAGTATTGGGACTTGATGTTGCGCTGTGCTCGATTGGCTATAACAGGAAGTCCTTGGCTAAGGCTGCTTCAGAGATATACTGGTAAGTGTTATCAGTAGTTTCTCGACTCCTTAAGAGCCTCATATCGGCATGACTTATCAAGTTACTGGGTTCTGACATTTACCACCCCTAGACGAGATATGCGACATATCAGAAGAAGCGACCGGACTGTACGGTAGTGTTACTGATTGGATTCGCAGGAGTGTGTGTTAGTGTTTATGCCCTGGAGGCCATTACTGTATCATACTAGTTTGTATATTACTTAATGGAAGCTTGGGATATTCACAGTTGTATTGACAGTCTTGCTAAAAATGGTAGTATGCTACTTGGTTTGTTTCTACTGTAATATGCGCTTATGTTTCTTTTAACATATCGCTCATACATATTAGTAGAGCCCTTAGGATCTTTGCTTGATTACCAGTGTTGTGATGGCGGTCACACTAGTGGGGGCTGGGTAGTCTATAACCAACATCCTATACAGGTCCCTGGTCATAGGATTATCGAGACGAGGCATCGATACTCAGAGTAGACTGGTGTATACGCTTCTCATCCCTGCTGGGGAGATGGTCTGTCCCATAGCCATCAGTTCGTCATACTGGAGATAGTATGCATGTGATCATTAGGTTACGGGTAGACCAGACAGGACGCGCCTGGAACTACAGGTAGGTACTATACCCATCGTCGGATAGCAGTTCCCACGTGACATGAGTACAGGTTAGTCCGTCGACTTGACACTGCTACTTCGCCTCGAGTGTGTTCCTACTGTACTTAGATTACTACCCTACCACGGCACAAAGGAGTCATGCAAACAGGTTGTAGTTGGGTGCAGTCCCGAAGCACTTGGAAGCAGTGGCGGTTTGACAGTATTCGTCTCTCCCGGTATTGGGGGTTGATATGGCGTTGTGTATGGAGAGCCATTACGCAAAGTCCCTGGCCAGGGCAAGCGATAATTACTGGTAGGTTCCAGTAGTTTCTCAAGGTGTAATGGGCTTCACTCCGACACGACTTATACCGCGATTAGGAGTCTGACGTTTACCGCCCCATAGGCCCGATGTGCGGTAGTCCTAGGTGAACAAACCGGACTGTACGTAGATTGTCACATACAGGCTCAGTAGGAGTTCGGATGGGTTTCCGCATCGTCCTTCCTATCGACATCCACCTGGGGACCGTTACGTACAGCTAGTACCGCTTGCGGCCTATGGTTAAACCCACTTCCAGCGTAGTGTCGAGTCTTTAGAGTCCCACACAGAGAGTTTCTCTGCACCGGGCAAAAGGTGTAGGGGCCATATGGTTTTTACGGCAGGGCCGCGATCACTTACGTACACTTATGCACGTACTATGATCGGGCAGATAATACTAGCGGGCTTTGGTTTAAGCCAGATTCTAGTATTATACAGATGGATTTATTCAGTCTAAGATTATCCGTGTTTTTAGGAAATACGGATAGGAAGGGCAGTCTCGTAATTTTTCGGGAAGCTTCTAGAAGGAGGTGACTCATTTGTGTTTATTTCTTTTGTGATTTAAACTAAATGAGGTGGAGGATGGGGTGTAAGTTTCATTAAACGATCCATGACTCATTAGATGACTCATTGATGAATCATCTAGTGAATTAAATGAAGCATGATGAATATTAGCTAGATATTTATTATGATGATATTATTATGCTTTATAATATTCACAAATGAGAATAGTTCATTTCAATATCAAAAAACACTTCTCTCTACTCAAGTTTTCATCTACTTTCTCAAACCCTAATAGCTCTCATGAGTTGAGAATCCTTGGGTTTAAAGTGACTAAGTAATCCATCTAAATACTGTACACCCTCTCGGACTTCTAGATTAGCAAACTAGAAGCCGTAATTATCTCAGATTCGAGATAGGAGCTCGGACTATAGACTCTCGGGTGGATCTTCGTTGACTCGAGGAGGCCGTTGAGGTACCCATGTTCCATAGAGCCGACGAGATATGGAGGATAGCAATGAAGACCTGAAGGACAAGTAACGTGAGATATAACTTTGAATCAGAGTAGTTAAACCTCTCATAGTTTGCTAGTAATGGTTTAGACACGATCCGTGTGCTCAAGTCCGTGATACGATGCTTTGATAATTGTTTTTCGTATATTCCAG
The DNA here is from genome assembly GCA_030015575.1 of Agapanthus africanus. Classification (NCBI taxonomy): domain Eukaryota; kingdom Viridiplantae; phylum Streptophyta; class Magnoliopsida; order Asparagales; family Amaryllidaceae; genus Agapanthus; species Agapanthus africanus. The sequence continues at coordinate 425,516,181 of CM057337.1, forward strand.
CTCTCCGCAAACACGTGGAGTGCGTGACATGGACTTACAGTGGTATCAGAGCCTACAAAACCTTTACTAGCTTATTAGCAACTAATTAGAACTTCGATCGTCGGAAAAACACGAAAGCACAACCCCGCTTCCCAAAAGTTTCTGTCGTTTTTAAACTTGTCGAAAAAATTATTTTAGAAGCATGAAAACTCACAGCAGGGAATTCTAAGAATACTACGAGTTGCTAACTCGGTGAGACGACCGCGGAAGCGCGGCGCATTGGTACAATACACCGCGGATCAGCGACCGAGTCAACTCCGAGTTGACTCGTATTTAGATAGTTTGTCTTATTTTTGGGTGTTAAGTTTTCCTGTATTTTTTGTTTCTGCCCCAGGTCTTTTCAGTGCTGGCTTGCATTTAGGGTAGACACGGAAAAAGGTTGTTGATCGAAATTCTAAGTTATTTGCTAATTGGGTTATTTGATGTGTTCATAAACCTCTGCTAATTGCTAGTATGTCGGTTAGTTGGGGGTTGCACATTTCTGTAATGGATATATTGGTTTGTGTATAAGAACTTCATTGGATCGTCATGGATGAATAGCCGGGAATGTGAGATGAGAGTTTTTATGTTTCATTCGATGTGAATTGTAATATGTTGTAATATTCTTTTGCGGGGCACATCCGGGTTGAGGTTGTAGCCACCGTTGTATTATTTCATTTACTAATTATTGCTCCGAGGATAGACCCAAGATGGGGTGCACAAACTACCGGGTACTTTGAAGTGTTAAATGGCCTACTCACATTGTTGAGGGAGACTATTTCACTTCTGGTACTAGGCGGGTAGTTTGCCGTACCCGTAAGGATCTAGGATAGGGTTTGGCTATTCATCACGACTGTGTAATCCGTCTTTTGTTGCAGGATCAAACGAAACACGGATTCCTAGTATATCCAATATGTTCATCTGTGATCTGGAATGCCTATTATTGCGTCTGACGAATGTACAATATCTATATATGATATCTTGTAGGCGTTGCTTATGTTTTGCATCTGCGCTAGCCCAGCCCCCGCTCTGTCGTTAGTTAAGTAACCTAACGGGACCCAGTGGCGAATTCGGATGGCATAAGCGGACGTTGTATTTTCGTTGTTTTCTGCAATAATAGGATAAATGATGGGACACATTATATTAATTCAAAGAAAACAAACCAAAGCTGAATCGTTGGAACAAATTTAAAAGAAACCACTCGGTTATTTTAAAAGAGCAGAATTTTTAAGTGCGGAGCTTTAACCACTCCTTTTAAAAGGCTATCAGGTTCCTTCGGTTATATCAAGTTCACTACGTTCATGGTTTTGCCAAAACCAGTCGTAGCCCTCCGTCATTTCATATGAAGGGTCAGTAGTATTCAAGCTATGTTCATTTGGCCCTTAGTCAAGACATAGTGATTGGTAGCTGCTGGGGTGTTCATATGTAGCATAGATAGCTGCGTTGGTTTGGGACAGTCGCATTACTTTGTTGGCCCTTAGTCAAGAGTATATACGGTGGGTTCAAATCAACATGGATAATGACGGGTAGAACTTGACATGTAACTTATGATTTGTTGGCCCTTAGTTAAGGTCATAAGAGCATGGGGCAACAATCCACATCCGGAGTTTCTAAAGAAACTGAAACTTGCTGGTATTGCATACCATTTGGAATTTGATTATGTTGTTAGGATTCCTTCAGCATTATCATACGATAATATTTGGATCCCGATCCTGCTGTGAGTATATGCTACTCATCAGGAGATTCGTCACTTAACGATCAATGCAATGAACTAAGTAGGTGTCTAGAACAGTGTCAGCGGGGCTACGCCTCCAGGGAAAAGTGGTTATTTAATTAAGGAACTTCACTAAAGCGTCATAAAACCTCCCTCGAAGTACCGACAATATCCTGGATGAACGCTTAAGCAAGTATTGTACGGTGAGATCAGTCCTGACTAATTCTTCTTTTATGGTTTGAGGAAGGATTCGAGAAACAGTGGGAGCCATCCAGTTTAGATAAATTAAAAACCAATCTAAACTTTTAAGAACATCATGCTAAAGTGTTTTCTTCTCTCTCTCAACTGCAGCGACCTTGTGACTATGACTAGGTTACATGTAGATAACAAATTGACTGAATCTGACTTTTATGACTGGCAAAGGTCTGTCCAGATGTCCATTGCCTATAACAAGCTGGACCACCCTATTACTACTCAAGCCCCCGCCGTCCCAGGTCCAGTTTCCACCGTCGCGGATATAGATATCCGTCAGACAAAAGAAAAGGACAGTGCGAATGCCAAGTGCCTCGTGTTGGCTTCAGTAGATGGTGTATACCAGAAGCAGCACGAGAAGATGGACTCAGTTTCCATCTTCCTCCATAACAAAGATTTATATGGAGAGCAATCTCGTATCGCAAGATATGAGACCTCAAACGAATTGCTTCAAGAGAGGTTGGCTGTCGGGTCATCTGTAGGGGACGACATCCTTACGATGACTAGCTATATTAATGAGCTCACGTACCTGGAGACCACGTTGGGAAACAGGTCATATGCTGACTTATTTCCACAGTCCCTACCCTCCACTTACACCGTGAAGGAAACCGGGGAGATACCGACTCTGCTTAATGGGGGACCTTCTTCTTCTACATCCAAGGAGAAAGCAAAGGGCAAAAATAAGAAGACCTCCACAAAGCCGATATACGGTGTCAGTAAAGTAGAAGGAAAGGAAATAGCAAAAGTTTCGGGACTTGGTGTAGGTAAGGAGGGATGTTCCTATTGTTGTGGGAAGGGGCATTGGCAGAATGATTGCAGGGCTTTGGAAGCCAGTAGCCTGGATTCGAAGCATGTTGTGGCTTCGGCCTCGGGTGTGTTTGTAATTGAGAACTGTTTATCAATTAACTCTACTTCCTGGGTACTAGGTACGGGATCGGGATCTCATATCTGTAATTCGTTACATGCTTTGAGAAACTGTAAAGTTATCAGGGTAGATGATATGTCTCTCAGAGTTGCGAACGGAATGAGCATGGATGCTGAATCCGTGGAAGAATATAGCCTAGGACAGACAAGTGGGCAGATATTGATTCTACGTAACTGTTTGTGTACCTAGTTTGACTTGTAATATCATATCAGTATCCTCACATTATAGAGAGGGATATGATTTTACATTCATAGGCGATGTAGTAAATATCCACCTAAATCAAGTTCTGATAGGGTCCGGTACATTAGATAACGGTATATACGTATTAAATCAAGCTTAGATTTTCAATGTCCAGAACACACTTAAAAGAAAGTCTCTAGAAGTAAATCAGGCTTTCTTATGGTATTGTAGACTTGGTCACATCAATGAAATACGGTTGACTAAGTTACATAAAGAAGGATATTTGAATCCGTTCGAATATCAATCTTATGCTACTTGTGAATCTTGTCTCATGGGAAAGATGACAAAGACTCCATTTACTAGACAAGGAGTAAGAGCGAGCGAGCTCATGGGACTCGTACATAGTGACGTGTGCGGTCCAATGTCTACACATGCAAGAGGTGGTTATTCCGACTTCATTACTTTTGCAAATGATTTCTCTAGGTTTGGACATATCTTCATGATGAAGCATAAATCCGAGGCTTTTGAGAAATTCCTGGAATACAAGAATGAAGTAGAAAAACAGACAGGCAAAAGTATCAAGACACTGAGATCTGATCGAGGTGGTGAATACTTAAGTGCCGAGTTCCTGGGATACTTAAAAGAGAATGGAATTCTCTCTTAACTTACTCCTCCATACACACCACAACACAATGGTGTATCGGAAAGGCGGAATCGAACCCTATTAGATATGGTTCGTTCCATAATGAGTAAGGCTGAGTTACCGCGATCTTTCTGGGGTTATGCACTAGAATCAACTGCATATCTTTTGAACCAGGTTCTAACTAAGACTGCCCCTACCACACCATATCGGATGTTGAGTGGGAAGAAACCTTGTCCTAAACACTTTAGGACATGGGGATGTCCATCTTTTGTTAAGAAGCAGAATGCGGATAAGCTCGAGGCACGCTCAGTACAGTGTAAGTTTGTGGGATATCTAAAGAACTCTAAGGGGTATTATTTCTATTACACAGAGGAACAAAAGGTTTTTGTTTCTCATCATGCCCACTTCTTGGAAGCTGAATTTTTAGAAAATCAGAACAGTGGGAGCGCAATAGAACTGGAAGAAATTCCAGAATCACATGCTGTTACTGAAAGTAAGGTAGAACCAGAAGTTTCAGAAGAAAGAGACATCCCAGTGTTAGTTGTATGTATGCCCTAGAGGCCAGTATTGTACAGATGATGTATATTATATTGGATGCTTGGACATATATAGAGATGACTTTCTTGCTCGATATGATAGTATGCTATCTGGTTACTCTTTATCTTAACATGTACACTAGTCTCTTTAAACTGTCTTGTAGTTACATGTTGGTAAAGCCCTTAGGATGTGTACTTGACTACCTGGACTGTGATGCGGATCATACTAGTGGGGACATGGTAGTCCATAAGTACATCCTTCAAGGTCCCTAGTCGTGGGTGTATCGAGACGGGGCATCGATATACCAGTGTAGACTAGCGTATACGCTTCTCGACCCATTAGATGGGCGATGGATGATCCCATATCCATTGGTGTTTGAAATCAGAGATGGTGTACGGGTGCTCAGTGGATACTGAGTACACTGGACGGACTCGCCGAGAACTCCCAGATGGTATTATACCTCACGTCAGATGGCAGTTCTCAGGTGACACTTGTGCAGGTTAGTCTGTAGACCCGAGATCTTCATAGAGTCTTGTGTGATTCCCACTGTGCTTTGATCTCCACCTTACCACGTCCATGAGAGCGTGCAAAACGGTGGTCTTTGGGCACAGTCCCGAGTCACATGGAGGCAATGAGCGATAGGAGGGGTTTCGTCTCTCCCGGTATTGGGGGTTGATGTTGCGCTGTGCTCGATTGGCCGTAACAGGGAAGTCCCTGGCCAGGGCTGATCAGAGATTTGCTGGTAAGTGTAACCAGTAGTTTCTCGACCCGTTATGAGCCTCATATCGGCACGACTTATCGGTTATTGGGGTCTGACGTTTACCACCCCTAGACTTGATATGCGACATATCAGACGAACAGACCGGACTGTACGGTAAGTGTTACTGGTTGGATTCACAGGAGTGTGAGCGGGCTAGCTCGTCTATCTTCTGATCGCTCAATACCCGGATGGCCGTTACGTTTAGCAGACCGCTTGCGGCTTGTAGGTGCTTGATATGATCATCATCTGCTACCGGCGTATTGACGAGTCTTTAGAGTCCTACACAGAGGTTTCCTGGCTCAAGCGAAACGAAATAGGAGTGCATATAAGATATGTGCAGGACCGAGAATAATGCGTGTATGTGATACCGTATTCCATTCTCGCGATGAATGTATCGATTGGTTATATGTGATATAACCTAGATATCGAATCAAGGATTGATTCGATAAGCCGATAAATAGGATACTGGTCGGTTATATGCGATATGACCGGATCGTTAAATCAAGTGTTGATTTAATGATTTAATGTATAATTATATATTTGATATATTACTTTGCATTAACTAGTATTGGTTCACTTTAAATGGTTTTTCTCACTCGATGTGCAAATTGTATATGTGATATACTTTTGTGCACATGTTTGTATCATGTTTGATGATACTTGCTCATTTGGTTATGTGTAAAGAATTAAACCATGGTTAAGTTGATGATTAGGGTTTTGCTTTTTCATTTATTTATTTTGAAAAGATTATGATAAGAATGGTGGCTTTCTTTGTTTCTAGTTGAAGCTTCTTGAAGCTTTGACTTTGTAACCATTCTTGTCTCATGCTTAACCCTAACCATTTAAACTAACCCTAGTTCATTCTCTACACTTTACCATGGTTAGCTTATGATGAGTATTGATTTATTTTCATTTTAAATCCAAGACTTATCATATTCTATTTTGATCATCATCTTCTTCTTCAAGAAAAAGCTTAAGTCCATCAATGGCAACTTGAGCAAAAGTGAGAGAAATTCAAATCTAAAGTGAACCCACCTCCTATTTCTTCACCCTCTACCTCTTGCCAAGTAGTATAGGGTGTTTTCTTCACATGTTTCACAACTTGGTGAAGTCGGAGCTTGATCTTGTGAAGCCTCGACGTAGATCATCTTCGGCACGAAGCCGACGACCTTGCCCGCCTATTTCTCCGATGAAGCCGATGCTTGAGTTCGGGATTCGAGACGGACAGCGAGAGGACGTCTACGTGGAGCTAAGGAAGTGGATAACCGGATCTACAAGGGTTGTAGCTTCTTATCTTTAGTTAAGTTATTAACTAGTTTCGTTTTTCGCCTAAACTTCTAGCCAACGATCCGTATTAGGGTTTCTCGGCACCCGTAAAGTTTGAAATTGGCATGGTTGATACCTTGTGAGACTTCATTAGTGTGCCTAGGAACCCTTCAGTGGTATCAGAGCCTAACTAGAGCCTTAGGCGATACTTAGACGATGTTTGAAACCCGATCGAACCCAAACCCTAACTTTTTCACGCTCTCTGGAAATTTTTCTAAAACTGGGTTTTTTCAAGATTAAAAATGCTTAAAAAATTCAGTAGGGAATTATAAGAATTACGGTACAAAATTTAACTCATGAACAATACAAATGGCGGCGGAACCGCGGCCAGATGATGACGTCATCCTACCCTTTTTGCACAGTAATTCCTATTTAAGAATGCTGAGTTTTCTGGGAATTTTTAATTTGACTCAAGAGTTGAGTATTCTGGGGTTGCTTTGGGAATCGTAGATTCAATCGGATTATCAAATTTTGTCTGTGTGGTTTTCCGGATAATTTTAGAATATGTTAAAAAGTTCGACCGGATATAAATACCCAACTTTTCCCCTGCCGGAAAATATCCAAGTGTTGGATTTTTCTGTGGTTTAAGGACGTTCTGAGTAGTGCAAGTAACGCGATGGTCCCTCTAGAAGACAACAAACCTTAACTCGATTATGTGACCGTCTTGAACTGCCCTTTGAACCTTCGGGTTTGGGGCAGTACGGCGTGCCACATGTGAGGCGTTGGCTTGACCCTTCTACGGCTGGACCGTTGGTACTGAGGCATGAAGTGAATGTCTTTGAACCTATTTCATGTGTTGAACGGTTTCGGGAAAACTTGGGTGTTCGAATGTTCGATCGGAAAGTTTAATATTTTCTATTTATCCGGAATGGGATACAATAATTGGAATTCACAAACAGTTATAAGATAACTGAATGAATGTTATAAATCTAGCGGTTTAGTCTCATTTGATATTGAAAAGAGTTTTCGATAATGGTACTAAAATGCGGGGCTTATAATTGTTAGGCATGTGATGTCTAAGTATTTCATTTGATTAGGCATGCGATGTCTAAGGAGGTTGCGGATTCCAACTGTTGTAGTTTTACACTTTCTTTTCTGTGACCGTAAGTGTAATAAGTGATATCGCCGGTTTCGTTGCTATATGTCAACGACAATTGGGATGCGCATATTTACTTACGTTGATGACATGTGATGTTATGTGTTGCTGGATATGTTATATTGGATTGTCGTGTTTGAATAGACGGGGGTTCTAATGTGAGATGAGTGTTTTTCATTTTCATTCATGTAAAAACTTGTATGTAATATTCTTTTATTTGGGGCACTTCCAGGTTGCGGAAGCTGTCACCCTTTGTATATTATTTACTTTTCTGCACTAGGATAGACCCAAGGAGGGGAGCACAAGTAACCAGGTTCTACGGTCCAGTGGGAGACCATCTCGAGGAGTCGAGTCCGGGTCTCCTAACCCTAGAATTGGTAGGGTTGCTTGCCGCTCTCGTAGGGGTCTAGGGGTGTGGGATTGGCTATTCATCACGACCGTGGAATCCGTGTTTTATACTGGCTCGTATTGAAAACACGGACGTCCTAGTATATCCAATGTTTCATATGTTTCTTCTGCTGCGATATCTGTGATGTGATCATGTGATGTTCTATGATAGATACAGTATTTAGTATATATGATATATTATATAGACGTTACTTATGTTTTGCACCCGCACTAGCCCTGCCCTGCTCTGTCGTTAGTTACCTAACCTAACGGTGCACGAGGGGACATCGAGGCGAATGCGGATGGCATAAGTGTACGTCGTATTTATCTGTGATGTTTAGGTGACTTAAATGATGGGACTTCATTAATGTGATTAATGAAAGAAAAGAAACCTAAGATGTTGTAGAATCAAATTTTAAACAAAACAGGTAGCTACAGTTCTTGTTTTGCATAGCGGTATATATGATATACCCTGCACCTTATTCGATGAGGAAAGGACCGAGATCCCTTCACCGGGAGTGACTCCTTTAGCAATAACTGACAGACGCTACACACTCGGTTTGCATTTGATTGCTTCTATAGTTTCTGCTTTGCACGGTGATATATATGATATATCCCGCACCTCATTCGACGAAGAAAGGGCCGACGATCCCTTCACCGGGAGTGACCCCTTTAGCAAAACTAGAAAAGCCTCAAAATCACTCCATTTCAAAACATCATTTTGATTCTACAACGATATCAAGTTCATTACGCTCATGGTTTTTCTGAAAAACCTGCGTAGCCCTCCGTCATTTCAGATAGATGTTATTTAGTATTCGTACTATGTTTGTTGACTTAGTCAAGGCATAGTGTACGGTAGCTAAATAATGTTTATCTGTTACAACATGAGATGTGATTGGATTAGGGCATTCGCACGGCCTTGTTGACTCAGTCAAGGGTCGTACGGGTAAGTTTAATTCAATCGAGAAATGCACGGGTTGAACTTGACTAGCGATTTATGGTTTGTTGACTTAGTCAAGGTCATAGGTCGCTAGGGGCAAAAGCATTATTGGGAATTTCAAGTGTTGAAATTTGCAATGAGATTGCATACCTTCTATGAGATAGTTGGATCCCGATACCCACTGCGAGTAAGAGTTACTCCTGGGAGTGTTTTACACATTACAATTAGCCGATCAAGTAGGTGTCTAGAAAGGTGTCAACGGGGTTACGCCTCTGGGAAAACGAGGTTTACATTAATTAGGTTCGTGCGAAAGCACGGGGGACCTCCCTCAAAGTACCGACACTGGCCTGGCTGAAAGATTGGCGATTTTATAGTGTGTAATTAATCCCGGCTAGTCTTTCCTTTTAGAGTTTGAAGGAAGATTTGATAAAAACTAGTGGGAGCCATCCTGATTAGATAAGATAATAACCAATCTGATCTTGCACGAGCTTACGCTAAAGTGTTTTCTTCTCCCTCTCTCCAGGTAGCGACCATGTCATGCCCTAATAAAGATAATAATATGGATGTATTGACCGAACCCGTATGTTATACTGTGCTGGGGAACGTTGGACCCGTTCTTCCTTATAAGAGTTATAAGACTGAACAGAGAATAGGAGAATATCTAGATTCTCAAGCCGCCCAAAGAACATGCATGTTGATGCATCTTCTTCGGGTGTGTTAGTTATTGAGAACTGTTTTTCAGTTCACCCTACGTCCTGGGTATTAGATACCGGATCAGGATCCCACATATGTAAGCCGTTACATGGGCTACGAAAAGGTAGAGAACTGGGTAAAGGTGATCATTCCGTTCATGTAGGGAATGGGGCAAATGTTGCAGCCTAAGCAGTTGGCATATATCACCTGGTATTACCAAATGGTGATACGCTAGTTCTGAATGAGTGCTATTATATACCGAACATGATGTGCAACATTATATCAGTCTCTTTATTAAGTAAAGAAGGATATAATTTTGTAGTAAAGGATAATGTTATGAACATATTCCTAGATCAAAAGTTGATTGCATCAGGCTCGTTACATAATGGCATATTCATTCTCAATCAAAATACAGTCCTCAATATACAAAACACACATAAGAGGAAAAGCTCAGAAATGAACGAATGCTTCTTGTGGCACTGTAGACTTGGTCATATCAATGAGACACAACTAGCTAAGTTACATAAGAATGGATATTTGAATTCATTCGAATTATCATCTTATGACACTTGCCATTCATGTCTCAAAGGAAAGATGACCAAAACTCCGTTTAAGGGACACGGAGAAAGAGTTACTGAACTCTTGGGACTGATACATAGTGATGTATGCGGTCCTATGTCTACACATGCCAGAAATGGTTCTTCCTACTTCATTACATTCACTGACGATCTCTCTAAATACGGGCATGTGTTCCTGTTGAAACACAAGTCTGAAGCTTTTGAGAAATTCAAAGAATATAAGTACGAGGTAGAGAACCAAACGGGAAAAAGTATTAAGATTCTTCGATCTGATCGAGGAGGTGAATACTTAAGCATTGAATTCCTAGATTATCTAAAAGAGAATGGGATTCTCTCTCAGCTTACTCCTCATTATACACCACAGCACAACGGTGTATCGGAATGAAGGAATCGCACCCTATTAGATATGGTGCGCTCAATGATGAGCAATGCTGAGTTACCTATTTCTTTTTGGGGGTATGCGCTTGAGACAGCCATATACCTATTGAATCTGGTTCCGTCTAAATCTGTACCTACCACACCATATGAGATGTGGAGTGGGAAGAGACCATATTTTAAACGAATTAAGATATGGGGTTGTCCCCTATGTCAAAAGGCAAAATCCGGACAAACTCGAGGCACGATCAGTTCTTTGCAAGTATGTGGGATATCCAAAGAATTCTCAAGGATATTTTTTCTACCAAGCTGAGGAACAAAGAGTGTTTGTTGCTCAACATGCCACCTTTTTGGAAAGGGAATTTCTCGCAAAAGAAATTAGTGGCAAAGAGGTAGAGCTGGAAGAGGTTCCAGCACCACAAACTACAACAAATGATTTAGTAGAACCAGAGGATTCAGTAGTACCCGACGAACCCCAGCCTCTCCGCCGATCTAGTAGGGTTTCTCGTCCACCTGAGAGATACTACGGTTTTCTCATTGACGGTGGAAGCGAAGATTGCATCATGGAGGATGATGACCCAACTAGCTTCGAGCAGGCCATCACGAGTAAGGACTCAGTGAAATGGCTGGATGCTATGCGGTCCGAGATGGAATCCATGTACACCAACAAAGTATGGACTTTGGATGTTGCTCCTGAAGGGGTAAAACCCATCGGGAGCAAGTGGATCTTCAAGAAAAAACTTGGTGTAGATGGGAAAGTGGAGACTTTCAAAGCTAGACCTGTAGCAAAGGGTTTTCGTCAAAGACCAGGTATGGACTATGACGAAACCTTTTCTCCAGTGGCTATGCTTAAATCCATCCGGATCATGCTTGCCATCGCTGCTTATCATGATTACGAAATCTGGCAAATGGATGTTAAGACCGCCTTTCTAAATGGTGATTTAGAAGAGTGCGTGTACATGACTCAGCCAGAGGGCTTCGTAGACAGTAGGAGCAGCGGGAAGGTGTGCAAACTGCTTAAATCCATTTATGGATTAAAGAAAGCATCGCAGAGTTGGAACATCTGCTTTGACGTCGTTATCAAACAGTTTGATTTCGTCAAAAACCCAGATGAACCTTGTATCTACAAGAAGGTAGCAGAGAGTAAGGTGGTCTTCCTCGTATTGTACGTGGACGACATACTCTTGATAGGAAATGATATTCCTATGCTGCAATCGGTCAAGCTCTTCTTATCACAAAGATTCTCAATGAAAGATCTTGGTGATGCCTCCTGCATATTGGGAATCAGGATCTATAGAGATAGATCCAAACGGATATTGGGATTGTCCCAATCCAGGTACATTGACACCATACTAAAGAGGTTTAGTATGGAAGAATCCAAGCATGGGAACTTGCCCACGATCTCTGGAGTCACTCTCTCCAAAGAGATGTCTCCCAAGACTGATTTGGAGAGAGCTCGCATGCAAGGGATACCCTATGCTTCGGCTGTAGGCTCTATCATGTATGCGATGCTATGTACCAGACCCGATGTAGCATACTCACTAAGTATAGTGAGCAGGTATCAAGCTGATCCTGGAGAGAGTCATTGGACAGCTGTAAAGAGCATTCTCAAGTACTTACGAAGGACTAAAGAGATGCTCTTGGTGTATGGTAATGGAGAACTCCAAGTGGAGTCCTTTACCGATTCGAGCTTCCAGAGTGATAAGGACGACTCTAAGTCGCAGTCGGGATTTGTCTTTACCCTTTACGGAGGGGCGGTTAGCTGGAAGAGTTCCAAGCAGGAAACCGTGGCAGACTCGACGATGGAGGCTGAATACATCGCTGCCAACGATGCTGCTAAAGAGGCTGTCTGGATCAAGAAGTTCATTACTGAACTTGGAGTGGTTCCATCCATTGATCATCCAATACCTTTGTATTGCGATAACAATGGAGCGGTGGCTTTGGCCAAGGAACCTAGGTCCCATCAGCAATCCAGGCATATTCTGAGGCGGTATCACCTGATCCGGGAGATAGTTGATCGCCGGGAGATCGAGGTCAGGAGGGTTGACACGAAGAACAACACGGCGGATCCACTCACGAAGGCCATTCCCCAGACACAGTTTGAGAGACTCTTCGGGATGCTCGGTATGCGATACTACAGCAGCTGGCCCTAGTGCAAGTGGGAGATTATTAGTTGTATGTATGCCCTAGAGGCCAGTATTGTACAGATGATGTATATTATATTGGATGCTTGGACATGTATAGAGATGACTTTCTTGCTCGATATGATAGTATGCTATCTGGTTACTCTTTATCTTAACATGTACACTAGTCTCTTTAAACTGTCTTGTAGTTACATGTTGGTAAAGCCCTTAGGATGTGTACTTGACTACCTGGACTGTGATGCGGATCATACTAGTAGGGACATGGTAGTCCATAAGTACATCCTTCAAGGTCCCTAGTCGTGGGTGTATCGAGACGGGGCATCGATATACCAGTGTAGACTAGCGTATACGCTTCTCGACCCATGAGATGGGCGATGGATGATCCCATATCCATTGGTGTTTGACATCAGAGATGGTGTACGGGTGCTCAGTGGAGACTGAGTACACTGGACGGACTCGCCGAGAACTCCCAGATGGTATTATACCTCACGTCAGATGGCAGTTCTCAGGTGACACTTGTGCAGGTTAGTCTGTAGACCCGAGATCGTCATAGATTCTTGTGTGATTCCCATTGTGCTTTGATCTCCACCTTACCACGTCCATGAGAGCATGCAAAATGGTGGTCTTTGGGCACAGTCCCGAGTCACATGGAGGCAATGAGCGATAGGAGGGGTTTCGTCTCTCCCGGTATTGGGGGTTGATGTTGCGCTGTGCTCGATTGGCCGTAACAGGGAAGTCCCTGGCCAGGGCTGATCAGAGATTTGCTGGTAAGTGTTACCAGTAGTTTCTCGACCCGTTATGAGCCTCACATCGGCATGACTCATCGGTTATTGGGGTCAGACGTTTACCACCCCTAGACTTGATATGCGACATATCAGACGAACAGACCGGACTGTACGGTAAGTGTTACTGGTTGGATTCACAGGAGTGTGAGCAGGCTAGCTCGTCAATCTTCTGATCGCTCAATACCCGGATGGCCGTTACGTTTAGCAGACCGCTTGCGGCTTGTAGGTGCTTGATATGATCATCATCTGCTACCGGCGTATTGACGAGTCTTTAGAGTCCTACACAGAGGTTTCCTGGCTCAAGAGAAACGAAATAGGTGCGCATATAAGATATGTGCAGGACCGAGAATAATGAGTGTATGTGATACCGTATTCCATTCTCGCGATGAATGTATCGATTGGTTATATGTGATATAACCTAGATATCGAATCAAGGATTGATTCGATAAGCCGATACATAGGATACTGGTCGGTTATATGCGATATGACCGGATCGTTAAATCAAGTGTTGATTTAATGATTTAATGTATAATTATATATTTGATATATTACTTTGCATTAACTAGTATTCGTTCACTTTAAATGTTTTTCTCACTCGATGTGCAAATTGTATATGTGATATACTTTTGTGCACATGTTTGTATCATGTTTGATGATACTTGCTCATTTGGTTAAGTGTAAAGAATTAAACCATGGTTAAGTTGATGATTATGGTTTTGCTTTTTCATTTATTTATTCGTTTATTTATTTTGAAAAGATTATGATAAGAATGGTGGCTTTCTTTGTTTCTAGTTGAAGCTTCATGAAGCTTTGACTTTGTAACCATTCTTGTCTCATGCTTAACCCTAACCATTTGAACTAACCCTAGTTCATTCTCTACACTTTACAATGGTTAGCTTATTATAAGTATTGATTTATTTTTCATTTTAAATCCAAGACTTATCATATTCTATTTTGATCATCATCTTCTTCTTCAAGAAAAAGCTTAAGTCCATCAATGGCAACTTGAGCAAAAGTGAGAGAAATCCAAATCTAAAGTGAACCCACCTCCTATTTCTTCACCCTCTACCTCTTGCCAAGTAGTATAGGGTGTTTTCTTCACAAGTTTCACAACTTGGTGAAGTCGGAGCTTGATCTTGTGAAGCCTCGACGTAGATCATCTTCGGCACGAAGCCGACGACCTTGCCCGCCCATTTCTCCGATGAAGCCGATGCTTGAGTTCGGGATTCGAGACGGACAGTGAGAGGACGTCTACGTGGAGCTAAGGAAGTGGATAACCGGATCTACAAAGGTTGCAGCTTCTTATCTTTAGTTAAGTTGTTAACTAGTTTCGTTTTTTGCCTAAACTTCTAGTCAACGATCCGTATTAGGGTTTCTCAGCACCCGTAAAGTTTGAAATTGGCATGGTTGATGCCTTGTGAGACATCATTAGTGTGCCTAGGAACCCTTCACCAAGCGCCTATCCGCAGATGTAGTAGGCAGTCTCATTCGCCCGAGAGATACTACGGTTTTTTCATAGACGGGGATAGAGGAGATTGCATCATTGACAATGATGACCCTATTAGCTTCCAGCAAGCTATTCAGAGTGGCGACTCAGTAAGATGGCTGGATGCAATGCGGACCGAAATGGTGTCTATGTATACTAACAAAGTATGGACTTTGGACATTGCTCCAGATGGGGTAAAACCTGTAGGATGCAAATGGATCTTCAGAAAGAAGATTAGTGTAGATGGACAGGTCGAAACCTATAAGGCTAGACTTGTTGCAAAGGGCTTTCGTCAAAGACCTGGTTTAGACTATGACGAAACCTTTTCTCCAGTGGTTATGCTCTAATCCATTCGGGTCATTCTTACTATTGCTGCCTTCTACGATTATGAGATCTGGCTGATGGACGTAAAGACGACTTTTCTAAATGGTAATTTGGAAGAATGTGTCTATATGGATCAGCCAGAGGGATTCATTCAGAGTGGGAGCAGCGGTAATGTGTGCAAATTGCTTAAGTCCATTTATGGACTAAAGCAGGCATCGCAGAGTTGGAACATCTATTTCGATGATACAGTCAAAAAATTCGACTTTATCAAGAATCCAGATGAACCATGCATATACAGTAAGATTGTAGGGAGAGCTGTGGTATTCCTCGTCTTGTACATGGATGACATTCTCCTAATCGGAAATGATATTCCTATGCAACAGTCAGTCAAAGGTTTCTTGTCACAGAAGTTCTCCATGAAGGACCTGGGTGATGCCACCTAGATTCTGGGGATCCAGATCTATCATGATAGATCAAAGAGGATGTTGGGACTTTCGCGGTCCAGGTACATAGACACCATATTAAAAAGATTCAGTATGGAAGATTCTAAGTGCGGTAACCTACCGGCTTGTCACGGAATCACCCTCTCCAAAGAGATGTCTCCCGAGACTGATTTTGAAAGGGCTCCCATATCGATTATACCCTACGTTTCTGCGGTAGGCTCTATAATGTATGGGATGTTATGTACCGGACCAGATATAGAATACGCATTGAACATTGAAAGCAGGTATTAGGCAAACCCAGGGGAGAAGCACTAGATAGCAGTAAAGAACATTCCCAAGTACCTGAAGAGGACTAAGGAGATGTTCTTCGTGTATAGCGGAAAGGACCTCCAGATCGAGGCCTTTGCCGACTCCAGCTTCCAGAGTGACAAGGATGACTCCAAGTCCATGTCGGGTTATGACTTTACCCTCAATAGAGAGGCGGTCGGTTGGAAGAGTTCCAAGCAGGACACCGTTGCTGACTCGACGATGTCCTGCTTAGAGACTTGGAGACATCTCTACTGTGTAAGTAACATAGCAATTATCGATGAAGAAAGTGTGTAAGCCGGCAAATCTGTGTAAGTGTAACATACGCATCATCGATAATGGTGTAGGTGTACTAGCACAGGTATATATATAATGAAATGAGAATATCATGAACGTAGCAGCAAGTAAATCGTAAGCACAATGCTAATAGGTACACGTATCTAATCCAATATCTACGTAAAGGCTAAACTAAGCGATGTAGATAGGGATTAATATCTTTAACCTATCCGAGTCGGTGAATCTGTCAATCGGCACCATCCTCACAACATCATGACAGTACAATCTATCGTACGGCATCCTCTAATCAAGGGTATGGATCAATCATTAGGTAAAACGGATCACGTACGGAAATCTATCGTACGGCGGTATTAAACAATTAGGGATTCTATCAACCTATATAACAACGAGGGTATGGATCTAAGTCTCGTACGACATATCACTCATTATTATCATAATTATATATAAATATCTCGTTTTACCGATCTCATAACACATTCATCTCAATCTTATCATATTCATTGATCTTATGTCATATCCTTATACATCTCATTTCGTATCTCATCATATACTCTTTTCATCAAATCAATATCTCACATCAAGTCATCTTAAATATACATTCTATCTTATTAATCTCATGTCGTAATTATCGATCTCAATAATGCTACTCTAAATCTCATACTTTTTCTCTTTCATTACACACACACACACACACACACACACACACACACACACACATATATATATTATGATTCGCATTCACGTTTCACATCCTTATATATCAATTCGAGACATTGTTTCTATCATATCATGTAACACTATACCAGACACTTTAACCTTAAGTCGTGGTATATCTTGTCTCCTACTAATTATTTAACCATATCCATAAGTTCCTAGCATGGTTCCCTAACCATATTCTATATATATCGGTTTCCATTATAATTGCGGGGGTGCTATACACCATCCACCCGACATCCCCCGTAGATATAAATCTACTCACCTGCGGAACTCCTTTTTTAGCTGTAGTCGATGTGCTTCATCGTCTCGGAATCCATGCGAATGTACCTACAAATCAACACATATCACCATGTTATGAAAACTAAATCCGGAAAACAGATACGGCACACGTTGCGCATATATGTTAGAACCTATAGCCTACGCATGCAAAAACAACCAAACAACCCTCGTCGTTGACGTACGAACATCAAACGACCAAATCTCATAACTAATAACAAA